>CM040744.1:11373217-12573217 GCA_022829145.1 Albula goreensis
CATTCCATCCATCTTAGACTTCGTACAAGTGAAATAGAGAGCTAAACATTTCGTTAATAGGTAAAAAATGAGGTGTGTTCTCCCACAAGTCCACAAAATACATCTCATAATCAGATATTTGTATGCCTATAATACTATCCCTTGCGAGGCAAAAAATATGGCAAAGTATACAATAAAAAGAAAACAAAACAATAAACAAAATAATTTCCCTTTGCAAAAAATGAAAGATGTTATATTTTTTCTCCAGAATTAAAAAATGCTATACACATAGCATTGAATCCCCTTGCAAGTGTAGACTATATATGTGTATGTCTTGGCTTGGATGTCTTCTTAAACCTGCACATTACATTATTTTCTTACATTGTAATTTATCCTGGGGCACCGTGTACAGTCCTCTGTATACATTCCTGTATATATTGTACTTCACATCATCTCTAGAATAAATGACTAAATTGTACAGAAGGTTGGTGTGGTAAGAAATAATGAGGCGCTGCCGCCTATTGAAATGTAATTACCCAGGCTTGGTGTCCTAAAACTCACGAGGTGAGGAAAAGATGGATGGTGAAAGAAAAAAACTGCTGACCCATAACAGTTTAATTTGCATCATGCATTTCCATGCCCTTGTTGTAAGATATGGAAAGGTAATAATTTTAGGCATTTGGAGAGTGATGAATGATGTGTGTGCTCAGGTTCACACACACCTATCTATTTGTTACAGGGGAAAAACCTACAAGAAAAAAAAATCCCAAACCCATTATGGTTATTGAGTCACCAGTTCTGGCCAGGGTGGAGGGCTGGAGAAGAGGCATCGCGGAGGGAATGCTGGGATTGGGGTATGATTGGGAGGGGAAGTGGGGTGGGATTGGCAGTCCATTTCTCCATGACCTAACATCCTGTGCTTCTGGCTGTCTGTATCTGACACATCAGAAGACGCCACCAATTTCTGCAACCCTTGTTCATGGGAATAAAAGTTCTGTCAAACAGCCCAGGGCATCCACAAAGCCTCTGAGAGATTGCTCTAGTTAGAGCCGACTCTTTTCCCCACCTTTCCCAACCTGGAAGAGGTGGCTGGATCTGGGCACTGTCAATGCATTATGTATTAGGGCTCCCTTCAACTGACAGCCCCTCAGCCAGCATCCACTTGAAAAGCAACCGCTCTAATCAAAGTCGACACATCTGAATGTCCGCACACACACTCACACACACACAGAAATTTGCTAATCAAAAAGTGTATTTCCTGGGGCTGTCTCCAGAGAAATCCGTGGGAAGAAATTGGAATAATTTATTAGCTTGCAAGTTTTCGCTGACAGTTAGCCCAAGGCTATTTATCTCCGTAATAGAGAACGTCTCCAATGTGGCAAAATTGACCAAAATCAAACAGCTTTGATCAGGAAATGAATCTGGCAAGCCCGTCCATCTCTGTGTCCCTGGGAGGATGGCAGGAAACAAAACAAAACCAAAAAAAAAAGGAAAAAGATTGAACAAGTGGTCAAACAGAATGAAAGAAATCACAGTGCAGAAAAGCACAGAGCGCAGAGCCCTCCTTCCTGTAGTCATGAATTATTAATATGGCCAAGTTTCTTTTAATATTTTGAATTTACATGGCTGCAGCAGAGTAAACAGCAAGCGGTAAGGAACTGTGGCGAGCCAAGCTGTTTGCGTAATGGCCATGTGGAGAGTGAGACAGGAAGTGACATGCTGTGCCCCGGTGTCACAGGTGCAATAAGCAGAAAGTGCAGATTAGCGGTGGCACTAAGCATGGGAACTGCATATTGAGCTGAAGTTGGAAGATGGACGTTTTCTCAATCACCCCGTGATTTTCTTTCATGACTTTGAACGATAAAGAGAAGACTGCTATTATGGAAAATAATGCACAAGAACCCTATTGAGCTGCCAGGCACAGTTATGGGGAGAAAAAGCACACTTCCATGGCACTCCCCACTGGGTGGACTCCCTTGTCCATCGTTCCCTCTAAAAATTTCAATTAAGTAACCCACAGAGATATAAACTGGTTTTCTCTATCATTAATCTCAGAATATTTAGAGTGTTACTGAGCATTTAATATATATCTCACAGCTCAATGGTCCTAACTTAGGTCCTGGAGAGCCGCAGGGTCTGGTAAGCCTACCTTAAAATCAGCACCTAGTTCAGCCCCAGAAATAGCTGTATAATCTAATAAACTACTTCAAATAGTGACTGCTGGTTAACAACATACACTGGGAGATATTTGGGCTCTCCAGGACAAAAGGGATAAAAAAATTCTGTAAATGGCTGCATCTCTTGTGATTGTCAAGGCAATACAGTTAGCACTTCTGCCAAAGAAAATGAATCATACATTGAAGATGTTGCCTGAATTGTCAATACTGCTCTTGCTATAAGATATTAACAATACAGAAGTACAAGGAAAATAGACAAAAAAGAAAACAATACAAAACAATACAAAAGAAAACAACTCATTTGTCAGCCTCAAGTCCTCTGCTATGTATTATAAAGTTCTGGTTTTAGTCATGAAATGTAGCGATGGTGGTGCTTTAAAATGTGAGGTAGGCTACCGCCAGTGGACTGTGGTATAAATTGCTTATCCTTCGCCTGATGAATTTTAACCTCAAGCAGACTGCTTTAGATTCCATTTGGAACTGTGCCTACAATCACCTTCTGAAAGTCTCTAAAGTAACAGCGCTGAGCTTAATTAGTATGCATTATCAATTAACAAACTTAATAGCCGTCAGATTGATTAGATCCTCAGTTATAGGGGCAGGGCTGAGGTGAAACACAGAATGAAAAATCATGTTGTGCTGGCACCCACTTGCACGCACGCATGCAAACACACACACACATGCACGCTCACACGCATGCATGCACACACACACACACACACACACACACACATGCACACGCACACACACACACACACACACACACATCACACGCATGCATGCACACACACACACACACACACACACACACACACACACACACACACACACACACACACACACACACACACACACACACACACACACACACACACACACACACAGTGTTCTGTAATTCCCCAGTCCACAACTACACAAATTTCTAATTAATGCATATATATGGGTGAGAAGAGATTGGAGGCAAGTAAGTCACTGCATAAGTTTAACATAAATAGCAAACTAATAAGAGGAGCTGTTATGGTGAGTTTGTTGCTAATTGTCACTCTGTTTATTGAAAGGCTACTGAAGAAGCCTGATTCTTTCAAAGCCCAGGGCATGCTGTGTGTGGTTCAACAGGACCAGGACAGAGGCTTACTGCTGTAAAGACTACCAACAACCGTCAATTACTTTCAGTTGAGTCCAGCTATCTAATATTACCATACAATGGCCCATGGAACATCCTCTACTGGCCTACAAGGTATAGCACAGACAACCATAATGATGTATGACGATATTAAGTAGATCAAAGTTTTATCTGCGCAGTTGACAGAGGAAAGTATCTCCTGCTTGTCTCAGTTGACACCCAACCCCCCAAAGACAGGAAAGGAGCTGGGCATTTTAGGTGAAGCCTACCGGTCAGTTTCTCTGGGGTTATCTTGCCACTATGTTCACAACTTAGTTGTTTTAAAATTTGAATGTATCAAATATATATTACTTCACATACATGAATTAATATTTTTTCCTCTGAGATAATAAACACACTTCAATCATACATACTTTTAAATAGCAAATGCACTTTATTTAAGTATACAATGAGTTCCAAATGCACTATGAACTAAAATATTTAATTTTTTTTTGATGATATATGTTGAACATAAATTATATAGACTAAACCTCATTCTCTGATTATTACTGGTATTACTTTATAATTAAACAAGTTTGGTAAAGTATGGCATGCGTTCTCAAGTCCACTTTGCACAAGCCTATACCTTGGTTACTATTTTGTCCTTCATGGTGTGTTTTTTCCAACGGTGTGTTGTAGTTTTGCAACAAACTGGAGTTCCTGACAGACAGTAGTGGCCTGAGAAGTTCATAGCTACTAACAATCACCCCTTTTCAGCTTAGATCTGGGGGAAACAATTGGAATGAAAAGTCACAAATAATAACCGTCAGTTGAATGCTGGCCTGAGTTTGGTGGTGGCTGAGAAATAATAGTCTGTGCATGTTGCTGCTGCCTGGGAGAAAGTGTGCTGATAAAAACACCCAAATAACACCACGAGGGGGTCGTGCAGGTTTAAGAAATATGATACGGGTCCTAAATAAAAGAAGCTGGACATTCATCTAAAATGCAGCTGTATTAAATGTTTGTAGCATGTTCCAAATGCACTTATAAACACAATAAACAAATGAAGACACCATGAAAGGTATTTACAGTACTTTTCCACTGTGATGGTAAGGATATCCTTTGTCTGCACTGTAATGGTGCCTGTGGGTGAACTGTTAATGGGTCTATATATTTTGAAAAACCTTTATGGACTATTATGCAAATTTGACACCATCTGCAAACACAGGGTAAGTAAATGGATATGGATGAAATAATGAAAGTGAAAACCTAATTCAGAAACATTAAAATACAAACACTCAGAATTTCCCATGAATTAAATTTTATGAAGCATTTAAATTTAAAAACCATCATGCATCAAGTCTTAAATCTTATTAGTCTTTATGCCAATCACCTCTAACCAATGACATAATTTCATGTTTTTAGTATGCATTTTAGAATAACTATTGATCAGAGAAAGATGTGCAAATGTGTATCTAAATGCATACATTCACATACCTAATGGAGACTCTATATGTTTTAAAATATTAAAACACCCAACACTTTCACTTTAAAATGTGAGATTTAGAAGCACCATGAGGAATTTCAAAATGAGTTTGAAAGAGGTCAAATTTTGGCACCTAAATTACAGGTGTTTCAGTCACAGAAACAGCAAAATCATTGAACAGTGTCACAAAATTGTGAGAAAATATGCCAAAAGAAAAACATATCTGAAAAAAGACAGTGAAGGTCACCAACATGAATGGATGAACACATAATGGGGTAGCTGCTGAAGCCACAGAACAAACAGAAGGCCTAAAACGTACGACATTGCTGTATCTACACCCTTGGGATCTGGTCTTAACAAAAAGTAAATAATGAAAATAATTTTCTCTTCTTTTCTCTTTGTTATACATGTGGTTGGATTTCTGTTTGGGCATAACCAAAGTATGGTGCATCTGTTATGACATGGCAGCCATTTTATGGGGGTTATTGTTTCAATTATAACTCTGCATGTTTAAATTGTTGTAAAATAAGTGGTTATAAGGTGATCATTGGGTATTTAAGGCATACTGTTGTGCAAAAATGTTGCTCCAAGATGTTCCAGTCTTCTAAGACAATAACACTCCCATACACCAGGATGAATGCAAACATCTCCCACTGCCTCCCCAATCACCAGGCTTTAAACTTTAAACCTTTACTTGGAGGTCATCTGAAACAAAGCTTTCAGAGACAAGGACCACAGCAGCATCCCAAAAATGGCTGAGGTTGCTGGCCCAACTCCCTATAAGTTAACAAACATTGATATATTTTTTGCTGTTTCCATTATTTCTATCTACATGTATAGAGCCCACCATTGAACCGATGTGTTCCTTGCCTATGTATGTTGCTGAATTGCCCCAGTTTCTAATCAGCTCACAATTTGGCCATGGCTTAATTTTGATTTATTGTCCATCCATAAATTAGGAAAATATGTTTTAGAATTCCATCCCAGGGAAAACCGTACCTGATGTCAGGGGATTGGGTGATATTTAAGATGTCAGAAATACATATTGGATTAGTGTGCTTTGTTTGCCTGAAACAGCAGGTGTTTAATCATGGGCGATGAATGGAGTTAAATGTGTTAGGACAGCCAACACCCAGGAAGGGAGCCTGCTCCTGGTTTTATCATACGCCATGAAACCAAAAATTTTATTTTGTTCTCAGACATATGTTAGCTTTAAGGGTAGTGTTTTTGATCATTTCAGTTGAATTTCATTTTCAAAATTACAAGACACGGTTTAACTAGTAATACTACAACTAATACTAGCTCGACTACTACAACTACAACAACTACTAACTACTACTACTACTACTACTACTAATAATAATAATAATAATAATATCAGACATTCATTACTTTCCTTGTTTAAATGTATAAAGATTATTATATGTGTATGCCTTTCATTTGCACAGTTAAGGAATTTTTGCTCTTTGTATGCAGTGCTATTATAGTCGCTATCTTTAAGGTGATCATTTTGCCAATACTTTCTCTCTGATTGTCTTGGCAACTAGTATTTATGTTCCAGGAAGAAGAAGTGATGAGAGATTTCATCAGGGGCCAAAGAAAAGACGTTCAGGAGAGCAAACATTTTCAAGGTCAGCTGGTGAACTGGAACAAGCCGCGAGATTCATGGCGAAAATTGCGCATTTTGACACGACCAAGGTTTGATTAAAAGCCAAAGTAATGGATTTAAACAGACGATATGAGGATGTACCCAGACTGTTAGCTTTTCGCAAATTACTTAACAGAGCAGTGATGGTAACAGGATTGCAGTGTTTTGTAATGGAAAAGTGAGCTCCTATGCCTTTGTGTTTTCTGACATGCAGCAAACAAATTACACAGGCTAATAGGCGTGCTGCGGGGATGGTTTTTGAGGGAATTCAAATATGGTTCCTGAAGGTTTCAATTTTTATCTTCGTTATCCTGCACAATATTGGTTAAACTGATGAAACACCGAGTACACAATGTATAGCATTAACATTTGTGACCGAGTAAATAAATAGCATGCAACAAATAAGACAGCATTAAATTTAACACAGGCGCCTTGTTCTGTAAGGTCGTAAATTCATCTAATAAAAATCATGAATAAGTTAAATAGAAGCATAAAGCAGAAAAACAACATTTCAAGATAACCACAGGAAGACTGAAGACAAAAGTCAACATAGGGGAAATAACTTGATGCTTATTACTTCAGAGTCATAAGAATTGATATAAGTCGTGACTTTTGGCTAATGACTTTTGGCTTATGGCTTTACAGGGCTTTACAGGGAATCCGATATAAAATGCAGGAGAGGTTCCAGAATGTCCAGGCGTCTTGAAACGCAGGTAGCTTTAGGCGAGCTGTAATGTAAAAATGTGAGCCTCAATTTGAAGCTTTCCTCAAATGCTGCACTAACTCTTTTCATGATTAACGTGTAGGTTAATGTTTTGCCGTAATGTTAGCGTTTTGTTAATTTGCTTTTATTTGCAGTTTTGATTGTCTCCCACAGTTTAACCTGAACATTTTTAAGGAGACTCAATTCCTCTGTAACTCGACACTCAAGTCGCACGCTTCTTCTTCTGTCCCGCCTAGAGGAACTCCGTCTTCCTTCTTTAACTCTCTGTAGCATTATTCGGACCAACGACACAAAGCAAATTGCATTTAATAAATTAGCTTAAATGGATCCCTCAATAGGTTTGTGAGTGTGTGTTTCCTCCAGTTAAGCAAAACATTTATATTCCACCCACTGGCTCTCCCTAGTAGTACATCGCCTGTGTGAAACTTGAACTGGCGCCCGAATTCAGGCGAATAAATACCTCATTTTCCCACATATCCGTATTTGGAATTTGCTTAGGCTTTATGATAAAAATGTTACGTCATAACTAATGCCTTAACTTCTATTACATTTTTAATTCCATTCCAAAACATTTGAGGTCAGCCTAAAAGCTAAAAATCCAAAAAAAAAAAAAAAAAAAAAGACAAAACTAGAATATATGCTTTTCCAGAATAACTAAAGGTTTGGTGTTCCTGCAATTATCCTTATCCTGTACGATGTAGCTTCAGCTTTGATCTATGCTTAGAAAACTATCTCATGGTTAATTACACAAAATAGCCTAAAGGCTGCAAGGTCATACAGTATATGTAGTTACTTTTGTTTTTAATTATGGAAAAGGAGAAAATGTAGGTCTACCTGGTAGTCTAGGAATAATTGCCATAGTATCTTTAACCAGCTATGATTCATTATACTTTTTTACCACACAATATTCTGCTGGGGTGATCACATGATCACAGGCCAGAAAGTATCCCTGGATATTTGACAGGTAAAATAAATCACTTTCATTTTTGCAAAGGTAGAGCAAAGGACAAAACACATACATGTCACAGTGTCGTCAAACATTATGTGGATTCATAAAATGAGTATTAATCATTCTCAGCCATATAATATGCATATTATTTCAAGAAAAAATCATCCATGACAGACACCAAATACGGTGTAGTTATGACTTGCATATTCATTTGCACACCATAATTATACAACTGGATAAACATTGCCTATATGGTTAAAGGATATAATGGATAAGGCTAATTTTTCACAATGCCTTTTTCAATGACAATTGGCGAATGGAAGATGTGGGTTAATGTGTCAATGCCAGCATAGATGGTGCTATCTTTATGGCTTTAACATGTTTGGATGCACAAAGCAATCTCAGCCGACATTATTGATATTACAGATGTTCTAGTAATCAAATTATCAGTGTGTGAAGGCCCCTCTGCCACCAATGGGTGTGCTAAACCAGAGTAAAGGTTATGAGCAGCTTTGGACATAGCAAGCTTACATTTTCATGCTCAGCACAACACATTATCAGGTCTAATTCAGTTGTAGAGGCCAAGTCACACAAATTGTTGAAAAGTGACCTGGAGCTGTAGACCAGACATGCAGTTTCAGTTGGGTTACCAGGAGGAAATGGATGATGCATGTGAAAATCCAGTCCTGGGCATGAGACTGGAGCCATAATGCAAGCATAAAGATGACAGGTTTCACTTTAAGATATAGGTTGTGAATGCTAGTAATCAAAAATATTTTTAACATGTATCCAAAGAAAAATGATAAAGATTGAGAATGGTATTTATAAATCTTAACCTGCATGAACATTTTGAAATAAATTAATTTTCATTTACATTGCAAAATTAATAGTTAAATCACATCCTCTCAAAATCATAATATAGATTGCTATACAGGGTTAGTCAAAATGTTGATAAATGATATTAAAAAACAACAGGAGTTGTCTCCAGCAGTTAGACTAGCCCTGCATTTTACTGTTCTGATACAGAGTATCACAGTGGATCATTTCAAGCTCAGATTTGCATGACAAGTGCTTGAGAAACAGCTTACCTGGAGTTCATTTGCAAGTATTTTTAATATTTACAGATGTACTATATACATTGTATATGGAAACTGTAATTGTTTCCTAAAATGCCATATTTATTCACTCACTCACTCACTCACTCACTCACTCACTCACTCACTAATATTTATCAAACAGATCTGTTTGTCATACATGGCTTAATCAGATTGTCATAAGATTATAGGACATTGTCTACCCTGTTGGCTACCTCCAGGTTTTAAAACGGTTTTCAACCTACCGCTTAAAGTGGACAACAGGCCATCAGCCGTTTTGGCATTGGGTTATTTGTGGCGGTTTGCTGTCCCCGTTTGCACATAAATCCAGGCGCAATTAGGTGTCACCGCGCGCTGTTTCTGTTTGATGATAGCCTTGGGCTCTGTGCTTCAAGCCTTAATCAGGAGTGTAAACTCCGCTATATTTCAATTTAGAGAAGCGCTGTTCCGCTAAGAGGCCCCCAGCACAGCGATAAATAAAACGCCTATTTACTCCATTGCCACGTGGACAACTAATGCTCGTGCTACCAGCCTCTGATCACAGCCTACGTTTAAAAACGGCCATAAATCACGCCATCTTAAATCTAGTGATTAGTGGAACCATTTATCCCCTAAAAACCAAACAACGACAACGAACAATGTTTCCCTTTCTTGTTAGTCAAAGTCAAGATGATTTTTATTGGGGATGTGCAGATGGTAAATCGCGTTATAGGAAATGAGGTGCTCAGGGGCGTTTGTGGACCTACAATTAACGTGGAGAAATCATTTTACAGAACACTGTTCCTGGTGGTTTGGGTCGTTAAGATTATTATGCTTCGGATAGCCCTAGATGATCACTTTAAAGCGATTTGGGAGCAGCATTAAGGAACTGTGAAAAGTGCATTGCCAGCGATTAATGTGCTCAATTTAAATTATCCATGGTTTGTTGTAAAAGACAGTTACGGACCTAACAACATTCAGGCGAATAAAAACATATTTCCAGACTACAGTATTTTGGCTTATCAGTGAAAAAAAAAAAAAACATTTGCTTCTCCACAAACGTTACCTTTTTTGATATTTAAAGGCAATTATATAAGGGGTCGGGATTCAGACACTATGTATTTAAACATGTTCCATGACAACTGCTTAGAGACTTGACTGCATTTCTGTCCTACTCTAGACGACTCGTGTTGCATAAAGGGGGCAGATTGACAATAATTGTCTTTTTTTCTCCAGGACAAAACAGGTGTCCTCACCACATCGCAAATGAGATGCACATTTAAATTTTAGCCATTCACCGCCTGTGGCCGCCGTTGCTGTACCTGCCTCGCCCAAGGGTTAATTAATTGGGGTCCCATGCACTATTGAAAGAGCATTATTGTATTTGATACTCTACATCTGTGATTTAAAACACTTTCATTGTCCCACTCACAAGGGAGGAATTTAAATGGGGAATTAGCATCCAGATAAGAATGGCACCAAAGGGCGGAGATATTAATGATGTCCGCGAGAGATAAAGCCACAGAATTCTGAATTCTCTAAATAAATAAATGAATAAAAAACTCGTCACTGTTACTTGTCCGCCCACCACAGTCATACAGTGCTCATCACGGGCAGAGTTTTTGTAGGATGTATTTGTAATTTCAAATGTCCAGTTTAAATTTAGCGAATAGCATTCTCTCATTATTGAGTTTAAGTACATGACAGATGGCAAGCTGTTTAATCCGAAGAAGATTGTGGGAGTAAATTAAACATCGATTGCCTAAAAATGGCAAAGGTACAGGTACTGGATGGAATGCACCATGGCAGTTTGTTTAAATCTTAGTAAAATTTCAACTGCCAAGATGAAAGAAAGATGAAACTTTTATACATACAATATAGTATAATTCGTGAAGCACTAGAATGTTGTTGTGAGCTCTACTTTTCTAATAAGTGCACAGTGTGACAGGTGACCAACTCTGGGTCCTGTAAAACATAAATATAACATTAATGAATAATTAGTTAGAAGGACAAATCAACATAGACCTTCAGCAGTACCTGTGTAGTACTGGCTTCAATACACATTAATTGATGAGACATCTTTGAGAGACTTACAGTATTCATATGTGTCTCATATATATTTCCATAACCATGACGTCTACTAGAACACAAAAAGTTGAGAAAACTATTTACACAGCAGTATGAATTTTACATTATTTACAAAATGTAAGTCAAAAGAATGACCTTGACATGATTATGTCTTCCATTTTCTCCTCACTTTCAAAATCCCTCAATCTGATTAAAAAAACAAAGCCTTAAAACAGCAAATGCACAAAGATGGCATACATGCAATTTGCAGCATAATATGGAAAGATGAGAGCATGACTTGCTAAGCATTGCCACAAGTGGAACAGCCTGAACAGTCAGTATGTCTATGGGGGTTCATTATTTTGAACACCAGTGGGTAATTATTTGAAATTTGAATGGATGATATTATCATTTAGTCTATTGCATATTATTTTGTACAGGATTATTTATATTTCTTATCTTGTGTTTTGTATCATTGCTTCCTATTCCCTCTGCAGTTTATATTGTTATTTGTTAGTGCATTCATTCTTCCGTTCCTTACTAATCAAAGGATTTCAGAAAGAAATGAAATATGGAGACAGAACCTTCCTTTTTGCCTTTATGGTTAGTGCTGAAGTTGCTTTGATGGTTTGGCTGAAGAATGTCAACTATTTTATGCTTTCTTACTTTCTGACATGTTGTGATTAAATTGTTTCCTTTCAGTATGCAGCTGATTTGAGCTCTTAAATCATAATTTTTTTCCTCTCTCCTCTCCTTAGCTTCTCTTGGTGTTTCCTTCAATACCTTTTTTCATCATTCAACTGATGGACCACTTGATGATGAGCTATCTGGCTACTTACAGCTTTTGGTTATAGAACCTTAATAATAAAAATTATATGCTTGTGAGGAATATAGTTCATCAGATGCCGGAGTTAGTACAGTACAATAAAGACATGTTCTGAAAGAGTTCATATATCAGCTTGTCATATTTCTTTGCATTTACCATGGTAATTATTGTAATCAGCTGGGGAAATGTCATAAAATGTCAAATGTGATATAAAGTATGTATTGTTTGAGGCAATGTTCCAAACTGTATTTTGAGGTATTTCAATGTGTATATTTTTTTCCCTAAAAGACGATGTGTGTCACTGCATTACCAAACCAGCACTTACCAAAATACAAAAAGAAAATATGTAATTAACATGCTAATTTCTCAATCGAGAAAGCGTACAAGCCACACTGGGACACTGAAAAAGATTCACTTGACTTTTTTGTGCATTATTCTTTGAGCCTCAAATTGAGAGTCAATAAATCACCCATTTAAAAGCAATGCAGAGGGGGAAAAAATCAAATAGACATTTTCAGTTTGCCTGTAAGTGCACCCTGCTTTCACGGGCAGAGTGGATACAGCTATAACCAAAGATCTCATTTTAAGTGGGTCCTCCACTGAGGGAAGCACTTCACTCCACTGTTTTTATTGTTGTGTGAGATGTAAAATGTAGATCCTCATTAAAGCCAGGGATCCTAAAACCACCTTGAATAGCACTGGGCCTATTTGTCAGTGGAGCACTTTGTATAAATCATAGTAGGTTCTATAAATTCTTTCACAATGCACTTCTTTGTATGATGGGTTGTTTTAGTGATGCATTTGGTAAGGGCTTTTTTGCCATTTGGTTTTTTGTTCCCCTTCGCTCTGGATTTTTTGAAAACTGGTCATATGTATAAAAACAATTATGCTGGTATACAATTTTCTTGGCATGGATTTTCAGTACACCCCAAAGAAAGAAGCAGAAATAATCAGTTGCTTATGAAAGACTTATTACGTGTGTGTACCCTGACAACCACGCTTAAAATGGATTCAAAAAGATATTTAAATAAAAGGGTAGGCCTGTTGATGTTGCCTTTATTACAAAGTCAGTGTTTTCACTGGGCCCTCACTGTTAATCAATGCAGAAAGCAAAGGATGCGGTGAAGCCCAGTCCAAACACTGAGCGAAGACATGGCAACTAACTGTTCCTAGTTTGTGGTTGTGTACACACAGATCTGTGTTATTGAGTTCAAGGGTAGAGACAAGCAAGCAATTCAGTAGCATTGTAATTGTCTATTTTCTGTTGTGTTCCAGGAACAATACATTATACACCACGCTTTTTAAGATAATCTAGCTCAAAATGAATTAAACGGAAAAATGAAATTTACCTTTCTAACTCAAAGTTTAGAATAAATATACATTACTTAGTATAAATAGAACGCACCATGTTCTTCTTCTCTTTCACTTAAATCAACTGCTAAGTATGGTCAACATTCTTAGCCTCAGGATCCACACCACATCCCTGAGCTCTTCCTGCATGCAATGGATGAACTCAAGCTTTAGTTACGATTTAGCCTGGAAAAAATCCTTAACAAGGAGAACATACTCCTTTGTCAATTTATTTGGTTAACAAAGACAAGCTGTAAGTTTCTTCTCAAAAGTTAGGAATTAAAATAGAAAAAAGTAATCTAATATAATTTGTGTATCTCATACAACTATTTTGGTGCATTTTCAGTTAATTAATCATGCCAAGTCTCCAGGCAGACCTCCAAACAATCAAATTCTTCACACACTCTTTAGTATCTCACCTTCTGTTTGACCTATACAGAAATAAAACCATGCACAGAAATATATTTTGTGGGGGTGGTGAGATTCTTCTCAGCCCACAGGTAAAAGACAGAATCCTTTTGAAAAATAGTCATGTCTACAGTGACTGAAAACACAAAGTAAAGATGAGCAGATGGTTTCCCAACTAAAAGTACTACACCTACTTAATAGTAAAATAACTGCAAAGGAGCTGTGGAAACATATGACCCCCTTGCCCAACATAAATGTTTTGGATTCATTTTCAAGGGATATACCTGCACCACAATGCCACTCCTGAGATAATGTAGTTACTCATAATCATTGCAAATATGTTATTTCAAAGTTTTTGTTTGAAATTGCATGACATACAAATTGGAATTCTCTACAGCTGATGTATGTGGCTGTCAATAACATTCTATATATCCGATTCAGCGCATGTGAAATTGAATCTCCTTCATCCTCTCCAACAGGGGGGTCCTGACTGTCTGATCCAGTAAAGGACATTCCCCCTCCACATGCTCCCTGCAACCTTGGCACAGTCAATTATGTGCTAAGTCAAATTAATAAATCGAACATTGGCACTCAAATTAAGCAGGGGATGCTAGAAGAGGACTCTGTCAACGCTGTTCACGTTGGCTTCTCAACCGATGGAAACAGGCACACATTTGTGACCACAACCATGTGTACGTATAATTTAAGTTAACTGCAAGTTTAAGAAAACTTTCTCTTGGTCATGAAGAGCAGTGGTAAAAGTGTATGAGTGTAAGAATGAGAACCTTGTTCACTCTGTCAATCTACTGTGACATGCTGGTCCGCTCTTTCATGGTGGAAGTCTGCTTTCTTGGTGTAAGCATGAGACCAAAAATAAGATCTGTGGAAATGTCTCATATTAAGGAAGCAATGTGTCAATTTGCCTATTTTTCTGAGAGCTCATCTCCCTTATTTGTTTGTCTATTTTTCTGAGAGCTCATCTCCCTTATTTGCTGTGTATGCATGCCTTAGATCAAGGGTGGGCAACCCTGGTCCTTGAGTGCCAGAGCCGTTTCGGGATTTCGTTCTGCCCAAGTTCTCGAGTACAGTTTTAGTAATTATGAAGTGCCTAATCCTGAATGGTGAAGCTCCTCTTCCAGCTCCAGCACATAGTCAACTGCAGTCATTAAAGCCTGATAATTAACTTTGTTGTTAATTAACCCCTGTCTGATTACACTGTCAGGGGTTTGGCTGAAGTGAAAACCAGAAATGTCTCTGGCACTCAAGGACCAGGGTTGCCCACCCTTGCCTTAGATGCACATTAGCTGAGATACGAATGCAAGATATTTCTCAATAATGGTCAGCAGCTTGAAGATTTCAGTGCCTAGGTGTGAAGTCATTAGATACCTGGCACATTCAAATTTATGTTGAATGTATGAAAAATTATAATAAGGTGACACATTTAGACTTTAAAGCACATTCTATTCAACTTTGGTCATTTTGGTTATGGTGGTTATGGTTGCCAAGGCATCATGAGAATAATTGTGTTAGAAGTACATTGGATATTAGTCAGAGCGATTACCATACCATAGGAAAAGAACTTTTAAGTTGGTTAATTGTGTCCATACTGCTTTAAATACTTACTGATTCTGATTGTTGTAGCACATTGCAAGTTGTTTCAAAAGAGAAATTATGTGCATTATGGGCATCATATTAAGGGCCAAATGTACTAAGGAATAGTCACAGTGCAGAAATATTTGCTATCTTGCAACTAATTTGCAGTCACAAATACCGACATATTAACGACTGATATACTAAGACTAGCTCTAATTACACAGTAAAAAATTGAAACGCCCTCATTTCACAATTTTTAAAATGCAAAGACATATACATATACAGTAGCTTCACCATAGCTAATAGAGTATTTAATTTGGATGTGTGGCTTCCAGTAGTGTGACTATCCTGTGACTGCACAGCCTGTATTGTGTCACTGCTTTCGGTTCAGTTAACTAAAATAAGGTAATTCTTGGACAGAAGACCATGTCTACAATTATTCTTCTTTGCCTTTGTTCACTGTATCTTCTTCTAGCTGCTGCTCTTTGAGGGAGCAAGATCAACTTTCCTTGATTAACATGCCTTCTACAGAGTGAGAGCTATATTCTGTATCAGCACAAAATTTTTGCCTCCTTACAGAAGTTGTAAAAAATCCCATGCAGAGAGGGGGTGGAATACTTAATTGGACTCATTTGCTAAATCTCCACTCTGTTTTAGCACCTATACCCCAGGTATACATATGTATGAAGATATACTCAGATGTCTGTGGGACATCCAGAGCTGGACGGACACCCACCATCTTAAGCTCAACCCAGAAAAGACAGAGCTCATCCTCTCTCCAGCCCCACCCCTCTAGTTCAAGCGATGGTACTCTCCCGCCTGGACTACTGCAACTCCCCTCTTGTTGGCCTTCCAGCATCTACCATCAGACCCTTGCAGCTCATTGAGAACACCACTGCTCGCCTGGTCTTCAACCTTACCAGACACTCCCACGTCACCCCCCTCCACACCGACCTCCACTGGCTACCTGTCATGGCCCACATTAAATTCAAAATGTTGGTGCTCGCCTAAATTATTTCAAGAAAAAAATTATTATTTAATAAATGTAATACATTTTTATATTAAATAAATTATTTTGTTGAAAAGATCAAATATGACAAGGGTTTCTTGTTTTCAGGTGCAAACTAGTTTCATCCACCAGTTGGGTTTTCTCCCAAAGTATTTTGCAAAGTGTCGTACAAGTAAACATGCCCAGCTGACATTCCAAACTGCTTGTTCAGATGAACAAAGCGAGGTGCTAAACTACTTTAGTAAAAATGTTAGAGTTTACAAATTTTAACTAAAATGCCATACTAAAACATCTTATCCCTGACTTGTTTTACAAAAGCATTTAGCAGCTGAACAAAAGTATTCGTAAACATTAATTGCATACATTAATTTTGTCACTCAATCTTTAAAACTCAATGATATTATGATTGCATCAATGTGGTGTTGTAAATTGAACTAGATTACACCAAAAAGGAATAGGATAAACATTGTTTCAGAGTTGCAGTTAATAACACACACTTAAATTCCTCTATTAGCTCTGAGAGCTTTTATGTGCTTTGGCACAGATATGTAACCCGGTGCAACCATTAATTTGATCATTAACCAACTGGCACAAAAGGGCCACTAAGCCAAAGGTTACAACAATGTAATATGAAGGTAATATAATACGACACATTTATGTTGTTTCATTACAATTACATGCATCATGTGAATGTCACCTCTGAACGATATTTATTAAGCTCTTACAGACAATGCCTGAATCCTCATTAACCCAGCGGCCTGCTCTATGGTGAATACATGTGAAGAGAATCCACAGCCATCAATTTATTAGTCACCAAACCAGTTTGCACAAGAAAGCCTTATGAGAATCTAAGTCTGTCCAATGGCTCCTGTCTTATGTTTTAGTTTAGTTTGCTTTTATTTTCACTTACTGGTACGATGTATGATTTCAGAGAAAAAACAGCTCCCTAAAACTCCTTTTAATAGTTTTTTCAGTAAAAATGTGATTTTGAATAAATACATTATTTATTTACTATTAAACAAAATGTAAAATAAGGGGACTATATAAATTATATGTGATGTGTATACATTTATTATTTCAAGTTATTGCCATGTATTTCAAAAAGACAAAATATAAAGGTATTTGACAAGTGTAAGGGCAGAGTAAAAATGTTTGATTCGTGAAAGCATCATAATTAGCTGTTGGTATGGTACCATCACCAACATACCACCTCTTGATTGTGATGAGTTACCTAACTGTGAACTGTTGTACAGTATATGGGAAGCTGTGATGCCTGGGATAAGTGTTAGCCAAACTACTTTTATGGTTCTGAGTGGAGAAGTCATCAATCCAAAAAGATGGGAAATGGTCAGACATAGATACTCTAGTTTTGTCAGCATGATTTGTCAGAAGGTACATTTGACTTTCAGTTCTGTCATTTTAGTCTTTTCTTTCAATCGGCCAATGTCCCATTTTGTGTGACAAGGGTCTTAAAATGGCTCACACTGGGAGAGGGGAGAGCTGGGAAACCTTCTGGGGGGAGGAGAGTGAAGAAGGCAGGCTATCTGAATACTGATTCGCCCCTTTGGTTTCTTCTATTTCCATTAATGACATGCTCATCAAGGGCAAACAAAAGGGCCGACTGCCACCCCATTTTCCTCCAGCCTGTCACTGCGTGGAGGCAGGGCACACACTGGCGAGTTTACGTGCATGTGTGTGTGTGCGCGTGTGTGTGTGGTGCTGTCAGTCCAGGGTCCGCGGTTGGAGACCCGCCCGCTAATGAGAAGTGCTCTCCGCCGTCAGGGCAGACAGGTGCTTCCGTAGCTGGGACATGCTCCATTCCCTTTCCCTAAACTGCGCGCCCCTCCGCTTCCCCCCGCGCCCCTGCCAGACACCATGAAATGCCCAAATTAGCAGGCCCATCATGTCGCCAGAGCCACAGCCTACGGTGGGAGCAGAAAATCAAGTTGTCACACTGGGGCTGGTGCGATACAGCCAATGCTCCCCCTCTCCATTCTTCCTGCGACAGCCAGTAATAGCATGTGCCAGACAAGTAGATGGATCACAGGCCTGAATATTAGCCTCAGATGCATTCAACGCCACTATTAATGGACACTCACTGTGTGTGTGTGTGTGTGTGTGTGTGTGTGTGTGCTGGGGTAGGAGGTATTTTGGTTGTAAGATCCAAAATGGGGAATTTACAAAAAAACATTAAGTGGGGAATATAGTGTATTTCATGATCTCCAAAAATGACCTTTTTCTGATGAACAATCTCTTCATATGATGCTAAAAATCTCAAACTAAAAGCTCATTGGATAGCTTTTTGAAGAAAATTATGTTGGTCTTTGAGGAGAGCCTTCTATTTACCTGAGAAGATGGGCAATATGACTTTGATGAGAAATCAACACGTGCACATATGTGTACCTATTTTATCAAACCACCCTCCATCAGTGCCAAACTACAACTTACTGTTTGAATTGCTGAAATGTATTAAATGTGTGTACAGTAATGTAATACAAAGCATACGCATCTTTCCAATTGAATGCAACATACACCTGTGCTTTGGTTGACCTGTTAAGCTCAGGTTTGGATCAAATCCTCACAGGCACCTCTGTGTGCCAAACCTTGATGTGGCAGAACAATGACAGCATCCTCAATCTGAATCTTACCCACAATGCTATCAAAACATGCCACCAAACTTGAGCTGGTAGGAATGAGTACAGCCAGTGACTGTGACACAGGCCGACAGACAGACACTTTGTTTCCACAAATCACACTAGAATCTAAATGTGGATAAAACAACTGTGGTTTCAATGCATTTTTGTCAGGTAGCACTATACCAGGAAGCAGCTGGGCTCATAAAAGAGATCATGACAACTGTAAGGATTACAGCCCTGCTTATATCCCTGTGACAGAAGCTGTTATTTCAGGGACAACTATGTGTGGTGCACAAGGCTGGGCTAAAGCTTTGATTTGTCTTTCTAGGTTGGGATGGCCTATGAAGAAATAATTTTCAAAAGCAATCGTGGAAACTATGAAGTTAAAAAATGCACCAGTCTCTGACATAAAACTATTTATTAACCCAATGCATCCAGGGATGTTTTGAAAAAGCTCATTTTGAGAAAATTATTCTGAGAATAGGTTCTGAACCAAATATAGTTCTACTGTCCTTTGTAACAACACATTTATTAATCATTAACAATGATTACTTTTTTACCTTGTATAATTATTTGTAATAAATATGTTATTAATAACATATTATTAATATATAGTATATTATTAATATACAATGACACCATGCCCATATTTACAACAGTTTCATTATTTTAATAAGCATAATGTTGATAATGCAAGTACATATTGTTGAGAATTTCAAATTTTACCAAATTTATTATTGTATTAATATTATGTTTCTCATTTATTGTTTTGCCAGATATGTTGAAAGTTCATATGAGCGTACACACAATCACTACAACATGTGCTGAGAGGCCTGTAAATTATAGTCACATGACAGTGTGTCAGTGTGGTAATGGCACAGATAAAGACGTTTCTCCTGCCTGTCACATCCCAATACATCCAGTTTAGCAAAGAGCCCATAAAACAACTCTACTCTTCTATTTGCACCACCTCCATCATCTCACCAAGTGTGCAATAGCGGTGAAAACAACAGAGCAGTCCTGGAGCGGTTCTACCCCCTCCCCTTCACATTGCTGTGCTGGTGGTTTTAAAGTAGAGGACTGCTTCCCTGCTAAAAGCGTAAACCCAAAGAGCTCCACCCAGGCTGTCCTGACAGACCGTGGCATAAAAAAAAAAAAATTCACTGCACTCTGCTGTGACCTCCATTTATGAAATTGTGCCGCTCACTGGATTCCTTTACGTGGGAGTCATAACGGCGGGCGGAACCGGGTCGTCTCAGCGGGGGAGAGGACTGGCGTCACTGACGGGGAGGATAGGTGAGCCGTGGAGAAATTGTTTGAGGTAAAATGGCTGCCAGCACAGGTGACGGATGCGAGCAGTGGCCGCGCTGACAGATGATCTAACAGGTGTTCATAACACCTACATAAGAGCCTTCATTTATGGCCAGCCACAACCGGCTGGTCGTTAATCAACCCCGCGCAGCTGTGGGCCGCCATACCTCCCTATCCCCCACCACCACCCCCCTGGGCCCAGATGTAGCGGTCACTGCCGCAAAACTCTGTCCAGAATCTTAATTACCCAATGATTTCTGGGAGAGGGGTTTGCGCCCACCTCCACTTGAAGAGGAGGGAGGGGAATGACAGTGGAGCAGGCTTGCTGTTTCCCTTCATGAACGTGGAACGAGTGGTGCCTCTTATGAAAGATATGAAAGATTTAAACAAAGAAATACTATCACATGGCTACCAAAGAAGCCTCAAGTTTTTCTAAGTACAGAATATTTAACAAGGAGTCAAACTTGAACAGCCAAACAAGCATAGTCCAAAATGCAACCTGGGCTGTAATTTTATATCTGTGGACAGAAAACTAGCGTAAAAACTAAATTAATATAACAGGTGCATTATGGGAAATATACCTAAAGAGGATCTATATGTTTCTGAGGGCAATTGAATTAGTTCTGCTTGTGTGAAATACTGGGTATTCCTAATCATGACTCATGTCTGGAGTGTAGCCTATACTAATTTGGCCCCCATTTCCTATGAAGTGTTGCCTCCCACATGAAGCAGTGATCCATAATTGAAATCATTTAAAACCAGAGTGTCATTACTGCTGAACACCTTCATAATCTAAAACACATTTTTTACAACCTACACAGCCATGACAGGTGTCCTCCTCTGTCTCAAAGGTATGCGTAACAGCATATCAGTATGATGGGGGGGAGGTGATGGTCCATACCTGGCGGCCCATCAGTTTTCAGCTGGGAGAGTTCTCAGGCTTGAGCTTGTGAGCATGGCTTGGCGAAGGGTGGAAATCAGTGTGGCGTTAATGTATGGGTGGAAAATGAATGGCTGTGCTGTTCAGACTGATACGTTATTCTTTGTTTTAAGCGACGTCGGTGGGATGTGCGAGAGCGGCGCAGCAGCAGTATGGCTGGCCGTGATGAATGACCGGTCGGTAACATCTTCACTTCTGACCCCTCCAGTGCGTTTGAATAAACCTCTCTCAAAACAGAATGGTGGGGAGGGAAGCTTTGGTGTGCTGTTTGGCAGGGAAAGGAGCTTGTTGGATGGATGAGTAACTGAGACACTGCAGAGTTCACTGAGGGGGGTTTGGCTCTTTTTTCCTCTCAGTTAATACACAAGTTTTCAATAACATTGAGCGTGAGGTACAGGGACACTGACCCGGAGGAGAAGCATGGCCATTGCAGTGAAAATTTGACTCACTGCATGGTTGACTGTTGTCTATGTAGTACAATCATGCCTCCTTGGAGCCATGTAAATTCTCCAACACCTGGGAAGTGAATAAATGTAATTTTATGTGTGTGTGTGTGTGTGTGTGTGTGTGTGTGTGTGTGTGTGTGTGTGTGTGTATTACCTTGTTGTTGAAAAATTACATTAAATAAAATGTGCTCTTTCCTATGGAATTCCTTTACTCAGGTAAAGATCAGTACTTTAGTAAAATAAATACATTTTCTGATTTAACATTTTTATATGCAAATGATTAATCTATGAACCACTCACATCTGTTAAACATAATTGTTTCATAATCATGATAAAATGAATTTTTTTATTCACTCCATATATTATGCAATATTGCTTTTTCTCATGGTATTGTGGTAAATGAGTCTAACCATTCATTTAGAGCAGGAGTATAGATTATTGTGTGCACTAGATTAATCGAGTACTCTAGCCATAAATCATTCCCCTGTTTCTGCCACAATTTTACATAGTCAAAAACAGCATTACAGTGGCATTTACATATCTTTAACTGACCTTGTAAATTGATATACTTGGAGCATGTGAATTTCTGAGTCAAAATACTATCTACTAACATGTCCTATTTTGTCCTTAGATCCACTGTACTTTTAGAATTGATCCACAAAACTGAGATTTCTGGTGTTTTGTCTTGCAGGATACAAATGCATCTTCTAACATAACTATTATATAAGGTTTTTTTTGGGTTATTTTCATTATTTACTTTATATTCAATACAGGTTTGCCTTATTGAACCTGGGTTAACACTGGCAAGCTTAAGCAAAGGTAATAGGCTCCTAAGGCTATAATAGGAAGAGGCTACAGTTTGTGGTAGGTATCTGCAGAGGGATATGCTGAGTGCTGCTCTCTCTCTCTCTCTCTCTCTCTCTCTCTCTCTCTCTCTCTCTCTCTCTCTCTCTCTCTCTCTCTCTCTCTCTCTCTCTCTCTCTCTCTCTCTCTCTCTCTCTCTCTCTCTCTCTGTGAGTATTCTTCAGAGACAGTAGCAGATGGCTGCTCTGACGTGTTAAATGAGTAGGGGCGTTGGGTTTGGGGGGTGGCTGAGGGGGTGGGTTCGAGTCCTGCTTGGTCCGGAGGTGCAGGTGTGAGCTGCTTACCCCTGAGAGAGGGGCAGTTCCTCTGCGGCTCTCTGCCTTATGATTGTTATCCGTGTTGACATTGAGCCAGCCTCCTTCAGCTTCACAGCGGCCACCCAGCAGCTTTGCCTCCATCCTCCTCTCCTCATCGTCACAACAAATTTTTGATGCAGGGAGAGTATCAAGAGCATCACAACGCCAGCAATAACCCAGCATTATCCCAGCTATAACCTGGTTGAAGGCAGAATGAAAGTGGATGAGTAAATAAGAAAGCCTTGCTGCTTGTTTATCAATATTTATCATCTTTGCAGCAAATTTTAAGATGAAGTGAGCCCAGGTCAGTGAGAGCACCAGCAATACTGTCCTATGAGCAGCATTAAAACCTGAAAGCTGAATTTGTTCTCACTTCCTGATATGATGTTGTGCCTCAGAGTGACACTAGTATCAGGAAAATCTCCAATCTGTGTCTTGTACTCAATATACAAGAATGTATAGCACACTTGCATATTTCTTAATGCTACGCTAGACTCATTCCCTCTTTCTGATTTTTTGACCATGAATTTGTCTTGTCCAGCTATGTAACATTATAGCAGCCATTATAGCCGAGTATTGCAGAGGTCTGGTAAAACACTAAAATATGGGAGAGTTGGTAAGTTCAATTAGGACTGTGGGTGTCCAAGCTGTGAAAATTCCATTTGCTGCTTAGTTTTGAAAATGCAGTTTGTGTGCATGTGAGTTTGTGTCACCTTGTCAAAAGTCCCCTTGAATTGCAGTCAGCCCATGAGCTCTTAAATTTTTTTAGACAATTGTCCTGATTATGTTTCAAACAGCAGCCAATGACAATAAACCTGTGAAGGCCAGAAGGATATACTTCGAGAAGGCCTCCACTTGTTCCAATTAAAGAGACAAACTGTTCTGCCCTTGTGCTCATTTAAGGAATAGATATTGCTTGATACATGGTGTATTCCCTGGTTCTTTACCACATGCACACACACATAACCACACACACACAGTGTCCTCCTAGAAAACAGATTCCTAAACATTGCAAATCCTTTAATTACCTAGATTTAGTGAGTAGGAGATGAGCTGGGTCTATTATCACAGCTGGCTAAAAAGCCATTTGGGTTTTGGCACTGCCCCCTGTCACTCCATCCCATTCATCCAGACCCCAGAGGCTGAGGAGAGGGGTCCAGGATGGCGGCTGTGAAGAAGATGGAGTGCTAACCAAAAAGGGCCCCGCCCACTGTTCCTGAAGCACCCCGAGAAACTTCATTGCCCCCGTTACTCGGCAACACCGGGCAGCCGTGCACAGACCCCATTGAAGGCGTTAACAAGCGCCAAGTGGGTTCCTGACCTGGGACAACCCCTCTTGCAGTCTGGCCCCTCCCCCAATGGCAATCTGAATGCCACGTGCCTGAATCGGAGCCATCTGCCTCGATTTGCGCTATGTCTTTAGCTAAAACAGTTAGCCCCTGACAAAGGCCCACAATGGGCCATCTTCAAACAAGCAGCAGAGCCTGTCAGCACGACTGGGGGCCTATTCACCTTCAAGCCAACTGGACACTGTCTTGTGTCAAACAATTAGCACCCAAACCCTCCAACAGTGCCTCCTCCAGCTCCCTTGGGGCCTACATAATTACCATTGACAGAAAAGAGATAGTTTATCGCCAGATACTTCAAAAACTCCTCCTCTGACTGAATCAAAATACTAGCCACTTAAGCAGGAAGTAAATTCCCTTGAAAAGGGGAGTTTATTCTCTTTATCTTTTTTCCCCTCTTACTCCCATGTCATTTAATCACACCCATGTTCATTCTGTTGCCCGTTGGCACTTTTTTTAATGGTATTACTACTGATGAAATAATTCAACCATGTGGAGGATTAATGATAATTATACCAGGGATGGCATTCACAGTTAACATTATTTAACACTGTTTTCATTGCTGGGTAAATTGTCAACTTCTTGTGTGATTGGATGACAATCTTAATGAACAGATAGTGTCTTTAATTCTTTAGTACAAAGAATAAGTATCTTGTGAATCTCAGCAGAGAGCTAATTTAAAACATCTCACCTATACTTGAATAAAGGAAATAAATTAAGAGTAAATGAAAACGACGGAGGGCTTTGAATGTCACCTTAATATTTGAATGGTATGAATGCATACTTTTTCTTGACACAAAATGGAATATTGCAGATCGCAAATGCATTCCCCTCGCTGAAGAGGGCAGAAAGCATTATGTCTTATTGAAGCCATCTAAGAAGGGAAAGGCAAAGACAAATTTGTATTAAATTTCTTATATCAACCGTTTTACTAAAAGCACATTAATCTCTGCCGTGGAGGCAGCAACACAGCCATTCATTTCATTGAGGACAGGCCTTTGGTTTGACCCCTTTCCCTTGTTCCATGCTCTGCGAGTACCTACCAAGGATATGCTGAGCACAAGCTCCTTTCACGGCAAACAGTTAGCACGGTTAATTGCTTTTTTCCAGTGCAGATGCTAATGATCATAAGATAATGATGCAGGGTTCCTGTTTATCACTGTATTCTGCATTTGCATTGTGGTGCTACACAGCTATGATTTCAGCAGGTCATGATTTCTTCTTATCTTTAAACTCACATTGGGTTTGATATATTGGGTATATACTAGCTGATAGTATTATTATTATTATTATTATTATTACATGACCAGACAGAGTTGGTCCTGATGTGCAGAATCATGTATGCTCTGAATAACTGAAACGGAGGTGAAATTCTTAAGGACTTAAATAGGAAAAGAACTGAGGAATTTCATCCCTGTGTTACAGTAAAAGATGTAGTACTGATTTATAAAGCACGTAGCCCACCATTTCATGCACTGCTCTGCGCTGTACTTCCAACTTCACATGGACTAAAATTGAACAACTTAGCATGTTCCCTTAACTGAGGTTAAGCCCATACCTTGTGTCATATTGTACTAGAGGTAGTTTTATCTCGATAGACAGACATGGAAGATTATGAGGTTTTAATAGAGTATACAGAGTTTGTTAACCATTGTTTGGCAGGTAAACAGTAAGGTGGACGCACACATACTCACATAACCTCCGCAGTAGAGTACATAAATCTACCCTCCCCTTCCCTTTTGTTTTGCTCTTCATTTTTTCCAGGACTGTTGATGGCTTTATCCAGCCTTTGAGGATTTGTTAACAGATTGATATCTTTCATCCATTATCTATCCTACAATTACCGAGGCCCGAGGCCAGTGCTTTCTGCCAGAGAGTGTGACCTTGGAAGACTAAGAGCATATCTGCGCTCCCCTCATTCAGAGATTTATGTTAGAGGCCTGCGGAGATCTGCTCGATAACCCGAGTTCAGACGGCACACTGGCGACACGCGACCACAATGAGAATCCCAGTGAACTTTTCACACCGGCCACTTTTCTGTCATTTTCCTTCAGGCACACACATAAAACTGCCTTTTGAGGCAGTCAGTAAAAAAGTGTACAATAAAAGCACTTTGAATGGGAGATGGAACACCTTTTTGCATGAAACAAGGGATAAATTAAAAAAGAAAACAGGTCTGACTGGTCAAACAAAAGCATGGGCTGATTTCAACTGAATTAACATTAAAATGTTAGCTATGAAAAGAAAGAGAGAAAAGATGTATGGAAATATGGATATATAAAAAATACACTGGTATTTCAGTATACACTTTTGGTTTGTTGATATTGCGAAAGGAAAATAAAATAAAAAAGTAGAAATATAAAGCTTAATTCTGAAATATGTAGCAGGAGGGGTAAAGGAAAGATCACCTCCATGTTGGGCTTTCTTCCCCTCCCCTGGTCCCAGCAGTTTAACCCATCTACACCGAGGTAAAGATGAGATTGTGTTTGACAGTTGCCTCTTATTGGGATATTGGTATTCCTAGGCATTCCTCCAGCCCGCTGCTAAACAGAGCGTTAATTGCATGGCACGGAAGCGCGGGATATTATCCTCAGACTCAGGGAGGTAATCCCGCTGAATCCCGCTGCTTTCCAACAGCTCCGCATCTCTTTGTGCAAATTGTTTCCTCTGCAGCTGCCGAGGGCCATGCTAGTGCTCTCCACTTCCATTGACCATACACTAGTAGGGCTTCGTAAGCCAATAGATGACATTAGAAAACAATGATTTAAATGTACAATAGTCATATTGTGTGACAAGTGGCTGCATTCGTTAATGTTTGTTTTGCATTCCTAATTCATTGTTCATTGGCTATTGCACAACAGACACAGTTGGTAAAATATACAGTAGAAACTCTATAGGAATGGGTACAGCTAAAATATAAACAGTGACAAAATAATTTAAGCAATATATGGTAAAAATTATCTGCCACTACAATACTATAACTGTTATCATAATTATCATATGTTTTAAGAGGCAGTGATTACACTCAGCGAAATATCAAAAAATAATATAAGGAAAAATACAGTTCAAGTTAAGTTTTGCATAATGATATGGAATCACTGCATTCAATTAAAGTTCTGGTAAAAACTTAACAAATTACATTAAGCAAGGAGGATTTGTTTGAAGAACATATATCTCGTGAAAAATACGTTTATATAATCTAAACAATACATACTATAATATATAGAATTGTGAATGTTAAACTACAGTTAAGATGCTGTATGACAAAGATCAGCAACTATTTCACTCAATAATACATTTCTACATTTACTACACTGTAATGGCTATTTATAGGGACATTTTTAGATTACGGGCTCTAATGCCTTTACCAAGCTTAATACAGCACACTTAAATTGAAATCATTGGCATTTAAGGAATTTTATTTCCTTTAATCTCTCGAGCGAGGCAAATGGCATATACAATTAGGCCCAATTTGGCCTGTGGATTGCTGATTGTGAAAAGCTTATCACCTAAGAGAAGGTAAACTGAACCATACAGTACCTAGAGAGGGTGTACTGATCTCTGATTTAGCAAAAGCTGTAACAATGCAATTCCCTGTAATGAACCAGGGGAGATTGCCTTATAATGTAGGCTGCCTGGACGAAATGAACTTTGCAGAACGGCCCGGCTTGATCCCTCCGGTCACCCCTTAATTCAGCTAATCCCGGCCTGATCCTTTCACTTTGTGTCTTAACGGCAACCAGCAGTTGTGACAAAAGCCCGGTCGGGCTTACGCCCCTTTTGACATGGAACCCTCAATTAAAGGCAGGCGAAGCAGACACAATCCTATTAGGGGAGAGTGACTGGGGCACGACGCGCCTCCCCTCCCTCGCTGTACGGGGATAATTAGCCTAAAGTTGACAAATGTGTGATTAGGCCACACAGAGAATGCAGGCAGGGATGGAGACTGCAGGAGACCAGTGCAATCCCTTCTACACTGCAAGTGAAGAGCCCCAGAGAACCACACTCCTCTGCCCTTACAGGAGATGCATCTGATTATGATCATCAACAAATGTGTGTATGAAAAATGTATACATGGTAATACAAACAATTTCCATGTGCTGCAGTTTAGTGTAATGGTTAAAGGGCTGGTCAACCAGTTCAGAGGTGGAGGGTCCAATTCGCAGATATGCCAATGCTCTTTTAAAGCACTTGAGAACTAAATCCAAATTGCTTCAGTTAAATTTCCCGTTGTGCAAATAAATATTGTTTAAAAAGATGCACTATGTAAGTCACTCTGGAGAAAAGTGTCTGCAAAATACCTTAACATAATAATACAAATATTTTTTAGCTAATGGTGCAGCATTCCAATGGTACATAAATATAAAAGCATACATACAAAATTCTAAATGCATTTTATGCATATAAAATAATAATAATAACAAATAAAGATTAATTTGAATGATATATGTATAGAGGCTATTAATTCAGTGTAATCAGTTGTGTACCAATATTCTTATTTCTGCTTTTACTTTTTCCCCTACTTCTCCTTTGATTTATTCCCTGGCTCTCTGCTGCCAATCAATTTGTATATTTAAGAGATTTATTGTGAGGAAAAGCAGTGCTGCCCCCCTGTGGTCAAACAGAGTATCTGTTAAGGCAGATAAAGTGGAACAAAAGACCATTTTTGTTTCTAGCTTTCACCAAAAGCATTTCTACAAATATCATCTAAAATTACAGATAACAAAGTTGTACTTCATAAAACTTAACGTTACGCTATTTTTTCTGGAATTCAGTTCATGATGATGTAATAAGTCCAGTTTCAATTCACAATACATCACTAATGCTTTCGTACTCATGCTAAAAGCTATCAAAGCGGGATATTTCATACAATATGCGTGAGATGCATGTATACAATGGTTTAAACAGCATGGGGAATTGGGACACTGACTGAAAAACCAAGCTGTTTAAAACAGTAAAGAATTAATGTACACTTCAAGTACCCAATGTAATGGAAAGTAATATATAAATGCACAAAATTATATTTTACTTCTTACCTGTCACACTGACACACCAGGTAACCATTAAGCAATTATTGTCCGACAAGCATTACATGCAGCATCAAACAATTTGAGCCTCATGGCTGACTGCCTGCCCATTTCAGATGTGAGGTTTGCTGCTTCCCCATGCAGTCTCCAGCAATGAGGTACTGGCAAGCAAATCCTCTGATTTTGAATACGCTTTTTAAAATACAGGGACTGCTTGTTCCTTTCCCATTTAAAATTTTCCACTACATCGCTGCACGTTTTTTTCTGCTGTAATGTTTTGGGATTTGTACACAAAATTTCAATGGAAAATAAACATTTTATAAACAATTATGAAGCTATTCACATGGAGATCTTCAGTTTGATAGGTTTAAGTTTTAAACAATTACTGACTACTTGATGAAATACAGACTGGAGAGCTCAGTGAGCACCACAAAGGACTCTTGATGGGGATATATACAATCAACCATCCGTATGAATTAATTCATATTTGTAATAATTCCAAGAGTAAGGGTTGAACATTCATACAAATGCATTTTGGAAGTGTTTCTATCATATCAAGATACAAATAGACACATGTACTGTATGTCTTTATAATTCATATAAACTGACATGTTGACAACCCATAGAGTTCCAAGAGTCAGTATAGGAGAATGGCGCAATCAAAAGTAAAAGGAAATACATAAGAAAAATCAATCACACAAAAATTTGTTTGTGGAGGTTTTACAACTTTGCAGTTAATTCTGTTTGTCAATTTTAACCATTATAACAAATCAGTGTTTCTTAAACCAACTTAATAGGAAGTACTGTATATGGATTGAACTCAAGATGTGAGAGCTGGAGGCTCAATTGTGTTAGAGGTCCCTTTGAAATCCTCTGAAACTGAAGTCTGTGTTAATATTCCTTAGCTGTGATGTGTTGTGTGTGGGGTGTTAGAGAGGCCTCTGAGACAAGCTGTCAGGTCTCTAATCTGATTGGATCAAATTCATTTCTGTGTGGGTGTGGCAGCGTAGGGTGGGGTGTATTTCCATACCAACTACCACACTGCCCCAACAGCTCAATAGCTGCACTGCCCTGACCTCTTACTGCTGCATATCATGGTGGTACTGATTTTATCACAAGTTGATAATGTATATTCTCTCGCTCTCTCTCTGTCTCTGAATCCCTCTCTTTTCTTTATTATCTTGGCTCTCTGAGACTTTATTTTCAGACATTTATATTTAGTGGCACAGGAGAGATTTTTGACGGGGGGGGGGGCAAACTGTGAGCAAAAGGTCTGAACTTTTAAAATTATACAATTTTTTTTTCCTCGAAAGTGGGGGGGACGGATTGGGGTCCCTTTGAAACCCCCCGTCCCCCATCATCTGCACCCCAGTTTATGTTCAACTGAAAATATGAACTATTATCTAAACAAACAAAACATTTTTTAAAATGATGTGTATCTTGCATCAATATAATCATATTTTGTCTTTTGCAAACGACAGAGAAACAGCCCTAATTACAGACAGGCATAGAACATGTTTGCTTTGATGTAACCAGTTGATACGCTATATTGCTAAAAAAAGACGAAACTCACGTCAACCCTGTTCCTAGTTACAAAGTAAACCATACACCTACATAGAAATAATTTTTCCAGTTATTCAAATCAGTTTGTGCCCAACTTGAAAGTGTGATGTGAAAAATGGAATATTGAAGGAGGGGAGCAACGAGCACCACTGCAGTCATGCTTTGTCCATTACGCCATGTCATATCCCTGTGCTGAAATAACATTATTTAGGTTGTGCTCAGGAGAAACCGTATTTATTGACTTTCAGTGTAAATGAAATCATGTCTTGTGAAATCCTGGGAATCTCCATACAGTAGATGCCCAGGAATCTTGAAAAATCCTTGTAAAAATTCTCAAAATGTATAATTTTATCACTCTCAAACAATTACCATAGAGAACAATTTATAGCTAGTTATCAAATGGCTTAATTGAATATTTAAACATATTGTTTATTTAGACTGATGTTACAAGGTGCAATACAGGGGTTTAACTGCTTAATGTACATGAGTCAGATATTTACTGAGGAGCATTTTTTAAGCATTTTTACTGATTTTGTTAACATTATCATGCCACTAGCCAATAATGCAATTTAAAGCAAGGCAGCTTTGCAAACCCAATATGGTGGTATGAAAAGGATGCTAATTGGACCAGAGTTGATTAAACCATGTACTCAATTAAGAGGCTGAAGTGCAATCAGACGGTCAGGTACAAGTGCTTACATGACGAAAACATACCGTCACCACCTTTCTGCGAATACACTACAACTTCTGTCAATTGAAAAATCTGTCATTTAACTGAGCCCGATGAGACCCCTGGGCCCCTGAATAATGTACCCCACTGCCACCCTTGACAGTGGCCTGAGGTGCTAGTGACACAGATGTCAGGCAAGAATGATAACCTCCAAAAATGTACAAAAAAGGGGAAAAGTAGGGGAATATCCAATCTCTTCTTTCACAAGAGCGACTGGTCTCCCTCTAGTCAGTCTTAAAGTTGATATACAACTAAGCACACTAGGAAAAATTGTCTTTAACATTTGCACAAATGGAGGCTCAAAGCCTGCAGCCTTAGGCCTTAGGTGCTGACTTCTGATGAGTTATCATTAGAAAGTCAAAGCAGAGGAAACAGGTAGACCTCCTCCAGTGGCATTTGGAACAGAGAACAGATTGATGGCTTGCAGTAATGAATGCTATTGGTTATTGCAGATGAAATATGAGCCTGAGCAGGAGGGTTCCACCCATTCAGGGCCATTGATTTCTACACACTGCCTTCTTGTTCCTGTGTGTGCATAGCTCAAGGTTGCCTCTTAAGCATTTCACTATCAAATGACCAGACTACTGGTACACAAATGTCTGCAGAAGTGTTGTTGTACTGTACATTACTTTTTAAGTACTTTTAGTGCAGTGATTTCCAGCAGTCCTGAGCATTACTCCAAGTACATTAAAAGATTTGTTGTAGATTTGTAAAAGATTTCTTGCTGCTATATGCTTGTAAATGTTTTTTTAAATTTGTATGTAAATGTATCATTGTGATAGGTTTACTTCTTCTTCCTCCTCCTCTTCTTCTTTGTCTTATTGTTATTATTATTATTGTTATTGTAGGTGTCATCATCATCATCATTATCATAAAGGAATCTTTAGGCCTGGTAGGATCATTAAGGACATTAATAAAGGAGAGCTAGGCCAGTGGCAGAGAGAGAATAACGACTAATCATCGATCAGGTGTTAATTTATGCATGGCAATGGAGGAAGCTCATTAGCAAATGCTGTGCGCATTAATTACATGCGCAATTGTTTTCAAACATTTGTGTGGCCTAACTGCATCACAGAGATCCATGTCAGGGGCCTTCACACTGTAATTTCTCTCACTGCAGCTTACAATGAAGGCTTTAAGACAAAACAATGTTTTGGCTATGGATATGGTCAGGATGTTTTACAATACAGTACCAGTGCCGTTATGCAAAAACTGTGGAAATGTATGATGGTTATGAAAATGTACAAATGAATAATAAGGAAAACATGGGTGATAAAAGGAAACATTGACACATGAATGTGCTTCTGAGACAATATACATTAAATCATTTACTGGACGTGAATGCCTTCAAATCAACAGGATGGTATCCTTGGCAACCTATATGCATGTTCAGATCAGAATGGTACTATATTGCTCAGTGAAATTGTTAGGCGGACTTCTAGTGGAAAGGTGGGTTGATTAACAAGCAGACAATTGGCACGCACCATACAATTCCACCTATACATGTTCAAGTGGCCCCTGCTTACTGATCATCTACAAACTGCTCTAACTTTGGTTCAGTTGCTCAGTCGATAAAGGTACTTATCCAGCAAGTAGAATGCACTCTATAGCCTGGATCTCACTCATTATTCAAGTCAAACCTATGCCATTAGTGGACCATGACAGGTAGTGTTCAGTGAAAGGATGTGACTGGCTAAGCCTCAGGTGGGTAGGTTGGGCTTGCTTCAGCCAGAGTTCACTGAGTTTCTCTGAGTTACAGCTTGTAGATCTTATGGATATGATCCTCTCTGGACAAAACAATGACCATGATGGCCATGGAGACAGCTTAGATAACAGTGAGCTGGTAGGAAGTGTTCTCTAGTACCATGGTAATTGTTACCAAGCTCCACTTTATCCCTGTCTGCTTCGCTGTTTGTAGGAAATATATTTTAAATATGATATTTTATTCTCAAGTCTGAAAACTTTGTTTGCAAAAACAAAACACCATTTAACTGGAAGCTAAAGGTATAACAAAAGACAATTATCCCTAAACAAAGTTTTGATCCACCTCATAAAACCTCGTTCCATTAGTGGCTCATATTTGAGTTTGAATTTTGTCTGTCAAAACAACCAATGAAAGTACTGGACTTTAAAACTTTTAAACTGACTGCTGCCAGCTTGACCGTTTCTAGCTTTAATCATTTAATCAAGGTTGGCAATGAACACACAATTCAAAAAGATAATTCAATAGAAGCAAAAATCAAATCTGATATAGGAATCCTGAAAAGGCTTGTTTTTAATTGAATGAATTACAAAAATCTGCAATCTATAAAGGGCATATTGCAAAACCAAAGCCTTTTACCTTACCCTCTCTCTGTGCTCAATCACAGTTTGTGTTGCTATAAACCAGCAACAAAAAGTAAGTATAACAACATGAAATGAAATGAGAGTGAGTTTAATGCCATAGACACAAGCCTGCAAAAAGGCAGGGTTTCCATTATGGGAGTTTGGAAGTGGGCTCTTAAAGGAAGTGCTTGATTCTACGGAACAGAAGAAAAGGTACACTCTACACCTGGCTGATTAAGCAGGGGAGAAAAGGCAGGATATGTGCTTTCAAATTCGAAGGCACTCCAGAGTAACTTTTAAACAGAGTAAGGTTGACTCAACGCCAGGGAGAGATTTGTGTGTGCTCACTTAGGGCTTAAACCTTTTCCATTAAGCTCTGTTGAGGAGAAAATGCTGAATAAATGAATGTAACTATGTTTATGTTAAAAGCCTGCTTTCGCCAGCCCTGCAATTAAAGAAAATGTTGCACAAAGCCAGTACTTTTGTCGAGCTCCTGCAAATGGAAAGATGGATAGCACTCAGGCAAGGGAATGCATTGGTTCATATTTAACCTTAACGCTCTTGTCATTAATGGTTTGTCTAACTTGGGCTTTAAAAGACAAGGTACTGCTCCATTGATGTAAAATTAAAAATCAACTATACCATGCTTTTCTGAACAGAAGCTTCATTATCTGTGGCTAATGTATTGGCATAGAACAGAGTAACATCCTGTCAAGTGAGGTGGCTTTTTTAAAACTTGTGCTGTTTTATTGCTATAGGCAATTTGTACCACTCAGCATGACAGTGTAAACTGAATCAAGATTAATTTACATGCAGAAGAACACTTAGCAGAGAAGCGCGGTAGGCACAGGTATTGTCTCGATGGCTGAACGAGGGAACGGGCTCTGGAGGGAGACAATGCGTCATAATTAAGGAGCATCAAATGTGATTGCTTAAGGTAGTTAAAAGGCCAGAAAAATGGCAAGTGCTTTTCATTCAAACCGACTTTTGCCTTGACCACAGGCCTTACGCATTCATAAATGCATGTAAATGAGGGTGTTCCATTTAGAGAATGGGTAATGCCAGAAAAATCTACAATGGTAAATCAAATAAAATAGAAGGGAATACCAGTATTAATATTATTATATGACGTGTCCACAACAAAGGACAAGACCATTTGAGAGATAACACCATTCCTGCCTTTTCCCGACTACAGTGTCTATCCCATATTCAGGAAAAAGCAATGAATGTATGGCAATAGTAGGAGCATAAGAATATTCTTATGGTCTCAAATTTAATGTCATGAAATTTCAAAATAATCCTGCCCATTAAACACGTCAGGGGAAATAGACACTGCGAATGTGTTCTTTAAAACGCAAAGTTCACATAGTTCTCCACTGGTACGCTACAGTGGATGCCAGTCCTGACTACATTAGTCCCCAGAAGAAAAGAGCGAGAGACGCTGGAGACGGAGCAAACTTTGATCCAGTCAGTGAAACAGACTTTTCCCCTTTAGTCTCTAATGGACCCAGGCATGTTCCTCATGGCCAGGGAGAATTCTGATGAGCATCCTACAGCCCTGCCTAGTGATACGCTACAACTGCCCATGTCCCCAAGATCCACAAAACTCAGGATGTGTGTGCTTTAGGAGCTGTGTGATTTAGGAGCTGAGGGATTTTGGAGAGCACATGGGATGCTTGCCAAGCTCAGATTCCATGTTAAATTGGGAAATTCATGAAGACAGGGGAAAGGGATTGACTCACAGTGCTGACGCCTGCCTATCTCTGAGAAAGGTACAAATAAACACATTTTCAAATAGCTTCTTCTGGAGTAGCCTTTCTGCTCTGTTAGACATTACACTCAACTGCCACATTTATTCAGTCAAATAATCAACAATCACAGAGGTAAAGCAGCAGAAGTAAAAGGGTTTTTTTTTTTTTGTTACAGGGTTTGCTGAGATTACGGGAAGCCCCAGTGGGTATGTCAGAGACTCTCGTGATCGTGGTTCTGTTCAACTGATCAACAGAACCACGGAGAATCAGAAGATGAAATTCACAGCCTGGTAAGTAACAGAGTCGGAAAAGGACAAGAACAGAATTGTGTGTTTCCAACATAAGATTGCAAGATCACAATAAGTGAGTTTTGGATGGAATGTGAGGTTTATTTCATTAGAACATTGTTGAAGGAAGGAAGAGGTACAAGTAGTGGTGTTTTAGAGAACAAGCGCATTCCTGGGTTTTTTGCCATCTGTCATCACTCTTTGTTTGATCATGGCCACATGGAGGAAGATGATGATCATGGATCACAGAAGGTGACATAGTTGTTCACAATGTTTTATCCTGAAATGGCACACGTTTCTACTCTAAAGAAATATAAAGGGAATATCTTACTTTAGAGTTGAAATGTGTGCCATTTCTCCATGATTTTGCTTCAGCTTTGTATTACATTTCAGCATTTAGCAGATGCTTTTGTCAGGAGAGACTTTCACAGCTTAAATTATTTGTACCTACCATTCATATACAGGTTATATGGATATTTAGTGAGGCAATTCAGGTCAATTACCCTCAATAAGGGTATCCACTGGGATACACCCCACAGCCACTGAGGGATAAGCCCAGTTTGCTAAGCATTGTTATGCATTCCTGTGTCTGCTATTTTGACTGTAAACCATCACACAATCTGTGTGGTTATGTTACGCTGCATTTGAGCTTTCTCCTTGACCCAGTGCTCCTGCTAGTTCTTAACTTTGTGACAGTGTTTGGACTAAAGCCACATGTCTGGGCCGTCCCTTGCCTTTGTCTGGCGAGCGCTCCCAGGTGGCGGACATGCTGGCTAGTGACGTGAGGAAAGAACTGGCTCTGAAGAGCGCAATCAAATGGAGAAGGAACAGACAAGTCTACATGTCAGCCAGAGCTCTTGGCTATGTGTTCCTTCTGTCTCCACGTCTTAAACATGATGGACTGCTCACTTACATGTTTATACCCCTGATCCTGCATCGGGAAGAGTGTGAGTGTGTGTGTGTGTGTGTGTGTGTGTGCATGTGCATGTATATATGTTTGTGTGTGTGTGTTCACGTGTGTGCATGCAGGGGGCCATTGGTGTAACTCTATGTGTGTATGTGTCTTTATTCCATGTTTAAAAAATACATATAAATCGATGACATACTACTGCCACTGGAAGCGTTTTGGGGACCATCAGGAAAGCAATTTTTGCATCTGTCCACCCAAGACTAGTCATTAGCCAGCTGGTACGTTGTCAGCTGTCACATGACCTTGATTAGAGGCCACTGGCATCACACGGCGATTTGCCAACAGTGAGGAACATTCACTGTATGGCCTGCCATTCCTATCCACAATGGCCATTTTGCACTAAGCATTGAGCATAAAACAGTTCACACATTAGCAAATGTTTTCAGTTGGCTGGTACAATGCATAAAAATCACTAAGAAGGGGACTTCTCATGGGAAGAACAAAGAAATGTCATCAAGTGTTCAAGTATCTGGATGCAATGGATTTTTTAACCAGTGACCTTGAAAAATTCTGTTTCCATGCATCAAGCAGGAATGTAATTGGCTGCAACTCAAAGACAAGCTCTTAGTACAAATGCCCTCTGACAAACTCCCCCAAATAGGGTTTCCCACCATTCACCAAACATCAGCTATTGAGTTAAACCAGTGCTAGCATTCAAAAGGCTTGAGGAAGGCGAGACAAAATCTGCATAGACGTTATTGATGACTGATCCAAGTGGGCTTTCAGCGAAAACACAAACACTGATACACTGCAATTAATCCAGGTACAGTCTCCTGCAAGCACAAAGACAGATCCTATCACATAATATGGAGTATGTGGTTAATTTATTTACTGTTAAAATTTCCCTAAACAATAACAGATATACTTATAATTGCCATTACGAAATAAAGATACTAAACCAAACTGTAAATGATCTCTGTAAAGCATGCTTAACATGGTGTACAATAAAAGTGATTGCATTGTGTGCATTGAAATGATCTATTGTATGGCAAAAGGCCGAAGTCTTGAACAAGCATCACTGGAGCAGTATACATTTAACTGTAGTTGAAGCTGTATTAATGCCAAATGTCAGAAAATACATAAATGCTCTCCAAGATACAATATAAACTATGTCCTGTGTATTTGTACTTTTGACAGTTTTAGGAGTACTGGCCAACACAACAAAAGGCTAGCAGCAATGAACAGCAAATGTCATGCAACACATCCAATGATTGCCGTTTGAGGCTGATTGATCCACCATTACTCTTGGCACCCCTCCCCCACGCCCCTTTCTGATAACACTATCGATCCCCGCGCAGTCGATCGGTTTCCATTTTCTGATTTGGGGCAGGCCAATTAAGAAGGTGAGTAATTGTGATTAGGCTGCCATAGGATCAATTGCATTTGATGAGGGGGAGGGGGGAGGGGACCAAAAAGCTTGTTTGGGAAAAGCAACAAAGAAAGAAAATGATGATGGATATTTGCATGGCAAAATCATGGGTGCAGATAAATTACAGTCGCCGCATATTTACGGCCATTAAACTCTGCATCCTGTTAGCCTCATGTTGGCGTCAAGCAGATGTTTCCATTCCCATGATAAGCACACTAAGACACAATTCAGTGGCAATGCATTGTGGGATGGTGCTCTCAGTGGTGTACCCTGTACAGACCGTCAACAGATTCATTCTTTTGGAAAACATGTCTGTTATTACACATTAAAAAGCCTTGAATTTGCTTTGATTACCATTTAATCATGTGGCTATCAAAGAAGCCCAAATGTGAATTGCTGGCACCCATGATGATTACCAATCACTGAAATTAGGGCGGTTCAGTATTGTTTAGTTTTACAGTTAACTATGTGACATTTCAGAAAATCATCATTAATTTACATTTAAAATCAACGGATTATGCGTATCACAGTAGCTAGAAACGTCCATGTAAACTGAAATATTAATTTCAGGTGTACAGATTAAAGTCTTTAAAGAACAAAAATTTCATTTATACTTTTGGTAAATATACAAAACATTTTGCATGCTGGGCAATTTGAAAATCTGTATTTCTCAATGAAGCCCTTGAAAAATATTAATCACTGGTGAATATGAAAATGATGAAACAATTTACCTTTTATCTCCTCTCTGTTACACAACAGCAAGGTAAGTCCAGCTTCTTCCACTAGAAGTGTCTTTGCAGCAAATACCTCAACCCTGTGTCATGTTTGATCCATGTCCAAAAAACTGATCCCGTCCTTCACCAATCATGAGTACATTTAACTCTACAGCTGCACTGACTAATGGAGACATAGCTGCCTTTACAACATGCAATTAATTCATGTAATTCTGTTAGTATGATGGAAAGATATGAATCCACAGAGAAAAAAAATCTGCATTCCTCTATTATTACACATGGATACTCTTACAAACTTAGACTGCTGAACCTTTATTAACCTTTTCAATTTATGAGGTGCACAAGACATACTCCATAATTGAAATGATCAAAATACCCTTTAAGGTATTACTTGGTTAATTAGTTTGAAACCAGTAAATTTAATTTTAAAGTTAGTTAATTCCAGCAACTTAGGTTATAATGACATATATTGTTTAAAAGGAAATAATCGCATGTGGACCAAAAATGTCACATGCCACATGTTTTATTAATTACATAAATGGATTTCAAAGTAATCAAAAGCTTTAAATAGGGTTGGAGTGCATCATACACAGAAGAAACAACAAAAATCTACAGTTAACAAAACAGAAATTCATTACGAGCTATAAATTAGAAACCCGTAAAAACAAAACACAGTGTTTTCTTTAATTAAACTCCAATCAAGCTTTAATTGAAATCAATTCAGTCGGCGGACGATAAACAAACATCCTAACCTTTGTAAATTGACAAAACGAGTTAACAGCGTGCCACTGAGTGACTCGGTGCGAGGTGGCTGAGGAATTGAGCACGTGGTGTTAATGTGTGCGAACTCCTCCTTTAAAGTTCGGCGGTGCCGAGGAAACTACGGCGGGATCATTGTCCTCAAACCCGAGATCGCTGCAATGCATTAGCCAGAAAAAGGTAACACCCCCTTGTGAACAGGAGAAAATGCAAAACCCAGTGCTAATATATCACTGATGTTTGTCTACCGTGCAGTACTTAGGTGCCCGTTGTCATTGGGCTGACATTGTCCAGATCGTTACAAATAATCTACCTTTAATGTCGGAGGCAAATCTATTTATGTTGATGTTATTCATAGCCTGGCATTCTATATTATTGATCGACGCTGTTTGTCTAATAGGAAAATAATAAACAATTACGAGGCAACGTGGAGGAATGTAATCGTTTTTCTCATATACATTACAACCTCAGCAGACCCCCCAAAACATAAAGGTAATAATCTGCATTAAATCAATGAGATATGATAGCATTCGTGTATTTATCATTGCGCCTATATCGACCAAAGAACTCTAACTTTGTTGTAACTGGAGAGAGAGAAAGAGAGAGAGAGAGACAGCGAGAGGAGGGGGGAGCTGAGAGAAAGTTCTACATTTCTGTACAGCACACGCATCCACAAAAAGCAAATTTATGTCAAACTCGCGTACAGCCATTTCATACAAATGATTAATTCCAAGTAACGACGCATGTTTAGCCATGCTGTCATCACTTGTTTTTTTTTATATTCCATGAAAACTTTTCTTATTAATTTCTATGCCTTGTCTCAAAGTTAATTTATTTCATTTTATTTATGTGTGAAATTTCATCATTGAAACCATCAGAAGAAACAATATATTTAGCTCTTGAAATGGAGAATTAGCCAGTTTGGCAGGAAAGACCTGTAAACAAAATGATTGACTTCACTGGTTACAACTATCCTGTAAAAAAGGAAAATAGAAACACACAGAGACATTGTAATAAACAAAAGAGACATTAACAAGTCATAAAGAATGCATTCATTACACTCATACTAAACACTGGAAGAAATTAAAATATAAAAAAGGTTTTATTGACTGAATACACAGCTAACAAAAAGATGGCATAATGGGTGCAGATGGAACCAAGATGACAACTTGAATATATAAAACCTTTATGAGCTGTTTATGTGGTCCTCTACATTTGTCAGTAGTGTTGTATCCCTTACACTGTGGTACAAGTGCTCCCTTTCACAAAATATATATTCTACATATAATTCTCAGCAATTGGAATCTCAGTGACCATGCATGAAATATTATTTTTGTACTACTTTCTTGAAAAACATCTTCAATCTCTTTCTTGGCAATAAAAAATAATGGTAGCATGTCGTCTCTCTAAGTTGGTGTAGTGCTGTGTTCTGTGGGGGTGTAGTTGGAGCGAATATCAGGGACCCCTCTGGTCCGCTCCGCCACGTAAACTAATGAGAAAAGAACGTCCGTCACGCACCGTACGGCAAGCCCGCCAGCTCTCCATGGGGCCGGAATGTCATTTGCTACAACATCAACGACCGGGACGAGCAGCCCCTGATAGAAACAGCATGGTTCTGTTTGTCACAGATTCACAGTGAAATGAATTGAGGACATTGTTATCTGATTCGGTCTACACCAAAACATGGGCACAAGGTCTTGGAGTGGAGGGATAAAAAGCCATCATACCTCACTACGACCACGGTGGAATTGTGAGATGCGATGGTGGTGGTGGGGGAGGGGGGATGGTTGTCAATATCCCACAGGTAGATACAGTGACAGCCACAGTACTTTGTTTTAATCTTAGGATAAAAGGGAAAGCAAAGTCATTCTAATGGGTGTACAAACAAAATACAATTGTGGGGACCTTATTTGCTATGTCAAGACAATTGCAGTGCAACCTGCCCCAAGAAACCCATGCTACAGGCCTCTTGTTTCAGCAGTTCCGGGTTGAACTGGTCTGCCCCACTACCTCACCTCCTCTCTACCATTCTTTCAAAATGAAAAATGAAGATGGACACACCACAGCAGCATGCGTGTGGTGCTCAGGTCTTTAAATCAATATGGAGGATGCACTGAAGTGAGCTGAATTAATATCACCAATTTCAAAAAGGCAAAATAGAAAAAATATAAATAACTAATGGCCCTTTGCAGTCAAATACTTGGAAGGAATAAGGGACATAAGGCAAGGTTGCAGTCTGTGGAAAAAAGGGAAGAGAGGTATTTTAATATAATATGTGCTCTAAATGAATATGATAATTCATTTCAAAGTCAGATTTACATCAGTCTGACAGTATGCCATATTGTAGTGTGCAATTCAAACATTTATAATGATGTTTTAAAAATTCTGTTCTTATTATAAATGTCCTGATTGGTTTCATATAGTAATATATACATAGAGGCTTGCAAGTATACTTCATGCCACATTTGTTGATGAAAGTGTTCATCTATCCTATTGAAGTGGTAGATGTTCTGTTCTGACCTGTTTTTTGTCCTACAGGTCAACCTGGTGTCACTCCTCCTCAACACTATGGCCAGATATTAACCTATTGATATGTATAGGGCATGAGGCCAGGTCAATGGTATAACTGACCTTTGGACAGTATTGTTTCAAAGGTGACCTTCACAGTCTGATCTTCACAATCACAGCGATATTCCTTTGGAAATCTTAAAACTGGAGACAGTAACCTGGCCTCGTGGCCTTTGTATCCATAGATGCAAGAACATGGTGATATGAAGGGCAGAGGCGCGTTGTTTTGTCATGTGTCCCTGCTATTGGTGACGGTAACTTCTCTGAGAACCATGATAGACTGCAGATCAAGACTGATGGGTGGAGCCATTTCTAACTTGAACACAAACTCATGAGCCTGATAGTATGCACAAAACTGTTTTGTGGATGGAAAAAAGAGATTATGTGATTGGTAACATGAGGTTGTTTGATTGCTCCAATTACAAATCATGTCACTGAAATTGCATGAGCATAAATTCTACTGTAAGCTAAATGTTTTAATAAATTACCTCTAAGTGTCACAAAAATCACAGCAGTAATGAGGCCAACACAGAATCTGCTTTTTGTAAACTACCACCGTCATTGCATTTACACACACATGCACAAATGCGCGCACACACACACACACACACACACACACATACACACACACACACACACACACACCGACAAATCAGATCCACACCAGAATTTTATTCAGGCTTGCAGTATGAAGAAGCAGCCTGTATTCCATTATCAAGGGTGACTAATGCCTTCAGCTCGGCTCCTCCAATTAACATCTGCCTGTGCTGTCAATCTGCTCCCTGGCAGGGGGACAATTTCAAAACCCGCCTCTAAAAAGGACATGTATCTGTGAACAGAGAGGCAAAACATCTCAGACAGGAGACTTGAAAAAAGGCTTTTACATTCAAAATGAGGACTGAATTTGAAAATAAAACAAATGCATTGTATAACAAATGTATTTCCAAAACCAAATATTTCATACTTCTTCTTCCTCTTCACTTTGCAAATGGCACTGCCACATTCCAGAGTGATAACTGCAACTTTGAATGATAATATCTTCTCTAGATCACTGACAAGCCAACCCAAGTTCACCCCCACACCAGTGTGAAAAATGAAGAATTTGTTTGTAGAGACAGTACAGCCTCTTTATAACAATGCCAACTGGCTTCCATGCAACTATGATCGCTTGCAAAGCAGAGAAAGCATTACACGTCTATGCTAATGCATTTCTAGTAATATTCACAGAAACACACATATGGACATGGGCAATAACCACATGTGCATAAACCTACTCGGGCATACATGTGCAAGCATACTTGTAACAGAGCTTAGATGTTCCATTAGAGTACCTTTAATTTCAAGGCAGCCCAATGTTCAAATTTAAAAAAAAAACAAAAACAAAAAAAAAAGTACATAAAGCACCAGCAATTCAATGCATCATTTATTTGATTCTCTAGGTTTTGGAAAATAAATAAAATAAAACGGTTCAACCGTGCCGGCAGTGTGACATGTTGTGACAGGTTTGTATAAATATTCAGACAATTACAACAGACACCGCCTAATTTCCAGTGGAAACGCGCGTGGCCCACAGAGCCCGTCGCTCCACAGACACACACTTTATCACACTTTATTACGGTACGCAAATAAGCGTGGAATGAGAGTGTGCATAACTGTCTGCTTAACACTTACTGAAACATTTATAAGGCCTGTTACAGTACTCCGAACAGACAGGCGGCAGGAATCTGGAGAAGAGAGGGAGGGAGAGGCGTCACGTTTTTAACGCTAGCAAGAAAACAAGTGAAGAGTGTAAAATGACAAATGCACTCCGCGGTTAGCTGTTAATTGACCATATTATCGGCTCCACATAGAATGCAAAGCAGCGTCACACATGGTTGTTATACTGAGATAGCCAGTTACGGCTGTTAATCTGTCCACTGGAGTCGTGAGTAGCGGGGATGGGAGAAAATATAAAAGATGGGCCATTGTCAAGAAGCGCAACAGAAAAAAACAAAGACGAACCTGAAGAGGAACCTTAAAGAGAGCGGCTAACTAATTCAAATCGTCTCTGTATAACCTGTCAGATTGCTACTAATTTAATTTGTTATTCTTAAAAAAAAGCAAAAAAAAAAAAAAAAAAAAAACAATAAGAAAAAATGCAAAGGAGGTACTCTATATTAACATTTATATAACAAAAATAGAAGCAGTTGTCTGTTAAGCAATCATTGCTACTTTGGGGTGGGTGCAGTTCTCCCAGTTACTTTTCTTCCTTCTCAATCAGAGATATACTATGTGTGTAATGTAATCCTAAAACCCACCCAACTTCTTCTCTGCAAAGCTTTACATTTCCTCTTTCTCTTCTCTGCAGTCTCTAGACATTCAACAGCATATTTCAAACATGAGCCAAGAACAACTGGTTGTCAACATCACACCTAACCCTTATATTTGTGCCTAAGCACAAATATAATGCCCTTGTCCTGGGAGGGTCAATCAGCCAGCCTGCCATTGGAGAGCTCCAAGCCATGGATCTACTGTTGAGTGTCAGGGACAGTGTGTTTAACTGATTAGCTGCCTGAAGGAACAAGATAGAGCTAGGCTATCATGCTGTACTCTCATGTGTTAAAATCATACCTGTAAAATACAGACAGATCCACTCAAGAAACTGACACAGGTGTGATTGCATTGACATACTAAGTACCAAGAGGTTCTTGTTGTAGGATTGTTTAAAAAGGAAATTGTAATAGAAATGTAATGTAATAGTAGCACAGAATAGCCCATTACCTGCAATGCCGTTAAATGTTTTCCTCAATTGATAAAACCCTCCTTCCAGCGCTGTCTCATAGGACTTCTTGCCATGGTCACCAATAGCACAATCGGGACTGGATCTGGTCTGTAAGGAGCATCAATAGGCTAAGAGAATCTGCTGGAGCTTGATGCAGCCCCATGACGGCTCTATCCTTTTAAAATATAACTATATTCCATGTATGTGAACTAGTATAGTAAAATTATCTCACATTAAATGACCAATTCCCTTTTAATAATTCTATTCATATTATACAGGCTCTCAAATACACATGCACACTCCAGTCCCATGGACATATGACATATTAAAATTAAGATGAAAACAGTTCCACTAAAGTATATTCCTTACTCAACTAATGCACTGATATTCCCTGGGCTCTAGTAATTAGTCCCATAGCATTGACATGTCGTATTATAATTTATTAGAAGCTTTTTGGAAGTTACAGTGGTCTATGTCATCAAAGGTGACTTTAATCTCTAATCCCTCTTGTCAAGAAATTACCACCCTCCCCTGGCTCTGTCAACCACCAAAGAAGGTCTACACGAGGCCTCAAAGTGCTTATCAACACCCATTGACAGGGTGGACACCCTTTGAATTGACTCTTTCCTCCGATGTGTAAATACGACCAGTTGTCAAGTAACCTTGACTCCCAGTTAAGCCTCTTCACCTTTGTATTTTGCTCCCTATTGAGTGACAGTGCAGGAGGAAGTTGATTGAGGGAGTCTATTACATATCGACTCAAAGGAAGCGGGCGTGATTGATGAGTCCAGCAGTCACCTTCAGTGCTCGCTGCTAGACTTGTATCCTTTCTGTCAAGTGACCTGAAAATCCTGCTGACGTGTCAGAAGTCACAATAACCCTTAACTCTGTGTTTCAGTGTCTTTATATGTGTGAAGAGAGAGCGGTGAGGACTCAGAAATCCATTGGGCACAGCCATGTCAGACAAATACTGTTGCAAAAAAATGGAAACAGAGTAAATGATTTGTGTAATAGACAATGCAAGGAATCTTTTATTTTGCTTTGATGTAGTACTTGGTCAGTTTTGGCCAAATAGCAAAATAACTGCCAAATTGAGCCAACTTTTAACATTCAAGTTCCACAAAAAAATGTCAGTTCTGCCCTGTAGTGTCACAATCTAATTGTTGGACGTCCAACCTGGTATTTGATTCCTCTGTCGCAAGAAGAAAACGTTTCTGATGCTAAGACTTTAATGCTTTTTTACATGGGTAAAAATTACTGCATGCCCTCCGTCTGCTCTCAGCCTATCCATATTATACAAGAAAGAATTATTTGTTTTTTAATAATAACAATAATAACAATAACATGATCATCGTCGTTATCATCATCATTATCATCATGATCCACAATGGCATCATCATCATCATCATCATCAAACATGAATTGAAAGTAAACATAATACAAAATATAATACACTGAAACAAATTATAATGAATTACCTGTACCAGGAGGTGAAGACACTTTGTACAGCACATGTAGGATAACACCATGGTTAGAATGAATGTTTACCACAGGCTGTATGGTTCTGGAAAGAAAAAGACATTGAGCACCTTCATTTTTCTGCACACCATTGGTTTTAATGCAAAACAGACTGAAAATATAGTAAATGGAGAAAATTGATGTTTCCATTTCATTTACTGAGTTTCCTGATGGCAAATAATGTTGTACTTAAAGCAGACCTGAATCGCATTTGTTTAATTGAGGAATTACCATTTATATACGGAATGGGTTTCTGGCGAATGGAGGGCTAATTATGTTTATGCTGCAGAATTACCTCATTAAGAGCAATCATTAGGTGACATTTAAATACAAAAGAGTTGAAAGCCACTTTTCCTCTCCATATTCATCAGATAAAAACTCATGGACAAAGGGAAGAAAGGGCAATGTCCATTGTGACTGCCCTGTGCCTGACCACAACAAGCAAACAGACAAAAAAAGGGCCCAGACAGGGACAATGGCCATGACCTCATCGGATGTGGACGAGGCAGCGTATCCTTTCGGCCACTCATTACCCCTTAAAAAGCCAATCTTTTGGTGAGTGGCAGTTGTGGAGATTTTAGGGGGTTGGGGAGATTTTGTGAGTGGCTCGCGATATTTCTGCGGGTCTGCTGAGTCATAATTAAAGCTGAACTGAGCGGAATTGGAGGGGGGGAAGGTCAGAGAGGAGACGAATGAAAGATGAGGCCGGACTGATGGGCACCAAATGAACAAATTATGACGGGCCCCTCTCAATGCGATGAGGTCAAACGTTCGTTTCTACCCACTGACAGTTCAATTTCCCTGAAATGTCCCCTATTCGCAATGAGCTAATTATGAATGAAAAGTTATCAGCTGCCCACCCAATGAAAAGGGGCTCAAATACTTTCATACTACAATAATGTCAAAATGTTATTACAGACCGCATTTTTAACAGTGTAAAAACTACTGATAACCATGTAATAAGTTTCTACAAAGGCCTGGATGCTGTGTTATGACATATTTCCTGGTTTAAACCTCATATTTTAAATTGGATATATAGTTGTTTACCATGTCTAAATATGTATATGACAATAACAATGGGACCCCACAAAGACCTTTAACAGTCAAGACACTATAGTTGATAAAAATGTTTGATATCAGTCATTCTTGTTTCCTTGCGATATTCATTTCTGTCAATTGAACAACAGAATGTCTTACCGTGATAATCTGGTGATGATGGCTTTAGCCTTAATAATCACCACCATTTTAATACAAATTCCCATCCTTGCTTCAGGATGTAATTTTTTTCATTCATTTTTCTCGTCTTAAGCAAGCTGCAGTGTCCATCATCTGTAGACTGTATAAAAATACAGCAATGTAGCACATTGAAAGCTTCATTTAGTATAGAGCATACAGATCCACTGTGGACTTGGTTGCTCTTGACTATCATTACAGCTGCCATTCAGGAGAGCTGTCACTCCACTATTCGGGCCGACCAATCAACATCTCTCATTCAGATGAGAAAACAAAAGTTGGCTCAGGTTGATACAATTTAAGAATGGAAAAGACTTAAAAAAAAATTTGGCTCACTATCGGGAATAAAAGTCAGGTGGTTATGGCAATGCACTGCCTTTACTGCAATCTATTTGCTTATTGATTCGTTTCATTCCAGCAGGGGTCTTAGCTTGGATATTCTCCTGAAGCAGAGTGGCACAAGGGACCTCAGCTCAAATATTCACTTTGCTTCCAAACCGAAGGAGGCACTCAACTTCCTGATGTAGCGGGAAAAAGGTCTGGCATGGCGCTAACAGTGGAATGGGAAGCCACAATTTCTTTGTTTTTTTTTCTGGCATTTTTTTTCTAAAGTGGGTTCAGGTGTCACTCAAGCACGTTGATATCCTTGGCGCAACCTCATATTTCTTTTATCAGACCCCATGCAATTCTGGACAGACAGGTGAGGGATTGGGTTAAATCACCAGAGACTGTTCCACAACACACAGATAAATAGCCAAGCAAAGAAAAACACACAGGTGGGGACACCTGGGCAGCAAGGCAATCTGGGAAGTGGAGAAAATTCCACATAGAGGAATCTGATGCACTATGAACAAAATCAGTGTCACAATAGTATAGACATGTGTTTCCACATTGTTTAGTGGGCACTATGGATCCATATCAATGAATCGATCAAATTGACAAATCACTGTACTTGCACTGTATCTTTATGCCGGAGAAGGTAAATGCTTGTGCCAAATTGGCAGTGCTAAATAGTTCAGTGATTTTTTTCAGGGACTAAAAGACATGACATAAGGACGTATTTTGTGACCCTAAGAATTCCCCTCAGATGGAGCTAGCAGGCAGACCTGTGGCCAGACAGGAGCCTCATTTCAATTCTAACAAGTGTAATTAAAGGTTAATCCACTGTCTCAGGGTTAACACGCAGAGAACATATGATGGAAGAGTTGCTGCCCTGTATCATATAGGATTAGATCAACACAATTAGGCCAAGAATTAAAACCATCAGCCTCCAGTTGAAAGGTGCGATGATGAATAAATTGTTTTTCTCACTTTTACATGCTGAATGTAATTTTCATATTATGAAATTTGGAGCTTTTTGTTTAACCGGAAAGAGATTACTGATTGATTGTAATAAGTAATATAGCAATGTAACACAGACCGCAAAACTAAGCACTGCAATCATTCCCTCTCGGTGAATGTCTGCTACACTCTTCCAAGCAACAAGCAGCTGAAATATCAATATGGAACATGTTGAGGAAAGTGTTCTAGCACTTAGTGTTCATTTTTTATTATGTGTGTACTATGCAAAATCATTTTTTCACTCCCTGGAAGTTAATGGCTGCATTAGAATTGGGGCGAATCTCCATCTTCTGACCTAAAGAATGTGAAGACGACGTTGTAATTTCTGTATGATTGTAAGATTCTTTCCACAATAATAAGAATTGCTGTCAAAAAAGGAAGACAGACACACAGACCTACAGATCCAAATGTAATACCCTTATGTAATGCAAGGGTATGAAAATGTTACAATCTGGCTCTGAACAATATGCCAGTGGTCAATAATATTACACTGCAAAAGAGGGCAGTACACTTGATTAGTCAACATACAACTGGGGTTCATGTTTTTGTATTGACACTTTGGTATGGAAATGAAACCAACTGCCAACCAATCAAAACTTAAAACAAAGCTTTGCCCTCCCAGTAACAACATACAATTTGCCCATCTCAAGCTAAGTGCAAAAATATGTTGCATGTGTGTAGATTCAAACCTCATTTGTTTGTTTAATAACTCCTCATGGCTTTCTGAGGGACGAAGGGATCATTTAATCATCTCATCTGAGGAAAAGGCTCACAAAATAACTCACACCAAACACACTGAAGAACAGTCTGCAGGTTATTGAACGCATCAAATGCTACTTTCTTCTTACAGCATTTACAATAAAACTGTATTTATCATGTAACCTCTTCACCAATCATAACGTTCAATTAACTGAGCGGTGAAAGTGAATCATATCAGGTTTTTGATCTTGATAAATTAGATATGATAAAATAAAAATAAAATCTGTTAAAATAAATCATGCTAACAAACCACCAAGATGATCTCTAATGAGTGAACTTAAAAACTGATCAGTTGTTTTCATAGTGGATCCTGACAAAATATCAGTACATCCATTCAAAACAAAACAAATAATCTCTTTGTTGTGAAATATGGTGGTTTCAACTGGTGTCCATTTTACTCCATTGCAGCAGAGAGGTCTCAGTCTGTTTGGCGAGAATGCATGGGAAATGGAAAGACTTTAAAGCTGTCACTTCATGACCCTGTGAGAAGGTGAGAAGACCCAGTCATATCTGTTCATTAGAAAGACCCACCTTTATAAAGCAATATCCAATTACAGACTCAAAAGCTTGCTGTAATAGGCTGTCTGAGACAGTCTCAGAATAGAAAATGTGGCCCATATATGGAATATTGGGGTCACATTCTAATCTATTTCCCTTATGACTTCATTCCTGGGATACTAATTAATTTCTCACTGTTGGAGCGTGCTGTTCCAGGCTCTTTAATATGATTCATTTGGTCTTTTGCACAAGGCAAGGTTAAAGTATATTTCTTTAGGACTATGAACTCAAGGTCTGTCCCAGGGATCGAGACACTTCATGTGTTAAAGCACTCAGGCAGGATTTGGCATAACAGTACTCTATATAATATGTATAATATGTATAATATAAATAAACATTCAGAAATGTTTTACAGAGCCTGAAACCCTTTATTACTGAAGGTGTGGCAACATGTTACTTGAACTATAAATTATGTAGCCTACACTGTCATACGTATGCCATACCATAGCTCATAACCACAAAATGTATTATAAGAACACTGTTATAATTCAGTAGATACTACAACAAATACAAGAGCCGGTTCAAAATGAACAATGCATATCTCATAACAGGCATGATCTTGGTCATTAGCTGTAATATTCTGTTATGACTGGTTAAGACATTGTACTTCATGCTTATTTGAGTGTTATGCTCTATGCCAGAGGGTTACATGAGACATTGTGTGTTTGTGATAATGAATGAATGAACTTAAGTCTGATGGGGAGAGAGAGAGAGAGAGAGAGAGAGAGAGAGAGAGAGAGAGAGAGAGAGAGAGAGAGAGAGAGAGAGACAGAGACATGAGGTTCTGACAAATCTGAGAATTCAGAAGTACACGGGGCAGACACAAAACTCCCTGCTGATGTCCTAGCTGAAAAAAATGTGGTCAAAAGAAAAAGGTCAGACAATAAAATAAGAGGGGAGCAGAAATTCCTCATGGGTAGCTTTCCAAGGGACAAAGGGGTCATTTCTTTGCTACATCTGGTGAAAAGGCTATCAAAAATAACAGCACAAGGAAAGACATAGGCAACAAAACATTTGAGAAAGCCCGATTTCACTGTGTCTTCCCTTCAAGGGCACCTACAGAAGGACAGTTTGTAATCAATTCAGTGAAAACAATAAACCAAAAAAGGATGTTTGTGATCTTTTTTACATTGTAAATGGGTCTCAACAATACTGATTTACAAATGAAATTCATTGACCAGCTTTGTAATTGTCTCAGACATTTCTGCTAAGGAAATGTGGTATAAGAAAAAACTGTTGAATAAAACATAATTAACAGTCGCTCAGATAAGGCAGAGACACTCGGAACAGTACCTAACACATAGCTCACAAGTGGGTATTTGCATGCCACAATTGCTGTTCACTGCCCCCTGCAACGTTTCTATTAAAAGGACAAAACATTTCAATAAGACAATATTGCTCTCCATCCCCAATGCAGTATGTATTCCAATTGTTTTCAGAATATGTATAACCATAACTAAACATTTTTAGATGATGAAAAAATAGTGTAAGCATAATTTGCACAGCCTTTCTGTAACTATGGATAATCAAGGTCTGCAGTAAACTCCATTTGTGCAAGTTTTACTGGCAGCTAAATGATTGCAGCATGAATTGGGCAACAACATCCAGGCAACCTGATTGGAAACTGGTGGTTTCTGACTTGTTAATTAGAAGCAAGAACATACTAAACTGTTTAAACATATTAAACATATTACACTGAACTTAAACACTCCCTTTGCTTGCATAAGCATAAACAGAATAACAAATTTGACTCATTCTTGAATTCATCATTACAAACAATTAAGAACAGCAACTGTGGTGCACACAGGCCCACTTGTGAGCTATCTGTGAGTACTGGCGTGAGTGACTCTACCTTATCTGATCTACAGTTAATTACATTTTTGTGTTTTGACTGAATTGCATATACCCGTAGAGAGATTCAGACTTGAGTAACATGCTGCATAAGGGCATTTTCCATGTAAGTCTATCATTACAAACCCAATGAAACTCAAGTCTGGATTTAGCCCTGAGTGCATCTGAATGGATCTACCCCCCAGTGCTAAGCCACTGGACAACCAATATGCTGTTCTTATGCCATATTGCATAATGTTCAGAAGTGTACCATTCAAAAGTCTTTGGTATGGTATGTATTTGTAAAATAATTAAATTATTTTATCTCTTCTGATTACATAATGCTCCTGGATAAAGAAAATCTATTTGCAGTGCATGTTGCATGTGTTCTTAAGTACTCTGTGCACACAGAACCAAAGAGCATTGCTCAAACATTTTGTCTGGTTGTAAAGCTGAGGAATCAGCAGGCTAAAATGTGCCTTCATAAAACAGGGAGGTCAACAGCCTTTTATATATTCTCATCATTTTTGTCAGAAACTGTTTCGCTGTCAAGTGTCATCAGAATTGTTTCTAGTGGCACAGCAGATGCCAAAAATACAAACTCTCCATTTTATAAAGGCCAAACATGGGCTGCAGTTTCTCTTCATTCTACAATAACCAACCTTCCTGAGGTCAATGTTCAGAATTGTAGGCAAATAAGCTTCACTACATGGAAAATTAGTAAGACTGGGTTAAATATGAGGTAAATGGAGCAGGAGATGGCAACAGTATTTATCTCCAAAGTCACAGTCATCGTGATAAGGCAAGAAAGCACAATGCTAGTCTATTCTCTCACCTAAAAAATGGAATGTCATCTAAAGGAACAACTAATGCAATACAGACAATGAGTCTAAAATGTTGTAAATAGTGTTGGTCCTAAGACAAAAGAGGAATGCTTCAAAGACCGTAGTGGATAGATCGTGAGTGTACACCATGGTAACATGTTGGTCTCTAATACTGCAGCACTAGGGCACCCCCTGGTGAACACCTTCAGCAGTGTGCGTGCGTGTTTGTGTATGTGTGTGTGTCAATGAATGAGTGAGGAAGAGAATGAATGCCAAGGAAGGGAGAGACTCGGGGAAGGAAGAGAGGAATGGGAGAAAGCCCAGGAGCTTCACCTCCATCCTCACCCTGGACAGTAATAGGCTCCTTTCAGCCAGACACTCATTTCTTGTTCTTCTTCTCAGTGAAGTGTTCAGCAAGCACTTCTACTTGGTCAGTGCGATGAAGAAAATTCAGCATGATTTATTCTGATGTTTGTTCACCATCAAAAGCTGGTGTAGCTCTCAAAACGTATGCTTGCTTTACATTTGCACACATTTTGCTCCCTTTCCTGCTCAAAACAAAATCTCATAATTGTCTTTGGTGCTTTGAAGCTAAAGCATGATATGGCTTCCAGCTGTCAAATGACTAATAAGCCGTACCTTCACTTTCTGCAAGACTTCCCGACTGATACTTTGGAACTCAGAATTTATAAAGACTGTATCGTGAAAACGCTTTTTCGGATGACGTCAACCTGATTGAATGGAGGCGAGAAGACGTTATACCAAACAAAACAAACAGCTAACCAAGCATACTGTCAAACCTTAGCAGAGGTTTAAGAACAGGATGTATACAGAATACACAACCTCAGCTTCAGTTTATCATGTAAATGATCGTTTTGAATATGAAATATATAATCATATAGCCACTTTGTTATTTGAAAATAGAAGTATGTCTTTGAGCATGATTTGTAACAACGTAATTCAATAGTTCCTTTGCATATATTGCGGTTGTTTCTCTTGTTTTCACAAAACAATTATTTTCAGCTGTCATATCTAATCCAACCAATCATAGGGAATGCATTGCAATATGACAATTACAACACAGGATTGCAATTGCAATATCTTGGCACGGCACTGAGGTTCGCAGCGACAGCCACCTTGTAAAAGCAGTTTAACTTCTGAATGCTTCGGTTCATACACTGTGACACGTTCCTATAACCGTTCTCCTTTTTTAAACAAAGACCCATAAAATCCCTCTCGGCTTTTGTCCTACTAGAAAAAGAAGCGCTTAATACCGAAAACAAACAATGAAGTTAAAACCATATCCTATCAAATATTCCCCATTCGACAATTCATCTTGGTAATAGAGATGGAACACGGGTAATGTACACAGGGCCTGAAGCGTGAGATTGAGGATTTCTCTGGCACAATGCATAATTCATGGACCCCGGCCTGCGAAGTGCGTAAAATGAGAATTTCACAGTTCGGCCGGAGCAACGGAGGCCGGGAGAAGAGGCGGGAGAAATCGCATTTTACTGTGCAAATTTTATTTCTTAGTCTCCATATATTCGTGCGGCATCACCTGCAAACAAAATACACCGACAGATCACCGACTGACGGCGTTCAGTTACGGACTTAAGGGAATGCCAGCGGAAAGCTGTAGACAAATTACGTTTTGTAAATGTTGTAGAGGAGGGCCGACAGGTGAAGTAAGAGATGGAATGAAGTGCAACTCTAACAAACTGGTAGATTGCTCAAAGCAAATTTGTATTTTTCGTGCAGGTACACATTCACGGCACAAGGAAAAATGGTTTCAGAGGGGATTCTTGAATTAGGAAATCAGATATGTAATGCTTGTTCTTAAACTAATCCCCAGCACAAAATACAAATAAACTGCTTTGGGAATATAACTTGTATGTATTTAAAATCATGTATTTGACAAATAAAAAAAAAAACAGTACATTATACTGTATATCCAGATCCTAATTGTTGTGATACACAGTGGAAAGAAAAGGTTTGTTGGAAACTGGTGCTGGCAGCTAAAGGGTTATATCTTTCACTCACAGCAAATATGTGAATTTAATAAATAGCTGCACTTCTTTCTTGAGAGGGTTATTTAACGGTGGTACTTTATGATTTGCACTTGGATAACAACGATGCTTTTAAGGCATTAGACCAAATTTCTGGTGGGTGAAAGTTGCACTTTCTACTTCAAATAATGCTGTGTCCAAGAGAAGCAAAGTCTCCTCTGCTGACAGAAAAATTAGTTTGTTTTAGTTCGGCAAACTAATTTTAAAGTAGATAATGCAATAACAGTTCCCACATAACCCTAAGAGTTACTGAATGACAACGAATTATATTAACACAAAAAGTCTCTTGAAAGTAGATTAAACCAATTGAAAAATAATAGACGAGAAGGATACAAATGCATGAACATTATCACATCTTCATTCTGTAGTCTTCATAAATGGATGCTTCTGGCTTCATTTGATAAAAGCAGCCTTAATCTTCCACTTAATTGTTATAACATTGGTAATAGAAATGCAAGAATTAGCACACTTAATCAAAGGATTATCTGTCACTGTACTATACAAGAGCAATAAAAGCCAGCTTAATTGAAGTGTAGTTTCTCATCAATTTAATAGTTCTCAGAGGATATCAGAGTCTTCAGTTGAATGATATTCAAGAGTCTCTGCTTTGCACACACCCATAACTTCTGACCATATGCTGAATATTACTGAAAGAAAGATTTCAAAGATGCCATTGAGCATGGATTAGGGAACTTTTCTGTGGGATACACAAAGTCAATAATAAACAAGTGATGACATACAACGATGGACTAATTATTGATATGTCCAATCAAATTCCTTCACCTCCTTTTTTTTGGCTCATACCCCTGTTCATTTTTTTCTTCCCTCCCATGCAACATTGCACTATACTATGAGCGCCAACCCACTGACCTCTCACAGACTCAGGAAGAAGTGACTAACTTCCTCCAATTCATGACTTTTGAATTGTACAACTGCAGATGTAACACCCATCACACAATTCCCACACTGACAGAGTAGCAAGTAGTCAATGGTCATATAGCTGGCTGATAACTGTCACTGGCTCAACCCCCAATTTTTCAAGCTCAGCCGAGCCAGTTGTTACCCAGTGTGTACAGTCAACCAGAAATGGGTTGGCTGAGACTCAACATTGAGATGTGTGAAGGACCACCATTTTGATTTTTAAAAAAGCAAAACTGTGTTCCTGGTTGTGTTGCTTACATTTAATTTAACACTGATTTCACCATCAGTGTTTCGTGGTTAATAAAGTCCATGTAAAAGTAAATAATGTGTGTGGCATTAAGAGGTGCTGTCACGTTGATTCCACTGAAATGTAGAGTTAACGGTTCCCAGACTGGGCCAAACTCATTATTTCTGGATGAGGCCCACTAATCTATAACATACCTGGTCTTAGGGAAGTAAAGTCATGAGTGATGGAGATATCCTTTAGCTGACAGCCCCCCAGCAACAACAAAGGACTTTCAGGCTTGAGCCCCCTGACTACAGCTCTCTGGCAAATACCTCATGGATGTAGCAGGCAAGGAATCTGAAGGACCAAAATCTGCATCTGTCTGGCAGTTTCTGTAGTACAAAGGAATTACCCGTGCGTTCTGTCTACCTTTTTTCTGGTGGTTTACCTGAACTAGAATCAGTCTCCTGGTCTGACCATGACATGTGACTGATGGCAACTTCAGGTCAGGATCTGACCTGGGAACCTGATGAGATACCACCTGGATTTATTTTCCTTTTTGTCACCATTAGAAATACTGAAAGAGAAATATTGCTTAGCACCAGTTTTATTTTAATTAAAACAGCAAGGAGGTTGCTGGTGTTCTACATTTAGTTCTATATTTTGAACAGGATATAAGCAGAAGTACTACATGCATGACTGAATATGTTCAAGAATTAACCTCCCTCGGGATGCAAAATCACCTGGAACGTATAATGAAAACAATAATATTAAGATGAAACACATAGTGGTAGCAATGTCTATTTCTGAGAAACCTACACACATTACAGTAGCTATATTGCATTTGCAACTCATTTGCTAGTAATTTCTATCTTTTCCATTGCCCTCAGCAATTCCATTAACAAGGATTTCATTGTATTGACAAATGTTATTCTGCAATACAAATTTGTATATATACAAATATGTGCAGATCTATTAGTTGTAAAGCAATACAACTGTGCTGTCATTAAAAGTGTATATGGTATATTTGTGATACTTTGTCTAACTACAAAAGCTCTGCATACTTGGGAAGCATATTAGATCATGTCTGGAACAACCATAAAATCATGCAGTTATAATTTAAGCAGATATTCCTCAGTAGATTTAATCAATACATTTAATGGGAGCCAATGCCAGGGGTGCTGAACAACTGGTAATTCTTCTGTTGTTGCTGCAAAGTAAAACAATATTCACACACCTGTCTACGTCCTCTGTCTTTGCCCTTTTCCTGTTGAAAGGCTCCATCAGCAGCTCATCAAATCTGAAGAACACTGAAAACTAATATGCTATGTTTTCAAACTTAATTTAACATTGCATTATCACAGTTTTTTATTATTCTGTTTCAATCCTTCCACATAATGAATGTTTATACTGCCTGTCTGTACCTCTCAAATGTTAAATTAATGAAGAGAATGCGATGGTATATGGCTTTTTAACTTTGCGATGATGAAAAGCCAGTATTAATTTAGGCTACAGATTTCATTTGTTCCAAACAGGAAAAACAATATAAATCACTTTTAAAATCATTAAATTCTGACTTAAATTAATAAAGTCATAATTAGGGCATTATGCTGTGTTTGCTATGGAAACAGCGGGGTGAGCTACCTTAATTACTGTCTGTAATGGAGGGAGCAGGATGGCAGGATCTGTCATCTAGCCCAGGGCTGAGGACGGGCACGGGGTTTCGCTCATGGTGCCCAGTTGCTTGTGACAGGGGGCGGGGTGGAACAGCATTGGTTGGCAGCACTGCTGTGGACCAATGGTATTAAAGCCAATCATTGATGCCTGTTTAGTTTTACTTTAACACAGGCTGATAGGAGCCAGACCAGAGTCATTGGCTACTCAAATGGGTGGCAAATTATTCCTACGAATATCGCCTTTATCACACCTTCCCAAGAGAGGTGGAGGGGGGGGGGGAAGTTTGGCAGGGGGGTGTGGTTAATCATATTTCAGTTGAGTCACCAGCCCAATAGTGCAGATAGCTCCAGGGAAGTGTATCAGAGGGTGAAAAAGAACAGGTATGCCTAACGGATTAAAATGAGGATTACCCATGCCCCTTGCATTGGTCACGTCGAACGGTCACGAACAACCCCCACCCCCGACTCCCCCTGCTCCAGACTCCAGATCTTGATCTTTTGGTGTCTCTGGCAAGTAATTAAGGCCCTTTTCCAATTACGTAGCCAAGTGAAGCTTGAAAAAGTGCTGCTGCCTGGAAAGATTGCATTACGTTTTGTAAACTTTTCAATTGTTTACTTGTTAAAGAAAGAAAGCAGAATAATGGGATTTTTGATGGTGTCGATGCACATGTTAGCTGGAAATTAAATCAAAACTTCAACACAGAGCAACCTGTAGCTCTGAGGAGTAAAGACAGTTTCAGAACGCTGACTCTCAGGTAAACATTCATTACATATCATGCCATCATGCTATTCCCATTTGTCTTCTAATTTGGAATGTTTAATGATACCTATAATGTGTGATCATGGCTGCAAACTATACTATCAATCAGGATGAGCTGAGACAAACATACACTCTTCTCCAAATGGGTGATGTCTATTGCATCTCCACACAACACAACCCATTAATCAATCTTACTCAGCTATTTGTTCCACATACAGGTAACTGAGGGCATCCACTTGACCAGCAGGGGTCAATGGTGAGCAATCCCACATTTCCTGGGTAATTGGCGTGTTTGAAATCACCTGGGGGGCTGCTGGCCAAAGTCGGTCAGTACAGATGCAGTTTAGTTTCGCTATCAGACTATGGGTCCCATCAACTCACCATAACATTGTTGTAGCTTGATGGAACATCTAGCAGTCTAATTTATGTAAACAGTATGGTAATTATAGCCTATGTTAGCTTAAACCCCCCTAAGACACTTATACCTTTTGGGCGGGTTTTTGTCTTACTAGCACAAACTATAAAGGAATGAGAGGACACTGAGAAAGCCCACATGGTTAATCATTGCAGGGCACTCATGGATGAGACAGGGGCTAATGTTAGCTAGTTGGCCAGCTCCAGGTAGCCAATAGCCCTCAAGCAATGGGCATGAGAAAGTGGGTGTGGCTAAAAAGACCACCAATCTCAGAGTAGGAGCAGCAGGGATAAATTACACAGCCACAATGTAATGAACTCCAGTCTTAATCAAAAGTGCTAGTAATTGGCACAATATTATCTCAAATGTCACCATATAAATACAAAGTAAAGAGACCCCTAATGGGTCAAAGAACTGATTGCGCCCACAGATTACAATGATATTCCACATAATGCTTGATAAAAAAGCTAATCAGCCAATGTTCTTGGAGGTGTTGCTCTGAAATGTAGCTTCTCTAAAAATTGCTTTGCTGTGAATATCAAGAATGACAGCACAGTTAAACTCCTGGAGTGAATGCCTCGGCTGACTCTCATTTAGAATTTTAATGTTTTTTTTTCTCTCTCTCTCCCTCCGCTGGAGGCAGTAGCCCCTTTCCTCCATACCAAACTGATGTGCTCTTCCCCTCTGCAATGAAGCAGAATCAACATGGCCACGTATATATTTCGTCTGAAGACAGCCCTGATGATATTACCACAATATAATGATGGTCATTCTGAGTTAAAAATTTACTGCCTTTTAAATTGGCTGTTAATTGAATGTTAAAAATTGTCTTTACACTTCTATTGTCCTGTATGTATCAGATTCTGTGACACACATTTGTTCGATTTTACCATTTCATGATTCAGTGTTTAAAATTGTGTGTCCACTTGGCCATAGTGAATTGTGCACAGCATTGCAGAAATACTTACGTAAGAGTTACCTAGCTTGGCAGCTTTTTAGAAGAAGAGTAATGTCTGGCACATAGATGGTCTAGCTCGCTTCCTCACTCAATTCCTTATAATAGAATATAGGTCGTCAAGTCTATGCAGAGTGTGTTTTGATTGCTCAGGATGGCAAGTTGTATATCTGAGACCACTATCTGGGTTGCAACTTGCCATCTATACTCTTTGTGATTTGTGAAATGCACTGACTGATAGGAAGCCAACAGACCAATAACATAGGGCAGTGAATTGACCCTTACATCAGAAAGGTTTTTTTTGCTATTTCCCACTATTTTGCTAGGTCCCACTATTCCCATAAGGTATGATCAACACCAGGTAAATCTATCCTGCTCACTAGTACTATAGTTTTTATTTCACTTATCAGTATTTAATGCACAACATTTGAGTAATTTGCTCCAGTCAAGAGGGAGAGAAACATGGAGAGAAAGAGAGGGCAAGAAAGTGAGTTATATAGGATTATTGATAAATGTGAGTAAACAAATTTGGCGCACTAATAAAAATGAATGGTTATGGGGAAAACTAACAATGTTCGCTCTGCTGGTAACCGAGAAACTACCAGATCAGCAAATCAGATTGGAGCAAACACAAGCATTGAGCAACCCTCTCCAAGCGGGTTAGGGTGAACAACGGGGGCTGTCCGGGGGCCTGGCATGTGTCGGATAATTAAACCGCTGGAGTGGAAAGAGAGGAGTCATTAAAAAATAATCACACGCAACAAAGCCGCCACAGGCCCCCGTGAGGGAGGGATGAAGGAGGGGATGCGGCAAGGGGTGCGGAGGGGCCCCCGCAAACTTAATCCGGAAAATATGCAGCATATAAAAACATCGGCTGGGGGTGTCGGAGCAGGGGCCGCCGGAGGATGGGCCATGAGGGGCCATAGATGCCCCTCACACGTGCCAAGGCGCAGCGTTATGAAGAGGTACCATCCCCGGCGGAGGCTCCTCCACGCTCCTGTACCCCCTCTCGCCTCCTCTCCCCCTGAATTATGAGCCATTAGGCCCGTCCCATGAATCACCAGGCTCTATTACCGCATATCGTTTGCGGCACATTTACCTCCTCGCCCCCCCTCCTTTGCCATCGCCGAGGTGCTGACGCCATTTGAGAAAGTGCGGGTGACCTCCCAGCATCCCTGCACCCTTTTATGGCCTGGGCTAATGCCTGCCATTTATTTATGAAGGAAAAACAAAGACTTACTACAATATCCAGACAGCTCAGCCAAAGCCCCTCAGCTGTCCCACAGGAATATGTAATGATCATCCCCATGAAGAGGTACCAGCTCTCTAACAAACTCAAGATAAATGTGCTTTTTATTTCAATTAATTCTGACTTAAAGGGACCAAAGAGAATTGAGGCTGCATATCAGGGCTTGGTATATATTTAGCTGAAGGCTTCTTCCTCCCTCATCTCCAGCACTGACCTCAGGTCAGTGGACAGGGCCCCTTGTGTGATTATCTCAAATGGTGTGTTTAAGTGCCACTGTGAATCTTCATGATCCATAGCTTTTCTCTTTAAATATACTTATGGAAAAATAAGTACTTCCAGTAAAAAAAAAAATCAGTAGATACTGAAAAATGCATACAGTATATTATGCTGATGAAACTGAAAAATGAACATGTGTTGCTAAAACAACATATGGTTAAACATTCATGTTGCATGAAGCTGTGTTGGACAATAGTCTTACACATCAGAATAAATCATAGGGATTGGTGTGCTAATTTGTATTCCATGAGATTATACATTTTATATTTCAATTTTCTTATACAGAATTCACGTGGTTTAGAACACATCAAAAATAGAGCAGAATCATGAAAGTGTGTTGTAACCTGATGAAGCATTTCATAATTTGATAACCTTGGGACCCTTACTATCATATCCACTATATTTTATACTTTAAAAACCCATTACTGATGTCACATCCCATGGTAATGTTGGAAGAGACATAATAATGTGTTTATAAAGAATTATGCTGGTTTTGATTGAGATATTAATGCTTAACAATGGTATCATATTCCATAGTGCTACCTGGGTGGACATCAAGAACACGCCCCAATAAAAGAGTTTTACACAATGAAGACCGATAAATCCCCTTGCATTCTTCATACACCATCACTATGTATTATTTTCTTTATGAATCTCTAGATGATTTAAAAACCTTCGAAGAGCACAACAGTGGCTGCCTATACTTGCCTAAGTACATACACAGATAATGCTAATTATCTGTGTATGTATTTGGGACACAGCATTCTGTGGTATTTCAAACAGCCCTACTCCTGTCTTTTCCTTACTGTATAGACCTTTCCCTTCCACTTCTTTAGTTGCTCTTAAAACGTGGAACTGCAATTTTCTACTCTTCCAGTGACATTAAGTAAGGCATTTTTCAGATGCCATCGTAAGCCACATCCTGAAAAATATCACACAGCACAAGGAAAATCTTCCAAACCCATTTTGAAACAGAAAGAGAAAGCACAGTTAAATGTCACAGTACTGGGATGAGGTGCCCTCCTCATCTGAGGTCACATTTCTGAGAAGATTGTTTCCAGGCAGCAAGGAAGAAATAATCAGGGGGAGAGGTCTCACACGCTATTCTCCAACAGCGAAATACCTAATGCCGAAAAGAAGCAAAAGCATCATAACTGAAGAATAGAATTGGTTATATAACACCTTTATTTTATTACATTTATAAATGAAGTAAAATAAACATTTTAGATTAATCACGTGTGTCAGATTTCTGAGGAATATAGTCTCTTACAGACAAAGGCATCGGGAGAAATCCTTTTGAATCTCAAGCAAATGATCTTGAAGCAGCCCATTTCAGAATATTATGAGCAAACCAACAACCAAACAGTTCCTGAGACAAACACTGTAGTTCATTTTAGGGCAATTTTCCTGCTAAGAGCACCCTCTATAGGTTTTAACAATTACTGCAACTGCAATAAGGTCTGCCCCATACCACATTTGATACATTTCAACTTGGTTTGAGCCACCAAATTAAAATAAATATTATGCAAAAAAAAGTTGTACAAAATTGTAAAAGCTAGAAAGAGTGTTCAGGAACAATAAAAACAGTAATTTCCTAATTGTGGTTTTGGTTTGGCCACTACACAAGAAGACATATAATGGCTTTCAGCATTTTTGTTGAGGGCAACATGTGGAAAGAAATTTCATGCCAAAATATATGGAGGATAAATAATAATCCTGGAAAATTAGTGAAGGCTTGCACTTGCAAGGGTTTCAAGAATCATGGGATGGAAACCAAGCTCCACGTCTTTGTTATGGGGTGACTTTGCTTTATTTACATAAACTTTTCTAAATACAATATTGGCCAAGTGTGACACTACTGCAAGCTGTCACCAACCAAACTAATGTGCGCCATTACCGCAGACACTAGCTGTGCTTGCTAAATTGGCCCCCTGCATGGACCTGCTGCCCAGGCTTCAGTCTGTCCATGGGAGGCCTATTGACTTTGTGGGTGGGGTTGAGGCTGTGGGAGAGATTACCTGTGGCTGCTCATTATCCTCACTAATTTCTTGGCAACAATGCTCACTTCCTACTTCAGGGCCAAATACCTTCACTACTCACGCCCACTGACATCACTACCCATAATCAATGGACAGAGAGTGGGACGTTATCACAATCATTATAAGGAGGTGTTGAATGTTCGCAGCTGGTCTGCATTTACTGCCATTTGCTGTTGCAGTGGGTACAAATCTTTAGGATTTCAAACACTCAAGGAGATGTGTTTTAATGGCCATGGTATATTGAAATGTATGAAAGCATTTAAGGATGAATAAGAGAGGTCATGATGAGATGTTTGTCCCAACTGCCAGGTAAGCATTTGTAAAATTGTAGGACACCCTCCAAAAACCGACAAAAACATGCCAAAAATATCAATTTTCAAAGCTTAAACTAGTTTCCAGAGATGTAAAACTTTGACTCTGAGAGAGAAATGTTGTCATGTTATAGTGTGACATAGTTTAATTGTAATAGTGGTGTATGACTTACAGGGTCATGGCCCTTCAGTCCCTGTGTGAGGCAAATGAAGGATCCTCTATGTACGTGGCAATGCATAAAGTATATCAATTCTCCTCACATAACCTGGAATGCTGCATGTTGTTGTGATAAGGTATGGTTCTGACTGACGGTAAGTGCTTATAAGACACAATCACAGCTGCTTTTGTGCCTTAATCAAGGTTCAACTACAGCACGGAGCACAGTAAGTTATAATGTATTCACTTTTGCTGGGAACTTTAATCTTTCTGTGCTCACTGAAAACCTACATTTAGCAAATATTTAAGAGAAAGCACAGGGTGAAGTGATATGTTAGTAAATTGCAATACTGCAATACAGTTTATTGTACACACTCAACTGTCCAGTGTTCATTTAACACTAACAGTGTACATATGAGACCAATGGTTCTCATTTGTACACTGTTAGTATCAAATTAACTCCAGACATTTTGCTATGTAGAATAATTCATGCACAAAGCGGTAAGTATTCAGATAACATTCACCTTTAGCTAAAACATGTGTAGAGCACAGAGGATCGAAAGGTGATCAATACAGAAACTCCAGACTCAAATGATACGCATATCATACAGACAGACTCTGGAGAGAGCTGGGAGATAGATGCTGCTAAACTCTTACAATGCCAACTTCCTCAGGTTTGGAGAGACATACTACAGTTCATTTGTGTTGTGGCTGACAGCAGGTACTCCTGAATCCAACCTTATGTTATTTTGGTGACATTCAATGGACACTGCAGCCATATTCACTGGTTATTTACTGTAGCTATTACCACTGACACTATAAAATAACAGTTAATGCTGAAACTTGCACTACTTGCATGACCATGAGTTTGGTTTTAACCAAAATGGCGGATCAAAAAACATATCACTTGCTTAAACTTGCCTGTATCAAAAAAAAGGTCTGTTAACATTCAAGAGCTGTTTCCGAACCGTCAAGTTTAAATCTCCAGTCACCTCAATAAACTAGCTGCCATTCCTTCAAATTCATAAATGGGCATTATTTGAATTGCATAGCCATCCAGCGGTAGCAATAAAAGCAGCCTGAGAGGAAGGCACAAGGTCATCTACTGTGCGGACTGTGCGGAGAATAACAACACAAAGGACAATCACATATAAATGTAACTGGCTTATCATTACCCAAGAGTCAGATCTTCTTGGGGGGAAAAAATCAAATGCAAATACAATGCTTAACTGGTGGGTGTGAGGAGGAGGGGGTCAGTTATTTTTTAAACTAAAGGTTTAATTTCCATTTTTCCTGCCCGAGCTTTATTTATAAATGTCGTGCCCTATAAATATCCTGTTATTTTTTTATAGTCAAGCAGCCTCTTAACAAATCATCTCATTAATATGTAAATTTGGAGTCAATCGGTCTTCTCTCTGACAGCACAGTGAATTCCTAGTGCACTGTGTAATCAGCTTTGATCTGGCATCCACTATTTATCATAGAAGATGTCAGTTTAGAAAAATAATGGGAAATATGCTGCTACTGATGGGACTGCAATCTGGTCACTCTCCATTTAATTGTTTCTCAAATCACAGATTTATATCCTTAAAAGGCTAAACATTGCTCCATAAACTATCCATTCTGAGAGAGGCCCACTCAGCAAGGAAAGACTTTACATTGGTTGATGTTGCATTTCACATGTGGAGAAAACAGACATAAATCAAAATATCTCTCTTTCACAGGATCGGGGGGGATGTTTTTCCGCACATTTCAGAGCAACCCACTTGATTAATTTGTTAAAAAGCCATACTTCATTCTCATAAAAGCCTTCCGTCCCATTTCTTACCGAGCAGGCTTCAAATTTTCAAAAAGGTTTTTGTTCATTCCTCTATCAAGCACATAAAAGAAAATTTGAAGTGTTCTTCTGCGAACCTCTAAAAGCTTTTGCTTATTTAGGGCCAACCTGTCAACTGCTTTTTGAAGGTCTGTTAAAACAATGCTTGAGGCTGGACATTTCATGTTATATTTGACATAGGGTTAAGAATTTCATAATCTTACAGTATGAAAATGTAGCCCAGACTACACAAATAATACAAACTAAGAGGTAGCTCTAAATTAAGCATCAAAGTCAAATTCATATACGCTACAGTCCTACTGAGAAAATGCAAATGTGTACTGGATATTTTTACCATGAAACATATCCATTATCATGGATATATCTATCAGAAACAGAATAAACAAGGGCTTTGGAGTTGTATGGGCATAACCTACAACCCTGTGTGCTATGGTCCTAAGCAAAAGCCACTGGGCCATTAGCTACCCTGAAATCGTTCTAGATCAGAAATGACTCCATTCTAATTTTATGCCCACTTTAGATCTTAAATTGGTTTTCCCCCAATCACAGCCATGGAAGCCCCTGTTTTAATTAAAATACACTCAATTAATTGGGCTTGATTGAGAACCTGCTTTAAGTTTTTGGTTAAATACGTGTCCAGATGGAGGTTTGTTTGAGCTAATTGAAAGCTAAAAGTAAAGGTATTAATCTATTGTTTATCCAATTAAGATTAATTTCTAAGCCATAAGGTTAAGCATAATTAATTGTTATAAAGGTTTGCACAATGAAACAATAAATTAAAAGAAAATTGAGCCAACTTCCCTAAACTTTCTTAAGGGAAAATATTAGCAAAACAAGTTTATTTTTTATAAGGTGGGAATCACCTCGTGCAGCACATTTCTTTGCATGCAATTCACAACACAGAACTATCAAATTAAATTAAAATACAGTTTAATTTAATTTAAAACATAAAATATAGTTATTTAATTCAATTATTTGGGCTGCCGTAAAAACTATAAATAAATAAAAACGATGTGCTCAGATGTACACTGACATACTCGTGTATATATACTGTATAAATATATATATGGATGATTGTGTAAATAATAATAATAATAATCATCATCATCATCATCATCATCATAATCAAGCTATGGGTTGTTACATATGCACACAATATTAAATATGATAATAACAACATTAAACACAGAGAGAGGCCTGGAATATGCTTTTCCCATTGTAGTGAGCTGGGGGCTGACCCTGGGGGAGTTTGCATAGAACCATATGGGTGATTCATTGTCTGAATCTTGTTAATGTTTTGTTACCTGCTGGGCCCAGCATGGAAGCTAATTGTTTTTATGTTGAAAAGGACCCGCATTTTAAAGTTTCATGTGGGCTCCCTATGAGGTAGTTACTAAAGAATAAGTGTTTACCATAATGTGCTGTGGTTTTCTTTCAAAAATTGAAATGAGTAATAAAGGATAACTGCAAAAAATCCTATTTAATCTAGAGCATAACACAAAGCTGATACAAATGTCTGTATTACTGGGTATGCAAAAACAAATCAATATGTAGAATCTATATGGTGTACAGGTGTACATACCCAATAACTATTTATGAATCAACAGTCCTCATTTGTGTGTTTTTGTATCTACATATTTAGTCTGACCTCTAGCATATACATAAGTGAACCACCCTAAACACATATTGTATGTGTAATATGAAGCTAATGAATCAGTATTGTTTTCCCTGTTGTGGTGAAGTTTATGTGAACTTAAAGCATTATCCAAGACAAAGAAAAATTGACCCCAATGTTTGAGTTCCTATTCTTACTTTGTCGAAAATTATCCATATTGGTTGACAAGCCAGTAATGGAAAAATCACAGGGAGCAAATGGCTCCTCTAATGACAATAAATCCCACATAAAATTATGAGGGGTACCAAACGTTTCCTTGCATCTATTTTGTCATGAATTCTGATTAGGGTAGCGGAGACACGGGAATGCTGGCTCACCACTGGAGGACCGTGGAGGCGTGATGGATAATGCAGCGCAGGGCCGGACCGTCTCCGCCAGTGTTCGCTGTCTTTCTGAGTGGATAGCTGTCCTGCCCCACCTACCCTAATCATATGGCCTCCTGCTGATATTCCCCTCCTGATTTCAATTTTCTGGAGGCATGGAAAACAGGAGAGATCGCTCATTTATCTTGTAATAGGTAGATAATAGATCCATCACATGAAACATCTGCACAAAATCGCTATGTCCCCCCCTTCCCCCACCAACACAAAATATCCCTTCCCCCTTCCCTACTCCTACCACCTACAACACCAAATCAATAGTATAGGGTCAATCTGGCAAAACAAGGTTTCCCATTCTAAATACGTGATCTGGTATGTATACTTAGACTTAAGCAGCCAATGTGTTCAACATATACAAATGAAACATGTCCATTGCCTTTGTGATGTAGTGAGCATAAGATGTAGCAGAAAGGCTAAAATAAAGTAATCCTTTTCTCACTTGTCCACAACAAAAAAAATATGAGCTTAGAGAAAAGGCAATATTGGGCTGCTCCACCTTAAATTCAAATGTCTGGCACCCTTTGGATTTTGATTCACGTCACATCGGCAGAAAGCCTTCCTTGACTCCTCACATAAAAAGATTATGCTCTATTTCAACCATCAATTTTTAAATATACATACAGATATTGAATTTGGGTCATTTGTGGCTACTATTAGTTGTTATCTCTTAACTCAAAAAATAGTGTACAAAAAGTTTGATTATTTTTGTGTCTGTCTGCATAGGCATTGAAGACCCACATATTGAATAACTATTAATGTAATTGTATAAGAAAACCATATTAAAATTCCATTTATAAGGACAATTTGAGAGGAGCAGCTTCACCAGCTGACATGTTATCTGAATCCTGACCCTTTCCCATTTCAAAGCTCATGTTAGTTAATAATGTGTCACATTTCATCTTGCCTATGAAAATGGTGAATTTTATTGTCTTAAAATGCACACTGCTCTTTGCTGTCATGAATGCATATCGTAAGTGAGAAGTATTATAGTCCATACTTTCTACACCATTGTCACAAGAACATCTCAGCTCTGTGGTTGATTAAGGCCTAGATTCATTCAATTTTGTCTTTAACAGTGTCTAAAATCAAAAGCGAACATTAGTTTTGCAATGCTCAAGGAGGGTGGCAAGGAGCCAGTGGGCTACTGGCATGTTGCTGGAATGAACTAATACAAGTATAACCTGACAAATCCTGTCTGAGCTACAATGCAGTTTCATTTATGTTAACTTATTTCATTATGTAATTGCACTGCACAGTGAAGGGTGGAAGCCATGTAAACCACCTGTGTAAAGTACAGCCGGCAACATGCACAAGAGTGTTTTGACTCATCAGCTAAAGTGATGAATAGATGGCTATGTTGGGAGATCAGGTAACCTGGCTGAGAAAGCCAGACTTAAACCAATCCTCTGGAAGAATGAGGCTGAATGTGTCTCGCCACTCTCCTATGGCTGCCATTGTCCTATGGATCCAAACAAGTAACCATTGTGTTTGGTGTTCAGTGCCATAACTTTTTCTCCTCACTGCTGCCACCAACAGGAGGGTGGGAGAACAGCATAAACATGCATTCAATCACAGCAATCAAAATATTAAGCACAAATTTTTAAACAGCTGGTTCTGTATACTTCAAAAGTCATGCTTCCAGTGGGTCCAACAAAACAATACACCAAACAAAACTTGGTGTATGTAAATATTATTACATATTTGTATTGCTTAATTTAACTAATGAAGTACTAACCTGACACCTTTGCATAGTTGTGTAGTAGTAATTGTTAAGTCAAGTCACATACCTGGGAATATAGTGAACAGAGTCCTGAAGTTCTGGCCGGGTATGTGTTCAAAGAGCCCCATTTCTCTCAGTTATGTATCATATCTATGCACATGATATCACGTGTAAATGATGGTGCAACAATAATGCATAGTATTTCACTGTTATATGCATTCATTTTATTTTAGAAAGTGACAGCTTAAAATAACAGTACATGAGTTTGCGTTTATTCACACTTTGCTCTGGTTTTTGTATGTCTGTAATTATGAATACATTTCAGTTGTACAGATATTGTTCTCTATTCTAAGCACCAAATTAATAACATGCCAGTCACTTTTCTGTGGATAAATACATAAAAAGCCTTAAGCGACAAAACTTCCACCTCTTTTTTGATACATGAAGATATAAATGTTTTTTTTTATAACTGTGTGCAGTGTATAATAAAACAGCCTCATAAAGGATACTGTTAATTAAATGATAATTAATCTCTCTCTGCTATCTGAGATGCAATTAGTTGACCACATAATTAAAAAGCACATAAACACAGCACTGTTGTATTTTTATATATCACTCTTTTACACAGTAAGCATTTCCTGATTCATATTTCCCAGATTTTTTCCATTGATCTCATAAATATGATAATAACAACAGGCTATAATAATAATAGATGCCCTATCTATTATCATTTTCGTGAGCTGGGCTGGAATTGCATCCCACAGTGAAAATGACTCTGTCACCAGGCTTGCATGTGAGGAAAAAATGCATTACAGGGACCCAGTGCTGTCAGGCTGGGTTGGCTTTCTTCTGTCAACTCTCGTTAAATGGACGGGACTTACAAACCCAACACGCAGGCCCTTACATTCGGACCGACGGAGACACAAAGCAACCGCTGCAGGTGTAACTGCGATCAGTCCATCTGAGTTACTTAGGATACATCCAAGGACATTCGGTCAGGCTCTCTAATTCCTTTACCCGTTGTTTGAGAAAACAAAGAATTTGGCCCAGCCTAACGCTCTCCAGCCGAGAGGTAATGTTGCATTTCCCTCTCTCTTTAGGTTAATTGCGACGATATACGATGGATCGTGTTATGTAAATTGTGTTTAATATCAAAAACCCTTCCATAATTTGGTGAGAGGTTTCGTATATGTATTTTTCAGGACAAAAAAAAAAAAACTAAATTGCCTCGAAGAAACCACACTGTGCTGTTCATTTTGCGATTCCTGAAATAAAGTTAGAGTCTTTTAATATGACCTAATAGCATGTACAATTTTTCCGTGTACAGTCAGAAAAGGATAATTGGAGGTCTTGCATTTAGCACTTAGCCTAATGCTCAAAACCAAAGCGTCCTCCGAGCCACCAGTCAACCCCTCTCAAGCAATTAACAGGAGAGAGTGAACTATCGTAGCCATTCACTCTGAGCCAGTGGTTAATGAACGTTTCTAAATGGCCATGGCCAGGTGTTAAAGAAGGCTAATTTGTGAGTCATTATTAAAGCGCTATTCTCAAGTGGCGGCGGCCTGCCATCACCTCCGGGGACGAGACAAGTCGCTTTTGTCTTTTCTGTGTTTACCTTTCACATTTCACAGCAAACAAACCATGTGATGGTCTGAATGCCCTAGTGGTGCATTATTTCTAATTAAATACCGCGGACGTGTGCCATTAGTGAGATTCGCGTTCGGCCTCTCTGGAGAAGATACACCCACCCCCTTTACTAAGTTACCATTGATTATTCATAAAGATCCCATCCTTATCCTTTGTTGAGAGACAAAAAAAGATGAACACATTTTCATTTTGGAAGCAGGATACTTTGTTGCAAAAACCTTTTATGCAAATGCAAGTGGTATTTGTTAATAAATCAATATGGGATGACTAACCTCCTTACAGCCTGGTTATATAAAATATATCAGCAAAAGCATTTAACAACAGGATTTGTTACATACACTCACTCCAATCTGATACAGCCATATGTGAAAGCACTTCTTTGCCTTTTTATGAAAACTGCACTTTAAATGTATGACAAATTGATATTTAAATAACATTGCAGGAAATTATTATTTAGATGATAAGGTGATCAACTCTGCAACAAACTGTGAGGTGTTTTAGCATACAGCGTGTATGCTATTTTAACTAAAAGCTTGTGTAGTTAGCACTTGTTTCATTGACTTAAATCTAATTATGGGGACATTACATTATCTAACAATGTTTTAAATACCAACCACAATAATGTGAGAACTCATATATGACAAATGCAACAGTATCTTTCAAATGAAGAGCAAATGAAGCAGACTGCTTTCATAAGGCACTTTTCATAAAGCTAGTTCACAAGTCTTGAAACCATCATGCCTTTCATTGTTCTCATTTGTGAATATTTAGTTTCATCCTAACATAGCTGTTGTCCCTGCTTAAAGTCCATCAGCCTTAATCTTTGTCAAGTGCTTTTTCCAGAGGCTGTCGATTTTGAGATAAATTATGAAGAACAAGATAATGTAAGCTAATGGATTCGAAATGTCCATTACATTTTCAGACCATCTATTGATTATATATTTGAAATTATAGAATAGAACTCAGTGTTTCTCATAATTGGAAGGGAACATATGAACATACAAATAAAAATGCATGGTTAGGGGTCCCCCATGTGGCTAACAGCTGTTACTACATCATATAGCATTGACAAAATGCTATCTATTGCTACTTAGATCCAAAGGCCAGGACAGAGCAACACTCTAAGCCCTGCAAGTATTCCCCGTAGTTTCCCGACCAGAGAGGAAATTCTTTCCAAGGCTTTGATTGTAAAATAAATCAAAGTATGAATGAAAGCTTGTATGGGTCAAAATAGGTATTTCTGTACAAAGGCTGAGATGCACTAGTCATCTTGTAAAACATTGCCAACTGGATATATAACTTTGGTGTCACAGCTGCTGTGATACAAATAAATCAATGTGATTTCCACCATAGACAGGAGCACTTACTGGAAAGAAATGTAGAGAAAATGTTCACCTATCAAACATCAAAAAAATTCTGTAAAGGAAATCAATAGTATGTTTCATGAGCCACTGTAGAACCAGTCATCTTTTTGAGTGCTCATATACAAATATTGTAGTTGATTACTTCCATTTTATTTAGATATGGATTTTAATATTTTGATATCCCCACTTTTTATTTGTGAGATATAATCAGAAATAGGAAGCCACAAAAATGACTCTAGTCTGTATGAGACATCAGGGGTTGTAATGAGGGCTGTCAATCGATTCAGAAGATTGTTGAACACATTTTTTGGCATTAGTGGAATTAATCGGTCAATTAATCAAACTTTCCATTCTGTAAGATCTGTCTTCAATCTCCAACAGAAATGCACACCAAATAGGCCCAGTTAGTGAAAGCATACTGGAAACTCTGTTTGCAAGCACTGTAGTATCAAATGCAGATCTTGAAACCTTCAGCGCAGATCTGATCAAACAGACCAGTACCAAGTTGTACAGCAGCAAAAAAACTGAAAGAACATGAATTCCTCATCATAAAACCATCATATCTGCTCCCACATCAGGATTCCATCAAGAGATACTTAAATATTCTTATTACATCCATTCTTAAAAATATATTTGATTTCAGTCAAAAAATTCGGATTTACGGTACTTCCTTAGGAATAATTAATCACACAGCTTTTTTCCCTCTAAAGTTGTTTTTATCTTTGGTTGGTGTTTATTTTTCCTTTATGAAGACAAACACTCCCTTGCACACCATTACAAGGTAACAGTCGCTTCCCTCCAAGTATTAGTTGAAAAAAAAACAATGCTGTGTCACTCACTCTCCAAGATCCAGCCCTCGTAATTACAGACTGGTCTCTTGATATTTTTGGCAGGGGCATCAAAGCTGTCATGTTTTTGTCTGATGGTGTGCAAATGAGGTGGATATTACACACTGTGTACCCCTGAATTCGCATGGAGGAAAGGCTGCACAAACATCATTCAGCAGGCCACAGTGTTTAGCCCCCAGGATCAGACACAGGGCCTTTCACAATTCATTTTGTATCTTCTGTTTGAGGAGTCTGATTTGGCCAGACACTCTCAGTCATTAGCTGCAGGATTATAATCACCAAAACCAACCCCTCAACAAGACTTTAAGAGGGACACAGTCCTCAATACATCCAAAATGAGTTCTTTACCTTCGCCCTCCAAATATTTGGTTGTTCATATTTTGGTCATAGGCACAGACACCTCAATCACCAACATGGATTAAACCAAACTGTGTTTGTGAATGGCAAAAACAAACATTGCAGTCAATATAAAAGTCAAAGTTAAGGATAGTTTCTGGAGCCAGACAAACAAGCCAACTTGTAAGAGACTGTTACTGTAATTTAGTTAATGAGATCTAGACCTTACCTGACCTTCATCTGAATTATGTAGACAGGTAACACTAAAATGCTGGGTAGAATTAATGTCCTGAAGGGAGAGTTAGTCTAGTGAACTGTGGTTGTGATTTTGAACACATGACATGTAATAAAATACTGCATTAAGACATAAACCGTGCCATTTGCATAGTGTTTGATGTATACATCAGAAAGTAATTGCAAAGCCACAATCTATTATCTTTAAATTGGTTCCAAACCCCCAATGATCATTTTAGCTAAATGCAGGCTAGATGTGTTAAAGGCAATCTTAGATCACTCATTATATATGCAAATTATATTTTTCCTCATTACAGAAAGCAGATGTTAGTTTTCCCATTTTAGTTTATAAGAAATTACTCACTCAGTGCTTAGGTATGAACAAACATTAACAACGTTCCTATATGATGCAAAAAAATAAATAAATAAGTGAAATACAATTCGCTCTGAATCATAAAATGTGAACATGACAAAGTTCCCACAAAGTGTTTGATCAAGGTAATATTTTCATTAAACCTGTCTATCCATACAGAGCCATTCAAATAACAGCTATACATTGTGCATAAGACGCTAAAATATAGTGATGCGTGATAACATTAAACACTGACTCGTGTTAAACAGTGACTTGCTAAGCCGGTGGATTGTTCTCCATTAATTCAGTGATAGACATATTGTTGAGATTGTTGGCCAGTGCATTGAGGTGTTAGTTTTAATTATATACTGGCACCGTTTGCAGGTCAAGAAAGGAGGCACAAACCTTTTCTTAGCTCAGTGACCATGTCACCACTGACAAAGAAGATAACTGAAAATCATGATCACCAACCTGGAGGGCTCTGCTTTATGCTAAGGATTTAAAATAGCAACCAGTGTGTGTATGTATGCATGTTTGTATATACATATGTATACATATATCATTCCACTGAGTTTATTCACTGTCACTCACAAAGTACTACAAATTAATAAGTATGCTAATACATATGTGATTAGCTCTGAGAATATTTTGACTTTGAACTTTGCATATCACTTGTTCTCTGACCAATCACAGGTTTGTGATATGTTCAGTTTTTCAAAGACCAGTAAACATTTACCAGGCTGTTTAAACTATCAGACAATTAGTAAACTTATGAAAACGTGATATTTTCTTTGAAATTGACCTGTATTAATATGCACTTTGCAACTTGTAACTAAGCAGAATGCTTCACCACAAACTTCTGATTGATTATTGTTTTGCGATATTTAAGTGTTAGTTAATTTCCCTTGTTATTCCATAGAAAGAGTGAGCTGAATTCACATCCAAGCATACTCAAAACTAATGAACTCTGGCAATGCCTCTTAAACACACATTCACAGCATAACAGCATAGCAGCAGCAGCTTTAATCCTAGGCAGAGCATAGCCAAATCAGATAACAGACACCCAAACTTCATACCCTCTGATCTGTGATGGCAGCCAAAGTTAATCATGCACACCTTTTGACACTGAGAACCTGGAAATTAAGGCTAACAAACTGGCTGATGTTGTTTCCTTTGCAGGAGGGCAAACAAATGACAGAGAGAGAGAGAGAGAGAGAGAGAGAGAGAGAGAGAGAGAGGGAGGAAAGCAGTGCAGGGCTACGAATGTAAAAAAAAGTATGTTTCCAGCACATATGTAAGACCACAGCGACCCAATGTTAAATCGCACAGGGCTGCATACAAACACTCCATTTATTGCAGAACTACTCCAGCTTAGGAGTGATGGGTGTTGGCCAGCAGGGGGCCACGGGCTCAGGAGTGTGTGTGTGTGGGGAGGGTTGGGGGGAAGTGGGGGTGAGGATGCTTCCATGGTCACAGAGGAGGGAGGTAGGGAGTGGGCTAGGGTGGGGTGGGGGTAGTTTACTGAATGGGACGTGACTGATGGCTCTCCGCCGCCACTTACCTCTGCCCCCAGCAACCAGGCCCCCTGCTCTGCAACTAATTGCAACAGGGACCCATCGGCCCCCCCTGCTGCGCTGAAGGCTCCCATTGCAGGTGATTTCATTCATTATTTGGTATTCATGGCCCGAACTTATGTCTCTCATTGGGTCCTGTGTCCATTGTGCCATGCCCTATGACTGAGAGTCCTTACTGGGTCACACAAGGTCTCCTGCCCCAGTTCTCTGATGCCTGGTGCCCCCTATCACCTGTTCTTACAGCAGCAGGCAAAACTCAAATGTTCTTTTCACTGAAAGACAGAAAAAACTAAAGCTACCTTCCCCTAATCTGAAATATAAAGTTCTGATAGAAATTATTTGGAATTATGACTTGACATAAGGAAATACAAAACCTGTCCTTAAAATGACTCAACCAATTTTTCTTAAATTACTTTTGAGTTACTAAATTAACAAAATTCTGGTAACAAAAAAATAAAAGCACAGGATGCATATCACTGAAAAATGAACTTTAACGCACCTAACAATATCCCCATCTTAGATGTACAGTATACACACTCTCCCTGCAATTGGTTTGAGGCTACTCTTTAACACTGCCAATGCTTATCGGTCAGAACTAACTCCTACACATTGACTATAGTTCTAAGAGGCAGCTGCAGGAGCTCAGCTTCAATGCACAGGGCTGTCCTGTTCACCCCCACCCCGTCCATTCTCAGAGCAGCCAACTCCGCCACACCCATATGACAACTTTCACAAAGCTGCCAATGCCCTCTGCCTCTCTGGCCTCCCAGCCACTGACAACAGAACTAAAGAACCTGGGAAGGACATGCTATTTCTGCTTTGGTGGACTCTCTATTGCTGCCTTTTTGCCATCTAGAGAGAAACAAAGGTACTGCTACAGTACTGCTGTAGCTCCCTCACTGCTGAGAGGAAGCTACTCACTTTGTCACCAGGTCACTGAATGGTATAATTTTGGGGCTGTTTTCTATGGAATGGTCTTCTCACTTTGTTTTGCTACAGAAAAATATCCAACAAGTACAGAAAGCTTCGTGCCATTTTCAAATATTGGTAAAACCCTGCCCTCTAGTGTTTGAAGAGGTTTAAAAAGGATGACTGCATCAGAGCTTTTGCTATAGGGATTCAGGGAACTTTCAGGAGTTAAAAAGGTAAATGTGCAGATAAGTACAGCAGATTTTAACACAACAACATTATGGGTTGACTTACTCCCTAATTACATAAGTATTCTATGTTAAAAGGGTCATGTAGAAAGACAGAAAAGTGAGCGTACCACACATACCTTCCCCAAATAGAAGAACATTACAAGAGACAGTAAAATAGAGTAAATACATTTTATGAGATTTCCAAAGATAATTGTTCTATGGGATCAGTAAAATGCCCACCCTGTCTACACAAGGGCTACAATAATGAAACAGATTCAACAGATTGCCAAATAGGTGCTTGACCAACGCAGGGCAGGTCAAATGTATGCTTGTATTTAAATGTGAATTGTATAGTGTTGAATGCTGCCACTTATTCTCACCTCTTTCCACCAGCTGAACCAGTTATTTCAGCAGTGTATACTTTCATACACAGTTGTCACGGGCAAACAGCAGGTGCTCAAAAAAACAGAGCAGTCGCTATTGAACGAATTGACAGGAACAATCCCATCAGCTGAAATCCTCCTTTCCTGACTTTGTAGTATTACACGCCACTCTGGAAGCTGTATGGACACAATTCAAGGACTCAACACTGGCCCACGGAGACACAGATATGGGAACGGTTGAGGACATGTAAGCCATTACATGCTCACCTCAGGACAGGATACCAAGATTGGCCTTGCATGGCGTAACTGTAGATGGTTTCCGTTTAGAGAATGTTTCATTATGGACGACGTGTGTACATTCATCAGACACACAGTACGTGTCATTAACGCCTCATTACTCACTCCAGGCTGAATTATAGATTGATCGTACGGCATGTGGTCATACAAGATGAAGAGGCTTGTCTGGGTGGCTTTTATCTGCACCTCATTGAGGGAGTGCTCACATGCTGACCCCAGGAGGAAGTGACAGCACAAGCCCAGGGTCAGAGCTGCCCATCAAACAGAGAAACCACACAAGCCCAAAGGTGACAGCCCCCTCCCCTGTCTGTATCGCCTGGTTCAGCTTCCACTTTGATCAATATCAAAAGGTGGTTAAGGGGCAGGGACTGGGGAAACATGTATACCCAGGGTAGTAGATACTGTATATGTAAAATGCTGAATGGATCACCAGTACACATCAATTTCAAACACACTGATTTAACGAAATGCACAATAGTTTAGTCAGAAATGAGTGCGAATATTATTTCATATTCAGTTTTTCTCATTTAGAAATGGCTGGTAGCATTATTTTCATTTGAAAAGAAAAGCAAAACTGAGAATTTCCTTGGAGGGCACCCCCAGGGCATGTCCTTCTGCCTGCAATATTCAACAGAATGCAAGGCAGAGCCTGGCCTGGTCCCAAACCACTTTCTTTATTACTGCCACAGTGCCAACTGAGCACTGATCACCACTCAATATGTCAAATAATGTGCATACCTGCTTATCACTGATTCAGGATCAGCAACAAATAGGGCAGATGATCAGATGTGCAATAAATAAGCTTTTTAAAAATGATTGAATATGTTGGAAGAGATTGTTGTTTGAACAGATTGTATTTTGTGGTACATTTTATTCATTCGTCCATTCATTCATTCATTCTGGTATCAGTGTTTGCAAAATTAGGGCTACAATGCTCAGTACTGCACAAATGTTGCAAAAGTTAATAATTTGGTGAGATCTATAAAATATTAAACAGATTTAAAAAACAAAAAAACAACATAAAACCAGGTCGGTCCTTATGTAAACTTTTTGTTACAGATTTTAAGGAGATTATATTACTCTTTTATGACACTGGGTCCTCATCTATAGTTGGATTATTCATCTTTCTTCTTCAGTTTATGATTTCTGGCATTTATTTTTTTATTTAGTCACAAATGTGATAACAATAGTAGGAGAGCACATTTCTTAGATTTCATTAGAATTGCTTATTGTAAATTGAAAATGATGGTCAAATTGAAAAAGAGTTCACAGGTCTCAATCTGAACTGCCAACATTTGTCAGTTTACATTTTCGACATTAATGAGAGGCTTGCAGAAATATCATCTTTGTGGCTTTTAGTGATATGCATGAAATATTTATGAAAAGCTGCATAATGAATTGTATCATTTGGCAAACTTAAAAATATACAGCAAGGAAATAGTGCCAGTAACAGGATTGTTCAGTAGATGTGGGTTTTTGTGGCACCAGTCTCCCTGCTATTATGAATTGTTTATACTGCATGTGTATATGTAAATCTACAATTTCCTGTAATAGGATTTCTTGAAGAAAACAAGTCTGATTATTTTTAAGCTCCTGCTAGCTAAAAATAAACAATGGAGATCTATACAGTACCCTGTTGTAAATGTGTATCACAGCAACACCATTGTTTTCATCACTACCTTCAGTGTAAAATGTTAAAATACAGAACTACTCATCGAGTTACATTTAGAATCTTTCCATAATCTTCCTCTCAAATGTCTGATGCTGAGTTTGACTAGTCAAATGTGTAGCAATAAAATGGCAAAATTAATGCAGTTGTTTTGCCCAGTATAAAAGGACATTGATCATAATATATTATCACATTTTCCTGAACCATATACTGTATGAAGCTGAAATATTGGAGTAAACACTGATTGACTAAATCAAAGCTTCTTTTTATGGAGAATAAGTACAGGTTACTTTAATCTATAACTCATTTGTCCTTCTGCCGGTTAACCAGAGCATTTTTATGAGTGTGAGTATCTGATTCCATACATTTGTAAGACTGTGCAACAAGGCTGCAATTGTCATCATATGCGTCAGAGGCTTGATTGGTTCGTCTTCAGCTCACTACAGCCTTCTACAATTGAGGTAGTACATATAAAGGATGGATGAGTACTTGGTGGGTGTCTATATTACTGCCTATGATGTGGCTATATAACCTATCCAGACCATTTACAGTGGTATTGGTAGGACTACACTGTATGTATTCAGCAAAAACAATATTTAAAGTTTTTTTCTCAAAGTTAAATTGTGCAGTATTTCTGTTAATACATTCAGAAAGTCAATGACCGAATGGCTGCTGCATAACTTAACATAGACAACTGGAAGGGTTTTTTTTTTTTTTTTTTGATATATTAGACAGTTGCATAGACTAGAAACACATTGCTATGCTAGCACACAGGAGTATCAATCTATTTCTGAGACAGATATTCAATATAACATTTTTTGATTAGTAACGTTACATTTGTTTTAGATATGTCTGTTCAATACTGCACAATTTTTACCGTTAACAAAAAGTCATATTTTTCATCTTTAACAATTTATTGAACTATTAACAACTTTATTGAAGTCTAAGTTTCACACGAAAGAAAGACACGACCTGAGATCAGGTGCCGCGGAGGGGTGACGTTATGCGGCGTTGTGAAAACTCTAACTCGGGCATCACTTCCGTTCCTGCCATTTTGCTGCTGAAGCTGAGAGCGAGTTGTGGTAGTGGGGTGCCGCTGCAGCGTTTGAGCCAGGGTATAACCATTCTGTTTGACAGTATCTGGAGGCAACGGCACTAAAGAAAACCGCAATCTGAAGACACTGTTGAAACAGAATGTCAGACTTCGACAGCAACCCGTTCGCAGACCCTGACTTCAGTAACCCATTTCAGGTAATGTTAGCAAGCTACCACCTAAGTGTTGGTTGCTAGCTACTGTACTGTACTGTACTTTGGGCTCATTGAAACAGCCACCTTTTTTCATGGTAGCTTCATAGCTTCCCAGCGCAGTAAGACTAGCTAGCTTGTAAGCAATCTGCACGATTAATACTGACAGATGTCACGTACAGGGCTCTGAAATTCGCTAAAGGTATTGCTAACTGGTTAGCTCACAACTAGTTCGCAAGCTAGTTGTCCGTAGCTCACTGTGCCGTTCGGCGAGGTGGGCCTCGATGGTTCTGAGTTTGCTAGCTATCGATAGCTAACTTGTTATACTGAACTTGTAGCTCCCTTGCCTTTCTGACTTGATATTTGTATGGTTCTCTGTGTTAGCTCGCCATCGTTCAGCTATGTTGACAGACGTAAGTCATTGGGTTAGCTGGGTAGATGGAGAGTGTTTTGACTTGAGTTATCCTAGCTACATTTAAAAATATTGAATTCCGGATTCTAGTCATTAAACGGATATTGACTAATATAGTTTACCCAGCTGCTAGCTAGATGCAGCGGCATTGTCAATTGAAATGTGAATAGAGGTGCAACCAAGGAGTTTGTTGTTTTGACAGCTAACGTGTTAGCTAGTTTAAGTTAGCTGCTGAAACACATACTTTGATATCTAGTTCTTTCTAACCATCAGTTTAGTCTTCAATGTACTGGGTCGGGGGATTTTATCTCATCACCCAATTAGAGCTAACACTAGTCAGCAAACCTGGGCAATCGTCTGAACACACTAATTGGCTTCTTTTGCGATTGCTAACGGTAGCTGCTGTCAGTTGCCATAACGCAGCTGAATTATGCCACAGCTTGCTCAAGTCCATCAAATAGGGGTTGACTGCAACCACTAACGTTAACAAAGCCACTGGTTAGCAGTTAACTTCCTGCCTTGGCTGTTAATGTGTGCTTTATTCCTCCCACATGTAAAGACTGTTTATGATATTGCCAACTAGCAGTATGGTGTTTATTTATTATGTAGTGTTGACTACCAAATCATGTGGTATAGCTACTCAAGGACATACACTGACGCTAGCTAGCAGTACAGGGACAAATGAAGAACATCCCTCGATAAGTTGTGTCGAACTCTCTCACCAACCCTTGTGTCAGGGTTGCTTTTGGAAACAGTTAATAGTAAAACTTTTATGAATCAGTGAGTGGATGACAGTAAAAATGTGCAAGTTTAGGTTATTGATAATAAATCTGCTTCTGTATGTCATGTAGATGCGAAGGTCTTCACTCTGTGAGTAAAATTTCAAAGTACTTCTTAACTGCAGTGGATCGTGTTACTTATTGCGAATGATCCTTAGGTAGTGTAGGTTCAAGAAACAATATTCCATTTGGACAGTACGTACTCACCCTTTTGACATTGCATGCCTACTAATACATGTTATGTGGTGAAGGAGGGGTGAAAAGCACAGCTTTTGTCTAAAACATTTTTTGTTTTGAGTTAGTTGAGATGAAAGGCAGTTACTCCCCATCTCTCTCTGTTTCTCGGCTTGGTATGTACTGAATAAAATGAGATTGGAAGTCAGCAATTGTGACTACCAGCTGTAGAAAGAATTTAAACATGTCAGCTTAACAAGCAGGCTTTGGATGCAGAAAAGCGGATGGGGGTTTGAGGAGTCCCCCAGTGGTCTGCCTGGTCAATCCCTTTGTCTTGAATGTGGAATGAACCCTTTATCCTACATAGTCATCAGCCTTGCTGTGGAGTCCTGGGTACACAATTCCCTCATTGTGTGAAGATATTCCTAAATCTGAACTATTTGGAGCAGCACTGAGGATATATGTAATATCTTAGCACATACAGCCAGCCTGTGAACAGGAAAATCCGCAGAATCACAACAGAAGCATCCGTGTGGTTAGGGTGCTCCCCGCCAGCTGACACTTAAGCTCTTTATTGCACACTCTGGGCGGTGGCATAATACTATCATCGCTAGAGCTTCTATGAGGATCTTTCGTGCTTAGCAGGTGCCTGGAGCAGCGCACACAACAGTCAGGTTAGCTGTAAAGTGGTGCCATCAAAATCAAGTAGGTATGATGGGGAAGAGTGCATTTGAGGAGATTTAGCAAAAGAATGGGACCCTTTGGGAATTTGCATTCACTAACCCTACGCCCAGGAAGAGAGGAGCAACAGGCGCTGTTTATGTGGTTGCGACATGGCTTTGGCTGGGCCTCTGTCTGGCAATTGGGACTGTGTACTGCCGGTCACATGATGGAGGAAGCCAAGATCATGTGTCACTGTCTCAGCTCAATGCTTTAGGGATGCACACCACAGCAGCGTCCTCTCAGCCCCTGTACAGACTGCAAACCGCAGTAAAATGTACTCAGCCTTTTCTGATTTGATGTGTTTTGATGTCAGTGGTGATGATCGCTACAGGAATAGTGGATTCTCAAAACTGAGAAAACACTAGGCCTGGCTGAGAAACAACAGCTTCAGTAAAGACTAAAAAACAGGGTGCTGCACTATACATACTCAGATCTTTTCTAGAGTATGCTTCATTATGAGCCCCACAGAGAAATTCAGTCAGTGTTCCATCTGCAGTGGTTAGCACCCTTGCCAACATTGGGGAGACTGAGAGGAACAGTAGTGGGGAAATTCAGACTGGAAAGCTCTGACAGAGAAAGTTAAAATCTAACTTTCTGTGTCAGAGCTTTCCAGTCTGAATTTGCCCAGTACTGTTCCTCTCAGCCTCCCCAATGTGTTGAGCTAATCTCCTGAATTTGTATAACAATACAGTTTCTCCTAGGACATGCTTTGAGCCTTGGTGCATATCATTAGCAGAAAGATCTAGGGACAGCTAGTGGATTGACACTTTATTCATTACTATTCTCACAGTCAGCTAATTGCAAGGGCTACTGCAGTAGTGAGTTGGGTAATTTCCAGTGCCATCTTATCTTTTCAGCACCAAGAATTTCTCAAAACACCTTAGACTTTTAATTGTTACCTTGCCTCAGGCAAAAATTGCACATGATTGCAGCAATAAGACAGAGCAGAAAGTAAATAGTGGGAAGCAACACCTAAATTGAATATGTGAGCATCGGTGTTTGCTAATAGGACTGGGCATTTAAAATGATAACTAAAAGGTACTTTGCCATCTTTTGACTCCCATGTGCTCAAGAATAACAGCTTCTTGCTGTCCTGATTGCTAACCACAAGAGCTTTCGGTTCAGTGAGATCTGGTGCCAGGAACCTCTTACTTTAAACCAGAAGAATGTAGCTACGTTTTGTTTTTTGACATTACATTGAGATACATCAGTCCAGCTGAGAGGCTACTGGCATGTTATTGGCACCATAGACCTAAAGTGACTCTCTCTCCCCTCTAATGGATAACGCATATGCCTAAAAATCCAGTAACTTGGAACCTGTGACTGACACAAATGTTATCGTGCCGTTCAAGAGGCCACAAGACAAGCCACGAGTGACTTTCTGCTTCAGCCACTCAGAAAGGATCCACAAGAGCTCTAGATGAGTCATGGCTCATGACAGATGTTACATCTGTGTTGTCTTCATTCTGACTGACCTCCTCCTCAAATCACTGTGGCAAACAGTCTGTTGTACTATTTGAGATGTTGTAGTGAGTTGGGTTTTGTTTTATTCTAAAAGATGAGCATCATTTTACATGTTTTGCACTGTTTTTTGCATGATCATCGTTTTACTGTATAGAAATAAATATGCCACTTTAACTTCATATTGCTGGCTGCCTCCTGCAGGGCTGGTTTCTTGGTAAGAGATTTTGTCTGTTGGAGTTACTTGGATATTCTGCTGTTCAATGTGGTTCACATTGTTTCTGATTGGTGTGCTGTGCAATGTAATGGGGAAAAGATTTTCCATGGATGAGGAAGCTAGGTAGAATATTGCTGAGACCCAGAGAAAGGGGCTTTTTTGTGGATGATTTTCTTTGGCTGGGTTAAGAAGGCAGTCCTGTCAAGTGAAAGTACAACCCGATTTATCTGGCTTCAAGACACGACATGATTGGGCACTTAATCGATACCCCACCCTGGGAAAGCAAGACCCCTTTTGTCTCCTGGTTTACGGCCTCAAATTGAATATCAGCTGAATAATTAGATTTATGAGATGCCAGGCTACAGGTGTCCTGGGTTGCTTACGCACCCACAGAATCAATACATTGAACATTTGTGAGCAGCTTTTGTGTGCCTGTGAAAGGTGGATAATTTACCACATTTAATTCTGCAGTGTTCTAAGACCTTAAATGTGCTTTAGGGGTGGTCTTTAAAAGCCCACCAGCCTCATAATGTGGCCAAGTTAATACTAAGCTAACTGTGCACTGGGAGAGATGGAAAGTACTATGCCAGTACACTTGCTTAGTGTAGCTGGACCCCTCACCACTAAATCCAATCCTGTGTAAGAGCTGGTTACAACTCACTGACTTTTCATGCTTTATTACAATTAACAGTCTGTTCTAAAATCATACTTATATTGGCTACAGTAGGAATAAAGAAATGGAACTGCCAATAATGGGAAGCTACAGAATTGTATACTGTCATTTAGAATTGTATACTGTCACTGTGATTTAGTGGGAGTTAGACTGTACACAAGTTACTTCCATATGACAGTGACAAGGATTGAACCATTGCTTTTTAGTAAAACAGCTTCATTATCTGTTGATCTCTGAGTTCCCTTTAATTTCCATTGAACATTTTGTCTTGTGAATGAGTGATGCTTCTTCCTTGACTTATGAACTGCACTGCTTCCAGAAAGCTGTTGAGCACGTGTTTTGATTTCAGAAAGCCTTTCTTAGTGAATAGCTAAGTGCTGTACGCCTGTAAAACATTTAGGGTTTGCCTCTGAGAAGTTCAGTGCTAACTGAAAAAAGAAAAAAAAGCACTTTACACTCCCTAAAAGCATAAACTGTAATTTACTTTACTTAGAAAGCTTGAACTAAGTATGTCTCTTCTTATTATCTAGCGTCAGGGAATCTTAGCAACAAAAATGTTAATCCAACAGGTGCGTTGTAATGAGGATTCAGGCATCATTTAGCAATGCAGCATAGCCTTAGTTTTTACCTTTGCTGTCTTTCTTCTCAGAATAACATTCGATACCCATCGCAGAATTTTGCCTATGCCAGAGTCAGGCGGTTCAGTGAATGATGATGATAAACTGAACTGTCGTTGTGGAGCTAGCGAATCAAATTATCGGAGGAAAATACTTTCCTTGTTTCTAGGTAACAGGCATTATTTTTGGGTTTCGGTGTGTGCTAAAATGATGCACTTTCACTGGCTGATGACAGTAGGTCCACACTACGTAAATGTGTACACTAATGAATTTCAGTATGACAGAATGGATATTTAAAGCTAAAAATGGAAGTTTTCCTTAGTGTTTCAAGCATGTATGATTTTGATAACAGCTCACCTTAAGAAGAGTAAGCCAATGTTACAGCCTCAGTAAATTCTCAGCTTCATGCCCTTTGCTATTTGGAAACTTTATCAACTTGTACAATGCACTCAGTTCTGTTTGGGGAAGTAAGAAATCGCAGGATCAAATTGTGTTTAGAACTTTTCTGCAAAGAACCGATGGTAATCAAAATCTCATTTGAAAATGTCAGTTTTTCATGTATTATATACCAGGGGTGTCATTTTTGATTAGCTTCCAGTAATCAATACATGCAGTATGAGCCCTGCATTTCAACTGCTTCCACAATGATTGATTCATGGTGTGTTTCTCCCTGAGCGACCCTGAGTTCATACAGAACAGAGGTAGTGAGAATTTAACTTCCAAGTCATGAAACACAAAATCCAGACCTGTGGAATGAAATGAGTCTGTGTGTAAGCTAATGTTTATTTCAGTGCCTCTGCATAAACTTGACTAGTGATGTTAAGCTTGAGGTCCAATCTGGAAATGTTTCACTTTCAAGGATTCTGCCGTGTCTGCTGACTTACTCTGTTCTGAGCCACACTGTTTGTACTTTAAGTTCAGCAAATCATGTGGAACCCCTTAAAATAACTAATGACATTGCCCTGGGCCTGCTTATTGTAACAGGAATAGCAGGATATGTAACTTAGATTTTGGATGGCAGTAGTGTGTGTGTAGTTTGTCTAATACTGCTTCAGTAACAGTTCCACCTAACTTTTTTGCACCTCAGGTAGATGATAACCTTCCAGTCATTATTTTTTCCTCTCAGCCTTGTGACCAAGCTGGACTTTGAATCTTTCAAACTTGGTAAAAATGAATATCCCTCCCCACTGTTTTAAGTGATGGGTTTTGATTTGGGCATATTTTTAAATAGACATTGATATCTCATGTTTTAGGCTACTTTAACAGAAATTTAAAATGACTAATTTTACTGTGTTACTCTATGCATCTCAGGTATGTATAGCCTTATTCTTTTACTGTATTTGGCATATTATGACTTATATTTGTCCAAGTTATGTTAATGAAGAGTGTTTTATCATGTGGTATTTAATGTGTTTTACTGAGATCAGGATAACTGATATTGCATTGAAGGTAAAATGTTGGTGTCATGACAGTGCTAGTCTCAAGTATCACTATGATTTGAATCTATAGAAGGTGTAATGTTAATTAGTAGAATGTTATTGTCCTTTCCAAAAAAGCTGTTGCCAGAGTCTGTGCTTCATTGTAATTTATCGAGTTGAAAAGTTCCTTTGACACAATTTGGCATTGCATACTACGTTCTTAATTTCCTACTGAATATCTGGAAGAGAATCCAGAGGGCATTCTGTTTCCTTCCCCTTGATTACACATTTGTTCGGCCATGATTACCATCAAAACACTGAAAGCCCAGCTCTGATATAAATGCTAAAGTGTCACAGCATGCCTATAATGGCAGAAATCTGCCGATGCAGGGGGTGCTGTGTTTTTCTGCGTCTTGTCATTGATCTAGCAGAGTCTGGTGCTGGCAGTTGCCATGGAATCTCATTCCCCCCCCCCCCATGACCCTCGACCACGTGTCTTCATTTATAAAGGGAGACTGGCAGGAGAATTACAAAGAACATGACACCAACAACAAAGGGTGTCTTTGTACATTTGTCATGTGTGTTTTTTTTTTATAGGGGTCCTTCTCCCATGTTTAGACCTATCATTTACAAGCCTGTATCCTCTGTGGATGTTGGATGTTTTTTAATATCTGCATTTGTTATAATACAGTACTAGTGAAAACAAGGGATTGAGGTAGTTCTCATGATTTTTACCTGGATATGAGGGTGAGGGCCCTGAGGTTTTGCCTTTCTTGATTTTTGCACAGAGTTAATTTCTCAATATACTCACACATTCCCATATATATTGCTTGATTCTGTAAAGATTCTGCATTAGCTTGCTGGTAATGGAAATTATGTCATTGGTCAGTGACTTATTTTATAAATGCTATTAAAATATCCAAGGTGTGTGTTTTTTTTTTTGATTTGGTGCAGCTGGGGGGTATGACAGCAACATGTAATTCATATGCTACTGTGGCTTCTAGATATCTCACTCTTTGTCTAACCAACAGAAAATGCATTAGGCTAAATTAAAAAAAAAGATAAATTAGGCATTCAAATGTGAATTGTATCCTGTGAGCCTGGTCATGAAAGTGATTTCTCTGAAACTAAGAGTTTACAAAGCCCCAATGTCTGGTACCTGTATAAAACTTGGTTTTCATACATATTTTGCATACATACTTGGCTTCCTTTTTGATAACCTGATACACAAAACAAGTGCTAGTGTGTGTTTTTTTCTTGAATAAAACCTGTTTTTCATTCTCTGGCTAATATTCTCCCTGCTAAAATCAGATACTGCTGGCAAGGCCAAGAGCAGAAAATTAAGCTCTCATTAGGAGATGATTATTCCACTGATTTGTGAAGTGCCATTTCAAAATTCTTTGGCCTCTTGGCCATCATTGGTGAGATGAAATATAAATTCAAAGTAATATGTGAATGAGGCAAAATAATTAATATTAAAGTATTCTAATGACCCAAAATTCATTTTATTAACATATAATTATATTACCACTTTGTTTTGTGCATCAGGTTAACACTGTTGTAGGAGTGAGACATGAAAATGTCCTGTCACCATGTTTTTTCTTTAATGAGTATAGCAAGCATGAAGCAACAGTAGACAAAACAGTATCACAAAAGAGTGACACAGCATAGTAGACAATCCAATAAATGCCATTGTCAATTTAGCAATCGATATTCAAATACAGTGATGCAGTTCCTCAGCAAGTGATGGTCCAACTCAAATTTATCTCATTGATGGCAGCACGAATGCATGTACCAAGGCTATTGAGTCTTTTTTTTTTTTTTTTTTAGAAAATGATGACAACAGCCCCTGTGTACTGTATCAAATTGAAGTGTGAGAAGGTTCTTCAGAGATAACTATTTATGACACTAGTGTCTTATACCCAAGTTGTCTGTCTCAGCACCGTATGTTAACAGCAGCTTTCCTCTCTCCCCAGGATCCCTCAGTGACGCAGGTAACACAGAATGCCCCTCCAGGTTTGGAAGAGTACAATCCTTTCACAGACGGCAGAACAGTGAGTACCCTCCGGAGCTACAGTATCTGTTTTTACCACGGTCGCATAATGATGACTTACATACATTTTCCATTTTCCCAGCTACACTGAAATCCACTGAGATTTGACTCAGCTGCTTGAGCAGATGAGTATTATTGTTTTTTTTTTTTTTTTTTTTTTTTAAGTTTGAATCCCTGATTTTTCCCTTTTTTTCCCAACCCGAATGTTCAACCAAACTGGTTGATCACACCACAGCACCCCGCCCCTGACAGCTATGGGAGGAGAGGTTGCACACATGACTCTTCCAAATCCCGTGTTGACAATCCCACTTCTTTTTCACGTTGCGGCCGCACCACCAGTCGCACATGACGTTGGAGGAAGACATAGTCAGCGTGCAATTGGTTCGTGCCGCCCCCCGTTCGTACCGCCCAAGGGCCCAAGCAGCCCCGAGGAGGGTGCTATTGCGATGGACCAACTGGAGATTTTTAGCCCGAACCCCGTCCAATTGTTGCCTCGCCAATGGTTGGGAAGGGTGAAGCCGGGAATTGAACCCCCGACCTCAGGACCTGTAGGCAGCAATTTATCCCACATGCCACTCAGAGGACCCCCATGGGTATTATTGTTAAAAATAAAGAGTGCAGCATGTTTTCCCCCTACAATGGCAGCATATGTGAGTACAGTATGTAAATATATGTCTTCCATGGTATTGGTTTGTGAAGGACAGTACTCTTGGCAGAGCTGTCTCTCATCTTTGGTGAGGCCATGCTCTGTGTGAATTCTCTCTGTGAACATTCCTGTAAAGAGTGATGGTGCTGAGATGAGGGGTTGAACGTTTCTCGTTGATTTGAAATTTCAATCCCACCCATGATCTGTAGCATAATCTATATTAAAACTTATCAAAAGCTGCTTAGACTTTATCAAAGCATCTGCTGGCTCGGCTTCTCACAGTGGAGTGACATCTCACTAATGGCTTTTGGAGAAGTGCACATGGAGCTTATAGAGCTGGGGAAAATTGACTATTTCTGATGACAACGAGGCCTGCAAGGCACTGTCTAGTTTTTCTGGTTCGAAAAAGAAAGGAAGCTTCAACTTTCCCTGGAGCAATGATGAATGTCTTTGAGATTTTGTCTGTCTGAGTGACAGAAAGGAATATCCAGACTGATGTAGTCCATGTCAGTACTCCAGCTAGGAATCATTTATGAAAGAGAACTCACAAATACATGCCAAGAACAGGTCAACTTTTATTCTGCATCTGCTATTTAGTGCTTTAAAACACCACAGCTCACAAACTGTTACAGCTAGGCTATAGCCTCTGGATGGAACCCCTGCTTCCTGTATAAACTGAAATCTTGGAATCTGCAGTCTTAATGGCCATGGGGTAACAGCCATCACATGGCTCTGTCTATAGCACAAAATAAGGCTCACAAATGGCCTATTTTAATAGAGTATGCTACATAGATATAGTTACTATTAAATCACTATAATGTAAATGTATGTTTAATATGGGTCCTATCTCTCAGTGGCTGTAGATTCTGTCAAAATTTCAGACATGACCTCTAGAAACAGGACTAAAAAAATGGAGTTGGGCATATCGAATCACAGCAGAGTTTACTGATTTGCATGGTCATGTAATTTAATGCGCAGCATGGGGCTCTGTATGAGTTGCATAGACAGTTCAGCCTACTCCGACATTTTAATCACAGAAATATGGAGCAGGGAGCTTATTAAACGACTCTTATCTGCATTGCACAGGGAGCATAAATTAGCCGCAGCCTAACTCCCATAGTCTTTGCTCCATGCTTGGACTGCACTCTCTCTCACTCACTCCTCATGTAATCCTGGACTTAGCAAGCACTAAGGTAATTGTCATGTAGTTTCATGTTGGAAGTCACGTCTCACTGTTTTTTGTGGCTGATAGCCTGGCATGGTGGGAAGAAGCAGATAGGCACACATGAGCATATCACCATGTCCCATGTACCATCCATGTCCTCAAAAACTCAAAGGTCATGCCAATGGGGGGAGGGTGGCAAAAGGCTCCTTAAGTTCTGTTCAGTGCTATGCAGGAAGGTGTAAACCGTTGTTCTGTTGTAAATATTTATCTTAATTCTTCATTCATTAAAGAACATATCTCTTGGCGTTTTCAAATATTTTTATCTTTCTGTAGCACATTACACAAGTAGTTGGCTTGAGGCATTAATTAAAAAAATTAAACAAAAAAGGTTAAAAGATAAAAAGAGGAGAAAAAAAATCATGGAATTTAGTATTATGAAATTTCCTGTTTTTAAAATGTAGTAGAAGGTAGTACCCATTCAGGACAGTTCCCAATTAACTGGATTTATTCTAGCCCAGATTATGACTTAAAAGAAAAATTTCAATTTTATGATTCTGGAAAGAGAAAGAACAAAGCTGAGCGAAGAAGAAAGCAATGCAAAACATCCAGTAATTATTTATGTGCTTGGTTAATGCGAGCCACCAGAGCAATACTGATCCAGTGACCTGATTCGCCAAGCTGAATCAGGCGCCAAGGGAACAAGTTAAATTTGGTTCAAAACCTGCCAGCTGAACTCAAGAAATGCCAGCATGATCCGAACCACATTTGGTTGGACACTGGGAAACGGCTGCTGAATTTGCTGATGCATGGGGATGCATCTGAATGATATGGGAATTTTTATGTCTGAGCCCCCACAATTGGGAGACTTCCTGCCGCAGTGTTGTGTCACTACAAATCCACGTTGTTCAGGTCATTGAAGGCTTAAGTCCTTATACATAGGAAGGAAGGACAAACTTGTGATTCTTTAAAGCCCGTCATGATTCGTTAAGAGTTGGAAGTTGCTGAGATTTGCAAACTCGGAACATGCTTTCAAAGACTGTCATAGTACAGTATGTCCCCCGCTGCTCAGTGTTACAGTAGTTATGAGGATTTAGCAAAACAGTACAGTACCCTGCAGAGGCTGTCAGAATAGATTGTGACAGGTATACTTCAGCCTTCGCAATATAAATGTCAATTCTTATCCTACAGCATGAATATTTATGAAGTTTGTCAGGGGCTGAGAAGAAAAGAAAAGGCTCTTGGCTGTTTTGGGAATTCACATGCCATCTTGTGTAAATGGCATATATCCCAGAATCTTTTGCGAATTCTGTGAAAATCTCCTGCTTCCTTTCACACAGTAACAGGTTTATAGTGGCTCTGTCCAGTGCAGAGAATGAAAACCGAACCAAGAACAATGTTGTGTGAACAGAGGGATTCAAGTTCTTTCTGTCTTCTCTTCATTCCCTTTGATGCCAAGGGGCACCTCTTGGCTAAGTGAGTGTATTTTTCATCGAGTTAATCTAAAACACAAGTCCAGATGCGATTGATCCAAGCCAGAGGTCTGGAGTCCTGAGCAAAATTTTCCTCTAACTGCCCATTGGTGTCAAACTGTCGCCGTCTCGCCCAAGGAGCCTGTGTGAGAGTGGAGATTGGTATTGATTTGATGTGTGTGCGGAGCTGAAGCTGACACAGTGCACTGACTGAATGTAATGACTGGCTTTAGCCTCTGGCACCATGTGGGTCAGGAGCTCCCCCTCCCCTTCCCGCCCCCTCATCCCTCCCCCCTCAGCTCTGAGAGACGCTCATGAACTGCAGTGTCTCCAACTGGCAACTTCACATTCAGCTCTCTTGGAGGATAAGTATCTTTTTTGATTGTATTTTAATCAGGGTTACCTTGATTTCTTTGAGTGTGTATGCTTAGTTGTGGGTGTTTGCAATGCGTTATGAATGCTTTCAGCTGTATTTCAGTTCCACTCAAGCTGTCATCCACATAATCGGGGACTTAGCAATGCTTATAGCTGTTTGTTTCCCTTGCTCTATTTCTTTCATCATGTTCACTTTATTTGTCTTTTTTTCTGGCAGTTGAGGCTAAATGGGAATGTGTGATGAAGGAAGTATCATTGTGGTTTTGGTCTTTAAAAAGCCTGGATGTTCTGCCTCACAGCATTGCTGTCTACTCTTAGGACTGCATAATTGCTTTCAAATGTAAACATTTTGCTGTGTAAACTTTAAATTATCTGCTTAAATGATCTGAACGAAATAATTCAAAATTTGAATGTTTTATTGTAATATCAGTAAACAGTTTACACAATGCTTATAGCTGTTTCATCAACCAGTTAATGTGTCTAGAAGTTTTGATGCTGTCACTTAAATTGTACTGAGGATAAAAAAGAACACTGTTAACTCATGGCAGGTGCTATTTTTGATTGATTCTGTAGCTAAGTTTGGTAATAATATGGCAGCAATTCTGCTTGATTTGCAGTCAATAAAAATGTAAATGCATTGGTAAATGTACTACAGTCAATGCACTGGGGTGCATATATGTTTTATCTAGAAGTTATTGCCTTACTGACTCACCTGCACAGCATATTTGAGCTTTTCTTGTGTTACTTATTCAGCACTACATAACTTTTTTTTTTTTTTTTTTTTTTTAAGTTTTGGGGGAATTGTGCATGTACGGTATTAGCGAATTCAAATGAGTTGCCATAGTTCCTCATGAGAAATGCAAGCTCATCTGACCTATGTTTTTGTGTTTTTCAGGCAGCCCCTGGCACCGCCCCTAAAGCACCCCCCACCACCAGCACACAGCCTGCCATCATGAAGCCCACAGAAGAGCCGCCAGCCTACACACAGCAACAGCAGACACAGGTGTAGTGACCTGCTTCCCAGCTCTCCCATCATCTTCTCGTTCCTCATCCTCTCTCATGGAATAACCTGTTCTTCAGCTGCACTTCTCTCTTGCTTTGCCCCTATCCTATCACCCCCTTCCGCACCCTCCAAAAGACATTCTGAATCCTCTCTTCACCCTCCCAGACCTCTCACAGCAGCCTCTTGCCTCTCTGCGCGGTCCTGCCCCAACACCCCAACCCCTCCCCAGCATTTGCTGTCAGAAGAAAGGCCATCTCTGTTTTTGTATCAGAAGAGAAGCCCGCTGGTGGGATTACACCATATGTGTGAAAAGGGCTGCTGGGTACAAGCTGTATTCATTTTTAAGATCAAGAGAAATGCCCCTCTGGATGCATGCATGAAAAGCCAATTGAGGTGCAAGGCCAGTGAAGCATGCTTACATATTTAAGGCCTAATAGGCGGTGAGGTGTTTGTGTTGCAGAAAAAGGAGGGGGGTTGATCAGAGCTCATACCACCAGAAAGCATAGGAAAATGGAAACTTTGCTTTGAATTAAAAATGTATGTCAAAGTCCGGGCCCTGATTCATTGAGAAATGAAGAATTTTTCTGCCCGTCTCCCACAGAGTAATCCTAGCAGTCAACATTATGATCATAGGAGTCTCAGACACCTCCAAACACTTCTGCATCATTTCCTTTAAAAGAACAAAACAAATGGCTCTAAACTGAGGGACATCTGCACAAATGCTCGGTTATCACCAGCGGACAGATTGCTGCAAACTGTAAGAAAGTCTGGGATCTGTCATTAATTCTGGTGACACCACAGGCTCAAAAGGACATCAGCCCAAACTTCACGCTGTTTTCCTTCCTCTGTTTTAAGACAAATGACTCTTGAGTCACAGAGACCCCCCCCCAGGGATAAACAGTGAATGTTTTGCGGTGGATTCAGATGAGTCTCTGAGTGAATCGGGTACAGACAGAATCCCGAAAGGAAGCAGGTCATGCTGGTGATAAAGGAGATGTATAATTCAGTGCTGCCTGAGGCTTTGAGATTAAGGGAGTATACATTCTGTTAACTGGCATTCATGGAGAATATTGGCAGGAAGTCTCAAACATTTGAGCCAAATCACATGACTCCAATCCTCAGAGCAGAGCCATGAAGGCTGGCTTGAAATTTTTTTATCAATTAACTTCCATTGAATTGCTTTTTCATGCAAGATATTTAAAATGTTTTTAACATTTTAGACCCACTAAGAATTTTCTGAATTATGGATTTTGTTTGCTCGATCAGCCAAGAGACAATAGATGTTCTAATGCCACAGGAGCTCAACTCTCACCAGGTGGGTGAGAGAATGCAAGGAAGGGGCCATGAATGCTGTCAGGCAGGGCTTGGGAAAGATTTAACATGTAGTTTAGCAAGGATGTTCTAAATCGCATGGCAGTGCTGAAGACACAAGTATACTCAATCTCAGAGTAAATGGACCACTGAAGTTGAACCAAAGGCAACTCACAATTAAGTTTAATGTTTTAATGAGATACATTAAAAGTATACCATACATATCAGGGCATGTTGTTTTATGAGGGATATTTCTTGTATGATTAGGTGTGCATAGTGGCTTTGTCAGAGAAGAAGAAAAATTGTTGAACAATTTAATGTTGAAATGTTACTGTACTGAATAAACCACTAACAATATTGCATCAACATTTCATACAGTACAAAAAAGTTATTATTATTGTGTTCAGGAATCATAAGATACAGTAAATCCTTAAGAAAGAGTACCTTGAAATATACTACAAATCTGTTATGATCAATAGTTTGGAGGAGACACAGGTGTGCACAAACCACGGTTTGTAAGCTTTCTCAGAGTGAGATGTGTGACTTTTGTTCTTGCCCTGATGTCCTCCGTTCCTCTCCTCCAGGACCAGGCCAGGGCCCAGGCAGAGCTGTTGCGGCGTCAAGAAGAACTTGAGAAGAAGGCAGCTGAGCTGGACAGGCGGGAGAGGGAGATGCAGTCTCTCAGTGCTTCAGGAGGTGAGGGGCCCTTGACCAAGCACATGGGGAACACCCACACTTGCACTGCCTTTAACCTCAGCATCCAATACCTGACCGCAGCATGGTCATATAGGGATTACTGCTTAACCCAGCCATGCCTGAGGGCCGACAGGGTTACTTAACTCTGCTCCTCAAGGCTTACATTTGGCATAGGGTGGGGAGGGAGTCTGAATTGGCTCAAACGAGGGTTGAGGGCTTGGCTGGGGTAAAATACTGCAGAAATTACAGCTCTTTACTTTGACTTTTACTTGGCTTGGTCTATAGTGTTTACTGCTTGCTGCCTACTCTGTTTATTGAATCAGCATGACCTTAAAGTAGTCAGCAGTATGCCTTTTTCTTATTGTGTGTAGTTATATTTGTGAGAAAAGGGTAATTCCCTCGTAAGTGGAGCAAATGTGGACCTTTTCTGAATGTAAAAGGCCTGCTGAGGAAGGAGATTAATTTAGGCAAATGTGATTTCTCTTGGTGCTCAGTAATTTAGCACCACAAATCAGCAACAGCTGCTGACACTAAGCGTGATCACACAGTCTTATCGGTAAATGGCAAGTCCATGTTTTTATGTTGCTTACAAAGGCGCACTGTTCAGAAAGAATTCAAACTAAGCGCCTCTATAGGCATGAAAATGAGATGCTGGGACCACAGTATGGTTTCCCTTTGTCTGCTTTGATATGAGCGCTGAAAACAAGGCCTAGCTTCTGCTTCTCTTGATTGATTTAAAATGTCATATTGTCCAAAGCCCATAAGGGTTGCACTCAGTGGGTATCGAAAATAGGCAGTGGGAGGCCTCTCAGTGTGGACTAGTAACTTTTTGCAGTTGCTCTAATAGTGTTTGTGTGTATTTTCCTCATATTTTGTTGTAGTAGACTGTGGTAAGTATTCAATCAAATATTTTTCCTTAACTTTGGCTCAGAATGAAATGCAAGTGTTCATTTATGTATTCACCAACACTGACAAACTGTTCTTGTATAGAGAAAGCATACCACTCTTATTCAGTTAAGGACAACTTTTCATTTAATCCTGCCTTGTGCTATTATTTTTGATAATATGCATTTTCACAATATGCTGGTCCTTATTGTTGCTAGAACAGTTTGTGGGTGTTTTAGTTTGTGCATATTCAAAGAGTCTTTATTCAAGCAAATACTAAAAACAATATTCAAATATATTTTGCAATAACTGGTAAATGGCAGTTAAACAAGCTCCCTTTCAAATAAAGCCCTGGAACAAAAAGAGGCAGAGAAAACTTAGGAGCTGTTCAAGGGGGAGATTATTTTCATCATCAGGAACTTATGCCAGTTTTTTGAAGATCAAGAAACAAAATCATGAGGAGATGCTGAAGATAACCCACCGGTAAAAATGAGGGCTTACATGTCCTGTTTTCTTTTTCTTTCAGGAAGGAAAAACAACTGGCCCCCTCTTCCTGAGAAATTCCCGGTCGGGCCCTGTTTTTACCATGATATCGCTGTAGACATACCTGTGGAGTTTCAGAAAACAGTCAAAATCATGTACTATCTTTGGATGTGTAAGTGGCTCATTTCCTGCAGAAACACGTATTGAGGGCAGTCCATGTGAGAGATTCAGTATTAATCACCAGCCTCAGGACACGCCCATGTGTTTTTCACAAGCCCTGGGCTCTTATCAGGGCACAGTGTGAGTGTAGGACAAATGTTCCTCTGTGCTCAATGGAAGTTTCAACTTTGTTTCCACCCCAGATCAGTACCCAGTGATTCGTTCAAACTGTTCTTTTAACGGAACTGTTCCTTCTCCTGTCAACAGTCAGATATAAGAAGTTGTAGGTTCCAAACACATTTCTAAGGCCGCCCTTTCAGTATTTGTTGTAGGTAGATGAGCTGGGTTGGTGGCGACTGCAGACTCTGTGCTGGCATTTTCACTCTTGTGTTAGTTTGCACAGGCAGGTCCAGGAAGTGGGTGAGAGTGTTCATGTCTGAGTGGGTGTGGCCTCCTCAAGCTGGATGTAGATAAACTGACAGGTCAAAACCAGTCTTTTATCAGTGGTTTGCCAAGGCAGACCTTTCTATTACTACTTTTGTGTTACTGTTTGTTTATGTCCAAGATTCCGTTTTGAGTAATCACCACAGAGACTCATCGAGGTTATGTTTTTTGGAAAGCTGGCACATATTTTATAGAGTAGATTTCAGGGTATTAACTTCCAAGTGAGACTTGCCACCAAGAAATCTGAAGAGAATATACGCTTGAATCTGTACAAAGCTTGAGGAGATAAGTGGCTCTAATCTGACTTCTGTCTGTCATAAAAATCTGTCTGAATGTTCATCCAAGATAATCTAAGATGGCAAGCTTGGTTGTGGAAGAGCTGTAGGCCCCAAGGGAACCAACATACTTTTACTGATATTAATCTACCTGTTCTGCAAATAATACATGTTGTTGCTCGCTATTTTGTGTAATACTTACTGTTTATTAAGGTTTTCATACTCATTGCAAGTGAGACCATATGTGATAACTGGACTTCCTGTCCTTCCTCTGCAGTCCACACAGGGACACTGTTTGTGAACATTTTTGGCTGCTTGGCCTGGTTCTGCGTGGACACTTTACGAGGAGTGGACTTTGGCCTAGCAATGCTATGGTTTATGCTCTTCACCCCATGCTCCTTCGTCTGCTGGTACAGACCCTTGTATGGAGCCTTCAGGTAACACGCTCTGCCTCTCAGTTCCTCTCCTTTGGGAACAAAAGCAGTACTAAAGCAGTTAAAGCCCTCAGCTCAGGACACCTGATATCACAGTGCTATAACTGAATCAAATGGACTTGAACATACTTTCATTTCCAGAGGGGAAATTCAGGTTGTCACCTTCTGCAGCATACAGGATATACATTAAAGGCATTCTAGATGTACTGGAACTAGACAGACCTTGAAATGAACATGGAACATAGTTAAATAGATGTGTAATGTAGCCTGCTTATTATGGAAAAGTAAACAAAGTGCATGTACCAAAACTTGGGACAATTGAGTAAAACTGAAATCCCTATTAGTAGTGTGCAAACATTTGAGTTTGTGGCAACTCATGTAAACTGACCTGTATAATATGTCAGTGAGTCAATATGTTCAATGTACGGTGGTAGGAATAACTGTTTTAACCATGCCTTTGAAAACATTACACCAATGTTATACTAATGTTTTTGTTGCAGCTCTGTATAGGTGAAGGTTGCATAAGTACGAGTGTAAATAGATATTTGTCTTTGACTCTCCACCTTCTCACACAGTTTGTCCTTTGTTTATTTTGCAGGAGTGACAGCTCCTTCAGATTCTTTGTCTTCTTCTTTGTGTATATCTGTCAGTTCTGTGTACACGTGCTGCAGGCCATTGGCATCACAGGGTGGGGAGCGTGGTGAGTACATGCATGCAGGTTTTTTGCTCAAAATGTGTGTGCGCATGTACATTCATGTGTGTGCTGGGGTGTTGGTTTATCCAGGTTTTGTACAGTATTGTGGCTACAAGTGGACTGAGAGCTTTGAAGGTGCACTTTAAAGAACAGAGGGTTTGTAAGTACTGTAGAATCAAGAAGTGTAAGGGAATCACTAGTTTTGCACAGTCAACTTTCATTCACAGAGAGAGCATATTTTGGACATAGTATCATATAATAGTACCACACAGCTTGGATGGGTATGGTCAGGTTACTGCGGTTGACATGACTGCATTGTTTCCTTACAGTGGCTGGATCTCGGCGCTCACCGGCCTGAACAAGAGCATCCCCGTGGGTATCATGATGATCCTCATCGCCGCCCTGTTCACAGCCTCCGCCGTCATCTCGCTCATCATGTTCAAAAAGGTAACTCGCTCCCCATCTCAGAACCTCTAAGCATGTTGACACATTAACCATGTAGTTTACCTTGGCCATGGTGCAATGTTTTCCATTCACTTTTAAATAACCTTTGGGACACACTAAAGACAAAATGTCTTCTTTAAATCTTCCCTGAAAACTAACATGCTAGGTAAAGAGAAACTTCAGCTTTAAAAACGAGCCAAGAATTACAACGACATGGACAAAGTTCTAAACTGACAGAATTGTCACATTTTACGCATTTATATCTTAACTGTCTGAAATCAAATTGTGGAAAGTTCAAAGCTTTCTTGATACAAATTTTGTTTCAAAGGATAAATCTCATTTTTAAGACTTCAGTACTATTCATTCAGAAATGCTGGTCTGTGACTAAATCGGCAGATAAATCCTGTTGGCATATGGAACTGTTAGAAGTCTGTATTATGTGACTTTTTTCACAGGCAGTCTGTCTGCCTCAGCCAGCAGCACTGAAGCAAAAAAAAAAGAATAAAATAAATAAAGGAAACGTCAGCTAGCATTTCTGTTTCAATCGTTTAAATCAGCAGGACGTCTCATTCTGCCAGGATGTCTCATCTCTAAGGCCCCCGGCTCACAATCGTGATCCTACTCAGCTTCTGTTTTTTTCTTCTTCTGCGTTTCTCAGTTTTCAGATCCATTTTCGTGGCCCTAAGCACAGGTCTCTGCCTAATGCCTCTCCATTCTGAATCATCTGCCTCAAAAAAACTCTGCTCTGCCCACACACACACAAGCCTGCCAGTCACCTTAAGTTGGTCAGAGCAGTTCATGCAAAGTTTGTCAAAGGAGTCCACATTAAGTTAGCAATTTGCATAAAGTTGACGTAAAGCATGCAGAGAAGATAACGAGATGTGAGCTGTCAGGTGCAAGAGTTGGGGGATTGGGGTGGGGGGTTGGGGGATGAGGGGTTAGCGCTGTGGAAGGCAGTCCTCGTAAAGCAATTATTTTTGCTGTACCGGAGGACAATCGATTCCGTCGATAGTGCTGCAGGGTTTCAGGGGGTGAAGGAAACACATTCCACGGCCGAGAGAGTCCAGGCTCTCATGAATTTAGAGAGCTGGGAAATCCTTGAAACTCCTTCAACAGTTTAATTAGACTTCCCAAAAAAGATATGCAAAACTGTTTATCCTGACTGCATAGCAGCCATGTTTGACAGGTTGTGTCTGACTAATTGCAAATGATTAATTATTAAATTAATTTGAATAATTAACATTAGTAAATAAGTAACACGGGTTGGAGAAAATTAAGCTTATCTCAAGTTTTGCCTAATCAAAAGCCAAAGACTTACTTTAAAGATGAGATCTTTATTTGTATTTATTACAGAAGATGTGTCATAATGCAGATATCCATGGTTCACTCACAGCTCCTGGCACAAAACATAAAATGTCACTTGGGTTTTGAATGCATAAGTGCTAACGTTTTGTCTTGCCGGTGAATGAGTACTTGGAGTTATTTTGTCTTCCAAACGTGGTTAACCTTGCTGATTGTGTTGTGAATCTGTGCTGTGGGAGAGTGGAGCCATGAGTCTTAAATCATGTAGGCCAGATGGAATTTTTCATCTGCTAATATAGTGATGGTGCACAGGGCTCTCCTCTCTGTCAGTGAACATATATGAGTGTGAGATGGCACTGTTGTGCCATGTGTGACTCAACATTCCCCGTCTCTCTCTATCCCCCAGGTCCATGGGCTGTACCGCACCACGGGTGCCAGCTTCGAGAAGGCCCAGCAGGAGTTTGCCACGGGCGTTATGGCCAACAAGACTGTCCAGACAGCAGCGGCCAATGCAGCCTCCAACGCCGCCCGGGGAGCCTTCAAGGGAGAACAGATCTGAGCCAACCTGAGCGTGTCATCGTCCACCACCCCTCCCCCCTCACCCTGCCCTCAACTTCCATGACTAGACTACCCCCAACCCCATCCCCTGTCTGCTGTGGAGACCGAGCTCCACCCTCATGTTAATCCAGTGCACTACAGTGACTTGACTCTGACTCCACCCCCTCCTCCAGCATCACTCAGCATGTCTAACCCATGGCCCCGTCCCTTTATGTGTGTGCATGGTCTGAGAGGCAGATGACCCAAAAAGCTGGTCTCTTTTAATCAGAAACATACAGGTCTTCCTCAAGACCTGTTTTTTCCCCCCCACGCCTTCCCCCAATCCCCTGGATGTGTTCAACAAGGGGCGCACGCAGTGCTAATTCTGACAGAGGGACTCTCCTCCTCCTGTGTTTGAGACAGGAAGTGATGAAAGAACGGTCCCTCCTCCATGTCAGAGGTGCTGCTGTCTCCTGGGCCCCGCACAGGCACTCCTCTCATGTATTGTGCAATACCACCGTCTTTCCCTTGCAGTCTGTCTCACAAACGTTTCACATCCTAGCAGGTTTCTTCATGGCCATGTGATACAAGCGTATACAGTAACTTTCACAGGAGGAAAAGCATCAGTCTCTTTGATTCCAACAGGATTTGAGGAAATTTAAGTTTCCTTTAAGCAAGGTCTCATTCTTTCCAATTTTATTCAAGCATGCTTAGATAAGTGGTCAAAGGGCAATCCAGGTGTACCAGATGTGTCATTGGTAATTTTAACAAAGGTCAAAGATTGGAGCCAGGCACAGTGTAGTTAATGTGTAGGGAACTTGGTTTGCAACTATGAGATTGCAGGTTCCATTCCCAGGGAAGGCACTCTGACTGTACCATTGTGCAAGGTACTTCACCTGAATTGCTTAAGTAAATATCCAGCTGTAAAAATGGATAGTGTGTAAAATAAAATTTGAGCCAAGTAAGTTGCTCTGGACAAGGGTGTTTGTTAAAATGCCTAAATGCAATGTAGCTGGATGTAATTCCATTTAAGACTGTCTTAAATTTAAGCCTCATCTCAGAAACAGTGCCACGAGACAAAGATTCAGCTTTTCCAAAATGGTATGTGAGAAGTCATAGACATCATTTGCAGTCTGCGCTGTTACCACAGTTGAAACATGGAAAGAAAGCTATTGGTCAGAACATTATCAAGTTAAATCCCACAATGCATTGTGCCTATCGAATGTATGCTGCAGGTTCAGTTGTGAATCCTTTCTTACGCTATTGCATTGAGCCATTTAACAACACAATGAAGGCTTCCGCATACTTCAAATGAACTATTTTATCCAACACTTTGTACAACCACCTCAGAAAATTCTTCCCAGCCAAGTTGTTCATACCTTTACCAAAATAGGCGTTCGACTGTCAAGTGAGGAGTTGTCTGTCACAAAGAGGGATGGGAGTAGTCAGAAGTAAGAACTAGAGGTCGAACTAGTGCTATGTTTAGTTTGACTAGATGTGGAAACCAATTGGAAGCTAGTATCCTATAATGTGTCAGTCACTTATTCATTCCCCATGTCTGTGAAGTGGACACCTTTAAGAGGGGCAACATTTATAGGTATGGAACTAGACATTCACATTGGAGTTTGATTGTAATAGCTTTGTATATATGCAGTTTAGATATTGCTGTATAGTGTGAGCTTTCAGTGTAATTTCAGATGGCCACTTGAAACTCTGCCCATGTTTACTCCTAAACACTGTTGGCCAGTCGCTTTGAAAAGTGGGTTGACACTTTGCAGTGTCGGTTTCAGAAAATAATGCAAATGTTTAGATGCAGAACTCCCCAATTCAAGCGTCAGAAGGGAGCTTCCTGATGCTATTCAACTTTCCAAACAAGATTTGTTTGAAGCATGCGGTAGCCTGAACAGTATATGTATAGTAAATTATTACACAGGCAAGTTTTCATGACAGTCTGATTAATAGTTGAAGCTGGTTCTGAACTGCATTGTACTTTAAAGTGTAATTTGACTCCAGTTCTGTATTACCCAGGATTATAGTATAATTTATTTCTTTTGATGTGCTAGCCTTATGGACACATGGCACAAATTTGCCTTTAGGGACAGCAATGGGAACAGGTGACAGGACTTGCTTCATACATAAAAAAGATTATCTTATTGGCCTCCACATGTATTGTGAAGCAGCTATCTGAATCTGTAATTCAAACCAAATCTGTAAATGTGTAGCTGTGTGAGGTTGAGGAGCCACTGGCCTGACTGACACAGCCTATTGAATGACCACGTATTGGCCTTTTAAGATAGGACAGATCAGCTTTAGCTCTCAGTGGAGTACTGAACGAGCAGTGTGACTCGTTTTTGCAATCACTGGAGTACAATTTGCTGTATTCAAACTCGACCAGTTGTCATCATAGTTAATTATGGATGTAAGAGGTAGTTAAGGTATAGCATTAATGTCTAGCCTGGAGTATTAATGGGGTCCTTGTGGGACTTTGCTGAAGGTTGTGGTAAACATCCGTGTTCGTTTCGCATCATTCCAAACACAGCCCACAGCTTTAGACTGCGGTATTTTTCTGTTCTGCTTCATGACTGTTGTTTCAGTAGCTTTGGGTCTCGTGAACCAGTGTGGCTTTGGTAGAGCCTTGTACATGCAAACACAAATGGCCTGACTTATCTGCTTTGGGAAGCAGTTAACGTGAACACTCCCTGCCTGTAAGCCCATTGGATCTTCTGTAGCCTTTCAGCACTGGCTGGTTGTTTCCTGGGTGATGGGGCCCACGTGAGGGGGGGCTCTGAGGTGCTTTCTGTGTTTGTGGAGGGGTTCCCATGCTGTCCCTTGTTCACCCCTTGGTGCACCCCCTTTCTGTTTTCACTGTCTCAGTGTTTTTGTGTCGCACTGGTCAGTCAAAACACTAGACTCAACTCAGGCCTAGAGAGGATTGAGGCTTTTATCCACCCTTAATAACAAATCTCACACATCTCCGATGTTGCCCTCATTTCTCATGCTTGTGAATGAGAATACCCTCCTGAGTGGGACTCCTCCATGATTGGTGGGTGTGCACTCTGATTATATCTAGGCCTTCAAACGTATGCTACATTAATTCTAAAGCATCACAGAAGTGATCGATCCCACAAAATAAAGCTATTCCAGCCTTTTCATAACGAACACAGACTCAAAAGGTATTAAAACCGCTAATACTCAGGATATATACTGTATATGTCAGAATGCATGAAAATTTGTCTAGTTTACCAGGACTTATTGGCAGATTAACTTGGTCAAGCGATATTGGAATAGAGCGCTGAAAATGCTACAATAAACAACCATTTATATAACCGTTAAATTAATGTTTTTTTGTCACAGAATGTGGTGGTGATGCAGGAAAATTCAGAGGTGTTAAAAATCCCTTTTTATTGTATGGTTAATGAGCATTACTTACATATTTTTCCAGTACTTGTATTTTAGAGGGGAAAAAGTCATTGCACATTTCTTTTGGCTACTTTTATCATGTATTATAAGTTGTGGATTTTTATTGTTACGGTTTGTCTTAAGTCAAAGGTCCTGATACTGATTATTGAATCAGGAGGGCTAAACCTTATTGTTGGTTGGTTTGTCATTCAGTATTTTTATTTCTCAGTGTTTTTATTGGTTGGGCTGTAATGTTTAGCCCTCCGAATATTTGGCCTGTACAGATTTTTTTTTTTTTTGATTCAAACTTGGAAGTAGAGTCCTAAAATTCAAAGGAACACATCATGTGATATGTTCATAGAAAGAACATACTCTGTATGTAGTGTCATTAGTGCACTTTAAATGTGACTTAAAACTATTAACATGGTATATATTGTTGAACAACAGACGATGGAGCCAGTCAGAAATAGTTAACTTCCTTGTGTGCTCTCTAAAGAATATATGTTTAACCCATGTTTTAAATTTCACAGTTCCGTTGTGAAAAGAATCAGGATGCTTGCAGAATGTGCTTTTTTTTTTCTTTTTTCAAACCGTATTCTTTTTTTTTTTTTTAAACTGACAGTCCGTTCTTCCATCTGTACTGAGTGTGTGCTTGTGGTGCTACTGCAAGTTGGCCATGAAAAATCATAATTGAATGGCACCTGAATGTCCCCTTTTCCCCAGTTTTTTTTCCATAAATGCTTTCATTAGAAAATACAGCAATTAAAGTTGGAAATTTGAGAATAAGATGATGCCATGTGCAATTTCTTTCTGTGTGTGCTGCGACGGGTTGTGGCTTTTGGTTTTACTTTTCATTCAATGACAAAGTGTGTAGAGAAACACTGAAGGTAAATGAAAATGGTAATGAGTCAGTCTGTGGTAATGGATTTGAATTTATTTAAAGTAACAGATTTTAAGGGATATTTGTATATTTTGTAAAATTGACGATTGGTCTGCCATTGTTCTGTACAAATGCACTCTTGTCTCCATCTGTCGCATGTTGAGTAGTTTGAGTTTTGTATATTTATTGTATTAACACAAAATAAAATTTAAAAAGCAAACTACTGCGCTGGTTCCAAGAGGTAGCTTTCTCTGTAGCTTATTTTTAGTGGTTGTCTTGAAACACAAATGGACCCTAGGGCTGCTCTCCAAAAACAGAAATATCTTAAACATCTTCAGTTATCTTTCAACATCCACTCCTGCTTGAAGCTTTACATTTAAAACATGTTTGTCTACTTGACAGTGGATGTGTTTTTTGAAAAGTAAAATATTCAAAACAACCCCATTAGAAACTGCTTGGTTGAATATGTCAAGAATACCAATTGGACTAATGCTTAGTTTTCCCAACCAAAGACTTTCCATGTGTTTTTACAGGAGCTACCTAAGATCTTTTAAAGATTTTGAACTCCTTTATATACATGTATATGTTAACATATCAATTCACTCATGGACCAGAGAGAGTTGAAAATAGGTATATTGTTCTTTGGGGAGGAAATCCACCCCATCCACTTTAAAGGAAAAAGTTTTCATTTGTATTTAAACACCAGTCTATTGATAACATGGAAGATCATAACATCCCAGCTGAAGTGCATAATGTAAATAGAAGTGGTCCCTTAAGGGTATGTGCTGGGCTCCCTTCTGTTTTGTTATAATTTGTGTAAATATCTCAGTTGCGGTTGATCTGCTTTATTTTTACTTCAATGTCCAAAAGGCCATAGTCCTTGACACAAAGGAAATTGGATAAGAATGGCTTGTAACATCAAAAAAAAAAATAACTCATGACCCAGAGCAGACCTTGGACAAGCACACACAAGTATTAAGTATTAATACTTAAATGGCATTTTTAGGCTTCAGACACAGTGCTGTGAAAAGAGGGGTTTTCATTTCATGTTTTTTTTTTTTTTTTTAAGTATTTTTGTTGGAAATGTTTCCCAGTCGCTTTCACGCATTCTTCCATAAATGCATGCGGAATTGTCAGTTTTTGTTTTGTTGCTGTTCATATACAGAATTGTGTAAGTGCATAGTACCTCACAGCTTTATTGAATAGAGCTGTGAGGTACTAGATATTCCAATATATTTTTCTGAATGTATTTTCAGAAACATCCATACCTTACTATAACAATTTTGTATATGAACATAAACTAGACTAACATAATTTGAACAAAAACAATAGCAAAGCTCCTTCTTGTACTCTCTGACTTTGTGTTTTTTCTACAGTGTTGATATTGCTGTTTAGTGTGACCCACAGCTCAAGCACCTAATCTCACCTCGTAAACAGTTTATTCTTTAGATGCTTGGCATGTTTGGCTATCTCTGCCCTTGAGACTATCTCAGGGCAACATTCCCCACATGATTACAGTTTGCAGTTTACCTTCTGCATGTCTTTTTCTATATCTTTCCTGCACATGAGAATTGTGAACTGAATTTTAGAGCTCCCCATCGTTGGGTGTTACTGTAGTGTAGCTGTGTTTTTTGGACTGCATTATAAACACAGTAGTATGGTACAAGCAGCTAATTATTTTCTATTTTATTGCATCTTATTCCTAAGAAAGAATCAGTGAGATCCAGTAAGAGTGAGCTTTACTCAACAGAAACATTCTTGTCATCACCTGGTCACATCTTCATTAGCAACCTCTGTCAATTTTCAGAGCCAATGGCTCTTCATCGCCTTGGGATGGCACTTACCATCAGCAGCCAGCAGGTGTCAGTATATCACTGCAGAGCTGGGATGTAACTGCTGAGGATAGCAATGACTGGTGTCTACGTCAGCAGAGGTCTAACTTTTTAAAGTATCTTACATATTGATACTAAAATAATGTTATTCTTGTTCAGCAGATGCACTCATCGATGTGTGATATTCTGAAAAATAAAGTCGAGCAATAGTAAAAACCTGGGCCTGTACAATTTATAATCCCCAATAATACAGTACTTGCCTGATACATTTAACTTTTTTCTGAATAGCTTTTTTTTTCTTTATCTACAGTGCCTTGATTTAAGATCGGAAAAATGTTTTTCTTTTCTACACGCCTGTCACATTAGAGCCTCCTCACAGATAAGTATTGTCTGTGTAATTCTAAGGTCACTGCACACAGCCTGTGGAGAGACAAAGTCACACAATGAGGGCGACGCACAAGCACATCCGTAACCTACTTTCCTCACATTCCTGACTCTCAGCGTGTGTGGCGCATCGCTCCGAGTAATCCAAATGTTACAAACTGACACGGTCTCCATTTGTACGCAGTCACTGTAGAAAACTCATTTCACGATCAGGATTCCAGTCAAACCCTTTGTGGTTGAATTCCTTGTCTGCATTTGCTCGCAAAGACATATAGTTCATCTTCAGTGATTACATATATGATGTAATGGTTTGAAGCAGTAAAATCAGTCTTTTGAAATAAGAATGATATGTATCCAATACTCAGGATATTGTGTGTTTATGAATGAGAGAGAGAAATATACAGAGGATTAAATTAAACTTAATTGGTTGCACATTTTCTGTGGGACACAATTAGAATCGACAGTACTGAAATCGCTGTTGAAGTCATGGATAAAACCACATCTCTTAAATCAGTCTTGTAGCACCATTCAAAGAATATTCCATCCAGTAGAGGTAATGCATGATTAGTGCTGCTTGAGAAGGGGGATTTAGGCAGTCCAGATGGGAGGAAGACTTTGAATAAAATTCTTTCCTTGAAGAGTACTCAGCAATACACTAAGAAATTGGCCTGATGTCATCGGAACGATTTGATGGCACAGTGTTATAATCTATAAAGCGCACCCTTTTAACCGAGCTGATTCCACAGCTGCACCCGGGAGTGACTTCACTGGACTGGTGACATGGTAATGGAGCACGTCCTGCACTCTGTCCAAATGAGTCAGAAAGGTCTGTTTGAAATTAAGCAATCTGCACGGAACTGTATGGATCCCCATCCCAGCCCCCATTCATCTACATCCGTTGGACAGACCATCCAAAACAAAAAACATGAAGTGGAGGAGATGGAGAAGGGGATGGAGAAGAGGAAGACTTCCTTTTCTAAAAAGTTATTAAACATAAGGGACGAATCACCTTGAGGTCTTAATAAGCATGTGTCTGTGAGAATTTGAAGACAGACAACTTTTTTTAACAAGTCCAGATTTATTGATTTATTTAAAAATGAGCACAAATCGTTGAAATGTTGCATGCTTTTTGCACACTGATGCGAAACTTGATTCCCTTGATAAAGAACAACAGACAGGGCTGATTGTAAGCACAGAAAAAACAGCAATTCTCTCAAAACGTTCCCACACAAAGATGCTGGATAATCCAACGAGCCACTTAACACTGTTTGAATGTTGCAGATGACTGACCATGGAAATGGCTGCTGGAAAAGTCCTGTAGTCCTTCAGCTTGAGATGAAGGGACACTGAAACTGAGAAATCGCAGGAAGTATGCTCCGTTTTTAATTACAGAATGAAAGAGAAAAATTAGAAACGCTTCAGGAGGAAGAGGCAGTGGTGGGGGACGGTTTCACTGTTGCATTTTGTTCTGGCACCCACTTTCACGTGTAACACCGACCTCCTTTGACAGACATTAGTTTGCTTGAAGCCTAACTCAGTCTAGGATGCATACTTTAACTAGTGCCAGTGCACAAACTGGGGAAGATATCAGTGTTCCTCTTTATGCAGATACACTCACACATAAACAGACTAGACTTTGGCAATGTATTACTGATACACCATCAAGTCTGTCTACCTAACTAGCCCGACTGAATGGGACCTTAAAATGGCTGCTTGTTAGTCAAGTAGAAGTGGCTGCATTATAGAACATGATGGAAGTTCTCCATTTCTCTGTGTCTTTGTTTAGTTGGGGAGAAAAGGCTTTCCCTCTGTTCACACTCTGTTGCATACAATACTGACTGTGGTGCCAAGGTCAGCAGTTTGGTTCCTTTTACTCAGGAAGACCCGAGTCTCGATTTGCTTTTTTTCTGAACTTTTTTTCTTTCAACCCTATTGCAGACTGAACCTACCATCATCGAAAAAATACAATATTATGTTTGTTAATATAACAAAAACAAGATCACACAAATGGGCTTCATGGAATTAACTTAAGTATATCAAGATTACAAGGAGGAAACAACCTACACAAGCTATGCTTTGTGAGTTTAACAGAAGAATATGATATTTAATTTGAGGAGAAAAGGAACCCCCCAAAGCCATATGCATTGAATTGATGTCATTTCCTGAAGCCAGGCTGACGTGTCCTGGCATATGCTTTTAGGCCTGACATCCAATCAGGCTTTACTCTCTGAATCACTCCCCTTTCTGCTTGTGGTCCTGTCTACTTTAACCCTTGAGCACAACTGCTGAGTTCATTTCTACTGTACGTCTGGCAGGCAGCGCTACAACACAATATTGCACGTCTCTCACATCATTTGAAATGTTTAACACATATATTATTACTAACACACTGTACATATACAGCAATGATTATGGCACCTTGCGATACACACAAAAACATACACAAATACATACATACAAATATCACAAGTACAACAGACAAATGGTAAATCACAGAGCAGAGAGTGCATGCAAGTGAGAGAATTGAACCAAAGCAGGTTCAACAGGGCTGTTCCACAATTATTGCTGGTGTAAAAAGAGGCACTGGAACTCAGCCCATGAGAGCCCTTGGGTTAAAAAGCACACAACCTCCATGGCCAGTTTGATTTCATTTCATTCTTTGGCTGAATGTATTTTACAATGTGTATATTTTCCATCTATCTAATGAGGAAGGCTAATGAACGGCAAAGCTTTTTGCCATGGCCATACCCATGACAACCAGTAAACTGAACCCATTGGTTTTTAAGGTATTGCTTTAACCGGAAGGCCACTTTGGGATGTGCTTTGAAAAAATCTAACTCAGGGAAAGGTTTTGGTTGAAATAGTCACACATTCCTACAGTATGTCAGCCTCATAAGGACCTCTTCCATGGCATTTGCTTGCTAAAATCTACTACACAGTTGTCTTTCAAGTACTTATAGATGGTAAAGAAAAACATGCATGTAAGCATGACCCATTTAGATGTACATGATACATGAAAGTGTGCAAAAAAAACTATGGATCATTTTTCTGGTTACACCCCTCAGTGTCCTCCAAAACTTTGCTAGTGGTTGTCATTGGCATGTTTATTAAGGTAATTATATTCTTGTGCAGTTTAAAGATCACATGGTTGATGACCAGCACCACATTATAAAGGTGTATCTACCCCACCTGTGCCAGAATTGGTTATTTGCACATCTGCAATTATTCCACAGTTCACACATCTGCTATCATTCTGGCATTGTTAAAGTCCCGCTTTTGTTGTTTTTCGGATTCCCGGGCAAATCAGCTTAATCAAGTCCCCATCACTGGTTTATGTATGAACTCAAGTGAATAATGATTTCTACACATTTGAGAGCAGAGTTTTGGGCCTTGGCTCATGCTGAATACTTTTGATCTTTATTTTAAGAGGTGATTAGTGACTTGGCTGCATGCCACCACAACCTTAATCATCTAGGGGCTTGTGGCTGGAGTTCACCTTCCTATGTAATCCAGTGGTCTGAGGTAAAGGTATTTCGCCCTTCACCAAACAAATTATGATGCTAGCCAATGCAAGTATTCACCCAGTCCACTGGTCTGCACTTTACGCTTGAGTGGAAAGCAAAGTGCACCCAAGGACAGCTCTGGACAGTGTAGTCTCTGTGCCTATGGTTCTCCTTTCCTACTGATGTCTTTTGTTTTTTTTTTTTTTGTTACATTGAAGTGTATCTTTTTTACAGCCACACTCAGAGGGGCATGTTTCTGCTCTAAATCATTCTATAATCACTACCAGTGTAGCAACTGCACCAAAATGTCCTGCACCCTGCTACTATCAAGTCGCACCTGACCAGGCTGAACCTATTTTGTGGAGACACTAATCATGATTAATTTGGATTTTCCCTCCCTGCATTTGGAACAGAGTTAAACACGTGTTGGTGAGCTGTGGATTGAAATGCTCACATAAGCACTGAGAAGTTGCTCTAGCCTCAGTTTAATCAAAAGCAAAGCAAAGGAGTCTGTAAATGTTATCTGGAAGTAATTGAAGGATTTTCTGGTTGTGCTGTTGATGGAGCATGCCAGATTTACATCTTTTTACTGTGGTACAGCATGTGACCCGGGCTGTGACTCACCCATTGGCCCGACCCCAAGGGGTTTGAGGGGGAGATCTGGTTCTCTGTCCTAAGTGGTACCAATAAAAACTGAATGGCAGCCTGGTGAGCCCAAGGCAGCAGAAAATGCGGCCCAAATGCTTTGCCGGCTCACTGATAACTCACTGGCGGCCATGGATACACGGAATACAGAAACACTGTTTTGCATGAATTATTGCCCTCACTGACATAAGACCCGAAACAAGCTGGTCTCTCATTGTCTGATTTTGATCTGAGACTGTTCCAATCACACTCTCATCCTTTCCGCATTGATAACTGTCTCATCCATGAAGCAGCCATCTCTCTCTCTATCAGTGATAAGGGTAATCTCAAGTGTGGCAGCAGATGCTGGCCTCCAGAATCACTGAAGCCTCTGAATTTCACTAAGCTAGTCCATGGCATGTATGTCTCTCAGCAAAGGTGATGGCAACTCCAGTCTCTACTAAAGGAGGCACATGTCCAAGCTCTCATATAGTTCATTTAAGGTGGCTTGGGGTTAGGAGGCGGGCTTTGACAGAGGAAGTCAAGCAGGCACAATGGTCTTTTTTTGGTGGTTTGGCAGCAGGTTAAAAAAATGATACTCTCAACTATAGAGGACAAGGGAACCATGAGAAGTCACTGGCACTGTGCTCAGATAGAGCTCTGTTCAGACTCTGTGGAATCTCACTACTGTAAAACCCAACATGGGATAGCAATACAACTTGCTTTGTAACTGTGGCAAAAGTAAAGATGGTATGTGAGGAGTGAAGGTGAATTCATCGTGATTTGTCCATGATAGATGTCTCTTCTGCATGCATTCAAGAGTTAAAGGCTTTGTTGTTGAGAAGCTGTGTGTTGAGAAAACCATGGACCTTTCTTTGATTTGATAACCAGATGGAAAGCATATCAAGAATTTTACCAAATATCAAAACATTTCCCAACTACATTCACTAATTTTACAGGAAATGCTAGAAGACCCAACTGAAGGAGAGGAGCACTGAATGTCAGTCCATCTGTGACTGTAGCAGTGGCTCCTGTCAATGATGAGGTCAAGGCAACAGCTGGCTTTGGACACAGAAGGGTGTTTAAGGCTAGAGGAAGAAAAGGAATTCCACATTCTCTATTAAGTTTTGTACAGTATATACAAAGTTATTTACAATTCATTTTGAGTCAGATTAGCTTACGCTGGCACTGTGAATTGGGGCATCAGGGATACAGGCTGTGTTATTGTAGAAAAAGCTTTACATGAAAAGCAAGCCTTGCCAACCCAAATGAGACAAAAAGACAGGCAAACTGGTTAAGGTTAAAGTCTTAGTGGTAAACAGTAACGTCTTTATCCCTTCTGTGAGTGGGGAAGACTGTGGCAGGTCTCAGACAAGTCAAGCCAGGCTTTCGGTAGACCTGGGCCTTGGTTTTCAGTAAGCCTGGGCCTAAGCAGACCTGCCCCTTGGTCTTAGCAGTCTTGGGCCTTGGATTTAGTAAGCCCTGATTTCGGCAGAGCCGGGCCTTGGTCTTGGTCGGCCTGGGCCTCAGGGGAGTTGGTGACAGCTCAGAGCAGGCAAATGAGACTCTTCCCCTCCTCGATCTCCTCCTGCACCTTGTCGCTGGAGGTGGCGATCTCAGCCTGGGCGGAGAACACGGCGCAGATGAAGGTCAGGACCGTGCCCCCAATGGCTGTGTAGAAAGCCCAGCCCAGGGAGCACAGACCCACCTTGTAGGGGGACGCGTCCTGCCCACAGTAAGACAGAACCTTCTCTGAGCCCCAGCCCGCAGGGTACAGCATCAAGCCCAGGATCAGGAACAAACCTGGGGAGAAAATGGGAGCCATGGTCAGTCATTTACTTCCTCTTTAGACAGTAAACAACCCTGAGGCCACCATGCACTGCTTCAAATGGCGGGAAATGGCAATCCCGATTCAAAGCAGATTGAGCCAATCCTGGTTTTATTTATTACAGCCAAGAAGGTCAAGTAAGCTTTTCTGGAAGCAATTTAGTGTATTGAGCAGAAGGCTGCTTGTTAGAAGTGATCCACTAACCTGCCTCCAGTAAAATCTAGAATGGCTTAAAATATTAGGTATTTGGAGTGGTATTTCAACCCTTATTCATAACTAGGCAACTAGGAATGGTTCCCAAAAAGAGAAAAAAAATAAATTGGTTGGTTGGATTTGGTTTTGAATGTGATTGCTATGTCAAAATAAACCCTTTCCCTGGGATTCACTCTTTTGACAGACCATCCCAGACACATTACGATCACACACACAGGACTCCTTTAAATATTTTTCCTTTATGAAAACATTTTTACTCATTTCATTAGATACCACAGCTGGAATATTAGCACTGTGCTGACTTTAAGCATGTGGGAGAAGACAAAGCAAGGGAAGATTATAGACACTGCACATCCTTTGAGCCAAGTTTAGCGGCAGCAGAGATCACTCAGTCTCGGCCAGGGCGACCCAGCACTGAAAGCGATCACACTTTCCTGTTATTGCTCTCCTCACCTGCTGCTATGGTTTCCTCTTAAAAGTGCATTACCCCTGACAAACAACAGTTATAAAGGAAACAATCCTCCACAGAATAGGGTAAGCTATCACAATAATATGATTCACAGCGGAAAAAGTGCACTAATTACACTGTAGACATACTGAGAACTTCTTACTTCTAATGCTTCTTACTTCAAGTTTACACAGCAGAAAACATACAATTCAGTCTCAACATCAGTCTCAATATCAACCTATATGCAATGTGCCTACTTTCTAAAGCACATGTATTACTTAAAATAGCTTGATTCTCCAGACCAACAGACATTCTAGACTATGAGTGATCTGGTGATCAAGGTGGAAAAAAGATAATGGCAGGAAGAGAGAGAGGAGCAGCGGTTCTATACACCGCTATCACAGGAAAAGTCACTTCCTTGAATCAAAATATTTCTCATGCCAACAAATTGGTTGTTCCAATTTCCTGTTGTTCTGGCCTATGATGACATCTTCAGAAACCCGAACCATGTAAGGTCTCCAGTGCACGAAGTGAATTCATACTAAGCGATTTTCAGAGGATACCTAAAACCTTCCAGACAGTGGTAAATAGAGTATGTTGACTGAATTTGAGGTTAATCCAACTCAAACAGTTGGGTTTTTTGTTTTTGTTCGCCATTGCTCTTGTAATGGAACTGGGAGTTGCTACTGTAACAAAAACTAGATAAGGGTATCTGTACCCTTATGTCAGGGTTGTTTGTGTATAATTTGAGCTGGCTGATTCAGAAAGGGTTGTAGACATTCCTGGCAGACAAATGCAATGCGATTCCAGTGGGACCCCCACATATCTCAGCTGGTTATTCTGTACCTATAGAACGCAGCCACACCTGGAGCCGCATGTGACTCACCTCTCCAGGGGCTTACAGAGCCAACCTCAAGCCTATCATAAGCATGAATCTGTCATTGGCTGGTCTGCTACCAACATCTGAAGTAATTCCTTCAAATGACTGCTGGGAAATATTTACACTTGGCACCCGTCTCTGTCTCAGCCATGCCGATGAGGAGGCATAGATACCCACAGAATAAGAACATGTCTCAGAAAATCAGGGTGAATCACCCCTTAGCTTGCACTTTGTGGTGCAGTACTGTACCGCCCTTTGTCTTACACAAAACTGTATTTTTTAAACTCCAGTAATTGTAAATTGTTGTAAAAAGCCAAAAATAACATAAGCTTTAACATTAGCTTAAACATTAAAGAATTTTACAAAAGCATTTAAAATTCATCTGCAGCTCAGTGAGATTAATTCATAAGGAAAAGCCTACATAAAGTTTATTAGTTTATTCAAACATTTATTGTTCCATCATTATTGCTGAAAACAATTGTGCAACCCCCAAATTTCTACCATGTCATTCAGAAAACATGTTTCCCCAAAGAGTGAAATGGGAAGAATATTTGATTAAAGATTTTAAGGCATTTAAAATGCTTCCTTTATGGGAAAAAAACAGTCAAAAAAAGCAGTCCACCGAGGGGAACAGGGTGGAGTTTTTGGTATATTTCCTTAGAGAGAGAAGGCCTCTCGCTAATTGCTCTTGAAATAACTGGTTTTCACAGTTGAACACATTGCCGCTTAGTGAAAAACAGAGCTCCCATGCAGTTGACCGCAAATAACCCTTGGGGTCACATGACCTAAAAGCAGGGCTGTCTGCCTTTTTGTTTTATACATGTGCCCTTGTGACCTTGGCTCATGCCATTTGATTAACAACCAGAGGTGACCAGCATTCCATAGGCATTGCCTACAGTCAACTTCCTGTGTCCGCTCACAAGCTGGGCCAAATTACCCATGGCCATGACCCACTTTCATATTGCTCTTCTGACCCAGTAACCAGCAAGTGTTCCGGGGCAAGCACAGACGAAAGCTTTACAGAGTGTTAGAGTGCATCACAGGGGATATGCATGTTTCTAGTTGCAGTTTAATAATATTAGATCTCTTTGTTTACACACAGTGAGCACATACCAACTGAGATGTTCACTGGTTCTAGCATTAAAATGGGCATGCAAGATACTCTGGCATACCCAAGACTCGTTTATGTAATATTAAGAAGAAGGATAATCACTTTTTAGATACAGTAAGCCTGCCATGAGAAAAATTACACTTTTGTTTGTATCCAGCTGTATGCAAAGTCATGCTTACAGCTTGATACACTGCCAGCTTTACTAAACTTCCATGCCTATTTGACAGAAATTGCATTGTGATCCAGTATTTTTACAGTTCTAAAGCTTTGAACAAGAAATTCTCTACTTTGGCAGCCATACTCTGAAAACCATATAAAAGGTCCACATTTTAGGGCAGGAGTCAGTTTTTCCAGCAGACTTGTACATTGAGGAATTTCTCTCCTGTTCCCAGCATTTAAACAGACATCTAATGGACTGTGTGAGTGGAAAGAGCTGGAAACTGTAGTATGGCAACAGCCTGACTTTTGATGCCTTCTGGCAAGACACAGATACCCTATCAACACACAGTAGTGTCAGTGTCACATGACAACTTTGGCCAGTGGGCTTCAGAGTAGTGCAACAGCATGTAGATTTCAATCACAGTATTCTTGTTATCTTCTTCAGTATTGGCACTCACTGGATTGCTCAATTGAAATGTCAGTAAGATCAAATAACAGCTATCAAATAACCTGGATGAAGGTACAAAACATGTAGGCTCTCTTTCAAGAGAAACAGGACACAGTCTAGATTTTCTACATCCCTGTGACTCATTGCTTTTGAAGACGTTAGTCATTTTGACCTGAAGAAGCGGTCAGCTGTCCCAGACAGGTGATCTATGGTGATTATTTGTAGTTTGCTGGTACCAGCCACAGCAGCTCAGTGCCTGTGAACTTCCTGAATGCCCTAGAGTCTCTGAAGCACTGTTTTCATGCACCACAATCATTTTACCCAAGCTCACAGCCAAGCCACAATTAGACGTTGGGTATCCAAGCCTCAGTATCACACTGCAGCTGCTTAGCCTGCAATCCATCTCCTGTAGTGGGGGAAAGAGAGACTTCCCTGTTGTGTCTCTGCTAAGTCCATCAGCAATGAAACACTGTAACTTTAAATGATTATTTTTCTCCTTGAGCTTTGTTTTAAGTATGGCCCAGAAGCTTGGCAAAGGGAAATAGCTGTGATGTTGCCATACTACCATAGGAGATTACCATACTCCTTTGCTGTTTCTGTATGCCATGAACTAACAGCTGTTATAAGAACCTGTTTTTAAACTGCATTGAAAGAAACTCTCACCTAGGTAGAACAGTGTCTGTAATACAACACAAATTATTTTTTGTCCCCTGAAAGGAAAACTCTTTATGTATCGAAGGAGATGTAACTTTATGGTTTTCCATTAGAGCAAGTCTTGCACCTGGGCCCATCCTCAACCAATTAGGCCAGCGCTGGTCCCCTTGCTGGAGGAGGGGAGGGAAACTGAAGTATACTCTGACATCAGCCCTGCTCCACTTTCTGAGTAAGTATTGTATCAAACACGGAAATGAAAACTAGGTCATAAATTCCTTCCACATGTTATTGAGCTTAAAAGGGCAGACGGCCGCTGGTAACTCCTGGAAGGCTGACTGATTTCGGAGCTAGAAAACAATTTTGTTTTTTACTGCTCAGGTTTCTGTAGACCTTCCAAAATTCGCCTAGCAACAGGTAAGGTGGTTGTTGCACCAGTGTTTGTCTTCTTTAAGGGTTATGAAGTAGGTGCTCACAGTTAGGAGAGAATTTGACTCACTGTGCTAAATCACCTTCCTTGTAAAGTCCCTGTGAGAAAATCAGGCACCGTTTTGAGGAATTTATGCCTTGGCATTCATCCACACTATTCGGGTGAGTCACAACCGGCATATTATGGACATATACACACACATTCAGCTGTGGGAAAAACAAGGTTCATGGCCTAAGCTGTTTACTCATTTTATATTGTGGAAAATGTATTCCCAGGCATGGTGAGTGATTCCATTTATACAGGAGGACATTAACATGTATTTAGACATTCTATTTCCCCCGTGGATGATGTGCTTTGTATACAAAGACACTTCAGCATTATTGGTATAAAAAGGCTGTATACAATATGTTTCATGTTCAATGACATGGTAAAACTATTTTATTTCATTCTAATACATCTCTTCAGAAAACAGTGTTTTTAAGAATAATGCAATAAATTCACTTATTCATTTCAAGGGTTGACTATAGAAAATTACACTTAATATTAATGACCAGCGATTTATAACAGCGATCAGAGTCTTAACTGCTCATAATTAAACTGAAATTAGGAATTATAATGATTGTATATAGGCATTGTGAGTTAATATAATTTCACTAACCCAAATAACAGTTAGTTATTTTAACAGCTCTGGTCAATAAACACTCCTGAAACAGTAACTGCAAATAAACTGTAAACAGCTTTATCACATTAACAAATGAAGAGTCTGTTTCACTGTTAAAAAACAAAAGCTTCTTGAGTTCTTCCTTTCTCTTCTAAAGCAGTTTTTTTCAAAGAGTAATAAGACTGCTGGGGGCAAAATTCTGTGATTTATTCTATCAGGATTGTTTCATGCAATTCCCACAGTGCAGTGCTCTAGAGGGGTATTTTGTAATCTCATTCCTGTGTTTGTGTGCATCCGTTGAGTCATATTGTGAGACAAGTAAAATCCTGCTAATGAAGAACTCTGTGATTTTGAAGACACTCCACATTTTTCCCTTGCCAGTAGATATCTTTGGGAATACAAAGTTTGAACATTCCCTCGCAAGACAAACCAAAGATGTGTCTCAGAATCTTAAGTTGGTTCCTTCCTTCTTCCCTGCAGTCATCTGAACCTTATTCAAAGTCAAATTCCTGGGCTACTTCACAAGAACAGCCTTGTTTCCCAGCATAGCTATCAAATGAAAAATCATTGTGTCACTTCAAAAGGCGTTTCTATTGTGAACCAAGTTAGGTGCAGCACCATCTCTTCATCTCCCACGTCTGAAAATAGTTCTTGTTCAAAGGATTGTTGATATAAACACTTAGTACTAATGCTAATCTAAAGAAATCAGTGACAAATCTGATGTGAAATGAAACTCCAAAAGCTTTAGTCCGATGTAGGGAAGAAACTTCCCTCTCCTCATTTATTTAGACCAGTTTGGACAAAAAAAAAATGCAATCTCAGGACTAGCTCAGAACATAAGACAACCAACAGAACAATAACATCTGCTTCAATGCTGTCATGTCGATCCGGCCTACAGTTCATCGGGACAGCAATAAGAGAGAGGGACCCGCCACGTCTACAGGGTCAGCCCCATCACACACATCTGGGAATAGCTACCATCTCCACCATGTAGCTATGTTGATTATAAGACTGACAGCTATCATGAGTATGAAGTGGCAGTGTCGCACTACAACATTTAATTTGATTAATCAACTCATTTTGACACTCAGAAAATGCATTGATTATTGAACCCCCTAAAAGTGCTGGTCAACCATAAAGGTGAAAGAACTTCCTGTGTTTCCACAACATCCTGTCAATACATGCTGAGGGAACACATTGGGACAAAGGGCATTGGGGATCCCCCCCTCTGTGCCAGCAGCAGTGTCCTGCTTCCCCTTGCTTCAGCAGCTGTCCCTCCCAGTGAGGGTGTAATGGGGGCCAGGAAAACAATGCGAGGTAAGGGTAAACTAACATGTCAGGCCTTTCCCTTTGAAGTTTCTTTGGATGCAAGCCCATGAGCAAAGCCTACACTGCTTGTTTTTCCCATGCAACAAGAAGACAGTCAACATGCTAATGCTAGTCATGTTCCACAGACTCCATAAATCCCAAAGGTCAAGGGGACATTATTACTTACAAAGTAAATATTAGCACTTGGTGACTCAATTTCCTGATGACAGTCACTGGAATTTCAGTTGCTTGACTTACAGCAGCCAGAAAGTTAAGGGGAAAAATGTGCACTTGGGCAGCATTTTTGCTTGCGAGGAAGGTAAAGCTTTAAGACAAAATGACCGCTTTAATGATCTTGCAAGGTTTGTATTCCATGTCCAAGGGATCCTTGATGGGGAGCGATACGGTCTCATAACTGTTCCCATCACATCAGCTCTCACATCTGGGTCTGATCCACGTTGACGTGGACACAGCTGCGTTGTGTTTGTGTGCGGCACCATATGAATCCACTCTCCAGCAGAGATGTGGCGACGTCATTGAAAATCTGAACTGATCTCTTAAACCCAGAAGTTGACTCCAAGTTGCCCGGAGAAACTGCTGTGTCAAACCTTATTGCAGTGGAATGGCCCCTAATGTTATTCTGTGAGTAATTGTTGCTTGACTTAATTATTATCATTCAACACACAAGTCTGATCAACACACACAGTTTATCAATCTGTTTGATCACTCTGGAGGGAGAGGTTGTGCATTTTAAACACTAAAAGCCCAGAGGAATTTTTTTTTCATTTAGGTGGACCCTAACAAAGGCATTTGTTAAATATTCAGAAGTTTAGCAGCTGTATTGAAAATGTCAGAGAGTGGTGCGGAATGTTCCGGAGCACGGCCTCAGTTGGTAAACTTGCCACCGTCTGTGAAATACATTTTCTTATGCAATGCAAGATGTCCCTACCATCTGGGATATGAATGTTTAAAGTACCCTCAATTCTAGCAACGTGATGTGTATTTAACTTCAGGGCGTGGGGACTACCGCTCCGCTTAAATAAGCCAAAATATTGGCTGTTATCATGAAAAGCACTACGCAGCGTATTCCTCTTTACACAATTAATTTTAATGTTCCACCCTGGACTCTAATAAAACAGAGATATAATCTCAATTCATCATGTATTTCTCACAGTTCTGAGATTTTAAGTGAAAGGGACTTGTTCTCCTTACATAAGCAGAGAAAGCTGATTTATTACACAGTGAAGCATACCAGGAGCATCCATCCATCCTTTGTAAAAACCACTGTCAACCCCAGGGCAAAACATGTGTGGCCGGGCCCCAAATAGTTTCTTGAAGAACACTCATCAAGATTTAGGCAGGGCAAGTGCGTACTCCAACGCCTCAGGCTGTCCTTGTGAAAGAGCAACTGGCTGATTACCACAGAGACAGCCCTGCCAGGCGAGAGATCAGACCTCGGACAAGGGAACCCTGGGAAAGACTGAAGGATAGACAGCAGCTGGCGGCACATGACCCCAGGTGTTGAGTTTCGCCGGCGGGCCGGCCGCTTTTTCGGTTGGCATGGTGCCAGCTTGTTGCCGGGGGAGTTTCCAGCTCAGCCACAGGCAGACTAAGGGGTGTTGGGAGCACTCCACTGCCATACGGACGTGCAACTGAGCCAGGAAATCTTGGGAGCTTTTGGCTTTGTTTCAGCCAGAGTTCCAGCAGATGGTGTGGAGGTTTGACAACAGTGTCATTAAAAAAAGGACAAATGATCCAGAAATACCATGTCACATGACATCTTTTTAAGTCATTTTAGCAGATCCGATCAGTAACAATGGATTACTGTACTGTTGTAGTTCAGAAAAAGGGATTGAGGATTTCAACATAGCTCTAGAGAAACATTGCTGCACTCAGATGTAATCCTTTTTAATTGATACAGTAATTTGAAGTCGAGGTTGACAACACCATGTGCCATGAAGTAGTAAAACGTATTATGAATTGTGCTGACCACTAAATGATGAACTTTGAGTTTTTCTGAGTCTGGAGTGCCGTGTGCAAATGTTACACAAAGCTGGAGCCCTTCACAGTCTTTAGAAAGGTAAGACTCAAGTATGTGTATGTGTAGAAATATTCGAACGACAATCATCTCCATGTAGACTAAAGTTGGCTTCCACTATAAAATCTTCTTTGGCAGTGATAAAAATCTGTTTAAATCTCTGTCAGTATGAAACAAACGTCAATTAGCCAATGTGAGGATCACTAACCTGTCTGCACTTGACGGCATTTCGGTAATGTGAAATAATTTCACAAGATAATCTGAGAAACAATCTCAGTCAGCAGCCAGGTTATTTTCCAACATAGCATACAAATGTATTAAATTTGGTCAAAATCACAAAAAATCATCAAGTGTTGAAAATGAGATTGAAATGGGTTTCATTCTAGATTTGAAGTTATTGAGCTGCTATCCTTATTTACAATGTAAGCATATGACTGACCAATGAAAGTAACACAGCTCTAATGTCCTGCTTTATTGCTCTGGGTTTGTTGTAAACGGCTATGTTCACATTTCTGCATCATCATAAACATCATGTTGCTGCAGACTTCAGTGGCACTTCTCTCTTCTCTCTCTGCTGATCACTTTTCTGGACCACAGTCTGTCACAATTTACTAGTTCACTAGGTCTGTCTACAACTCTTTAGGTTATGTGACAGAGAGCCATGACCTGATTCTTTCAAGAGATATTACAGCACAATGTAAGAATTACAATATTTCAGGGTTCAGATTACACTATGAAATATGATAAACCCAGGCACATTGTTTGGGTTAATGTGCTAATTGCCATTCTGCTGCCAGGGGCACCCCCTTTTGCGTGAAATCAATAATTTACCCCAGAACAACTGTAGTAACAGGAGCAAATCTTCATTGTACAAATGGCTTCAATGGGTTCATTGGTTTTGGTTGCCACTGTAATGAAATGCATGCTAAAATCCTTTTGAGGGATAGCCTCCATTTAACAGTGCCAGTGTTCATTCTGTCCTCAGCTTTTATTTGTATTTCAGGAACCGCACACCTTACAATATTTCTTAATGGCAATCAGATGTAGTCTCAGGGTAGTACTTATAATTACAAAGCTCTGACTGTTATTGGTTTTCCCTTGCCAATTCAATACTCAAGGCAGAAATACAGCAACAATTGTGTCTACAAGGGAGAGTAAGACTTGGAGGTCAAATTCTCAGCCAGTCCTTTAATATAATATCGCCGCTTTATATTACTAGCTGGATGGCTTGTCTAAACACCCTTCAAATCTTAGTGCCTCACTACCTCAGTCTTGACAGGAAATTAACTGTAAAACATATTTCATTATCTCTCAAAGCAGAAAGCTAGGAGAATTTGTGTTACACTCTATATTTAGAAAGTATGTGTATTAAAATACTTCATCCTTTGGTTTTACCCTTTGACCCTTTTCTGCTGCCTTACATAGTCTAGAATAACAGTACAGACAGCTTTGTAGGTTAAACAGGGAAGCACTACAACAATAGGCAGGAATACCACACTGTGCAATCCGTCCAAACACAATTTTAAGAGACGTTTGTCGGCCCTGACCCTGCGCTCCTCCCCTCCCAGTCGTGGGGAATATTTTCCTGGCGGATTTCCCTCTCTGTGACCAACAGACGAATAAGGCAAAGGACAGGAGGCCCTCATTACCAGCCCTGCCTTCCCCAACGGACTTAACGGAAGATCCCACTCCCGATCAGACAAGCCCCTCCCTGGGGAGCACAACGGCCGTTGTGGGAAAGAGCTTGGCAGGCAGCAGCTCCCCCATAATTCACCAGGAGACAAAGCAGCTGAACGCCGCCATAAATCGCATGCTGGCTCTTCCCCCCCATGTCAGAGACAGCCAGCTGACGCAAGCGTGCGCACCGCAAATGTTTGGGTCAGCATCGCCAACGGCAACGGCTTCAGTAGGCGGTGATCTTGTGATGGTTGTCTAAGCTTTGCAATTAACCCCACACTCACCTCTGGGGTTTGCAATGCTTTGTATAACCATTGTGAGACCATGGAAAACTGGGTATTGAATCCACATACTCTTAAACAAATGTGTTCTGTAGTTTAATTGGGTTAGTAAATGTTTAAATGCTGAGTTGCTTGTTCAAATATCACTGTCAGAGAGTTTCTCTCCGCACTCCCTCCTTCCATCTCTGGAGCCCAGTGCTTACACTTGTGCCAAAGACAAAGAGCTTCACAGAGCTGCATGAATTAACAACAGTTCACAGTAAATACCAAACATGAGAACTGACACTCAAATGAAACAAAACCATAATAACAAACAGAGTTTCATCTAACCACACAACACGGTCTACAGCTCTGCCCTGTCATAACAATCTTTCTTATGCCTCATCCAACCATACAAATAGGTCTACAGCACTGGACTGTCACAACAATCTGATTCAAATTTCTCATCTGGCCACAAGTCATGTTCTACAGCAGTGAACCCTTGTGATGTTGACTGGTGTTGGGTTACAGAGTGAAATCTGCAGGACCAGAACGTGGGTGGTAGCATATGGGGAAGCACAAGGGGGTGATGGACGATGCTCTCACCTGCGATGCCCTGCAGCAGGCCACACACATTGAAGATGCTCTTCTTCATGATGCTCTGGAAGCACATGGTGAAGACGGAGATGAAGGCCACGGCACACAGCAGCAGGATGCCAGCTCCCAGGAAGATGGCTGTGGCCTGCCAGAACCCGCTGGCGATCTCACCGAACTCCACGGCGTACGGTCCGCACTGGAGCCCGCGCCGGAAACTGGTCACTTTGAGGCAGCGCATGTAGATGCCCAGAGTGGGCCGGTAGGGCTCGGGGGTCCCGTGGACCTCCAGTATGAGGTCCGGAGTCCTGGGAGACCCCACCAGCCAGTCGGCGCTCATGAAGGCGATGAGCTCGGCGAAAGCAACCACGATGCTCAGCAGTGTCCACAGCATGGAGCGGCACGTCACGATCACATGACACATGGTGCTGGATTACGAAAAGGAGGGTCCCAACTCTTGCACGTTATTAAATCCTTCTCCCAAACAGTTCCTTTTTGGTATTCCTTTTTGTGTAGTAAAATAAAAAAAGACAGCTTTCAGTGTTGTAGATGGAGTAAGAAATACATTCAGATGCAGGCAGAGTCAAAAACGTCCCAGGGACACATTCATTAAATCGTGGCTCCCCCAGTCAATTCAAGCTCCAGTGTGGTCCTCCTCTCTGCTACTGTTGGGAGACTCTGGATCTCACAGTGCTGTTTCTTCCCTGTAGCACGCCACGTTTGATGCTACATACTAATGAAGGGGATCCTCAATGCCATTATGTTGACACCATAAGGAGAACAAACCTAAAACAGAAGGACACAGACACAGAGAGAGAGAGACAAAACAAGTGAGTACATGAGAATGAGCAGATATATACGCTAGCAGAGAGAGAGAAAAAGGGGGCAGGCAGAGCCGCCCACTTCGGAAGTGTGAGCGCAAGAGCACTGAATCAGCACACCGCCTTCCGACACACACACGGCTCACTCTCACAGTGTCAGCTGGGAGCCTCCCAACTCGCCTCTCTCCAGCCCACTATTAATCTCCCAGAGTCCAGGAAACTACCCTCGCCCCCCCTTTCCCTCAGCAGCTATTCCCGCAGAATCAATTCCAGAATACTCCTTATTAGTGCTGCTACAATCAAATAGCTGCAATCTTTTTGAAAGGTCTGTACTTTCTGCACACTGCAGCTACTTGAAATGGGTCCAGATCTATTCCAGTTAAACCCATTTTGACCCTTCATTGACAAATGATCATTTAATGGGTCCAGAGAGGCCAAAGAGCAAAGAGAAGGTGAATTCTATCTTCAGACGGTTATACACTTGTTCTCTAAATCCTGAACATGATTTCTATGAAATCAGTGGATGGTAAAACTGAATTTTGCAGACAAAAGTTCATTAACAAATATGATTAAAACCAGAATCTCAATAATGTAATCCAGAAATGTAATGGCAGCTGTTAACTTCTTATCTATATTACGGTCTTCATTACAACCACCAAACGTTTGAATAACAGATGCTTCAATATGAAACATTGCTTGAAACAGGTTTGTAAGACAGGACTGTGATGATGATGATGATGAACTGATTAAAACCTTGTGAATGACAATCACCATGACTTTAATCACATTAAAAAAGGTTTTCCACAGTGTCTACAGATAAAGCTATGAACACCATGAGCACATCAACCAAACATGGCTGTTTGTCATCTCAGATTAAGAGCTCTTAGAAGAAGACTGAAGACAAATCCCTCAAACATGCCAGAATGACTCACTGGAGAAATACGTTTGTCAAACGGCCCTGAATAGGGAAGATTTGTGTCAAACTTACATATCTTTTCCTCCTCTGCCTTGATGGGCCCTCTGCTCTTACTTTTGAAGTTCGTTTGTTTTCCATGAAGTCTGACTCATGACAGGCCACAAATCCACCTGCTGGTTGGTCTGCACAAAGGCAGCCCTGTTTCATTTCACCAATGTACCAGCAAAGAAGGGTTTGATTGAGAAAAACAGATACGGATGCTGCTAATTGGAAACTGAACATACTATACCTATACTGTCATTACGTTTGTGCACTACAGCTATTGCACAATTTCATTGCATATTTTTACATTTAATAAGAAAAGATGCACGGAATAAACAATGAAATTCAGTACAGACTTCAGCAATTAAAATGTGTTTAGTTTTGTTCTGTTGAAGAACGTGTAGCTGGTACAGTACAGTTGATCCTTCAATAATAAAGCATATAAACCACAATTTTTATGTTCCTCCAGCCTGTGAGGTCATAGATGAGATAGCACGACCATTCAATTTTGAAACAACAGCCAAAGGCAAAGGTGAGGTGTGTTGCCCTCAGAAACACCTGAAAATGACCTGGTGATGTGAGAGCTGATCCATCCACACAAGCAGAGATTGCCTCAAGCTGCTCCATTCTTCAAGTCCAGAACATCTGTAAACGGTCTATGATCTCAGAAGGAGAGATACCAATCCTCTGAGACAAGCAGGGATGAATCTTGCCCTCACACTTTGTTGCAACGTCAAATTCACAAAGTCATCCTTCATCCAAATGGCAGTGGGAAGCACCAGGCCCTTTGGTTCTGAAATGTCCAGCCCAAGTGAGGAATTAAGAGGGGCAGGCTTTCCAATACAGTCCAAGTCAGTACATAGGTGGGGTCCTTCTCACTTTTAAGGAGAGCTCTAACAAAAGCCAAACCCTGAGACAGGAAGGACTCTGAGGTGACCGAGCTAAAGTGATCTTGATTGGTGGTCGTGATTTTGGCTCGACTTTCTTTTGAAAACATGGCAGTGTTTTCCCACCACTGCCAGAACACTGGACAAGGGCAAATTAATCCTCCAACACTCTCCAGAGGGGACCACCTCTAATCACTGACAGCACAGTCACCGATGCGAACAAAAAATGGAGGTTGACAGAAAGATGTGAGCCTACACTCCATATGTAGTGCTGCTTTTTTTTTGTGTGCACAGCAAAGAGTTGAGTACAGGGCAAGTTGTTCAAAACTCTCTGAAGCTGAGAACAGAGATTGACTGGAACTGCTCCATCTCTGTCTAATTCCCTGGAGGATGTTGATTTAAGGCATCAAGCAATTGTCAATACAGATCAGATCAGATTCATTCTTCATCCCTGCAGATACATGCCATATTTCGCAACACCAAAGGAACACAATGCCCGCCTGTAACAAGCAGGCACAAGCGTGGGTGAAAACGGCTGACAAAGATTTAAGGCATGCCAAACATTATCAACAATGTGAATTTCACTTGTATGTGTAATGTGTGCACCATAGAAATTTTGCTTGCTTTTATTGATTCCTTTATTCTTCAATTTTACAGCCATGCTTTCTAATTCTATTCTTTTGAGATGGCCTTTGGAAATTTTGAATGCAACATGTCAAAATAGAATTTGTGTAATTCAGACTGCTATTCGAAAGAAATTCAGCATGACTGTCTGTGATATGATGATTGCAAAGAGAGTTCGTAAGAACAGAGGTCAAAATCTTGAAAAGCTTCATTGAGAAAAACAAAAAAAACAATAAGACAAGGCTTTAAGTTAATACAAAGCATTTTCTGAAGAATTACGGCAAATATGAGGAACAGCTAAATCTTACTTTGACTTTGTTTTTGTCTCACACCAGCGCTGAAATGCTATTTCTTATGAAGAGGTTAAAAGGGCCAACAGAAAAAAGTCCCTCTGTTATGGCTAGGGATTCATTTGGATGTGGTCACTAAACAGAGTAACGGTTGTGGAATGCTCTTGCTGGAATATTGTCAAAGTGTCAAGGTTCTTTTCCTTCAGTCTATCTCACTCTCTCCCCTCTTTCTTAATGAAAATCCTGAAGATTAGCTGGAAGTGTTGTGGGCGCAGCTGACTATTCTGTCCAGTCTGGGGGTGGGGATGGGGGTGGGGGCTGGGGAAAGTCTGTGGGGATGGGGTTGTTCCTGTATACTTTACCAAAGCAGATTCTCAATGTCTTTTGGGGGGTTTCCTTGATGAGATCAGACCCAGGGAGAGCAACTTGGGAGCCTATCCTGTTTGTTGTGCGATTGAATCTCTCTATGGCAACAGCATCCATCCCCTCTGATTGGACCTGTCTCCTGTAACTGCACTGAGCCAGTTTGGTTTGACTCAAGTGGGGATATGAAGTCATGACCTGGCATTGGATGATAGGTCTGCTTCTCCTAGACTGTTTCCACCACTGACCCATAACACACAAACAGACATCTCAACAGGATGACAGAAGTACAGTCTCTGAGAGAAGTGAGAAAGCAAGCTTTATGTGGCACAGGAAGTCTGATCAAAAAAAGGAACAAGGGGACAGTTAGATCTTAGGATAAATTCAAGTATGGAGATTGGGAAATCACAGCTCAAAATAAAAAATATGCTCTTGGCATAAAAATCATGAAAACTATGAACAAATCATCTAGTAATATCAATGCTGATAGCAGAATCACAAAAACCCAGCCAAGAGGGCAGGGTAGGACAAGCAATGACTGATACCTTCACCTCCCCAAACAGCTTTATGGGATATCAACGATTCTAGCAGCATCACTTCACATTGACCTCCAGACTTGGCTTCAAGTCCGACCCATTTTACAACAATTGTATCCAGACTAGGTTTTTCTTTCATAATCTTCTGACGTCCAAGTCTGAGGCAGTGGATTAGACATTTATTGGTCTGGCGCTGCTCATACTCTATAAAGAAGTCACATGCATTTGCTGTTAAATTGCCTATGACTAATTCCACATCACTAAAGATTTGTAATGAAGGAACAACAAATAAAATGAAGCCACAGGGGGGTGGGTTTGAGATGCGAAAGGGGGCTGAGGAGACCTGGGATCCACATGATCCATTCTTGAGGTTTGACCTTTGACCGACCTCAGCCTCATCTAATGTGGTGGTGATTGCAATGAGGTCATTTCTGATTCGTAGCCCCCGGGGTGACTCAGCAGTCGGAGCAGAGGGGTCTGGCTGACTCAGGGCGGCAGCATGCAGCCCTCATGCACGTCCCAAACCAGCGCAGTGACAGCACACCCTTCTGTTTTGATAAGACTTCCCTGGAGAAGTGCTGGCAAGCCTGAGAAATCATACAACCTCACAGCTGCGGGCAAGTCGGCACTTGACAGAGAGCGAAACCAGTGCTCCGACAGGGGAAAGTTATGTGTTGCCTACGCCATTTCTCATTGGATCTTTTGTGTCCTTGTAAAATCTTGACATTCCCTTTGATGAGTGCAGGGCTTGAAAAGCCAATATCGTGCTGCATCCAATTTGGAATAAAAATATGGAAAATTTATGAAAAATCTTCTTCTGTTAACAGCTAATAATTTCAAAGCTGCTTAAAACTTGAAAGGCTGAGAAACCCGATGCATTTATGTCGCAGGAAATGTGTGACTTGTGTGATTTTGTTTCTGAACATCTTTGCTGGATTGTGGGGCTCAGAACAAGATGAAATATGTTTCAAAGCTGAGGTCTGCGTTCATTTATTGCATTATCTCTACTTTCTCGCCATCTGCATCATCTCACAGTGTGACCGTTGACACCTAAAAAACCTGACCCAGTGAACATTGCCCCCCAACATACACAAACTCATAATCCTTCTTGGCACTTACGTCAGGCCACACCTGCAAATGTTTAACTGGTCTTGTGGTTTATTGATCCACCAAAAACACTAACTGGTTTAAATGCCACAAATGCAGCCCTCCAGAAATTGGTCAGAATGAGGTTACGAGAACAATAGATAAAATAAAGTTCAGAAATAAAGTAAAAAAATTCAGAAATCAGCTGAATAAATCAAAAGCCAGAGAGGAAAGACAGTTAATGAATATTTGTCACACATGGCACATGCCAATCACATCCAACCAAAAAGTACATCGATAACTTTAGATTTTTGCATTGCATTCATACATGCTTCAAATGCCATTGCCTGGTCATAAATGCATGTACATTGTTATGCATTGCAGGACATTTAAATTTCTAATCATTAACAAACAACTGGTAAAATCATCACCTCCTCCCCGTACACACCAAATACAACACAGCTGTTGTTTTCTTGCTGAACACTTGCGTGACATCACCAGGACCTTCCTTATCCTATTCCACTTGACGGAAGAGAAACAATAATGAGGTTGCCATGGCTGCAATGACCCTATTCACGGAAATCACCCCGTTTATCAAAAGGCTTCCTTCTCTCTTGGCCGTCCCAGTGGGCTGAATTTTACAGGTGCCGGGAAGCAAAGCTGAGAAGCAGAAGAAGTGGGAATGAATGATAGCATTAATGTTGCTATCAAAGACTATCTTGAGTGTTCTGCTTTTTTAATGTGACGCAACAAAGGTGGCCTATGGTAGCAGAATGACATGACCTCCATTTTCCAGAAGCTTCTCATTCTGGTGTAGATTTGTGGATGATTTATGAAACTCAGTCCATCCAGATAGTGACTGGTATCACCAGCTTCTACCCCATGTTCCTCTTCCCATGTTCCTCTAAAATATTCAATATATTTTTGCTGTGCTGTTGTGAAAGAACCATTTACTAGTGCCAAACACAGGAGCACTCTCCTCTCCTCTTTGAATTTATGATAACTAAGCCTAACAGACAAGCAACATAAACCATTGTTATATTTTAGACTGTACAGGATATATTCAGAATGCTTTAATGTCACTAATGCATTTGTATTTTGGAGAGAATGACTATGTGTGCTACATGTAATTCATCAACCGATCATTGCTGTTATTCTTTGTTGTATTGCCTGCACCAGTCATCAGTTTCATTTCAAATACAGTGTTTGCTTGATACAAAAGAGATGATGGCCTTTTGCTGAAACAAAAACACCAATGACCAACATAAACCCACTGAAAATACAATAAACCATGAGCATGCTTCCATAGATGTTCATTTCCTGTTTTCATTATTTTGTCTTGTTTATGTATTCTTACGTACACTGGATGATATTACAGTGAAGAGAAACACAAACCCTCATGCAGAGTCGGACAGTATTATCAACATACAGTCATGGGTTGAAGTGAACAACTCATATACACAAACACAGTGACCTTTACCACTGTTTTCCAACCATTGTGTTTATGTTTGACTATTCTTGTGAAAATTATATGACACAACACTGGAGTGGAGGAATAACAGAGAGACATTTGACACACACAAATATTACTGTGGCAACACACACTTAAATAAACAAATGCATTGATCTTTTGGGTTTTTCCAGAATTCACTTCAGTTAAGTAAAAGGGCATTTGTGATTAAATAATTGTACAGTTTTTTTATTATGAATAATGTATGACAGTAGATGATAAATCCATGTATAATTATTATCTTTGGCCTGGAGTCTGAGGATGGGGTCAGTCCCCAGTCACAACAAGGCTGTTGTCTCAAACTGTACATATATGATCAACGTGTGAATAGGAGCTGAAGAGGAGTGATGTCAGAAACAGCTGATAAGAGATTGCAGATATGTGAGCATTCCAATTTTGGATAACATGAAAGAGGACCAACCTGAGTCTCCTCCCCCATATTTTAATTTTAGAATCCAAAACTGTAAGGAAGTTTCAAAAGTCTCAGAAGAGTGAGGTCATGTCTACAGGGTAAGCATGACAGTGGAAACCCAATAGCCAGACAGACTGAAGAAAGGTTTCATTAGTACTCAGCAGAAGGGGATCAGTCGGCTGGCTGACCACATAACCAAAGGGCTGTGTCTCAGGGTCAGTCGGCACATTTCGAGAGCCTGCAGTTCCTCAAGAGAATTTGGGTATTTATTTATAGGATTAAGAAGAGACCAAGAGGTGCCAAGAAGAAGAAGAAGTGCCAAGCACCTTCCCCTTTTTTCTCTCACTGTTCTTAGGCTTTATTATCCATAAGTCTGTAGTTTGTCAGTGACTTTATAAATTCTCAATTACAAGCTTAAAACAAACAGACATTTGACTGTTTCTAAGATTTTGTTCAGTCTTAGACTGTTCTTTGATGTTGTTATACAGTGAACGGGTTGAAAGGGTACAGACTACATACAGTCATTTTAGAGAAACAGGTGCTTGGAGAAAAATATGGCATGCATTCGAAAAGGTACACCCCTACACTGTCTCTTGCACAAACTCTATTACACAAACCTATTAGCGCTCATTCATTGTCTTTTACAAAAAAATACTGAGCAAAAATAATGATTCCAAAAAGAGTGTCTTCCTTGAATCTATTCAAATACTGTCTACAAGAGAACAACAGGGTGTTTCTAAAGACAACTTCATCGACACATAATACCGTGAAGAACAGAGAATTCAATCTAAATGACCTTCCCTAAAATGGGAGGAGTAGGAGGCCTCTCTTACTGCTATAGTGCTGCCGTATGGTGCAGACAGGGAGGTCCGATACCATGATACCACAGGCACCGGGAGGTCAAGGAGAAAGGGGCAATTACAGCTGTGGCAGTGGAGCCAAGCCTGGGATAAACAACTCCACCACCACTCAGGTGGTCCCAGGGCCGCAAAGACTGCAGAGACCATACGGTTCTCCGGTTCTCACTTTGGAGAGCTGCAGAGATATGCTTCACTGGCTGAAATCACAACACTTCTCATCAATGGATTCACAAATGTGACATGGGCCTTGTTTTCAAAAAAGATGAGGTCAAGAGATTCAAAGATTTCTGTGAACTCTCATCATCAAGGAATGTTATTTTGAAGACAACATTTTCACCAAACACTAGCACTAAAACAGGTGTGAATTTTTTCTTTTCTTAGAACAGACTGTTTTTAAATTAAACTAATTCTAGTATTACATCCAACCAATTCTCAAAAAAGCCTCCAAAAAGATTGTAATTAATTACTAGCGGCTTTCTTCTTAAAATGAATTGCTTTGTGATTTTTTAATTTCCCATACAAAACTGAAAAACCACACAGGGTGTGAAGATAAGGCAAGTGAAGAGACCAATAAAAGTGTGAGAATCACAATTTGACCCATACACACATCTAACAGTCAGTTCTTCTCCTAGAACATGTGAAACAAACTGGTTACAAAGAATTGCCACATTTGGAACTTCCAGAGAGGGAGATGGGGCAAACTATTTAGGGCACTATTGGGACAGTTACTGGTCAACATTCCAGCATTCCTCCACACCTTGTGCCTAACCACTAGTCACTGGCAACCCAATATTCAGAAAGAGAGAATATTAGACATGGTGTGTGGGGTTTTGACCCGTACCTGTTTCACATGGTCCACTCTTTGTAGAAAAGGACATCTCTATTCATTCAGACTCCAAACCTTTGAGTAAATATAGAATATGGTTATACCTAGAATACTAATTAATATTGTCAGAAATAAAGAAGCAAAAAAATAGTATTCTACTCGTTGCGTACCAAAAGTTCTCCAAAGAATACTCCTCAATTGTTACAGAAAGCAAGGAACAGGAAATAGTTCTCCAAATGTTTTAGCTACAAAGCTTTGAAAGTAAACATGAGTGTGCAGTGTCTGTCTGCCAGACTGAAGCCAGAGCCCATTTTCAGTGCTGTTACAAGAACTTACGTAGGAAAAGGACCTTACAATTGAACTTGGTGATGCAGGCTCTGTCATTACTTGTAATTTACATGGTAGATGACTGTAGAGTCACATTACACCATATCATTCTTTTTTAGTGCAGTTCCTTCTACCTGTGAAACACTCTTTCTCTTCTCACTAGCTGATATATTCCTCCGGCATTTATATTTTATATGTTGTACATCAGCAAAAAAAGGAGTTAATATCAAAATAATACACTCAACTGTATTTCAGTCCCTTTAAAAATAGGACATTTTGTTGAACATAACTGGTGTTTTGTCAATCAATTTTGGCAATAAGTTTTGGTAGTGGATAAATACATAATGGTGAACATCATGCAAAAAAAAAAACTCTCTGACAATTTGACAAACATCTAGTGCTCTCAATTTAGGCTTTTGTTCTAGTTTTCCACACAAAACAGACAGCCAGAAATTCATGACCGATTTTCCAGGTTCAAAGCAATTCAGGACCTCCACATGCAAATGACATCAGTTTCCCACTGATGGTGGTTATAGAGCCACTTGCAGCATGACTTTACAACCGTAAAAGTGACATCATATAGGCCAGTGAAGCCAGGCAGTGTCTGTTAACTTGAAAAGTGCACAAACCCCAAGGAACACACTGTAGAGCCTGTCTCACATGGGTCAGCAACAGAGCCAGGCAAGAACTCATTTCAAAACCTGAACCAGAAATTCCTGACAGATTGAGCCTGGAGGAGAGACAGTGAGACTGGGCATGATATTGGACCACTCTCCCCAGAGATCCTACTTTGATGCTTTTGTTTCATGACTTTTGTTTCATGGCAGGTACCAAAACAGAAAACCAGTGTAATTCAGATAACTTAATGCCAAATGGCAAACTGACCAATTTCAAGGTCAATGACCTCTACCAGGCTCATTTACTTTGGTCAGATCCAAAATGGCTCCACTTTTAACAATGACTGAGGTATTACATTCGACTATGGCATTGTTTATTACATTTACAAAGCATCTAAGATTTTACATGGCAAACAAGGACATGTTGGCTGCGACCACAAAGACGCACACAGATAAGCAGCACAATGGCCATGTTTCATGACAGGAACAGAGCTGAAATTAAGCTGGTGTCCACACTGGGGATTAGCAGTTCATGGGGTCGTGTTTGTTTTCTCTCATCCTTTCTTTCTTGCCATAAAATGTCCGAGTGGTGTTTTAACGATTGCAATGGACCCCAGACAACGGAAGCTCCCCCATGGGTCCAGTGGCCTTCAGCCTCATAACTTTTGCTATGCTCTTATCCCTTCAACTGAAGTTGCAGTAAATCACGTCTACAGATAAATTCAGCTTCAGTTTCCTGTGTTTGTTGTGATGTAATTTCACCAGAGAATAACATATAATATACTGCCCAGTAATGGAAGTTATGCACATCTATTATTATATTTTTTTTTTGGAAATGGCCAAAATGTGGTGTACTTTGGCAAGAACCATTTTGCTAAGAGACAGAACTAAAAAGAAACAACATTTCATAAAAATCAGGTTTTCAGATGTGTTAATGGTTTTATTGGAGAAGTACTGCCCCTTCTGCAGGTTAACATAAGACTTGCCTTTTGTGAATTTTGCAAGTATTTTTGAGTGGAATATTCTCCCAGGGTTTTGAGACAGCAAAATGAACAGCGTCTTTGTGAATCTAACATGGCTATTCACCAAATGGGCCGAATCAGTTCCCTCTGTCCATATTCCAAGCACTGTTCATTTTCAAATTGACTCAGGCAAAATGACTTACATATGTATTTCAGTTACACAGGAAACAGTTTGGTTAAACAGGAAGTTAATGAGTCTAACGGACTGATAGTCCCAGACAGCTCTTAGCACAAGGAAATGACTTGCTGTAAATGGGCAATAATGCAGGGGATTCCGTTTAACAGGAGCAGTACAAATGGGTTATAAAAATAGTGCTTTTTTCACTTCCTGCCCAACCTGACAGCACACAGTATAGACCACTTAACTACTTACAATGTGTCAGACATAACGAAGTCCCTCTCCAGCAATGGCTTGACCAATGTTCACTTTTAACCCAAATATCATAAAGTTCCTTAAAATGAAAATAGAACAGACATAACAATTTTCCAGAGGAAAATATGGGGATTCACATGTCCCGACTTGGTAAATTTGAACACTGATGTGAAATTTTATAACTCAAGAATCTTCTATGCTTTTTTCACTTTTTAAAAAGAAATGCTTGTTTTCAAGGTACTGATCCCAGTTCACTCACAGTACATAAAGCAGCAATCAAGCTAATCCATTAGCTCTTACACTTGTCCCCACATGCCGACAATTCATCCCTATTGGCAGCTTAGCACCTGAAAACTTATGCCTTAAACCAAAGACACCGGTCAAATTACAGGCATAGATGAGTCAGTCATTTTAACTCAAATCATCTGTCAATTTTTCATGCACAATGTAGCATCAACACGCAGCAACTGTGAGTCCATGTTTTCTATAACTGGAAAGCTGAGGCAAACTGATTAAGATCATATTGGTCAGCAAGCACATATGGCTATACATAGCCTACATCTTCTTGACTTGGTTTGGGAATGGCTTGGTTTGATCAAGACATGGTTGTCAGAATGTGTATGTCTTCAACATCCCTTGATTGCAAGTCCAGTTTATCCAAACTTTTTCATCCATACTGTGTATTCGGGAAAGCGGTTTGATGAGAGCCAATTTCAAACAACTTCAGTACTGGGAAAAGTGCCACATGTGTGAATCTCATCTGGGCTTCATATTTTCCCCCTCCCTTCCCAAGCTGCCTGGAGATTTCTTAGATTCGGCATAATATTTTCCAGCTCTCCTACACAGTGGGAGGAAATGACCCATCATTCCTGTAATGTGCACAGATTGCACACCTGAATGACTATTAGAGGAATACGCAGGTCTAATTCTGGATAAAGCAAACACACTGAGGATGCTTCAAACCAAAGGTTTGCCATTGGCTACACGGACCACCCCAGTACAGATGAATAATATTTCACATTTGTGGCCTTGGGGGTTTGTATGTTGAAGGACTAACTGAATTCTGATGCATTTTTGCTCTTCCTCTGAACCAAAACAATTCTGACAGCATATAATAATGACTCTTGTCATTTATATTGAGGTGAACGACAAACTTTCCAATTTTAGAACATATTTTAAGCACAATGATTGCAGTCTATTGTACGTTTCTATATGTTAAACCAAAATGAGCTACCTCCCCCCAACCCATGTTGGTTTTTTTAGCCTTCCATCTTAGGCCCATGAATGAAACATATACCACTCATTACATCCTGCAAGGACTCACATAAACAGCCTTAAACTTGGGTTGCAAATCACAGGCCCTGTTATTATGCCTGTAGGACCACCACTCACTGAAAGAGCAGCCGTCTGGCACTGACAGCCCCTCTCTCCGCTGCAGGTTCAGCTGAGCGGGACCACCACAGAATGGGAAAACAGCAGCGGTTTTCCAAGAAGGGCAGGGAGCGCCGTATTAATCACGACACAAATAATATGACGGCTGCAATGGAGCGTCCAATGAATTTGTGGTTTCCTAGCTGTGGACCAGATGAGGGGAATCCACCGCAGGGCTTTGATGACAAACAGAGGAGAAGCGTTGAAGAGGAGCAGCGGGTAGTTCCCGAGGGTTTCCCTTGAACACGTGCCCTGCTTGTCAGACCCCGGTCGGCTACTCTTCCTGTGGGTAACCTCAGGCGCCCACCATAGACTGTCATCACAAAAGGTGTGTCCTCCTTCTTCATGCTATTTTCTCCTTTGAGTCTCCTCTACACGGTCAATTAGGCAAGCCTTTTTATCAAAGACATTCCACAAGAGACCCAGCCACATCGACAATGCATGTGGCCATTGTTAAAACACAGCTGCTTCCACTAAGGCAGTCAGCAAAATGAATGGACACACAGCTTTTCAGAATCCCAAAGGACACACTATATCTATCATTTACTACCACCTGTCTAAAAACAGGGCATGAGCAATCAGACATTAGGCTGGTCTGGTCCAAGGCCCATATTATGCCATCTATAGCAAGTTAGAATGTCTGAAGCTAGATACAGACAGTGTCTAGAACGTATTTATTTTCCACTTGTATGTTTGGACGCCTTTTGAGCTTATGGTAATTATTGGCATTGATATACAAAGATTATGCTTCAAATTATGCCAGGCAAACTGAATACACACTGCAAGATTGTTTGAAAGATTGTTGTTTCTGTATTGTGTTGCTAAGGCGGAGCATGTTGAAGTAATCGAGGCCTCAGAATTCAAAAACGTAAATGACCGGTAGATGAAAAAACTCACAAGCCAACACAGTGGCCGTTCATGGGAGTATATTTCCAACCTCTGTAGTTGAATGTGGAGCCAATTTGGCAGCAAGTACCATACCATTCTTTAGCCATCGTACACTCCTAGGAGAGAGGATGCAAATGTGATGCAGACATAATGAGGCTTGAGTTCTCCAAAACCAAATCCAAAAATGGACTAAACATACTTAAAGAAACTCCCAGTAAACTTGAGCCCAGTGCCTTGGGCCTCATTTTCAACATGAATCCATCCAGCTTCATGTGGAAACTCTCACACTCCCTCTGTCAGCAGAGAAAAAGAAAGTAAGGGAAGACACAAGTTTGATCCATCCTACCTACTAGTGACCTGATAGTTAGACCAGGTTAAACAAGTACCAATTACCAGACAATCAGACCAGATTAAGTAAGCACTGATTATCAATGGCCATTTAGGGCTGGTGTTTCCTGATGGAGCTCCAGCCAAGGAAGGCCAAGCCAGCTGGGGAAGAACCTTCTGCACGGGCAGAGGGAAACACAAGCTGGGTGGATTCCACAGCTGCTCCTGGTTCCATTAGCCAACGCCCATCCGGGTTGGTTCAATGAGCTTGCTTCATGTGGCACCACCGGAAACACTTTTTTTTCAGTGTCAACACATAGGGATATTTAGGCCAGGGAACCTATGCATTCATTAGGTTTACTCCTGATGTAGGACGTTGGGGAAATTAATCTTTGAGCGGCTAGGAATTCTATCCAGAATTGAAAAAAAATGAAACAGCAAACGCAATCAGCTCAATGTCAGACCAAATGGAGTACGCAGATGGGGAAGGCTGGGAACCTTATATGTCTTGTGGGGTTTACAAGCTCTCCATCCACTGTCCTGCCCTGGCTTTGGTGCTGCATCACTTCAGGGAAATAAACTGCCTGGAAACCAGTACGTTTTCTGGAAGTATTCCTTCAGACTCCTCTCTTTCCTAGTGTAGTAAATCAGAACACTAAAACATGAATTTATAAATTAGCATGTATTGTGTGCGTGTGTGTGTGTGTTCAAAGTGAGTAACTACAGATGCCAGTTAGTGATCTACTACTCAATCTATAGACCTGAAGATAAAAGTAAAAGGAAATTAGAAAAAGTATTGTAAAAAGTACTCAACAGAAAAACCCAACCCATGGCATGTATAACTTCAACAAAATTCAACATGTCATGTACCATGTGGGACAACAATGAAGCACCCTCTATTGCCATCCCTCCAAGAGTCAACAGCACCATTCATGTGACTGCTAGCCCACATGAATGCTAAACAGACCCCAACTGAAACATCTTATCACTGCAACTCCACCCCAACCCCCACCCCCCAAAATCACCAAACCCTGTCACCCCTGCCCTGCCCTGGCATCCATTCTTCTCGCATTGCCCCACCATGAGCAGGGCTGAGTAGAGAGCCCTACCCCATGAACATCTGCTAATCACATTCCCTCTGGCTGCCAGACTCCTGTCAGTCAGTTAACTCTCACGCTGGTCTGAATAGAAGGGAAGACAAGGCAGGGACAATGACTCATAATGACCCTCACGGCCTCTCGACCCAAGCAGATGCTAAGATTCTAGGGCCAAGGGTTCCCCCTTGAAATCCAGTTAGCAGTGCGCATAAATGAGTGTGAAATGAGAACACTTTACTTCAGCCGCCAACTCCAGTGTGTGCCAGGGACCAAGAGGCCCATAGCACTCAAATGAGAAAGCAGGCCAGCATGTGGGTTCTTACTCTTCCATAGAACTTACTCCACAAATGAATATAATGCTTGAAGATTCACTGTAGTCAGTTTTAACAAATATCTATGCCCTTTTAATATTTAGTTCACCATGTACCCTTTAATTTACATGGAAACAAAGAGAATGTCCTTGTGGTTTCCATCCTATTGGGTCATTTTGTTGATCTAAGATTATTTACAAGCGCATTTGTCAAATTTTTAAAAATATCTTACATTGATATGCAACAGCATACCAGTATCAAATGTTTCATGATTCCATACTTGGAAAATCAACTAGGGAAAAGTATCAAATATTGAGCTGGTTGGGCTATGAAGCCAGGTTCTTCTCTTAGAGCTGTCAAACTTCCAACAACCTCTGCCTGTAAGGGATAACGAACATCCGATACTTGTTTAATGTCAAATCAGTATTCAGATCAGTATTCAATTAAAAGCTCAATCAAGCCAAATTAATTCAGAACTCAGCTGGAACAAGGAAATAGCAGACACATTTTGCTTCCAGCATTCAGTCTGTGTTCTCTAATTCATATGTTTTCCAGCCAAAATTCCAAATTAAAATGAACCAAACAGACCTGAACAATGGAATTAGTATTATTGAATAATATTAAAATGAAATACCTTCTTGGCATAGATGGAAAGGGGAATACACAATCTGTATCCCTCTGGTATTTGTTAAGGGGGTGTTCTAGGTTACATTTAAGTAATAACATTTGGTACTGTATGGAGTGGTAGAAAAGCGAGCAGCTGTAGGAGAAACACGTTTTCACCTTCTGAGCCGTGCATTTTCCTGCCTTCCCATTAAAGCCGAGCACATTTTCCCATAAACACTGATTGTTTGGACAGAGATAGCCCTTAATCTGGTCAGGACTGACCCAGGGTGACCCCGGTGTTTTTGCTTGCGGCTCAGAAAAAAGCAATTTCAGAGCAGCATTACAAAAGGATGATGTGGTTAGCCTTAGCTTTGACGGCATTGATGCTGTGTACAGACACAAGCATCAGTGTTTGGGAGCAATGAAAAACAAAACAAAAAAGGGTACCATGAGAGAAAACATAACCAAGTCCTGAGTGCAGTAAAGAACAACACACACCTCAGTGACTGGCTGCCTTACATTCAATCACAATTTTGACATTCTGCAGCAGGGCTAACTCGAAGGCCCTCTGCACTCCACAGCAACAAAGAATTCCTTGTATCACAAAAATAGATAGATTTACATCATGTTACTTAACATCTTAACGTTATTAGCCTTACATTTGAGATGATCCATGAGCCATCTGTAGCACATATTTAAGACTGAGAGTGTCCTGTGTGTTTATTAGAAAAATTTATATTTCTTTTCAATATTTCCATCTGAATATTATGTGCATTGATCTGGTGAGGGAGCATTTTCAACAGTTCAAAGTGTTGCATTTTTAAAACATGGAGTGTAACTACTAACAGAATCTCAGCGATTAGAAAACAGCTGCTGCAAAACAGGGAAGAGTGTTGTTCACCTCTAAGGGTACAATGTAACTTTTTTATAATGCTACTTCTCTTATGGGTACTTATGGGTATATAAAATATAATATTTTGGGGGATTTTGTGTACATTTAAAAAATCCAGCTACTAAAATGCCAGAAAACCAATTCTTTCCCAAATGCCGTGCACAAAGACAACACGAAAATCCCACATATCTATGGTACATCTGAGCACATTGCATGATTATATAAATCTTAGTCAACTGCCCGAACAAAGAAAACATTACAGGAGCTCATCTTACTCAACAAAGCAAAGCATTCTGGGAGAATTATTCAGGAGTTCCCGCCACTCACATTTTTGTTGTCATCTGCTTCAGGTTTTCACTTGATGGCTATTGCTTTCTTAAAATAGTGTTAAAAAGTATGGAATATGTAGACAAAAGTAGGAAATACCAGTCATGTTAAGCCTTACAGAGCTTTTATAATATGATAAACCTCTTGCCATTTCTGGACTCCCTAAGCTAGGGCTTGCAAGAGGAGAATATTGCTTTTTATAACTTAAAGGATCATCCTCTTCACAGAATTGTATTTTAATTCAGTTAAACCTTGATAATGGCATTTTCACACCACTATGAAATCAAACACAACCTTCTCAACCTCTAGGTTATGCTTCACACAAACCCATAACGCAGGCCTCAAAACAGGATTCAGCAATATGATACTTGCCTTTTCCACACAAACATTGAAAGCTACAATGGGCCATAGACAAGAAAGCTGATTGCAATCCCAGCGAAGAGAATGAAAACTCTCTGCCATTCTCAGGCTTTATATAGGCAAAAAGAGGCCTTTCAGAGTTGAAGCTCAGCTTTGCAGTATAGCACCATAGTTTAAAACCAACAAGAGAGATCAAAGTGTAAAATGTGTGGAACGTGTGTACGAAAACAATCTTAAGTGCTGCTCTTTGTATCTTTGTTTTCGATTCCAAGCACGCCGCCTACAAAATGGTCCCAGTTTGGCAGATGCCTGTCCGCAACGGGTCCCTGGAAGATCGCACTGACTGTGGTGGGAGGCTTTGACAGCTTTGTGTTCTGGCAAGCATGGAAATGACAGCTCTCAAAACAGAGGGGCCTTTCACTGCCGCCTCCGCCCTCCGTCCACATAACCAAGACTCCCTGCAATCAATCCATCACTGTGTTGGCCAGTTTACACAAAGCTGCAGCAGGTGTAATACTAACTCCAACACCAACGCTTTGAGAATATTATTAGCAGGAGTATCCTCAGAGGTAAGCAGATATCCCATTATTTATTTTGACCCTTAGAATCTGATACTAAAACATATATTAATTTTAAATAAAAAGTGGAATTATTCATCAATTGTAGGGTGCAGCAGACGCTTTAAAAAAGGATCCCATTCAAGGATATCCAAGGCTGGGGTGTTCAGAGAGGCCTAGAGATTACAAAGACCAGGTGTTGTTGGAGAACAGCTGTTAAACAACTAAGCGGCAGACAGTGCTGTAGCTGGAGACAGGAAGACCTGTTTAATTTCCCACTGTTACCTTGTGTCTCTCTTGAGCTGGGTGAGTGTGTGTGTGTGTGTGTGTGTGCGTGCGTGTTTGTGTGTCACTGTTAGTGTGGGGGGAGGCTGTTGGCTGTGAAAATGAGTGTCCCCTTACTAAACCTTCTTTATGATCATACAGAATGAGAACAGTGAAGACGTAAAGACCCATTTCAACAAGCATCACCTTATGTGGTAGTTTTGAGAAAAACCAGCTCATTTGCAGCACAGCATGTACAAATTTAGTATTGCAGATAAATATGCCATACTTATTAAAAGGTGGGTGTGTATTCATTCAGAAATACACACAATTTCAATGGTTTGACATCCTGGAAACATGTATTTTCATTTCATGGGGTTTATCAAAGTTTATATGTGACCAAACTATTTTGAGGAGTAATAATTTAGAGCTGATCAGAATAATTATGATGATTCTTTTTTTTTTTGACAAAAAGAAAACCACTGCTATGAAACACATTTTTCTTTTTTTATTAATTTCTATTCTGGTGGAGGAAGGTAGACAGGTTTATTTGATAAGAGGAAAGCATAATTTATCATTTTCAACTCTAAGTGGAATCTTCTGTTGGTCAGATTACACTGATTTAGGACAATGTCACCAAAATGTCATGATCCATCTCAATTAGGAAACCCTGTTGTCTTATGACCCAGCTCATTCTCCCTGTCAGTCATACCTAATGATCCCTATCAGCCTCCCTGAAGATGTCTGGCAGGGCTTAAACATGGTTTGTAATTATGTGGTGCATGGAACAGAACTGGAAACAATCCTTCCCATTTAGCATGTTATCATTTGAACTCCCTGATTCATGCACCCAAGATCACTAAATATTACTTTTGAATCAATGCACAGATATGCATCCTTGATGCTACATGCCCCTGCAATGTCCCCTAAAATTACAATAGACTGGGAAAGAAAAATGACAATTACAATTATACCTCCACTGTCAAATGAAAGGTGAAGGTGGTATTAAAAACAAAAGAAAAAGAGGAACCAAGTTTTAAAGTAAAACAGATTTAGGATAACTGGAAGAATGTTTTTTTCAAGTGTGCACAATCAGTTGCATAACCTTCCCTTTATAAATGGACTTTGCAGGTGGCCATTTCATAATACATCTGGCATTTTGTATTTATTTTTTTAAATATATTGAATAATAATCAAACCCAGCTCATTCAACATCAGATTTGGAAGAGCTTTCCTACATAGGTCACATTGCATACAGACAATTAGATTACATGTATTTATGAAATTTAAGGTTTTAACTCTCTTTGAAATGCTATTTCCTCATAATGGGAAAAAACTGAAATACATTTTCTTAAAAAACACACAAACTCATAAATAATGAGGATTACACTCAGGGAAGTGCAATGGTAACTCAAAAAGTCTGTAGACAAAAGGTCTCACGTTTAGCAATGATTACAAACTTGCTCAAAAGCCTACCTTTGAAATACAAGTCTGTTAGTCAATGATGAGGTGTTTAGACAGAAGAAGCCAAGGTCAAGAAAAGTGCTTTTTAAATCCACTACACATTCAAATCCTGTTGTGTCTAGTGTTTGCCGTCATTTATGGAAGATAACATCTGAAACAATTTCACGAATTATGCTAACAGAATTCACATTCTCTCTCCTTCTTCAGCACCTATGATTATGAAATCAAATACATTTAAATCTATATCACAGCCATTTTTAGATTCTTGCCTTCAATTATTACCTTAGTGGTAATAAGGAGTCTTAGATGGCAACTCTGCAGCAGAATAACTGATTATGCTATTTACTTATGGGTTTTAAGGCAGATAATTTGGCAGTTAACTTGAGTTACGTATTTCACCACAGCATTCAAATTGGATCTCAGCCACCTGCAATTCTGTAGTTGGTAAAAATGCAATTTTGTGCAGTGCAACACCCTACAAGGTACTAACATCTAATGAAAATGGAAATGACAAAATGAAGCGATTCCAAATGTGTATACGTGAATAGTTAGTCTTGTGCAGATATTTCTGCTAATGGAAAGTTAGTGTACACAAATCAATGTATTCAGAAATAGGACAACATTCAAAGCATACGTTCGGAATTTTGGTCAATGACTGATGTGGAACTGAATGGTTTGAAAGTATTTGAAGTTTATAGAGGCAGATCATCATCTGTCAAATTTTGCTTTGAAATTTTAAACACTTCATGCACTCACACACAACACACACACACACACACACACACACACACACACACCTACATACCTGATTCTTCTGGTCTTCAGTAAGGGCCACTCAGAGGGACATGTGAGCTCAGAAGGGTACCCAAGCACACGTTCTTCCAGTCCTGCAAAAGCAATGGTTAAAAAATTAAGAAAGGAAAATCACCTAAAACCTTAAAACCACATTGTCGTGCTTTTTGGCTGACAGTCTAGAACTATAATGCTTTTTGGCTTTGGTACAGAAGTTCCATTTTCTTTTGGTAATATATATGTATTTCCCCTTACCCAAACACTATACATCTCTGGAGATTGGATAAGGGAGACCTCCAGCCCACAGATTTTTCCAGCAGTGTCTGGTGATTCCATTTTGATTCATTTACATATACATCTGAGGGATAAACCGAATCCTTCCTGATTTATTATACAGAACCGGCCTCTGGTACACCTGAGATCTTATTAGAAATAAGAGTGGAATACTTTCTTTTTCGACTAGTCCAGGTGAACAAAGATGTGCAAAAGCAGTGGGATGAAAAAAGATGACTATGTAACACGATGGACACAAACAATGGTGACAATGTAAATAGCTTACAGTTGAATGCTAGAATTTGGCTGGAATTCAATCAACATTTGTCCATAAATATTGGTTCTTAATTAAACGCAAGTGTTTACTTTCATTTCCACCTATACAGACAAATTTACATTGTCATGTACTTATCTGAAAACAGGCCAGTTCAGTTCTGAAAAGTTCCGTAGGTCAGTGAGATGCTGAGCTCACATGACAAAAAATGTTTTGGCACATGTCATGCAAAGAAATATTTTGAATGTGAATTCAAGAGAGAGAAAAAATAACATCTGCAAATGTACAGAATCGCCTATCTGTCATCAGGGAGAGAAGTGACTGTGACCACAGTGGACAGTGAACAGAGAAGTGTTTAGGTGTCTAGATGAGTGCCTGCAGCAAACATCTCTAATCTGCCATTCGCTGCAGGAGTCCTGGCTTTGACTCATCAGCTGACTGGGCCGTACACAAGCCAGCCAAAGTGCGGAGCTCTAACCTGGGTCAGAAGAACCAGAAAACATCCTGAGAGCACGGGGCTAGAGGAAGAGCTCGGGACAATGGAGCTTTTGTGAACTTGCTCAGGGGGGGCGTCCTGGTGATTACAATGCAGGTCACCAAGGACAGTGGGACACGAACGGAAAGGAAATAACAAGACAGGAAATGCCTCCTCATTTCTCATATAATCAATTGTGCTTTAACAACACGACATTTGACAGTTATCGAAATCCGGTTTGTGTATCTTGCTAACCAGATTGGCTGATCCACCTCATTTCTGACCTTCTCCATATTAAGATGCGAGTGCATTCCGCCTTCCACAGAGACCTTGGTGCCCATTCAGATCAAGGTCTGCACTCTGTTTATGAATGGGAAGCTCACACCGTGAGCTGCAGTGGCCTTTGCACTTCAGTGCAGTTGATGATTGCATCCTGTTGAGAAGAATGTGACTTGATTTGATGCGATAAAAAAAGAAGAAAGAAATCAGGGGCATGAACTACAAATTTACAAGGACTGCAGCCTGGATTCAATCAACATCTGCCCTTAACTTTAACAATTAAATGCAAGAGTTGGTGCTTTTTGCTAAAAAAAAATAACAGTTCATTGAGTTCAGCAATCACTTGGTTTGTGAAGAAAACAACTTCACGAGCACTGATTTGCAAGTCACGTGTAATGACAAATGTCGATTCCATGCTGTATCCACATCTATAAATCAACGCCATCAGTGAACAACCTTGATGCGAAACCTAGTGGACGCTTTCTTAACAAATGAATTATCATGCACTGAGGGAATTCAAGGCCTTTTTAGTGAAACAGCATGTGGAAGGTCATGGTTTGGAAGCAAATTAGACTGTGGTGGGAGTCTCCTGTACCAATATTGTGGAGGCAACACATTTCCTGGTACCCAAGTACCCCTTTGGGAAAAAGACTCCTGTTTGCATTTACTAGCTCAGAACAGGAATGCCGGGGAGATGAAACAAAGAACCATTTCAAGCAGAAAAGCACAAAATGCATATATACAGCTCTATAATACAATCAAAAATAAAACAGAAATACAAGTAAATATTTAGCAAAAAATTCAAACTGCCTTGTGGATAGTTGTTTAGTAACATTGGTTCACTAGGTCCAGTAATCTGTAGTGACCTAACTTATTTTCCCTCAGCCAGACTTCTTCATTATTTTATGCATATTAGTACAAAAACTGAGTTTATGTACCATGTGAAAAACTCAGTTCATTTATTTACTTAAAGTACCACTTGTTCTCACAAGAGTGAAGGGTAGTTACAGTTCTAAATTACTCCTTATCTTTAAAAACATGCTTACCTGAGCACTGGCCTCCTCACATAATGTTGGGTCACCAAACATTAATACCCAAAACAACAACTGCATTGTTAAAACATGGTTTTAATTCTCATGCCTCCAGCGCTTATAGACCCCCTTTGACAAAGAGCTGGCTGAAAAGCTGAAAGGAAATTGCCTAATTGAACCACAGGGAGTGGCCAAGGTTGAAAGAGGTCCTCTGCCTTTAAAGTGACCAAATGTCAACCAAACATGAGAGAGTCACAGTTGCTCTCAAACCTACAGTAATTCGCCCCTCTTCAGTTATTATGCATTTCAAATTATGGGTCTAAACAGATATGTATCAGCCCTGCTTTTATGGAAATCACCATCTCATGCCGGATGCATTATTCTCTGTCGAAATGACCTGAATATACAATCGTGGGAGGAAGAAAAACAAGGATATGCCGGTGAGATTGTAGGTCCAGAGATCAATGCAGCCCCCTGGCCATCTAGAATACCACATGGAGGAGATACTGGCCAAAACAAACACTTACATGGGTCTTAAATCGACCACACACAACTCTCTATCTAAAATACGCCGCCTCAATTTGATGTCAAAAGGTTTTTATTTGATTCTCCAATCGATGTGCAACTTCAGCACAATGCAGACACTGATTTTCTGCACAGCATAGAAAGCATAAATTCCTAATTTGGACACGACAGGGACAGGAGTGTCCAGTAGTGACTAATTAAACCATTTATCTGACATTTACCAGCTGCCACCCTCAATTTTCCACTGCTCTAAAAATATCACCTGAAGCAATAAGAATGTAAACAAGTTCAAAGTTATTATGCTGCAATTGCATATTTGCATTATTTTTTCAGGAGACTGTGCTCCAATTTTGAATAGATATTGTAGATATACTTCTCATCCATTTTTGGATATACCATTTTAAATGAAGCAATGCTGCTGTGGCAGGAGCTCCAAAATGAAATAAACAATTAATAATACATTTTTTACTCTTTGGCAGCATTTGCATGATAGATATTGCATTGGTCTTTCTTTTCTTTCCTCCATATGAAGGAGGCTGGGAACCGTAGTGCAAATCAAGAGCAATTATATGCTCTTTCAAATTCCACAGTGTGTCTTTCCACATACTTTGTGAGATAATTGACATACCAGTAAAGGTGTCAGCCCCTTTAAAGCTTTCAGCACTTTAAGCCACCCATAACAGTTCTGAGGAGACTGAAAGGTCACAAATGAACGGTCTAACAGTAAACCCTTTATTGTATTGTAAACAAAGATAGAAAAAAGATCATTCTGACAGCAAAAACATGTGGAGAAACCACTGTGAGTGAACTGTTCATAAAGAAAGTATTTTTAACAAAATGACTCAAAGGCCATTGGGCTTCCATCCAACTCACGAGGAAGGTATACAAAGCTAGAAGAGTCATCCTAATTTACTGCCACTGACCTGTGTTGATGGACTATAAGATTTCTAAGAAGGGGATATCTTCTGTCTAATGACCTGTGTGCACTACCATTATCTTCAAAGCAGGACTATGCACATACCTTTTCAAGTCACTAACCCTACAGCTCCTGTAACCTAACATTTCTGTCATTTCTGAGCAGTTTGGAGACACATCACACATTGTCTACAGTTTAGTCATAGGTAGCTAAAGCTTCTGATTTTTCATTATAATGATGTTTGTGTGAATTGTTGGTTTCTGGGCAAGTGTCCCAAAATAAAACCTGCCAACAATACTACTATCACTCTGTCTTCCCTGCTAAGTATGCAAAGAATCAATAAAAAGGTATTTTGTACTAACACCTTTTTACATTCTAGCTAAGGAGTAGCTGAAAATGCTCCTCCACCACATTTCCTTCAGCCTATTGCCAACCAGGATTTCACACGTTATTTCTCAAGGAAATCCAAATTCTCATCTGGACCATTGCGTTACACATTCTCCAGACATGATGGCAGCTAAAACCATGTCCATGCCAAGCGAGCAGTTGGCTCATTAATATAGGCGGGCCGTAGATACGCCATTCTTATTTTAGAGCCTGGCTCGCACACCATTGTTCTTGGCGTGGCAGTAGTACCTCTCCTGAACCGTATTGAGTTGCATTTGTATATCCATCCATGCAGAGGGCTATTAACTTGAAACAAGAGGTGTAGTGTAAACATTTAAACACCAGATACTTCTAAATGTTTTCTGGTTTAGTAACAAGATGACAGAACGAAAAACAAGCAGATGCATCTCATGCCCCCCTAACTCGTTCTCGTGAGAACATTCCCAATAGGTTCTCAAACCCATTGGATTTCACGCTCCCATCTGCAGGAGAGGCACAGTGCCTGATTTGGGCCATCTGTGTATTATCGTAATGGCTAAGGTATTCTTTTCACGAACTTGATTCTCTGCCTCCTCGTTCTCATCTATCAAACTCCAACTCTGAGCCACAGTGTAAATAAATGAATGTGGGGTACTCCAGAAACACTGAGCTGGGTGGCCATCCAGGACACCTGGGTCTTTCAGGTTCCCATCTCACTGATGCTCCAGAGGTCCCATATGCCTCCAGGGGCGTGTCATGACCCTCCCTTCAAACATATTGAGACACCATTCCTGAGAGGGATGGCTCAGCAGAAGAGGGGAATTCAACTGTGCTGGGAAGCTCCATGTTTGAGCTCTGAACATTAAGAACTCTGCCAGTGAATGGTGACAGAAGTCATGTGGCAAAGCTTCAAGAAACCACATCCCAGTCCCAGCTGGACCCTCCTCTTAGCCAGAGTGGGTGACTCTGGGAATCCTACAGACATGTCAGCCATGGTTTCCTTGGCCAGAAAGGAATCTTCCTTGCAGCAGTTCTGTCTTTTGGTCTTTTTGGTCATACTATCCAGCATGAGTATCTGAATCCTTTCAAACCATTCTTGGGATGAATCAGCTGTCATCTATGAAAAGCCAGCAAGGACTGAACCATGTCTCAGAATCCACCATGTCCCAGAATCCTCCCTGGGTATTAAGTGAACTTTGGGCTAGAGGAATCCAGGGTACAACATGCAGAGATGGTCCTGTGATCCCAGAATGATAGGCCTATAGTTTGCTGCAGAGGAAGACAGGGCACCAACTAATGGGCACAAAGGGATGGTTAAGTGCACAGATTGAAACCCATGGCTGCACCATTTCCTATTTTAACAGCTGCAAGAGCACACGTGTAATTTTCTGGCAGAAAGAATTTTGGTTAGCCCAATGAATTGAGCCCATTGACTGTGGAATCATGGTCTGTGATCTGCAGATTCTGTCTTCCCCAATCCCTGTACTTTTATCTTATTTCTCACATTCATCTAGTCATCACATTTGAATCACGTACGTTTCAAATTCTCTAAATTCCAAGACTGACCCTCAGAAACCAGCCCTTCGATGATTCACTGACTTTACATGGTTGTATAGAAACATTATTGTGTTCAAGGGACAAATCTCCTCAGCTGAGGTTTGCTAAAAAAGGTGTTACACTTTTTCTTTATAAAAACAGTTTGGCAATTTCAGGAATCAGCAGACTTTCCCCCACCCTATTTGCATGCAGAGGAATGTATTAAAGATGCATGTCAGTGGAATCTATGTCACTGTTATGTTACGCAAGTAGCGCACCCCTGGCTCGTGGTGGCGGTGGGGAGTTAGGAGAATGGAGGCGGGGGGCATCTGCTTTCTTCTGTGCGCTTTGTCTGATGAAACGTTACAGATAGAGCACTCCTCCAGAGAAAGCCCCATCTATCTGGGTTTCACATCTGTTCCTAGGCAGTCCAGTCAACCAGATTGTTTTCCTCCCCGACCCAAATGTAGATGCAGGAGCGGTAATCAGAAGCATCTGAGACGCTGTCTTCACATGAAAGTAGAAGGAAGGGGGATGGGGGTGGGGTGAAGGTGGGGGTGGGGGTGGGGGTCGAACAGGGAAACGAGCTCACTCTGCTGCATGAATTTTGGAATTTGGAAATGGGAATGTTAATATTTATGATAATTCATTCAACTGTGATGAGCTCCATTAAGTGTAATACATTTTTGCTCAGTTGTAGGAAATATTATGAACTAAACTAATGCTTAAATTGGAATGAGGTGAAGAAGGGGGTCAAAATCTGTTCAACTAAGATGTCATTTTGAACTTTGTTGCATTCAGGCAGTTTCAGAAATATAACATTTTTGTTATATTTAACATACATTCCACATGTAGAGTTACACATGTACAAAACATATGAAGACGTGTTGAATTTGCACACTCCTTAAAATGGTTCACAAGAAAATATCTTGAAATAGTTCTGTGTAAAAATGGTCGGATGTTCCAACCTCAAATTGGTGTAATCTTAGGTTACGGGCTGTACTGTCACCCCATGTGGAGTTCTTATATTGTTTACTCTTCTCCTATTTAACAGGGATTATAGTGGATGTGGTAGAATATGTGACCACAGTTCCACTCCCAAAAGTCTGAGATCACAAGCAAGATCAATTATTTTCCTGAAAAGAATAACTCTGGATTCCCAGGCCCAGCAGCTAAGCGGTTGGCTTAAATTCACAAGACCCATTATTTTAGCAACCAATCGGAAAGTTTCAGCACTTTGAAGATCTTACCAGCAGCAGAAAGTAGAGATCATTTCTTCCCACAAGTCTCTGTATCTCACCCTTGAGGTTATAACTGCTTTAGCTAGCTGAACAGTCATGGGATTAGAGCTAGAAATATCCTGGAAACGTTTAGGAAAGGTAAATGCAAGAACGTCGTAGTCTTGGAACCACAGCTATTATATGCCAGCTAATGAAGGACTGATAATTTGGCTACTACAGAGGAGGTTCTAACCAGAGGACCCCCACAACCCTGTTTAAGGTAACTTGTAAAAGTAAAACTTCAGAGGGGTTCAGCTTGTCGAATTTCTGTAGACACCCTTAAAAACAAAGGTGAAAATATCATGTTTTCAGCAGACACATGGTTTTAATAAGTTCACGTGAAAAGAGCAGTAATAACATATGAATTCAACAAATGTAAGCACATAACAGACCTATGAAAATTTCAGCTAAATACAAAAAATTTCACATGACATTTAAAAGATAAAACATGCCATTTTTGGGGAAGAAAATTTGCTCTTTGTGATTTTCACATATGAAACAGAATTTTTTGAAAGGGTAAAGTAAGGCTTGATCTCATTTTTATAAATGTTATAATGGTACTACATATGCTGAGTTTTCAATCTAGGTGTGTGACTGGCACTTACACATGCTCAAATAATGAGGTATTTTACCTGTGGAGGCCTCACAGGGCTTATCAAATTCTTTTGAGCATCAAATCAAACTAACATACCAAAATGTCTGTCACTCGTAGGCGTCATTTACACTGGGGTCATGTCCCCTCCACGTTATGTCATGGCCCATTTCATCCCCACCACTTTTTGAAAGCATTTAGTTAGTTGAACCGTCGTTGTCCCCAGCACTTTTCAAAACAAACTGACGCCCATGCCATCACTGTTGTGCCATGGATGTCTTTGGTTCTTTTTAGCGTGTATCTATGTTTTTGTTACTCAATGGAATAGTTAGTGGCTAACGCTGAGCCTTGACCGCAGAACCTAGAAATAGATGCTTTAGCTCTGAACCTATAAATAGATTCAAAATGAAAAATGTGACGTCTGCATGATAATTAAGTGAACACTATGTTTTAAAATGTACACTTCTCAAGTGATTTGTTGTGTTCACCTTGGTAGCAGTTTCACGGGTGCAACGGGTACATAAGTGCTAAGACTTAGGAGAGAGGACACAACTGTTTGATGGAGTACATTGAAGTAAATGCCATATAGAAAACCTTCCAGCCCTCTTCAACTATGATTTTCAGCTGGAAAAAAACAGATTTAGGCAAACAAAATATAGAACTCATGTTCAAGTAACTATGCAGATGGCAGTTGGCACTGTCAAAGAAGGGCTCTGTGACCTGTGATTGGTCTATACTGCTGTAGCCTAGACTGGCAAGCAGTCTTTGCTCTTTCCAAAAAAAAGACCCTGAGAGTGATAAATTATTATTGCACCTTGCTAGTATAGGCATTACTCCTTTCAATTTAATGGCCGTCTTTTTGCCTATGGCTCTATTTACTCTTCCTCTGCTGTCTCATTTGTCAGATGGCAGATGTCATCTCTAAACGGTACGCTAAATTCACTGGCGCTGTAAAGAACATGTGTAGGTGTTGAAAACTAATTGACACTGAAGAGGAGTCATAGGTCAGCAATGCCTTCTGATGGGAGAACACCCATTAATTTCCTGTAACAGTAGTAAATACATTTGTCCACCAGACATTACATTACTCAGATATATATTATTTACATCATTATTTTCCAGAAAAAGTATTAGGTTCAGTGTTTTATGCAGTGCAAAGATATCACTCAAAAACAGTAATTTTGCTGATTGCAGTCAGCTCTAATGTAGGTCAGTGGAAGAGAGGCATGGTAGGCGTAACCCCCAGACCGGTCTTGTTTCAGTATGAGGTCACCGTCCTGACTCAGTCATTCTGTCCCTTCTCTTCAGTGTCAGCATGTGATCCAGGCTTTGCCTGTCCAGCTGTAAGCAACAAGATTTACGGCGCAGCTGAGCAGGGCTGAAGTCAGGTAGAGCTCGGCCCCCCTCATCTCTTTCTAGGCCCTGTAATGAGACACAGATGTTCTCCTTCTTCCTTTCCTGCATAATAGTTGCAGCAAGATGCTTTGTAATCCAAACAATGAGATGTAATTAAAGACACACTGCCCTGGTTTACGCCCAGTCAAAAAAAATGCTTGCAATACGGTTTAGCCTTTCCATTGTAACTTTTTTTAATGAAAGTTCATTTTGTCCACTAGATAGTTAAATTAGTTAACTTTTAGTTGTTTAGTGGACGATTTAATAAAATGCACCAAGCTTTACAGTCATTTTACATATTATGACATATAGAACAGGGTTTTCTCAGAAGAGTGTAGTTAAAATTCAGAGAAATAAGCTTGAAAACGGATCAAACGCAACTGTCCAGCCAAACGGTTCAAACATTCAGCTGTCTGTTCAAATGGCCAAACCACTGCTCCACACAGCTTCCTCTCCTAATTAAGGCCAACCAGATGCCAGTTCAGAGCCATTACTCGGGACCAAGCTGTGGCGTGTTAAAAAGTGCCAAACTAATCTACTCTTCCTCTTCTGCAATCCGCTGAGTTCTTGACAGATTCACTACCCCATAGTCTTCCATAGGTTCGGCTAGGAAACATTGCCACATATTCCTTCTCATCCCATGTGTTCTTTGAAACCCTCAGGTTACAATCACAAGCTCTGTGTCCCACAGAGGTCATTAAACACTAGCATTTTCTATAGATGGAGATTTTAATAGAGTTGCACAGTGGCTGTGTGTACTGAGAGATGCCCAGGAGAGTTCACGTACTGTATGCTTTAATTGAAATATGTCTGCTTGTAAAATTATATGGCTCATTTAAACAGAAATGCATATTACACTTGTGTAACTCCAAGTTGGGAGTGGAAAATTAAGAAAAGTCATTCACGGGCACCAGTTTGAGAAGGCCCTCGGGATTAACCCCCTAAAAACTCCTAAATCCACTTCAATAAAAGGATTACTGTTATTAGGTTATTGGTACACAGTAACTTGATCATTTTCATCTATTTACAAAATGTCCCAACGCAAAGTGCACAACTGTGCTCATAAATACACAGAAATGTTATCATACTTTATTAATATTAAAACTCTGTTGGTGATCCCTCTCCTCTTAGGCCCCAACTGTAATGTGCTACTATATCAATTCACATTTTGATCCAAAATCGCTACCAAGGACAACAAAACAATGTAAAGCCTGGGATAGTCTAAGGCCTATGATGACTGAAAAGAGGCTGAATGTTTTCCGAGAATGGAATTACGTAGGAATGATCGTCAGGTCGGATAAAGAGAGAAAACCAAAACATAATGAGACAAATACAACCAGAGCCCCACAGGGGATCGAGCTGTTCACCGTCCATCTCCAGCCAACCCAGGAGAGGGCAGAGATCTCTCTGTGTGTGAGTTTAGGGCCCACACCGGTCACGGTCGGGGTCTTTAGAACCATAATGACACTGTGCCCTGAGGCCTTGCATTGCGAAAAAAGTCCTCCCACAGGTCCATCTGTGCGTTTGGCGGGCCGCACTCCGTCTCATGCAGATGACATCACTCTTCCAGGCACGCTGACACTGTAATTACTCTTGGAGGAGAGATTAAAAGTTTTAAAATAAGCACTGAGGGGCTCCAGTCTTGTTGCACACACGGGGGAGCAATAATACAAAGACACTGCTGGTATCTGTTTAAGGCACTACTACACTGTAATGGGTATGTGAAAGAGGAGGGAAACTCTAATAGGCCATTAACTTCAAATTTACCACAGGCGTTTAGACTAAATGTCTACAAGGTTGGTGTGCTAGACAATTCATGCACAGCTTCTCAGACTTCTTTTTTAAGAATTAGGCTATGTTCTGAACCTTTTAAAATATGTCCTACTACATGGTTATTTGAACTGAAAATAACCACGTAGTAACGACACGTTTTGTGCCCATACATGCTGTTCATTTTACATGCCATCACAAACAGATCCTTTTTTATGGATCTTTTATAATGGTATTCAATTCAATTTTCATTGACAAAGATCCATAAGAAAGGATCTGTTTTTGTGACGGAATGTAAAATGAACAGCAGGTATGGGCAAAGGGGGTGTAATTTACATTCAAACCTTTTAATTTCAGATAAATTAGGTTGTTTTATGGCCTAAAACTCAGCAAGAATCCCAGCAGCAGAGGTAGGAAGAAAGGTAGTCTAATACCCAGTCTTACCCGTCTGTACAAAACCATTCATTATACCCCAGGTACCCATTTCCCTGCTGTGTACTAACTGTGGACTTTCAAAATGCTCATTGGCCTACCTTGCAGCTTTTCCTTTAATTATTCAATGAGTTACTCTGTGTAATTTATAGTTTGCACTGCTGCTTCTTGGAAAATGGCTCCTCAAGGCAGCCCATGGGCTGTTGGCCTGCAATGCTTCATTTCCCATCAGCCCCCTCCTGTCTATTCCTGTTGATCAGGGGATGACCAAAATGAGTGGGGAAAAAAATCAGGAAGTAGTATATTGCATCAGCAGAATTAAATGCAAAATTAAAAGTCCCAGATGTGTATTGTGGTAGGGAAACCACTTCTAACGTGCTAAAGGTTTGGCAGCCTTCAGAATTGAGAGTTACATCAAAACAGGGCTTTTTAAAGAAATTATATTAAAGGGCATTCCAGTGCAAAAAGCCTTCTCTTTACAGTGTTTCCATTAAAAAGCCATATTTCTTTTTTCCTTTTTTATATATCAAGAGATTTTAATGATTTCCAAGCATGGACAGCTTCAAACATCTGGGGAAACTTCTGAAATCATTATCCAAATTACTATCTGAACATACATCATATTTTTGAGGGGGATACACTTAAAATTATGGCTACAAATATAAGGATAAGAAAATCAGATACATAAACACATTCTCAACAGAGAAGTGGATAGTTTCCCCCAAACTGACATGCATGGAACATCCACAATTTGCTCTGACATTGCTGTTATACTGTAATTAGAAAGGCCCTATAATTGGACAGAAAAGTTGTAGCATACCACAGCATACCATTGTGGATAATAGATACTAGACAGTTTCACAGAATCATAACCTTCTGCATCAAAGTAAGTCCTTTCTTGTGCACAGTGTGAAATGTTGCATAAAGTATGCTCTGCACCTCAATTACTACAAAATCTACCATGCACAACAGCATTTTGCCATTGGTAGGCCTAAAAATCAAGAAAATTCTGAGTTTACATAACCTGAGAGTTCAAAGGCTGTGAACAAGGCTTCAGAGTACTACTTAGTTTGTCGTTTTATAGCAGCATAGAGGCAGGTTTAATAATTGCGCTTTAACAACTACTTCTAACCTAATAGATGAGACCTGGCACAGTGCCGAGTCATGTAGAGGTGAATTCCGAACTAGGCAGTATATGGCAGACCAGCTGTAGAAAGACAAACAGTCCAGTGCTTATGGTGGGCTACCCCAGATGGTTTCCTCAGTGAGCGATTTAAGAGACTTTACTGGCGGCCTTAGGGGCGATCGCAAATCAGGAGAAGTTAAACGGCCTTGTTTTGAAAGGGCACATGTAATTAGGTCTTCCATTCATCTCGCCAGCGATCTGGCACAGGTTCCGTGTCTGTGGAACGGAAGCCTCTGCTCTCTCCCTGCTGCCCGCTTCTTGGCACAGATAATGACATGGACTCCTGGCAGTGACCGCCATGCCAGTCCCCAGGGTGCTTTTCTCAGCAAAAGGCCTGAGTGAAGTGGTCGAACAGCTTTGCTGGACACAGACCTCCCTGCGGTCCCCTGCCACTGCTCTCACCACTCAAGGGCAAACAAACCAGCTCCACCCTATTCAGGTCTTTTCCTCAGCACTTCCCCACAGACGCAGGCTGAGAAGTCTGGTCTGCATAACCACAGAGCTCAAATGAAATTTAACCTTTACTTCAGCGTCTGCTGTGGTTACTAGCCTGGTACAATCCAGCCGATTACCCCTGAATTCCTTGCATTGTTTTCAGGTAGTTAAGAATTGGGGACTCTTCTACACTGGTTAGACACAAGGACATGCAAAGCTGACAGATACCCACATTTGTTCTGCTCTGAGCTTGTCTTAGCCTGCTCCAAGTTTGGATTCACCTTTGTTCTCATATGGGTGAGAGGCATGCTCTTAAACATTAGGACCCCGGCTTGTCTCTGCTCACTGAAAAAGAATAAACTCTGCTTCACCTGACTGGCTTCCTGAAGTTTGCTTGCACAAGGGGAAAACGTGCAGAACAAATACACATCAATTTCTTCTTCCATGCGTTATTTCATTCCAATAAGACTGTGGAATTCTGTTATTTATTTTTGTGCAAGCCTGGGGACAATGCATCTCATGACCATAAATAAATAGTAGTAGGCCTTTGGAGATATGGACCTATAGAAAAGGATGCATGTAATGGATTTTGGGTCTTACTGCCTGTATACTACACAATGAATGGAAAAATTTGCTTTTGGTAAAAACTGGGAAGGCTCAGAAGTTATGCAACAAACAGTTTACTCAAGAATTCATGACAAGCAATATAGTACAACAAATTGAATAGTTCTGTCCAAAATACAGCACATTTTTCTGCAGGTTAATGTCAGCTGTCAAGGTTGAGAGAGGTCTCAGGGTCCCAGGCAGACAATATGCCATTAAACCTTCAGAATGAGCAAACCCTGCCATCTGACATGAAAGGGAATGCTACAAAGAAGCCTAGAAGTATTCATCTCTGGATGGATCCCAGATGTCTGACCTTTACTGCAGCTGCTGAGCTAATTGTGGAGGAAAAACTGCTCTTTTTACCGTGGTAATTTTAACTACAAGACGAAAACCTTGCTTCTTCCTCACTCATGTTTATTGCATCTTTACATCCCAAAGCAAGGTGGAAAATTTGTCAAAATGCCATAAGTACGAATTAATGGAGTGTTATTTCATACAAACCTTGAATAAAATTAAATAACAAAATATTATATTTTGAATGCACACTCTAAGATGGGACTGCAGCTACCCATTTGTATAAATGTTAACACTTGAAAAAATCAAAAATGGCGATACATGCCAGGTACACCACAAACATAATGGTCAGCACGACCAAACTGAGCTGCTTTAAGGGCAGCGATCCTGCTGGCTGGAGTGTGCCTTCAAAATGCACACACAGTACGTGGTGCAGGAAGTGAATACACTGTTAATATTGAGAGCCCCTCAAACAGTCCCATAGCTCTGCACATTCAGAGGAGGAATGTGTATGAACTGAAGGGGAAAGCCAAAGTAGTGAGATACCTCACAGGCAGGAACAAACCCATTCCCTTCCCTGAGGAAAAATGTAAGCAGGCCTGATGGTAGACGATAGAGGGACAAATCTTGATAGCTTTAAGAGCCTTCGCTTCCATTCCAAAAGTGGGTGACATGTATAGACAAAGGAGGGGACATGTCTGCCATCTTTTGGAAGAGGGGGCAGGTGAAGCTTGTTTTTGTGACCCTAAAGGAGATGTCAATATATGTTTACCAGAAATGTGGACTTTTTAATGCACAGATTAAATACAAAGTATGTATTTTATGTAAAGTATGTACAGACCTTTCATGCAAGCAATATGTGTTGCTTTGAGATGCAAATATATGCAGCTCTTGCTTTTCAGTTAGAGCGAAAAATGTGGCTTAAACCTTCCAAACAGTGTATGTAAAAAAAACTAACCACTCCATTTCATTGCCAGTAAATGCTAAATGAAATAATAGGATTATCTCATGTGTTTTAGGAGTTCCTCTGTAATCTTTAAATAGGTGATTGAGTCCCCATTAATATAAATAGAGCTGTAAGAACCACCTACTTATGCAGTTTACAAATCTTAAGCACAGTCACTATCCTCAGGGTAGGAGATTACATTTCATCCTTTGTATAATTTAAATGGATACTTACAGGTAAGCGCTTTGTCCTTTCACACTTATTCTCACATTTATTCCTGGCTCCCTGGGTTGGCTGTCCTGCCTGTTCAGCTCTACTGCCTGTCAGTGCCAGAAACGGGTCCACCATGCCAGCCCCCACCGACCAGACAGATAATGCTAATGCATTACACTGTTTAACTCATTATGTCTGCATGCCGCTGGCCAGAAGCAGAACAGCTCTTCGTCTAAGCTGGGTTCTGTTCGAGGTTTCTTCCTTTTAGCCAGCAGGTTTCTGCTTTTTACCGTCCACCAAGGCTTGCACTGGGGGGTTCTCAGGCATCTATTTAAAGGTGCTTTGCTACCGTGTCCTTGTAAAAAGCTCCATGCGAATAGAATTGAGTGTTATAGACATGCAAAGTTCACTCAAAAGTATATGACATCACAATGGACACTAATCATATATCCTTTTCTGCAATTACACTGCACTGAGTCAGACAGCTTGGGAGACTCTCCATTTATAATAAACCATAAAATTCACCAGGGAAAGTGCACAGATTTTGATTAGTAAATTTGATGGTGTAGTTTGTCATAAAACTTGGTGTGACTCACAGTTGCCCTGAAAAGTGGCTCATCGTTGGTGGGAAAATGCCAGGTGCCTCTCGGAATTTCATAGCGTGTGGGAAACCGTTAAAACCAGTTTATCGCAACTGGAGTTCAGGAATATGATGAGACGACACAAAAGCGCCACTGGGCCAATCCAAAGAGAACAGGGGGTTGCCATGACATCAGCAGAGCCATGCTGTAAACAGTGAACCACACAGAGTCTTTCACAGTAAAACAATGCAAGTCTCTCCTTAAGTGCTTTTCAGCTGCGATTTGAATGGACCTCCTATTTTCCAGCAAGCCCTCTGCAGGGGGTCAATTATACAAGCCATCCAATTCTGGGCTATTAAGAGGTAGATCCAGGCAGACAATTCATAGTATACAGGGTCTCTTTTAATTGAACAGGCAGACACTTTAAAAGCAATTATTTGTATTCAATGAGTATTCAAAATGGAGTTTACAAATAAACAATATGTAATCAGTTCACAATCTCGGGTGAATGAAAGTGCTTGGCACTGATCTTTATTGAGCAAGTGGGTTTCTGCATTAAGAGTTCCACATAAAAGAATGTCCAGACGTTTACCGACTGAACTAAAAAAGGAGAAAAAACACCTCCAGTGAGATCAAATTTTGTGGCTGTAATTATCAAGGTTGTATGCCTGTCGGGTCTAATCCTACAGTTGCCTAATAGAAGGTTTGTTTGGGTCAATACTACGAAGTCATTTACATACAGCTGTGAGACTGACAAATTTGATGAAGTAAACAGTACAAGGTCTGCCCTGCCGTCATCAACACAAGTTACCGCAGGTTTAATCCGTCTGAGGTGCTCTTTTCCCAGATGGTGGTGGTTGGGGAAAACTTTGGCAACTGTTCTGAGGAAACATCTTGAGAGTGTCGTTGAGAAGACGGTTATTTTGATCCTCTGTGGTATCTGAGCTCCTACATCTGAGAGCTTTTCTTCTTAACACTGCTACCTTTTGTCTGAGGTTTTTTGAACCAAAACAACTGAAACATTTATTGAAACAGCACAAAGGGGACTATAATGGCTGGCAATTCAGTTCACAGGCAAGCCAAACACTTTAAGGAGTCTAGAATGGTACTTTGAACAGCGTAAACACAGGGAGAGTGTTGATTTGGACACACCCCCGCATTCATTAATGTCTTAATGGCCATCTGCTATGTAGACCCTTGCTAGGCACCACTGAACACTTCTGATTTAATTACCACATCAAACTCTTTTTTTAACACAAACATTAAAGTCATATTATAAATTCATCTTTTAATGTTCACAGTAAGATGAATCATTAAAGCTTAACTCAGTAACCAATTATAAGTGGTTTTAAACTAGAGATAAACTTCTTTCTTCCTCCACTGCTTCATTAGATATTAATTGCTGAAACCAGCCAGAAGGAGTTATCCAGATATCCATGTAAAAGGAAAGCTCCATTCAGAAAATATAAATTCTCTTAGCCCATAAGCTTATGAATGCTTCTTTAAGTACTTCTTTGGTAGGAAGTACTGATATGTCTCTCCAGGTGATGGAATTAGTTAGTCTGACCAATGTGCCCCACAGTCAGCTGGTTTGCTTGTTGCTTTGCACTGCATGCATTGGATAATGGTAGGAATGCATTCAAAGCATGGGCCGTAAGTACACATGGAGAGAGCTGGGGGTCAGAGAGAAAGATTGCATGTGCACAGACTAATCTGTAAGCACAGAACATCAGGAACAGTGTTTCCCCTGAGCTATCAAACAATCTAAAAACTAACCTCCTCCATCCTCAAGGCAGAAGAACTGTGGCCACTTTCACAACTGCTTTTACAAAGGCACTGACAGGCACTGCCCTGCTCACAGCTCACTGAGGAGAGCTTGTCTCCTGTCTGTCATTTAATGTGGGAGGTATGGGGGTGGAGCCAGCATGACATCCATCTTTTGCTGGCCATTCTACTTTAACTCAATATTCTTCATTGGGGCGGTTGGCCTGTTGCCAAATTTAAATATTTACTTCATCTGAGAACAATGAATCAAGGGCTTCAAAAGGTCTGGCCATTAAGCCACTTCAATTAATTGGGGCTTTTGGCAGATGGGATAATTTAATTAAACAAACAGGCTGGATGACCTGAGGGAAAGGGGAGGGTTTTTTATGGAGACTTGTCCCACAAACACCCTTCCTCACTCTCTTGTTTTATTTTTAGGCCCAATTAAAACACCTTACTTTGGAAAATCATCTACATGTGTACAGTCTTTGTGACTGCATGCAACAGAGGGTGGTTTAAAAGACTTGAGCATCTATTTTTAGCTGTATGTATTGCAGTTGTTCGTACCTGTAAACACAACGCAGAATTACCCAACACTAAATGACTGTATTAGCCGTTATGCTGTCATCTCTTTCAAGCATCAAAGGTCCTTGACAACCAGCCTTTGCATTCAAATATTAGATTGTTCTACAAATCCTCAGTAAATAGCTGAAATAAATTAGATTAAAATGATGTTTAGCAATAACAACAATAATAAAATCACTGCCTTTTAATTGTGATTGAAAAAATCCTTTGGCTTTGGGTTTTGTGGTACAAACTGCAAACATATGCTGTAGACATTTAAATGCTTTGGCATAACCTTTCAACTAGAACCTAAATATAAAATAGTGACTTTAATACCCCTCCTCCAAACACACACACACACACACACACACACACACACACACACACACACACACACACACACACACACACACACACACACACACACACACACACACTTATATAGAATCCCCTTCTCTTGTGCTTTAAACAGTAATTTAAACTACAAGTATGCATAGCAATGCAAATGTTCTGACATTTGCCTAAAAACAGGCAAAGATCGTTATCTGCCGCTGAGTTCAATGAGTTTCCAGAGTTTAGTTCCCCTAATGAAAGGGAAGCCTAATTATCTCTGAGTGTGCAATTCACTTGATTAAGCAAGAAGTGAAGAAAAAGTGTTATGACATAACATGGACTATCTAGAGGATTAAGTCACTGAGCTATAAATAAAATTGTTGGGCGAGTGGTACTTACTGATAAACTGAAAATTGATTACATTTCTGTACAAAAAGTTACAATGTTCCATGAAGCTGAGACAGTGTGTATCTGCAACAGGAGCAAGTTCTTTTTCAACCATTCTGTAAAAAAAAACAGGATTAAAGAGTCTTTCAGCGTAATTGGCCTTCGCTCTGCCAAGTGAAAATGAAGACGCTTGTATTTTCACTTCTGGCAGGCCGGTAATGAGCAGCTGAGGGTGTTCCAAGCCTATAATGATGGAGGCATATTTTATTTTAGCTTTTTTATGGACCCAATGAAGATGGATGCTTAAGCAACTCTTACTATCATGATATTGACAAGTACTCCATATAGCATCAAACCATTCAGTGGTTTATATCATTTACTGGCTATTTGTCTGTTCAGAAGCTAAAATTGTATTGCCTGGATTTGTAGATAATGACTGGTTGTATTTCATTACTTAAAATGACTGAGCCTCTTCTTTGCTGAGCAGAAAAATCTCTCCTTTTAAATCGCAATAGCATGTAGAACACATACTCCATGGATAAAGAAGCTAAGACTACAACACCAGCTTTTTATGACCTCTGGACATAGAATCATGCAAGATGTTCCTGTTACATACATTCCAACATGTGAATGGGCTCTTCTGCAAGTTCTTTCCCATGGTTTACAGTAATTAATCCATGCCCTCAAAGTACAAGTCTTAAAGGGATAGTTCAACATTTTCACAATTAAGTCCTTCAGGGGATAATTTCTTGGGAGGAGAGGCAAATCTGACAGACTTCAATTAGCAATTGCTAACATGGCTAACAGGCACTCAGTAACTACAGACTGCATGCACAGACATAAAAATAGAGTGAGTTATCTCATTTGACTTTGGATAAGTAGAAAAGCATGATTGAATGTGAAAATGATTTACCTAGCCTTTTAAACAAGCGCAGTGGCAGTTTTATTCTTTCTGCCAGAAATAACCTCACCAAGCAAAACATATTCTTTCTTTTATTTCTCAGCAAGTTGTTTTGTTTTCATCTGAGAGGACTGGCAAGTAACTTCTGTTACCTTAATCTACCTTAATACATTCACAGATACTCAAATGACCTGATAACGGTTACAGCACTCTTGTTTGAAATAGGGTTTAACAGCACTTCCCTAATATTGGACAATTTTCATTTTTAACTCTTTGTATAGTAAAATGTGTTGTCCATACTTGATCTGTAGTATCTCACTAAAGCCCAGGGATCACCTAATATATTATAATTTCAGTCACATGACATGGCAGTTTGATCCTGGAGCTGGACACTTCCCTACCTTGACCTGCCTTTACCTAGATTCATCCACCAAAATCATGCAGCAAATAAGCCAAAAGCACTTAACAGCACTTCCCGTCCCTGAAAACTACTCAGCTGAAAACACTTTGGCCAAGTGTCCGTAAAAAAGGGATATGATGCAACCATGTCCAAGCAATTTCATCATACTTCCCTTAAATGACTAGTGATGAAATTCTAGTTTAAACATAAAGTGAAAAAAGCACAATGATCATAAGTACCACGTTGTAGCCTCACATTAGTATGTTTTAAAAGATGCCACTGTAATTCTCACAGGTCGCATGCATTATGGGCTATTTGACTGGGGGCCATCCATTTACATTCTTCGAACCCAGTCATTGCCATTAAAATATAGATGGCTTTTCGTAGCTCACATCTTAACAGTCAGGTAGTGCCACACCCCAATGGCTGCTGCACGCAGAGATGCTGCATTTGAAACGGCCTTCACAGCAGCACAGGACAGCATTTCCAAATGTCTCATACCAATTCTACATTTTCATAGGCCTCAGGTCTTTAAGGGTCAAACAATGAACAGGCCCCAAGGAGCACGGTGCAAATACACTCCAGACAGGTGGAGTGAAGGAAAAAAAACTCATTTCTGATCTAGGTCACCCATCCTACATGATGCAAGACGGATGCAGGTCACGTCTGAGGCACTGAAAGAGGGAACCAAACCTAAGGGATAACAGATGTTCCGCTATGGTGAGCTTCACAAGTGCATTCAAAGGGTCCACAATGAGACCAACACACGCAATACGAAGAGGTAAGACTAGACAGAGGAAAGCAAAGGCCACTTGCTGACAGAAGGCAAGAGGGTGGGGCACAGTGAACTCTCTCCCTGCATTCTCCTCTAGGAACGGTCTCTGCTTCCAGGCCGGTTACAGTGTAAACAGTGCTGGAGAGGAAGGGCCGTTATCTCAACCTGTGATCTTACTCATGTGCCACAAAGGGAGTCCCAACAACACTGTGTCCTTGAGAATAAATAGATGTTTAGATCTGATCCCAGTGACACAATGTCTCTCAAAAGAAATGTAAATTGATTATTTATTTTTCATTACATTCTATTACAATTGCATTTTCATTTTATTGTTTAATCTATAACAAGATCTCATTCTTAGACTATATCTGTTTTCATTGGTTAAATTGATTAAAAGAACCGCATCTACAATAAACATGATACTCTTTGGTTGACAGATCCATTGAGGTATTAAGTGCTGTAAGTGTTGTGTAAAATGTACCATCTTATTGAAAAATGTGCAGGTAGAGGCTTACATTCATGTACATTTGACAATTTGTCAAAATTGATATGTGGCCTCTTTATTCGCCAAAACCTTTTATATTTTACGATAGTTTGGCTACTGAAAAATGAAGACAAGTTTCCCTTTTTCTATTAAAATGTAACCAGATGTCAAACTACAACACAGAAGTGACGCAAGCCATGGTCACTAAATGACACTCCCCTATATTGTGTCCATTTTGCATTTCCTAACTCCCTCTTGAGAGATCACACAAGATGCATGTATGCTAACTTGGTTGAAGCAATTTTCCTCGGTAATAATCAAACAACATGTGCTAAAACTTTACATTAAACATTCATGAGCATGAAGTATGACATAATATATTACAGCAGCGTGTGTTTGCAGGATGCAGCCCTGCTGGCCCATGTCCACATGACAAAAATACGTACCCAGATATACAGAACTGCAGCGCTTCAGTTTTTCTCCCCATTAAAAATCTAACCGTGAGGATACGTGTAATACTTGCAAGTGTTCAAACAAGGCATACGTCATAATTGGCATATTCCTCTGCAGAAAATGCAGTGATTTCCGCTTCCTCAGTAGCGTAATGCATTCTAGCCTACTGCACAAAAGCTGATATAAATTATGTTTACTTTTGTCAAAACACTTAAATGACGAATGGGCACGTATGAAAATGATTACTGTATTTCTAAATGAAAAGAAAAATGCAAATGATTTATTTAATAAAGATGGTTGCTATGATTATTCATTATTCATAACTATTTTATTTTTTGTGCAAGTTTTATTTTAATTGTTTGCATGAAAATAACGTCACATGGGTCTCATCATTTTGAACAACTTTAGAAACTTAAAACAAACCGCGATTCCTTAAGCGTATTTGAATCCTATACCGAACACACTAATCGAAATTAAGAGAATCATTCCTTCAGAAAAATTGCATGCATACATGTACACGCATTGAAACTGCAATATTGTCACTTTCATCAAGTCGTCTTTAAGCAAGGAAAAAGTATACTTGAAGAGGTTCAACTGGATTTGGCATTCGAAATACAGCTAGTGATGCTGTTACCGTGCGCAGTCCTTCCCTGAAGCTGCAACACTACCAAAGTATTTTAGGAACTGGGTGCCACGACTTTGCCTCTGAGAACTAACCCTTAACAACCGGTAAGTACCGTTAGCAGAATACGTTAAGGAAAAGCAAACATATAAAAGATCAAAACTATTTCGAAATACTAAGCTGTTCCGTAAACCGCTTAACTGCTCGGGTTTTGTCATACTTACAGTGTAAACCGGTTCCTACAGCTGTAGAAATGTCCAACAATGAATGGGAGTTTCAGTCGTCGGCAAGATGCGCACGTTCTTCACAATAAATTCCTCGGAGTTTCGCGGAGACTCCGCTGAAGTTAAGGTGGACTGTCTTTTTGTCCTCTTTCTTAAGGAAGGTCTCTCCCTCCCCCACACTTTCTCCGTGACCACTGAATATGGAGAAGGGCTTTCTCTTGCTCTCACATACAAATTCAATCTTCAGTGCCTGCCCACAGCCCATCTGACGTCGGCTTCCTCAGTCACAACTCCCTCTCTTCCATCCCTTCCCCCCATTCCATTTGCCTGTCAAAAACGGAGAAAAGAAAAGAAGTCTCTCTCTCTCTCTCTCTCTCTCTCTCTCTCTCTCTCTCTCTCTCTCTCTCATACAAGGGACAATTGGTGCCAGGAATTTGGCTCGGGCCCCATCCCCCATCTCCTTCCAACACCAGCATCAAAGATTGCCCCTAAAGATGACCCATTCCTGATCACAGAACAGTAATTATTTTGTTCAATTGGCATTATTGCATGTTTTTGAACATACTTTAAATAGCAGATGATGAACACAGACAAATTAAATGATAATTTGATTTCCTTACAAACATTAATATGTTCTGCTGATGTTTGAAAATTCATATTTATCTTGTTAATAAAATATATGTGACTATGATTCCCTTAAGGCCGTCATACAGTTATGAATTTAAGGTGCACATAATATTATGAAATTGCCTAGAAATTGCAAACTAAAATCTTAGTTGAAAAATCTGCATGGAAAAATCTTGTATTATTTTATTAAGACAAATATAGAAATATCAAGATATGAGAAGGCACTCCAGAACAGTTATGCATAAGATATAAGAATAACCAGAGTACTCTCTAAGGAGTGAGATGTCTTATTTCATTTTTGTTCCAACTGCATAGTCTGTAGAACATGTTCGCCTGGGATTGGTTATTCTCTGACAAAGTGTGACACAAGTTCAGTTTGGGTCACAGAACCCACCAAAGCCTTTCAAGTCGTAAACAAAAGGAAATATTTGACTGGTGAACTAAGAATTACATCAGCAGAATGTATCTGCAAATGTAAACCAAGAGCAAAATGAAAACAAGTTTGTAACAATGCAGCGCAGTAATATCACTTTTCTTTGTGGTATACAAATACAAGAACATTCTCCCATTTCAATGGCTGTTGGGTCTTGTTCTGTATGCTAGACAATAACCCTTTATGTATGCATATGAAATATGGCACATTATTAAAATCAATAAAACAATTAGACCACACAATAAGCTACCAGTGACACAGGGTCAAGGGTGTCTGAGAAGTGGAAATCGGCTAGCATTCTGCTGTGTTCTCAGTCTATGTACATGGTATAATTTTACACAGTTTCTTAGCAGGGGTCGTGCATGTGTACCTGAGCTGTCCCCTGGGTAGTCAGTCTGTAAGTCTTTCATTTTGTATAGCATCATTTTCAAACAGGATGCCAGACTGTGCTTAATTTCACAGTGGAAATATATATATATATATATAAAAACACCAACTAACCAATCTAAGCAAAACTGAAAAATCATAGTGACCTGTTAAAAGGGAAGGGCAAAGAGGGGAATGAGTGAGGGATCATTCCAGTATCTAGTATCATTCAACTAGTGACTTTAGTGTTACACAGGCAAAATGGCTTTATATTTACCAGCAATTCCAGAGAGAAGAAAGGGAGGCATTCATATTTCACAGGGCAATGTTTATGTGTACAATAACCTGACAGGGCTGTCAGACAGAACGGTGTCCACAGCTGTAGTTGAAAACCTTGGACACATTTACAGTTTCTCAGTGTGTGCAAGAGAAAACAAACAAGTTGCCTGACAAAGGAGACTGGTATCTATGCACTGGCTCCAGGGCAGCGTGTGTTTTTGCAAACAGGGTACAGGAGCAGATGTGCTGTACCATTCGGGGAAGTGTTTCAATTTGAGCTGTCTTCAGCAATGATAACTGATTCATACAAACACACATACACTCTCAGAGAGAAGGTTCCCTACAGGTTCTTCATTTCAATCCTTAAAATTTCTTCTTAGCTAGATATCTCTGAAGGTTCCGATAACTTTAGATACAGATATCTCTGGAGTTTCCGATAACTTTATTCAGTGGGATCTGAAAGGACCCCATTTAAGAAAAATCTTCACGGGTTTCTCTAAGCGAACAAGAATCCTTAAGGATTGACCTTTTTCTGTACAGTTTACATGAAATTTACATTAAGATGTTACAATAACCCTATATATTATGCACAATGTGTAACACATATATCCCTGTATACATAATTCTACAAGTACCTTGAATACTGATAGAGATATGTTATCAGAGATCTTGCTATATGTCAGTCAGAGAGATGCAGGGCCATATGTATTCAAAGTCCTGCCAGTCGATCAGAGGTACAGGACACGGCTCACTGCTGATCTGTTTTCACTGCAGCGTGAGCCAGACTGCAGACCCGTCCTGTTTGGAATTCCGTCCGGAGACCTCAGAGACGGAGCCTCCCGAACGACAGCCCATCAGGGACACACTGCGCCCAAGGCAGCATGCACATCCCCATGTGTAGTAACCACAGAAAGTTCCTTTGCCTCACTGTACGGTCAGAAAAGAATACAGGAGGCCCCTATCTGACAGCTGCTGTGACCAGCTGAGAGATCAGTAATGCCGATTTAGAGAGTGTGTTACTGGAGTAAGTGCCTGTTTTTGGCACCCAGGAAAAAAAACCCATGAGTCTATGTGACGGAGAAATGTCTGTGCTTTTATTCCCAAGAAAGTGCAATCCTGAGGACATGAAATAATAACAAGATCTCTCCACTCCTAATGACAAGGAAAGCAAGGAGGAGTCTCGAGTACACCTATGAATACAGGCATGAAAGTCATAAATTAGAAGGTGAAAACTGGATGTAAAGACAGCTTTCATTACTTCCTCAAACATACTGTAAAATACAGGTAAGATACCCTGTAAAACATAAGATGCAGCATGTTTTATAGCTAAGTACAATTATCACTTTCCATTTCAAACTGAAAAGCAGCCTCAGACTTGCACTGCAGACTCTGATGAAAAGATTAATTTTGGGATCAAAATGCAGTTTGCTTGCATGTCCCTGAAAACCCTATATATTTATAAACTATATTTATTTAGCTCTGGTCAAGTGATTGCCATGCAGGCATATGTACATACCACAAAGGGCCATGCACACATGTATACGCAAAAGCACTTATAAACATACATCAAACACCAACACACACTTGCACACATGGTGTATGCAAACAAATGCAAGCACACAGACAAGTGCACAGAAAGGCACACACACATGCACACACAAGCACAAACCCAGGCACAGAAATGCACACACAGGCACGTATACACTCACACACACAAACACACCAGTCCAGCTCTTCATGCCTCACATTCCTCTACATTGTTGTGTGAGTGCGCCAGGCCACTGTGACTGAAGGGTTAGCGGAGCATTGAGAGTAAATGAAGAGATGACACTGATGGCTGGTCACGGGTGAAGGCCAGCTGAATCCCCCTGCAGACTGAGTCACAGCGCTGTGGCTGAAGGGAAATAAAACATAGGCCTGCACTCATATGTGGTCAACTGAACAAGAGACAGGAAGCGTGAGCATTTCCTTGTTTCACTGTCACTAAGATAACGCAGCTATTCATCAAGAAGTACAGACACATTTAGTCATACACACCAAGTCACATAATTTTCAAACTGAAATCAAACTAAAATGATCAAAAAGAGCAAACTCGACTTCAGTTCTGTTAACTGAAATGAGTATTTAGCAAGCTTGCTCCGAGAGGGTAACACTTAAGATGTGTGATAAAAATTGATGTGAAACTAATGCTGTGACTTAAACGGGGCTTTCTCAGACACCATGAGTCCGCTTCCACTTCCCTTTTGAGTTTCTGGTGGTATCTCAAAAAATATTGTATGCCACATATTATGGTAAATATACATAAATGACCAGTTCCAACAAACTTGCTTACATGTTGGTTGTTGGCCTGTCTTTTGACATGTGGAATGACAATGAGAAATGCTGTGTTTTGGTCCCTCAAGGTCGACTGTGTATCTTTTTTAGTGTTTCACTGAGGGAGGTTGTGATAGAGAATGCTTCACACTGTACTTTTGGAGGAGCTGCAGGTCAGATGTCAAACACTGTGCTTCCTCAGGCCTGTAGCAGTATTAGCATAGCCCTCTCAAGGATGTGATCTATGAATGTGTGACTTACTGTTGATATATTTATTTTTTAATTTTTAAACAAACAGCTGTCCTATTTCACAGCTTATATACAATTACATTTGTACATATTCTACTCGAAAAATAATGTTTGCAAAAAGTAAAACTCAGAGAAGACTTGTCATACATATTGGGGTAAAGGTTTTTTTTATTTGAAACAAATCACATAAAAATGTAAACATAAAAAAAAAGAATTTTAGGTCTCTTGTTTGTGTGTTTTACTGGCCATGACCAACCAGTTTCAAATCACTTTTTAATCTCATATTTTTTCCTCACTAGCAAGAGTTCTTCCTGTCATAGGTGTAAAGGCCTTTTTAGTTAGCATGCACAGCTTGCTATACACAGTTTTAATGCCTGTTTGACCTCGTGTTTCCTCCACAAATAGATCTTAATGTGACAGGTGTTAACCACTGCTCTGAACGCTCTCTCCCTTTATGCACTGCATCAGCCTGAAGCAGAGACACCTGCCACTTTTGGCAGGAGGTGAAGACAGAAAATATGACCTATGACTGATTTATGCCTTCCTCTTGAGTGATAAACATCTATCAAGAGGAGCTCAACCTTCAGCATAAAGAGAGTCATTTCAATACTTACTTTAGCAAATATGGTAAAATGCACTGGCAACAATGCTATTGCACAGCAACATTTTGCAATAAGTCATATAGTCTAATAGGATTTTTTTCATGAAATAAAAATATAACCTGTTGCATTTTTATTTTAAATATGTTGGAGCTTTCTTTTTAATGGTAACAACTGAACTAACAAATTGACTGCTCAAACATCTACACAGTCCTGCACCACACATACTGTATATTGTACACATGTAATTATTATACAGTTCGGAAAGCAGCATTTCTGTGAAAAAACAATAAAGATGTCATGGAGGAGTATATGCCAGTAAAAGAGCTGCCATGGTTATATGTGGTTGTTGTTCTCCCTAGTGGACTGTCAGTCTGTGGAGCCAGCATGATTGACAGCTCCCGGAGAATTAGACTGATTGCAATCCACAGGGATCGCTTCCTGACCTCCCCATCAGTGTGATATTGATCAAGGGAAGGACGCCCAGTTAGCTATCAGTCGCCAGCAGCATTCAAGGAAATGAGAAAATCTCCGATACCCCTAAAAAACTGTGGCAGTCAGCATGGGTCGCATAGCAAAATTGACCTTCCCCATTCACAAGATGGCCCTGAGCAGCTCATGGTCATATAGAGTGTCACCGCAGTTCATGGGAAACCTCAGGAAAGGTAATAATTAGGAAAGGTATACTTCTGGGAAGGGCTATGGGGTGTTTTTGCTATGAAAAAGTCTTTAAGTAACAATTTTAGTAGAAGTTAAGAATAGAGACATCTATCGCATACATGAACATAGAAACACATAGGAAATACCACATTAATTTGATAAACTCTGTTTATCAGAGAAAATAACATCATCTAGTGACACATCACCAGAAATGACACATTTTTTGTTTATTATTGGTTTTTTCCATTTGTTGTAATAGTGCTTGTTAGGTACTTACACTATCAGTCAACAGTCAGATTATTTTCCAGAGGTAGAGGCCGAATAATATCCCAGTTCATCATACAAATGCACACCACACACGCAGGCTATTCTGGGTCTGATGTTCAGGGCTATAGTGAGAGCCGCTGCAGAACCACCAGAACCCAGGACTTTCCTCACTGTTTCCATGTGAGTGGCTCCATTCACACCTCCTCTTCAGAGGCTAAAGGCTTGATTTACTGAAGCATTACTGGTGCAGAACGGCTAAGAGAGTGTGACTGGTTGAGGTAGTTTGTTAGCTCATAAATCATGTCACTGAAATTGTATGTGCAAAGATTTAAACATGAGCTAAAGGCTTGATAACTCAGACCCTAAGTCTGTTATAAGTTTTACCTCATGATTCATGTGACTGCTGTATTTGCTGTCTTCATTGAAAGCATGGAATTAAATCTGATGGTTGAACTGGTTTAAGGTTTCATAACTCTGTTGTGAGTTCCTGTTCCCCCTCCCATGTGTGCATTAGTAAGGAAACAGGTTATTTCCATTTTATTGATAAAAATCCCTTTTGTGTTACATCATGGAGCAGGTCAAAGCCTGAATACACATGGATTCACAGTTATTGTAAAAATGTGATTTTGTTCCACTGAGCTCAATCATCTCGATGCGTCTGCACACTGCAGCCGTTGATCTGGTGGGTGGGAGATTCTGCGGTTGTGACAGTTTCAGGTTAATTCCACTGCTGAAGGCCCTAATGAGGAAAACAGGTGAGACTGGGAGGTGCGTACATGGAGGGGAGGAATGGCCAGAGATTTCTCAGAACAGCTAGATGTTTCTTAGAATGTGCATCTGGAGAGCTGACAAATCAAGATTTAAAAATACAGGATTATTCATCAGTTTTAAAGGCCCCGCTCGTAATATATCACTCGGCTATGATATAACAGTGGGTACTTTCTCAGGTTAGCTAAACCCATTTGATTTATCATCTTTGGGAAAGCTGTATTTCCAATCAAAGACATCAATATGACATCATCTTAACTTGAAGCAAGACTGTAAAAAGAAACCCTGCTACTATTCAGTTTTGATCAGAACCGGGCACTACAGAGTTGGGCCTGCCTATATTCCAGCATCACCACAACTTTCATTATTGGGGTCTGATAATTGAAGTCTTGGAATATAACCCTGTTGTCACGGAAAGTCAAAGGGTTACAGCAATCAATATCAACATGATCAATAATATCAATATGGACTGGGATCCCTGTGCCAAATCCATAATTTTTATCATTTATATTCATTAACTATTCATATTTCAGCCAGCCAGGTGTATTTGAAAACATGGATGATGTCCTTAGGAAATACCAGAAATGGATTTATTATAATGTAGTTTCACCAAAGTCTCCCAATGTCAGAAAGAAGCTGAACAATCAAGCCGTAAAGATGCTGTTGCCAGTAAAGACAAATAAATGATCTGAAACAAGCTGACAGCACTTTTCTGTGTGCAAAGCCTGACACTGATAGCAACCGGCATGAGACACAAACATTTGGAACTCAAATGTCATCCCCCTCTCTACTTTTATTTGGTTTTGGTTAGAATATTTGTCTTACACAAGAAAGGCGTATTGTCAGAAAGGGGCTGACTCCAAGAATTTTAATTACATTAGCCAGGGTAAACTGAAGCAGTGAGGCAGGCCTCAGAGTTTACACTGCTGCTCAGTGTGACGTCTCTGTTTGAACACCCACACTGGCGGCATCGCACCCTTTGAGCTCAGATCTGAGGTACCTCATTTCTCACTGTAAGTCTGGGGGTGTTGAGATGTGGACGGCTGAAGTCTCTTTCATGTGTGTGAGTGTTATTTGGTTCCCCCATCCCCAAACCTTTTCTCCTCACTTACCAAAGTTGGAGAAGCAATCTTTAGTTGTCCCTTTTTGTTTCAGTGAAATAAATGCACACTTTCCCAAATGCCACAGTTTATAATACCAAATATGTGTTTTAACAACGGGACAACATTAAATTGATAAGGCCAAAAGGCAATAGGCAGCATCTTCATATTTAGATACACTTATTAACTAATGTTTAAGGATTGGTCTGCATTGATTCAAATTATATAACTTGCAACTAGGTATTTAAGGCCATTTTCTTAAATTATACTTTTAAGTATGAGGTTCCTATATAGAAAACATAATAATGAAATCACTGCTAGAGAAACCTAGACATGGTATAGGCCTACTATATACTAATGTATTTCTTAGTTAGGTATGTACATACAAATTCCAGTATTAGAGATTGAAGTCAGAGGTTATCAGCTGCCTTAATGAAAACACCTTGCTGTGTGGCTTAGGCCATAGGTCCTGACCAAAATGTTGGCACCAATTCACTTTGGAGTGTCTGCCAGCAAAAAAAGGGCATAAGTAAACACCATAATGTAGCCAGTTCTGCCCTCTGATACTCTGGCTCCAAAAGAGATTGCAATCAAAGCCTGAAACAAACATGTCTCTGTGAACAATGATGAAACACAACACCTTTGTTGAGAATAATCTCTGGTATTTACAAAGAGAAACAAAATAGCTCATATACAGAGGAGTAAACACATTCCACAATGCAGTCATCTCTGCATAGAACAAAACCTTTTTTAATGGAAAATTTGAAAATGGAATTATAAATGAACTCTGAAATTATGAGTCTATGACGCATCTGTGTAATCATCAGTTCTGTTGTAATTTCAGAATCAGGAAATTAAGAATTATGTGGGTCAGTTATGATACAGAAAGAGGTTTAGATGAATAAGGAAACACTGGATGCCATGAACAGGCCTGATCTTCTTGGACATTTTAAAGTTTTTTAAATTGTGAAGCGCATCTGTTCTGGGTATGAGAACCAAATCCAAATGTCCTCTCTACTGCCTGTAGCTGTGAGATCATCGGCAAAAACTCAGCAATTTGGAACTTGCTGCAGACCCCATATGTGGGAACCTTGTTGTGGGCAAGGTGGTTTCCACAGCAACTTAAAACAATAATATAAATGTGTCCCTCACTGACGCACACACCACACAAACATAAATATACATGATGAAAACTTTGTATAAAGTCGCCAAAGGAATGATTAACTATGGCGTTTGCGTATACCCAGAGCAGTATGCACAATATACATTTGTATAGTTATTCAGTTGGCCTATTGTGCAATAAATCGCTGAAGAGCTATGACGATCTGATTGCCTCACAGTGCATTGCTGCATGTCACCAACAAGGTGGTCAACCGCTAACACCCCTCATTTCTTTTAGAAGAACCGCTGCTTTGGACTCGAGGGGTTGAGGTTAACAATGTGTTTGTAATTGTGCATATTTGCAAGTAATTAAATCCAAAGCATGTCTTCTGAAAGGCAATCCCGCATGTATATGAAAAACATCTTTCCTTTATTCAAAGGTAATTAGAATAATTAGCTCAATTGCATTCTATTAACTTTCAAGAAATGTTTTTTTTTTCCTATAAGGATGCATGTGAACATATAGTTGCAATAACAAGCAACGTCTAATTTTAATTCCACATTTAAGAATAATGCCAATGTTATCCAGCCGGCCGGACTCACACCAGTAAACAATTCTGGGGGCAGACTGCAATTCAACTTTCTTCCTGAACCCACTGGAATGACTATTTATCTACATTCAGGAGCCACATGGATTACTAAGAGCCTGGGTACAGACACGCTTCTGTTGTTTTAAATCTCATCACCTCAGTTTGGTTAATGTCGAGTGGTGAAGAAAATCATCCAAATTGCCTCCATAGTTGAGCACCTTCATTGTTTCCTTAATTGGTAACCTTTACCTTTTCTGTCTACTTACAGATGTGTATCAGCCAGGCCCGAGTGACACTGTATCTCTGAAATATGATCCACTGACTCACTCAATCATGTGTTCACCTGAGAGAATATGTCTGCAACACTGACTCAGTGAACTGACAAGATGCTGTAACTTACTGCATGCAAAATCATCATGGGACCAGGGAGCTGGTTGTATGTGAGAGTTAATGCATCTGTCCAGCCATTTCAGAGACCTGATCCACACAATGAGGAGGAGAGAGCAAGGGCTGGCCTGGAAACTTCATGGATGCTTGTGATGGAGATCATTTTTGCCTCTGCATCTTTGGCATCTGGGCTCCCTTATCATAACACCATGGAATCTGGTGTCTTTGAGACCATATATAGAATGGAAATCTGACTTATTGGTCTTGACCATTTCAGAAGTGTTAAATACTTATATAAAGAAATCAGCTTAGCTTTTTTAGTGAAGCATTTCTGAAGATCGCAAAAATAACAAAACCATAGTGACCAACCAAACAAAATACAAACCAAAAAGGAAAAAATGGAAATCAACTAATTTTGTCAAGTTCTGAAATCAATAGAAAAAAACTTAATTTAAAAGAGTCAACAAACTCTTCCAGATGTCAGGCCTTCAGTATTCATTGAGGCAGTTATGAGACACTACATGACGACACTGCAATGGTCTCAAGTTGATGAAAATAATGTATAAACAAATGGTGACAGATGCATGGCTAACACAGAGCATGCAACACACGCCATGCATATAAGAATCAGTCTGTGAAAATTTTATTAATGGGCGCATATTATACAGATGACTAAATATCAAAATAATGCCCTATTCTGAACAGTTCTTGGAAAATATGTAAACTATTATTCAATTGCCTTTGTTTACAGCAAAATAGCAACTGGATCAGATATCACACAGCTGTTTTTTGATGGATATTAAATAAAAAGGGGTAATCCAATTTAATGGCTTTTGGACAAATACATTTCTAGATAGTGCCAAGAACAGTTCAAATGGCCCAGTACCAAAAGGTTCTTAATTGATTTCTTTGAGGCATGCATTTAGAAACCTGTTTCTATGGCAATACGGTACAGATTTCCACATTAACAACTGTAGATGGGCCAGTAGAGTCGTAGGTGCAGAACAGACACTTTCTTTACAGACAGCTCAAATAGCTACAGGTGGGGGAGGTAACACATGGTACATGTGCCTTATTTCAGGAGTGAAAGGCTTTAAAAATATATTTATTTATATTAATCTTTTATGGTGATTTGAGGCCTCACACACACAAAGCAGAACATTTAATTTTTATCAACCACTCGCTTAAACAGTTTGAATGAATGAGTTTACTCACACATTACTTGTTTGGCCTAACTGTCCAATGATATTTAAAGCAATAACTATTTCTTTTTTTACTCTTCTTCTTCCTCTCCTTGGTTTACTCTCATGTAACATGGATGAGTTTTTTTCTTTTCCCTAGGGGAATGGGTTTGGGTGGATATGCTCTAAGATGGGGGTTGTTGTTGGATGTACTGAGGGTGGGGGGGGCTTAGTTGAGTGGGGGAGGGGGGGCTTAAGGGAGTTTGCTGTGGGGGATAGAGGGGGAGGTCCTTTTTGTGTTGTAGATACATTGTTAAAGTTGAAAAATGAATAAATAACAGAATTTACTTCTAACTAGATAACTGGTAGGACTGAAACTGTCATGAAGCATGTGAGCTAACTTTTAGTCATAACTTCAGTAATGGCTTTGAACCTAACTTAGCCTTCCAAAGCACTAAGGAGGAGATGCTGCTTGAGTGTACATAAACTTCCATTTTGAATGAGCCTTTGCTAATTCGCACCAAATATGGTGAGGTTATCTTATGCATGTTAATATTTCAGCTACTGAACACTGATCCTAGGTCTTGCTCCTCTGCTTAATTCTTCAAAGCCCACCTAATTCTGAACTTCTCATTTTATTTATTGATTGTGTTTTCTAATGGTTAGGTCTGGTAGAGTGGTCAATAAGGCGATAGTATGTCAAGCTTTCATTCATTACATTAAGGACTTTACTAAGCACAGTACACCTCGTGCTTTGATTGAATCAATTGTATTGGTCATATTATACCTTAATGTCATTAACAGTACCTGCTGATGCACTGCCAGCAGTGCTCGATGGGCCAGGCATCCTCCAACAAAGAACTAAACAAAGGGCTTGTGAAAAGATGCCTTGGGCTAAATGGGTTCCAATGAGTTTAAACTACATTATGGTCCCAAGGCTGACAGCTGAGAGCTACATTGTTTGGCAAACATTCTTCAAGAATAAATGAGCAATACTGCCACTCTCCAGGGCCAGTTGTGTTGCTTTTGCCTGTAATTTATTTTCCCAATCTAAAGTATTGGGCTTGGAGCAAGTCCTGGAGTAAAATTCAGGTTTTGGAGCAACATTATGGTGTCCCAGCTGCAATCAAGGTTACAACTTAATTACAGAATCTGGTAAACTCCAAGCAATTTAATGTGACACGTTGCAATGTTTCGCTCTCAAAGATAAAGAGAATGACAAAATTTTCTGACAGGTTGGAAGGTTCTCAGAGGCAACTCTTTGTAACCAGAGATCACCACTGAGGAAAGTCGAGACAGACATTTATTTTGATTGGATGCTTAGAGGCCAATCACAAGATCTAATTTCCCCAAGTGCTTAGACATAAATTGAGTGTCTACACCTGTAAACATAACAGGCCGAGTGTCTGGCAAGAGCTAAACATTGCAATATAAACTGCATCAAACAGAAATCATAATTTAGTAACCTCATGGGGTAGAAGAAAGAATAAAATTGGAGCAAATCCTTCATTCACATGAATGCAGGTCTCATATATTTTAAAGGGGATGCAGTGGAAAGTGATTATATGTTTGATGAAAAGTAGTTGTACAAGATATTGAAATAGAGGAGAATGGTTTGGTTGGCCTTTCCAAGTCCTTCTACATCTACCGAGTAAATGCCCTGTCTAAAAACCTGCACACAAAGTAGCATATCTCCTTTCACCTCTTAACACTGATTGACTGCACAAAGTTTTGGCTGTATTATTCTCACCATTACTTATTCTTTAAATTCAGTAAATAAAGAGAGTTTTCAGATGCAGCCAATACTATCTATTTGTTATCTTTTCCTCAGAGTTCATTTTCATATTCTTACCTTACTGACTTATCCATAAAATTTGAAATCAATTTCATGCTCAAATTTGAAATACATAAATTGTATAATCCTAATTGTTGGGTAAATTGCTGATAATCTCTGAGATTAGCTCTACACTAGGTGCCCTTAATATCATATCCGCACCAATTTTCATGTATAAATACACATTTCTTGCTACCTTAGTGTGACTAACACCTGAAAAACAAACTCACCCAGACCATAGTCACGCAGCTGTTTGGTCTTTGGCCCAGTTGGAAAGTGTAGTTCTTTTTTCCTGTGGTTCTTCAGAAGGACCCATCTGCAGCTTGTTTTATGTTGAGATGGAGATGGTGATGTGGTCACATGAGCAGGGGGCAGCCGTTGGTGTCTGAGGATGAAAGGACCCGCCCCATCTCTCTCCTGGGTCTGACATAACAAAAAGCCACAGGCTGCACACTTTGTCCAAAGGGAGAATGATTCAGGCCTGTGGTTTGAGAGAGTGACATGGCCTCCAGATTGGATCCACACCCAGACTCGCTCAGACAGTAAAAATGAGCCTAATGGTAACTTCAAAGTCTACAACAATTTGGAGGCTTTTAGCACAGCTCTCAAGTCATTGGTGCTGTTAGGGCTGACAGGGGAAATATATTGTTTCTCCTCAGAAAGTTCCTCAAAACAGCAAAAATACAGCACTGCAGAAGGTTGGGTAAAAAACTGAGTTACTGTACTATAAATGACCACAGATAGTCAGTACCTTGATTCAACATTTCTCTCAAAAGACAGCACCTCCAACTGCACAGTCTCCCCATCACCATTTCACAATTTCCCTGATCTTCCATAGGAAACACCAACTCCATTGGCAAAATAGTTTTCCCAATAGGTCTTCCATTCAAGCTGAGGCCTGTGCCATTGAGTAGGAGCATAACACATGATGGTATGACCATAGACATACCAAGAGATCTGTTTGGCCACGCTGCTGTCATAAAGCACATTCTAAAGTGTCTATAGAGATAAGCCCATGTGAAGCAGATAAGAAAATGTCTGCCAAGACAAATTATGATCACATTTAATACCACACCTGTAAATCATTTCAATAGGCAAGCAGGACCAGGTCTTGATGATAATCATTGCTTTCAAATGTTGGCAAATGCTCAGACAGTATGATTGGGAGAATACCCCCATTTTAAGAGCATGTGATTTTTTAATGACCTTTCAATCCTTTTTACAGTTCACAAAATCCCCACTCAATCCCACTAGATTATGATATTGAGGAGATTAAACACCTTTCATGTATTTTATGCCCTCATATTTAAGCACACTTTGATTTTTTGGCATTCTATCACTCAGACATTCCCTGCATAGTGCTATTATTTTAAGGGTCAATGCTCCAGGCTTTTTGGAAGTGAATTAAAATAATAAAAGTCAAATATGTCATGCAGTACAGTCTGTTATTCATAGATCCTTCCTAGGGATTACATTTGACAGACGAGGGTGTTGCACATCTAGTTGAGTTGGATAAAATACAACTGTCTATATCGTCTACACTCTAAAGTATATCAGGAGAGATGTTGCATGGCTGAAAACCTTGCAATGAGATCTGACTCAGACAATCAAATGTTATCCCATAACTTAAGGGGTTTTTGAGTCTAAAATATATTCCAAAAATCTCTCTGCAGCTATCAAATTGTACCACATCAAGAAATGGATTATTAAGTTGCTGGTAACGTTTTGTTTTCCATTTGTCAGTTCATTTATTTCTAACAGCCAAATTTGATCACTTGTAAAGTATTTTGTCCTCAAGACAGAATTCCTCCCTGTGTGAAACAGTTTTTATTGTCTTTTCAGTCTTTCAGAAAATAACAGTTGCATGATATCATATGTGCAGCAGTTTTATCTTTGAATTGAGGGAAATTAGGTCATTATTGTTAATGCACGTTTCTCTCAGTATGTTGTAATTTATTTCATTTGAGTACCCAGAATTATGTAATTGTCATTGGCAAGTCAAATGCCTCAATATGACCCGATCTTAACCCAGTTAGCCTCATACAATTTCTATCACAATTTGATTTAAAGACATGTGACAGAATTATAGAGTCAGTTGAGACCTTAAATGATACTGCCAAACATCAAACTTCCAGTAAAAGTGAAGATAATTATTGGCATTGTGTGCTGCTTCATGTCACATTTCAGATCATTTAATCTAGCAATGCTGACTGAAGAAAGGACAGGTCGAAGGACAGCTATGTTCCCTTACGAAGTCCAACAAGACAATTACTATACTGAAGCTATCCTCCAATTTATTATGATTAGAAAGTACTGCATGTGTATATTGCACATGTATTCTTTCATGTATAAATGTATATATCAATTTTTATAATGATTTATCATACTATCATACCTAAACATTTGTTGTAACTTTTACAAAACACATTTAATTTTCTATTTAAAATGTGTAATATCCATATTTAAAGAGCAATCGCTTTCAAAAGTTTTTTTAGATGTTTACCATTAAATGAGAAACAGATTAATGCTTTCAGACCTTTATGAAGCTGCATAGCAAATATAATTCAGGCGATCCAATATATTCTTTGTCTTACTTACCACTACTATGGCTCTATGTATGAGGTTTTTGCTTCCGACTCAACGTTACAGAATAAAGCATGTATCCTGACATTTATGCTGTTCTAGGTAAAGTACCTATGTTACAGTTTTCATTTCTCAGAACATTCCCAGAATATTACAAGACCTGGCATAATTTTTCCCAATATGAATATTTAACCATTTTCCAAGGTATCCATGGGAAGTTATTTTTAAATTTCATGGCACATTGTTGGAATGGTAAATGGTAAATTCAGATTAATTTAATAAAGAATGCCAGCAATGTTTAACATGTCTATGATTTCAATTCTTTCATTCAGAGAATTTAAAAAAATGTTCTTATTTCCATTATGTTTTTTCATAAGTAAATGATAACCATCATTGCCAACAAGTATGCGTGTGACTGACAGAAACATTTGGAACAATAACATTCCCAAGGAACATTTCTGGAATGTTCTAATCATAATGTTATCTCACAAAAAAAAATCTTGTACTAGAAATCTTCCCCGAAGTTCTGGAGCCTATTTGTGTTAGCTGGGATAAGCCAAGAGTTCAATGTGAGGGCAGGGTGCTATCCTATTCTTTGGGTCTGACCATTAGCTTGACTGTGACAGTAAAGACTAAAACATTTATTTTCCTTTCCCATTTCCTTCCAAAATGAAAAACCAGTTCATCTTACACTAAGAGTTATCGTCCTCTCTAAGATGCTGTAATTGACAATTGCTGTCATATCCCTGTGAAAAGATGTCATAAAAGGAACTTCTCTGAAACACACACTGCAGTTCCAGTCAGATATTCTCCAGCTCTATAGTTAGCCACTCATCTTGAGAACTCATGTACTGCTCTGCTTTTGTGTCATGACAGGTCAATTCTAAAAAGATCATCCAAATATCAGTTGATCCAGTTTATAACACAGAGGTGAGGACAGATGCATTTTGGCATTTTCAGGACAGTCAGAACAATGAAATGGATTGGCGGCTTCACTGGAGATCGCATCATTTAACACTGAAAGAAGTGAACGATAACTGAGGCTGTTTTGAAACAAAGATGCTTGAATGTTTCATAAAAGTCCATTTACAGATTGGGTGACCTTTGGAGCCACACCTTCCACCGGGATAAACTGAGTAAATGGTTCACATGCCTCGCTGATTGCTAGATAATCAAGGCTTGGAGAAACCACAGAGGAGAGATTCGCCAAATTGGCTGTCCCAGACTGGCAGCGCTCCCTAAAAAACTCAGCAGGGGGAACGGAAACCCTTTGTCTCCTTCCTTCTCCCCAAATTATTTCCTTTAGTTGGACCATGTTTCAGAGGAGAGACAAATACTTTGTGTTAAGAGGGAATGTTGCCTTTCTTCCAAGGTCATGTGACAACTCACTTAGGCTCTCAATGTCCCCCACTTAGTTGTGGAGTGCATTCCAGTTCTTACCCAAAATTCCATTAACAAGACCTCTGAAGGAAACATAAAGAAATAACTGAAATGACCTTTTACAATGTTTGTTTAGATATTCTTATCTCAAGTCATGTTATTGTACAAGCGTTGGTACAATATGAAATAATCCAGCCATTCAAATAATATTAAGAATTACAGCCAGTTACGTTAGATTTACAGCTTAATATGTTCCTTATGGCTATCTTAATGTTATGTAATCATTCCTTGTGGGTATCTTTATTCCAGATACAATTGTTTGGATGTAAAGGTTATTTTACAAATATACGTTACTACAGTGGTGCCTCATCAGCAAGGCCTGTGGTCTTTGAGTGTGTGTGTGTGTGTGTGTGTGTGTGTGTGTGTGTGTGTGTGTGTGTGTGTGTGTGTGTGTGTGTGTGTGTGTGTGTGTGTTCCTGCATGCATAAGGTCTAAGAGAGGTTGGTCTCTATATGCCCTAAACTTGTGGTGTAATGGTCAAAATGGAGTTCAGCAATTATTACCTTCAGCAACTGCTGTCACGTCTTAAGTGGAGTCAATTTCATGCAAGTAGCATGAAACTATTTTGTGGCGGCAATGGTTACATTCAAAAAAACCATAAAATCAATTTATCCATGACACAGATATAACCAATTTTCCAATATAATATGGTCCTATTTATCTTTGGACCACAAGTTTGGACAGTGGAAACAGAGGCTGAAATGATTGTGAGTGGAAACAGAGGTTGAAATGATTGTGAGTGGAAACAGAGGCCGAAATGATTGTGAGTGGAAACAGAGGCCGAAATGATTGTGAGTGGAAACAGAGGCCGAAATGATTGTGAGTGGAAACAGAGGCCGAAATGATTGTGAGTGGAAACAGAGGCCGAAATGATTGTGAGTGGAAACAGAGGCCGAAATGATTGTGAGTGGAAACAGAGGCCGAAATGATTGAAATGATTGTGAGTGGAAACAGAGGCCGAAATGATTGTGAGTGGAAAAACGAAATGAGAGGCCTGAAATGATTGTGAGTGGAAACAAATGATTGTGAGTGGAAAAACAGAGGAAACAGAGGCTGAAATGATTGGAAACAGTGAGTGGAAACAGAGGCTGAATGATGATTGTGAGTGGAAACAGAGGCTGAAATGATGAGTGGAAACAGAGGCCGAAATGATTGTGAGTGGAAACAGAGGCCGAAATGATTGTGAGTGGAAACAGAGGCTGAAATGATTGTGAGTGGAAACAGAGGCCGAAATGATTGTGAGTGGAAACAGAGGCTGAAATGATTGTGAGTGGAAACAGAGGCTGAAATGATTGTGAGTGGAAACAGAGGCTGAAATGATTGTGAGTGGAAACAGAGGCTGAAATGATTGTGTGTGGAAACAGAGGCTGAAATGATTGTGAGTGGAAACAGAGGCTGAGATGATTGTGAGTGGAAACAGAGGCTGAGATGATTGTGAGTGGAAACAGAGGCTGAAATGATTGTGAGTGGAAACAGAGGCTGAAATGATTGTGAGTGGAAACAGAGGCTGAAATGATTGTGAGTGGAAACAGAGGCTGAAATGATTGTGAGTGGAAACAGAGGCTGAAATGATTGTGAGTGGAAACAGAGGCTGAAATGATTGTGAGTGGAAACAGAGGCTGAAATGATTGTGAGTGGAAACAGAGGCTGAAATGATTGTGAGTATGCACCAAGGGGGCTGTAGAATAGAAGTGTGTCCTGGATACCACAGATCTGCACCTCAACCAGCAGGGAATATGGCTGCGCCTCGAGCCCTCTCTCCTTTGTTGGGCACACAGGGGGGCTTCCTGACCTCTGTGCTGTTTTCGACTGGGGCCTCCCGGGCTCCCCTGTGAAACAGAAGCAGCCCAATCTATATTAAGAGGATTTGGGGAACAAAAAGAGTGCCGGACCCCATGCAGGAGCTCTACTCCTGGGTCTACAGTCACTAGTCCTGTTTCCTGGATCTGGCTGGGTTTCAGGGATCAGCCAGTATTCTTCAGTGTCCCCTCCTTCACTCACATTCAAATCACATTTTATCTAGGCTGGGCTGTTTGTTTGAAAGGCCTGTATTAACCCAATGTCCACTGTGACTGTGCCAGAAACTACAACACTAGGACCTATGTTGTAAATAAAGTTGATAGTTTGAAATAATAAATTCTGTGAAAATATTTTAAATAAGCACGAAAATATTGTGAATCCTCATCGTAAAAGTAAATATACATGTACTTATGCTGGGATATAATATTTATAATGTTTTAACACATTATAAGGTTCAAGGAAGTATGGCTCTATTGAAAATACTGTATATAACCAGGTTTGAAAAAGGACATTTACCCTTTCCCAAAGTTGACAGGCACTTAAATAATTCAAATAAGTTCTCAAATTTGTTTTTTTTCCCCTCTTATCCTTATTAATTTTTTTTAACAAGCTAGTCCATATTGTGAAAGGTCCATATTCTATAAGGAAACTTTTTGGAATGGCACTAAACATGATAGCCTGTAATTCACAGGTAAGCTCTTGGTAAATTTACAATACCTTGCCAAAATTTTCTCTTTCAGTGTATCACCAGCCGAGTACTGCTGGAGCAGAATTCGCATGTCAGTTAACATCTATAGCTGCATAAATAGCTACAACACTCATGCAAGATTAACCTAAAACACACCATTTAAATCCCTCAAAAGAGTGGAATCTTAAAAACTAACTACCAGTGACTACCAGTTTGGTGGCATTTTTCCAGACTGTGTAAACCATGAAACCTTGTGAGTGATAAAGGAAATAAAAGGAGTTGTCAAGAGTGTCTAGAAGTGATTTATGAAGGATGGAGTTTTAAAGGAAGCAGTAAGCTAGTCTTGAGCAGGACGGATGCGTGTCCAAAAATGGACACCGTACATTGTGCTGAAATGGAAAACACATGAATCGGAGTGGATCCAGTTTCATATTCATAAGCACAAGTGAGTGATAAAAATGTCATATATGAGGAGCTGAAGAGCAGATGTTTTAACAGGCAAAGCTTTGCATAAATGTTGTTTTTTTTTTAAAAGTCTGTGCTGTCAGTTTGGGGGTGAAATATAGCTTCACCCCCCATTTTGTGTATGTGTCTATATCTCCTTCCTGAACTCAGATTGTTCTCAAGTATAAATGTCAGTATAGATTTATGCACAAGATTTATACCTGAAGTGTTCTCTGCAGTGTGCCTTTGACCAATAGGGACTGATATGACCAGCTGATGTGGATAGGCTTATAAAATCAAGGTGTGGCCCTTTCCACTGAGGTTCATATGGTTTTTACAGTATGTGAGGCCCATATAAATTCATTACATTTCACTTGTTGTCATTTCCATTACTTTTTAACATGGCAATGCATCTGAATATATATAAAATAATAATGAAATCATTTGAGAATCAATTTCACGTGAAAGATTGCTAACTGATATTTGCATACACATGAAGGACTTTATAAGCTTATGAATAGAGATAATCGTGCTATCCTTTGTCCCTGAATTCATGATTGTGACAGGTGTGCTGAACAAATTCCTTGGTAACATCCTCCTCTCAGAGTTCAGAGATGATTTTGACACAGCTGTACTGAAGTGAAGTCTTTAACTGTTCTTCAAGAGCATGACGTTCACTCAGGATGCCTGTGTGATTCATATAGATGGCATTGCCAGCTCAAGTCTCATCTCTATTGGGCAATGATGTGCCCGCACTCCAAGGCCTGTAGCTGTGACAGCCAAGAGGGAAGGCATGGAGCAACACTATGCCCGAAAGACTCTCAAACATTTGAAAAAAACCTTTCTTTGGGCCCTGTGGAACCAAACAGTTGTTTCCTATCCAAAGCGTTTACCTCACTTCATTAATCAGACAAGCGCAGCAACCCCGAGCTGAACTCTGACTTTCTCCCGCGTCTCGCTATAAACACGACGGCCAGGGAACTGAGACCGGGCCGTCCAGTGTTCTCACTGTGGATATAGGAAAACCGCAGAGGGTGACGTCATTTTGACCTCGGCTAAACAGTCGGGAGATGGACTCATTGATTAAAGAGATTAATGCGCTGGCAATGGGAATGGCCTTGGAAAATGTTATTTACACAGGCAAACAGAATGGTCCGTGATTTATGGCTGGTACAAGCTGCCCAATGACCATACAAAATATTGTTATTACTCAGACTGAAATGGTTATTGCTTTTTTGGGAAATGGGATAAAAATAAAAATGAATTTATACCTGAAAATTTCTCACTGAGCACATTGTTCTTCCATGGAGTCATTTTAGGTGGCAAAATTAATATCATAGGTGGTATATACTGATCTGCAAAACCTCAAAAGAACACAGTGTTTACCCCATATGTTCAACAACTGACTGCTGTTGGTCCCATTACAGTGTGGTCATGGTAGCAGAACTGTAAATACTCCTAGCATTACTGAAGTAGAGCTTGTTTGCCAGCCACAACTTGATATACATTCATATCCTTCATCCCTGTATGTTAGCTACCAGGCCTAGTCTCATTGCATGAACTACTTAGCAAACCATCTTACAGTAACCTAATACTCCCGGAAAGCAAAAGACACAAAACAGAGTGAACTCACTGAGGAAGGAAAACTTTTGAGTGAACAGTTGTCAGATGGTGCAATGTTAAACACAAAGGTGTAATATTTTGCAATAAAGTCCTGATCAAGGTCTTTTTATAGCTGAAAAACATATAGTAAGGCAACCTAACTTCCTTCCTTCAACCGCTGAAAGCTCCATGTCCCAATGTTGTGTCCCTTTGGGAAATTTACCATGCAGCCTCAACGCAGACATGTATTTATAGAGTTGGCCAGCCAGCTGATCATGTTTACCAGAAGAGCACACACGACAATTGTGAGGACCTGACAAAGTTTACAGGGTGTCACGTGGGCTTTGGGCCCAGCTAATGACAGAGCGGGTGACCCTGGTGGTTTCAGAGGATTGCTGCTGAATGCTGGGGACATCCGACATTCATTAAGAGCACTGAGCACTGAGGGAGAGTAAAGTCTCTATGCCAAGGCTCCCACGTCACAGTGTCCCTATAACAATTCGTTTACAATAGTATTCCAGAATGACCTACATGAAACCACTCAGATCAGGGCCTGTGGCTTGATTGAGAATTAGAGTGAATTTCTACTACACTGAGACAAAAATTGTCAAGATTCATCATAGGTCAAATCAAGCTTAAGAGACCAATCATTTTAAAAGGAGAGAGTTACGTGGGGTCAGTTGGTGTAGTGTGGAGACAGTATTGACTCTAAGGGAAGGTGTTTTAATGATTAACTGTTGTGTTTTTGAGGTGGAATGCTGCTGAGATCTAAATTGCCTTATTTTTTCTTCTCTACCCTGAAGAAGAAGAACCCTGAGGTTCTGTGCCCAGAGGCTATGTAAATCGCACAGCCTCTTCTTCAATGCGACTCATTGGCACCATATAATCAACTCGTTGTAAAACAACCATAATTCCATAATGTTCCTCCAACCAATGATTCATGGGAAAAGGTATAATGACCACCTTATGTGAATTGCAATGAAGGCCTTGTTTGTCTCATAAATATTTGTAAATATTATTTATAGACATTATCACATACAGTTTTGTAGCTCTTGTTAATATTTTATTGAAAATAATATTATTGAAAAAGTTGACATTGCTCCTGGATCTCAAGAACATTGGCCATGATTAGTCAGAAGGAATTGTATTAGAGAAGTCAAGATGGATACAGAAGAGATTGTTTTATATACAGGATGCTTCACAATGATCTCATGTCCACCTCAACAGCCAACCAGAGTGTTTACATTACAGATTCTCATTATTTAATTGGCCTTGCATTGACTTACATCTTGGCAATTTATAAGACTTAAAAGAAGGACATTCTTAAAACTAAAATGATTGTTTTGGCCTTCAGGGGCAATTTCTTTATGCGTACGTGCTGGTTTTGTTCTTGAAAAACTGCAGTCTACCCTATTATTTCCCACAAGTAGACTAGTAGCAGCAAGATTAGAATGTTTATATCAGCTATATTGTCAACAACAAAGGAAAAATTATTGTCTGGGTAAATGCCAGTGGGTAAAGAGGAGAGGTTTTTGCCGAGAGTTTGAATTGTTGAACCATGGTCTGTGTACTATATTTCAATTCCATTGAGGTTTAAGCAGCATCTGCCAAAAATTCAATGATTGTTTTTGGGATTGTCAATAAAATTCAAACATACAAAAGCCACTGAGGCAGTACGAAGTTGCCTTGTAATGGCAGCTCAAGGCAATTTTAATTATAGTAATAAAGTGACCTTTTAAAATGTTATTGAACATTTAATATCGTATGGAATGAGGATTTGACCTTTTTCATGTTTGCAAGGAATTCCACAAAATGAATATCCCATTTATGGCTCTATAATGAGTCCTGTTCTAAACGGTGGATTTCCAGCAAGCAGAAAAATAACATCGGGGGGTGGGGAGTGTTGGGTTTGACTTTGGTGAACCTGGCGTCAACCAGCAACTGCAGAGATCTGAGAGGGCAGACATTTCATGGCCATTTAGGCGTGGAAGCAAATGTTTGGATAGTGAAGCATAAGCTTTGATAGAACCCAGTCTAAGACAATGAGCAGGCTGGAGAGAGCGCATACTCAGGGGCACCCTTGAGGACGTATGCTCGGTAACTGTATCCACACTCTATCAATAGATTGCATAGCACTGAGTGTTGAGGGCCTGACCTTGGCAGCTGTTTGTGGTCCCCAATTGCCTTGGAGCACAAGAAGAGGGCACCAGACAGACAACTCAATACGGGGTATAAGACATGCCTGTAATACCCTTGTCTGCTTTTCTTATCTTCACAAAGGCCCAGAGTAAGTACACTCCAACATTAGACTCAGGTTTATGACATTAAATCAGTTATAGCTGGGGGAACCATCGTTATCTTCCCTTGCTGGGCCCAGCTGGTTAGTCTGGGCCAGCTGAAATGATATTACACATTCATCTGCTTATGGTGTACCATGTCCCTCAGATCTTACCCAAAAAGTCCCAAAACAGCGATTTTATTGATTCAAAATGAAGAAGAAAATAACTAGGGTTTCACTTGGCTGATAAGAAGTTTTGCTCTTTGAATAAACCAGCTAAGCATGTGTCACAAAGTGTTTTTTTTTTACTTTTTATAATGTTCAGCATTGGTATTACTGAACAAACATGCACAGCAGAAGACCTGGAGAAAGATGATTTAATCGGCTAAATTTTGATTCAGATTCTAAGATGGTCAGTGCCTTTTCTGTAAAGGAATGCTCTCATTATGACATTATTGGTACAGTAATTGCAATCATATGGGAGGGGGCATGTAGGAAAAAACATCAACATGAAAGGCTGCAATAATTAGGCTTGATCAACTGGATCAACTGGTCATACAGGTTGAGTATCCCTTATCCGAAATGCCTGGGACCAGAGCTGTTTCGGAATTAGATTTCTTTTTGGATTTGGACTGGAAATTGGATTTGGATTGGAATATTTGCATATACAGGCATTCCCTAAATATGTCCAGGTTCCATTCTGACCAACCGGTTGTATCTCGAAATGGACATAAGTTGGACGTATGTTAGCATGGCATGTAGAAGTACATATGTAGCGTGTAGAAGATGTACACAATGCCAGGATATCATCTGACGGTCAGTATCATATGCACGCAGCCGTTAGCACTAGTGGACGTTCGACCAAGTTAAATTTTTATATTTACATATATTTTTCTTTATTTCTGAAATTTACACAGCATTCTTTTTTTCAGTAGTACGTACAGATAGTCATAAGTCGCATAGGTCAGGTGTGGAATTTTCCACTTGTGGTGTCATGTCACTGCTAAAAAGTTTCAGATTTTGGAGCATTTTTGGATTTTGGATTTCAGATTTTTGGATTAGGGATGCTCAACCTGTAGATATGTCTTACAAATAAAAAATGTGAGAGATTATTCCAAAATAAACTCTGGAAATTCCACTGCTGAACTGTCTAATGCTTGAGTGACCCCCCTTCCCCCAATCAGACACGTTACTATTAATATTATTATCATTAATATTAACAACCACAAAAAAAAATCAGAGACTTTTTTAGGCAGACACTTTTTTTCTTGTTGTTGCAGGAAAAACAGCTATTAACTACGAAAATGAATGCAGAATTAACTTGTTCCTTTGGCATGTCTTTCATTTGCTTTCCAGTAGATGTATGTTCATTTGAGATGAAAAATGAGACAGGTATCCGGCCCTGCCTCCGTTTCCCACACACATAAACAAACCCTCCCAGACCATGATCAAGTGGGTTGCCGAGGGCTTCCCACTCAAAAAATCTGGACTTCATTTGGTTGCTTTTAGCTGCCCACCTCAATTTATCATACAATATTGGAAGACATCTGTCAAAGCTAGGGAAAGGGAAATGGTGATTGGATGTTAGCATTGGGGGACCCACCATCAAACAAGACAGCAAACCAAAGGGCAAGATCAAACCTGCCAAACAATTGTTGAGTAAGGAGGTGGAGAGGAGGGGTTATAGGAGAGCAAAAAAGAAGAATAACAATTGGCATATGAAACACATAAGGCATTTTCTTCTATTCTACAATTCATTGAAGAATGTTGGTCTCTTCTACACCAGCACTTGCGCTCCCCATGGCATTGTCCTGGTATGTCCAGGCATCAGTAAATGTGATTGAATTCAAATTCTGCTGTCAGAATATTGTAAATGTATAAAAGAACTTTGAGCATCAAAATAACCATCTCCCTATATTGCACATTTGATTTTAGCAAGATGTATGGATTTTATATCAATTCTTGTGTCATAGGTGATTTTCTATTACTGGAAAGGCTATAGACTTCTGATTGTCAAGTCTAGAGTAATAAAAATGTTATCAATACTATGAAAAGCTTGTTTTGATGCCCAGTATAAACTTTGATTGTGGACTACTGTTCACTACAACCACAAATGAACAACAATGCACACATTCAAATGTACATTTTTCTGTCTTTACAATAAGTTTTCTGTCATGCTATTGATTACTAAAATGGTGTTAATTGCAAAAGACACACTTCAGAAAACTTCATTTTCCCAGAAGGCAAAGTAAAACCAGACACATACTGAAAATCAAAATCAAGGACTCAGTGTTCTGAGGTGACCTCATAGATGGGATTATATCAAAGCAAACAGCTCTTATTGCTTTATTCCTGGGTAATAGTGAAAATATATTTCTTTCATACCAGGAGCTAAATGATTTGGAATATAAGATGGAAAAGAGTGCAAAACTAACACTTGCTCATACCCCAAGAGAAACCTTTTTCTTTTGCTAGAATAACATGCACATTTATTCATTGGTATTTTTGTGAAGACACAAGAATCACTGCAAGAACCCTGAGAAAGGCTCTCATGTACTTCCTACATCTTTCAAAAATATGGAACGTTCCAGAATAAAATCTGGCACACTGTTGTCTCGCCAAAAAGGTAAAAAGGGGGTTGTGTGTTTTATGAAACATGACACATTGGGGTTTAAGAGAATATCCTGCATTATGTTTTTCACCACACGCCTCTTCATCCCTTAGAGCCTCATCCCCCTCTCCCTCTCTTTTATTCCCCTTCCCACTCCCTCTTTCTCTCCCCCATTCTCTTGCACTCATTGATCTGCTTACAGCAGTGTCCATTAAAAGACACCTGCTGGTTCCCATGGCAAACTCTCCTGTTGGAGCACGGAGAGCCCTTTGTTCTTTTTATGCCCCGTTGTTCCTGAATGTTAATTGGATTGATCAGAGGGAATGGCAGGGCAAACCAGGACAGCTGTGGTTTAGAACACAGAACGTACCCAACGTTGGTGCCCGGGTAGGCGGGTTAGCTCTGCTCAAGTACCAGGTTGCTAAGGGACTGTACGCTTATGCAATTGTTATGAGAAACCTGTCTTTGGAGCTGATGATGACAGATGCTTTTGCAACTCGCTGTGAGCTTTCTCATTCCTAATGAGCCACACATTGTAAACTCCCAACACCCTCTGACAAAGTACATCACAGGTCATGGCTCAGAATTCCAGAGGCAAGGCCTAAAAGCCTGTAATGCATGGAAAAACCATTCATACACTGTTTTATCCCTCAAAATGAAGTCCTTGAATGTTTAACATTGCTCCTGACTTCAACCAAATGTCCTTATGCAATATCACACAATCTTATACGGTTCATTTTTTATTGTACTTTGGTCTAGATATCTAATCTGATTAAATAAACACGTGATGTAACATTTTGTTATAAGAAACCTTGCAAAATAGTATTTTCTAGGAAAAGGATTGCAAAATATTTCTAATCAGTCATTGGTGGTTGCTAAGGGTATTTTGCAATGGGGTATTGCAGAAAGTCAGCTTCCCAGATGTTGATAAATCTATCCATCCCTGATCTGGCATTTCATATGTCCATTATTTAGAATTAGATTGGTTTAGCTAAATGTGAAATGAAAAGCCAAAACTGCACTCATCAGAATAATTAAAAACTCAAAATTTGGACCAGGTGTTGGATTTTGAGAGGTGAAATCATGGCAACTGTTCTGGAATAAAATAAATATTTGAAAAATGTTGTGAGCAGATTTACAAAGATTGTCACACAAAAAAAAGCTTAACAATAAATGAGTTACAGTCAGCAGTGCAACAGAGTGTGATGCTAATATGTTCCTGAACTGATTAATTATTGCAATGTAGCAAAGCGTACGCAGCACATCCACCAGCAACATAACCTCCCCTTCAGTGTGTGAGTCAGGCACTGGCACGATCAAGCACAAACTCGGGAATATAGCTGGAACCAGCAATGACGCAGTCTCAGTATTTATGAGTTTTTGACCAAGTGTGGTTTTCATAACAACAATCAGCACTGATCTGCTATCTCTAGGGCCATTTCTGGACTGACATTTGCATACACAAATGCTCCATATTTCCCTCAAGATTCTTGCATGTTCGACTGCGCAGCCAAGAGGTGAAATTCCACCTTGAATCCATTCCACTATTACCAAAATCTTTTTTGTGCTCGGTTCACACTGGAACACATCTATGTCTACATCATATTTGGTACATTTTTTGATATTCGTGATAACTTGAAGTTCATCATGTTTTTAGCTATGCTAAGATCTGGCCTTTAACTCTTAGTACAAGCTTTTTTACTGAGCTTCAGCACTGAAAACCACCACAGCTGCCATGTCCAGCACACCACTGAAACTTTATTTGTAATAGATTATTTCCAAAACGTTTTATCTGGGGTAATTCATTTTACACAATGCACTTTCCATTGCATTTAGTATATTATATGCCTGTTGGATCTGGTATAAAACATTCAAAGACTGAAGGCCAATAATGAAATTTATAGCTGATTTACTGTCTGATGCAGAGATTTGGCTCAAACTCTGGAAAACATCTCTGCGAGCCCATGAATAAAACAGACAGCACAGTAGCATGCCAGCACTGTTGTGATACAAACACAGCTTGAATAAGTAGCTGAATTCAGAAAACCACAAGCAAAAGCACCTGAAGGAGGAAGAGAATTATAACCGTGTCTAAAATGATACTGAAAGTGTGGAATGAGATTTTATGATGGGATCTCCAAGATCCAATGTCCCTACAACACTACAGTATAGTGTGTGTTTTTTATACTGACTCCTCTATGAATCATCTATGTGCTAGAAATTGTTCCAACAAAGCCCGGCAGAGATGTCTTTACATTGGACATCTACACTTTGAGGCATTCTCAGCACCCTTCAGTTCTCACAAGCAGTACTGCCAATAGGGGTTCTGCTGACAGTGGTATCATGGAGTGGAACCCCATTTACAACCAATATGATTCTCTCCCCACATGGCTAATAAAATGTCAGGGCTACTGTCATGCAGTATTTTAAAGCTGTAAAACAGAACATTGTGTTACTGAAACAATCAGCACCCTTTTTATTTCATTTATATATGTTGCAGCGGGACGAAGAAGATGAAGGGAAATAACTTACTGATTTAGTGTTGTTCCAGAACAGGAATGTGTCTCAGACATTACTGAACACAGAGGATTACTCAACAAGTAACTCTAAAATCATGGTATTAAGCCTGGTAACATGTCTGTATGATTTACAGTTGAGTCGTTGGACACAAAGAAACATGACAGCTGACTGGCATTCAGAGGAGCTCCCAGCATTAGCTAGAAAATAAAGATGGTGAGATTGCCATCTAGTGCTGAAAATAAGAAACTCATGTTGCAGAATTTTTTTTCATACGTAGTTTGATTGAGTTAAATTAGTGCATCTTTGAACAGGAGACATGGAATTCATTGGGAAATATATATATATATATATATATATATATATATATATATATATATATATATATATATATATATATATATATATATATATATATATATATATATTTCATTTGTGGCAACAAAGCCAGCTTCTAAACGTGGATATATCTGCATATATTTATTGCCCTTTATGCAAGAGGCAGATACCATGAAATATTCGCTCACATCTTCTCTCCATACTAAAAGTTTGAATCAGTTGGGTTTTTGCAAGTGGACTGTATATTGTTTTAATTAAGAGCTATATGGCAATATGGCCACTAGGGGGCATTTGATTGTAGTGGTGGCTTATTAGTGGCAGTTGTTTGTGGCTGCTCTTGTTTTTGGGTTGTTGCCTGTTGGTTATTGTGTGTGGGTGGGTTGTTGGTTTATAAGTGCTGTTAGACGCTTTTTGATGTTTCTCATTACTTTTCCTTTGATTGCCATTTATTGTTTTTCATTCCTGGTGGTGGCCACTTTCCTTGACCATGAATACCACAAAGGACATTAACACACGCACACACACACACGCACACACACCTTCTCCATCTGCCATTTGCAACCACACTGTACAACCTGCTTGTGTGCCAAAACTGGGTCCAGAGGAGAGAGACTGGAATACATAATGGAGAGGATAAGAAACCCCATCCCACAGGCATATAAAAACATGAATAAGCATTCTTCTATCAGATGTTTAAACAAACACAACAGGGCCAATGAACTCAGTGAACTGAATATGCTCTATGACCTCTCTGAGAAAGACCATTTTCCAAATCCACAGGTCACCAGTCACTGTGACCACACACAATGATTTCCTCAGACAGTGACACATATTCAGATATGAATCTATTAAAACCAGCTGTTAAAATGCAATCAAAATGTATTTTGTTCATGAATGTATGCTCTGACTTTTTAAACTGAGTCACATCTGGAGTCCTTACTGATGCAGTATGACTGTTTCACTGAGGAATCTACTTCTCCCTCCCACACCCTTTCCTCGATCACGCAGTCAATACTCCGGGTCTCATATGCAAACTAAGCTTCTGATGAACTCAGTTACAAAAAAACACATAAGGAGTTTCACAAGGGAGAAAAAAATCAATTTTTGTTATTTGATATCCAAAGGATTTAAGAAATGAATTTTGGATTCCATCTTAATGACCATGTTTATTGCTGGATTAACTCCATGTTAACTCATATTTAGCGTGTTTACCTCAGGGTTGACATTAGCCCTGAGCGTATATGTTCTCCAGTTCTTCAGGATGTACCTGGCTGTAAGCTTTCCCTGTGTTTGCTCTAGTATCTCACCAGCTTCCTGACAGGCAGTTGCTGCTATGTGGAGAATGTGCAGGTGCAATCAGTTTTGAAGCAATTACAGCATAGCAACTGTCGTTCGGTATTCACAAATATTCACCAAGGTGGTATATGCTGTCCTCACAAGGCTAGCGATACAGCAAAAAGTGGCTGCCAAATTTCCATCAGTCCCCTGTGTCCTAGTCGTAAAAGTAACCCCACCTCATTTGCACAGTTTCGAACAGGATAGCGACACCATGTTTATATGCAAGAACATAAGTCATGGAATGCAGGACATTGTTATCAGACATTTGTTTTGTTAGCTAAAATACTCTCACTAAAATGTCACATTTAGGACATTGTGCAACTGCATTGTCAAAGCACATTGAGTGGTGTATATCAGTTGAAAATGTTGAAATGAGTCAAGCAGGCCTTTAACACAACAAATTGTCAGTGAATGTAAATTGGTGATGTTACAAGCCACATTAATTTTATTATGCAAATGAAACATTTCCATGAAAATCTAACGTAATTTAACTGTCATTGGTCAGAAGGCATCTAGGTGATCCTTGATGAGTGAAAATAAAAATTATATCTCTTATGCCACGTTTTGAATGTATATGCACTGTACTCACAGAGGTCTGTTTTCAAGGTCCAAACCTACAGTGCAATGTTCAAATTGAATATTGCATTACCGGATTTATTGTATTGCTTAATTGTATGGTAACCATTAACACTGGGAATTATCTCATAATTACCTAAATGTAAAGACATGAGGGTGCAAAGGTATTCGTAAGCTTGTTAGTTCCATGCCTGTTCTAAAATGAAATGCAACAATTTTACCTGGATTTGACACACTGATTAGCAGGGATTTTGAATTTGGTTGTTTTTTCAGTGAAAAATAAGACCCCTATCCTTACAACTAACTACAGGCCTCTTGACCAGACAGTAAATATTTTACATAACGGGGCAGATAGGGAAATGTTTACATTGTGACTATGAGATTGCTTGTGTTTGCCTTTTTTCAACATTAGCAATGGCCTGCAGGAACTGGTTGTAGTTGCTGAGACAAATGCAAACTTAGTGCAGCTGTTGACATGTGCAGGACACCTGTCTATATATCACTTGTCACTGTGTTCCTCTGAGCTGGATGAATAACATTTGTTTGGGTTGGTCATGACATGGGGACCATAAAGTGTTATATACCACATTTTAAAAACACAACAGTGATCCTAATAAAATGACATGGGCAAGTAACTTCAGTGGAAATCCACATTCAAATATTGACTGCAATTCTGTAGCCACAGTCTGTTGAAAATGAAACATGACATGCCAGGAGAAAAAATGAAAAACTTCAATGAAAATCGCAGTAGTTGGCTGCTAATTTAACACACCCAACACAAGCCTCAGAGGACAGGTGCTTCTCTTGGCTCTCTGCTATGCTATGGAAGCAGTACTGTAATGCGTTCTTGATTTGTTATTGATGGAAAATTGCATCTCAAAAGGTTCATTAAGTTAGCCATGTCTAGCGGACAAATTACAGAGGATAGACCAGAACAGGCTGGCTTTAGAAACTCAGACATAGGTCTCAGAGAGCATGCTCATCTGGATACATTACTGATGTTGAGTTTTGCTCACACTTGCAAACAACCTATACGTCAAGCAAGCAGAAAAAACTGCAAGGTTTTTCACTTTGAAAGCTTAACCTTTTTTCTTGCAAACTGTATTGGACAATCTACAACTTGCAGGACAGCATATAGCAATAGTCAGAAACTCATTTTTCAGCACAGTGAGATTGGCCAGCTGGAATATGTAGGTCAGATGTGAAGAGTTGCTCTATTATAGGGTGAAGCCAGACCAAATAACTATTTGGCATAACGGCAGAGAAGCCAGGCACTTTTGGGCAAACTCAGAGCGATCCATCTTCTTGGTGGCTGCAGTTAAGCAATGGAAATTCTGGATGAAGCTGCAAACTCCTACTGGAACACTTGGCATTGCTTCAAAGTGTCCACATCACATGCTTTCTTACAGGACATTTATGGAATTATATACATCTGTTGAAGACATTTCAGAAGGTCTTTGAGGGAGCCGTATGAAACCAAGGCTTTGGTAAAGCACCAAATAGAGCATGTTTATTTATTCCAACAGTCCTCTGCCACAGAGAACTGACCATTGTGCTGATCATTGACAGTTATTACAAATTATGCAGTCATGGTCTTTGTAATTCTTCCTCAGCCTTATATTATGCTTTTGGTTCAAGAAAAGAGCCAAAGTCACCCCCCTTTGATAGTGACATATAACTTTTAAACCAAGCCAGTTACAAATGTAATAATCATTCACCATGGGCACATTTTTACCTATAGCTGAGTATTACAGATGGCTAGTGCATTGGCTATATTTCCTCATTTGTATGCACTTCTATCAAAGGGGAGAGTATTTTGACTTTTTACTTCTGTTGACAAAATCAGGGGAAATCCTTTTAGAAATTACCTGCAAAATCCTCCCACAGCCAGTATGACCCAGATTTTGCAGCAGTTACAACTGTTCAAGGCCAATTGTGTTTGCCGGTGGTCCAAGGTCTCTTCAAGAGTGACATTGTTTTAGTCCAGAGGAGGACTGAAAAAGTTTTTTTGGCAGGAGATGTGTCCTGGTGGTTTCTGAAAAGACTATCCCTACCATAATACTTTTCAGCCTCTAATAAACAGAAGATCTGCAATTATTCCAAGTATGGGTTTATTCAGTAAACATCACATCCAGAATTTAAAGGATGGGACATTGAGGCTAGACTGAGTTCTAAAGATTCTTGCTGAATAAATTAATCTTTTAATGCTTATTCCTCCTTTTCTCCTAAAAAGGAACGGCACAATGATGCTGACAAGCAGCACCCATTGCTAGAACTTCCAATGGCAATGCAGAAGACCACAGACATGCACACATTCCCTGTCAAAACACATGACAGCTGCTTCCTCTATTGACGCAAATGTCCAGAAGATGTTTTTGCGAAGACATGAGATCCAGAATTGCATTTGCAACTGCCATTTCATTTCTAGCTTCAGCAGGCAGACTGTGGTTTTGCAGTCAAACCAATCAAACTTGGTTTGGTTGTTCTTAAAACTAAAACAAGCCTCAACGACGAGTCCATGGGGAAACCTTCAGACCTGACATGTGATGCACCTACTGTGGTCGCCTCCAAAACAGTATATGATGTAACATCATGTGAAAAGTTTAATACTTGGTTTAATTGCTCTTAAAATTAAACCTAAGCCTCAGATTGGCAAAAAAAAAGTCTTTAATTCTCTCAGGACTATGACGTCGGGGTAAGAGCAGGTCAAGCTTATCAAAGGTAAAGGATGTAGATAATATATCTGGGAATTAGTCAGCTGCAACAGCAGCCAGAAAACATACAAAAATAATTTCTGAAGCTGTCTGTGTTCTCCTAGGACTGGAAATGTGTGTAAACCAAAGGCTGTGGCTGTAGACGTGGTCCTGTTATGTTGCCCCTCACTCTTTGGGGTCTAAGGTTAGCTGCAGTGTTTGGAAGGGGAAAATACACAGCCATTGCACAACAGCCATGTACCAATAAGGGGGGATTCTAGGGTTGACATCAGACCCACCCATTGTATGTCTGATGGATATATAAGATGGCTGCTGTGGTATACCCTCCATGCATTAAGTCTCAAAGGGGTTTGCTGCTGCAAAGTGCTCTGTGTTTCTTTTTCATCAGGGAGAAATGGGACCAGTCAAAAAGGTAAATCAAATATTATTTTTCTCCATGGCATGATAGTTTTGATCTATTGAACTTCAACTTTCAAAAATAATAATATTTCTGATTTTAAATCAGAAAAAAATTGAACTGAATATTATCTATCGAGTACATTTCCGGAAACTCCATGTGCTTTACAAAGACGTGCAGAAATATTTAAAAATGTTAAAAGTGTGAAAAAAATGTTTTTTTTTCAGGGAATTCATATAATGGTACTCTCTGCTCTGTCCTGCAGTTATTTACACGTGATTTATATTATGTTGTCAATCATACATACATGCAGAAAATATATCTAATGTTATAAATAATTAGTGCTTCATTGCTAGGAGATGCAGTGGATGGATGGATAAATATTAGGATAAGCTTACATTGTGCAATTGATTGTTAGAGCAGCTCAACAGGAAATTATGAAGTTTCTGTAAGGACCTTTTTCCCTTTATAAAAAAATATATGAAAAAAATAATGACAAATTTTGGAGTCTATCTATGAGTGGATGCTGAATATGTGGGATGCTACATGTAAGAACATACATGCAGGATCCAATATAATTCATTTTGATTGAATCCCAGCTTTGAGCCAGTCTCTAACAGTCAGGTTTAGGCCACTACTCTGGTAATGACTGGCCACAGAGGTTGTCACAGTGCCCTCGGTCAGACCTAATGATAAAAACATCCCCTGTATTGAGCCAGTTTACTGCTGATCAAAAGTATTTTCCAAACTCATTTTGAAAACAATTAGTATTCAAATGTATGTTGGATAAATCCCATGAATAATTCATACAGTATATATTCAATCTGTGTGAAAAAAACATGTGTAGATGGCATGCTGAATTCTTTTCTGAAGGGAATTCTTGAGCGCCTGAATGCAGGCGAGGTCGTCATTGGAGACGGGGGCTTTGTGTTTGCTCTGGAGAAGAGGGGGTACGTCAAAGCAGGGCCCTGGACCCCTGAGGCCAACGTTACACACCCCGAAGCTGGTGAGATAGTATTCACAACAAAAACAATAACACCAAGCATCCCATTTGCCCTTCACAAGATTTAAAGTGACATGTCTCTGTGGAGAATGTCCTGAAAATGAAGAGTGACACTGTGCTTTCGTTCCTTTGTTTTTTTGTCTGGTTGCCAGTTCGGCAGCTGCACAGGGAATTCCTCAGGGCAGGAGCCAATGTAATGCAAACATTTACATTCTACGCCAGTGACGATAAACTTGAAAACAGAGGCAACGACCTGCAACTTACGGTGAGATAAGTTCCTTTTATGTAAAATGCAAAGCAATGCAGTATTTACAATGTAGAAATGTCATTTCACAATCCACAATTTAGTAAATTCAATTCTACAAATTCAATGCTCCTATTTACTTTACCAAAACCTAGCAAAAAAATATTGAAAATTTAAATATTAAGGCATACTTTTTCAAACGATCTTCTCATCATCCTTAAATCTGGTTAGTAATCCAGTTTTTTTGTCCAATCCAGGGACGGCAAATTAACGAGGCTGCCTGTGACATCGCGAGGGAGGTGGCCAATGAGGGAGATGCCTTGGTGGCGGGCGGAGTCTCCCAGACACCTTCCTACCTCAGTTGTAAGAGCGAGAGTGAAGTGAAAGCCATCTTCAAGAAGCAACTGGACGTTTTTGTTCAGAAAGACGTGGACTTTCTGATTGCTGAGGTACAACCTTTTGCGAGAGATTTACCAATTCAGAGCCTACCAATTATGTGTACTTCAAGTTGTTGCAAGTTTCCTTTAGCTTGCATTGACAGTGTAAACAGTCTAATTAAATTAAATAGTCTGACAGAAAGTCAGATTCCATTAACCATAAGCCCTGTGAGAGAGGTTGTTCATTGAGGATGCCCATCCATTTTGAGTGCACAATGTAACAACTGCTTTTGGCTCAAGGCCAACTGCATTAATGATTACACATTGACAATCTCAAAGCTGGGCACAAACAAAAGTATTCAAAAGGCATGCTTAAAGGGAAATCAGGGCCCAGATATATTTGAATGCATGTGAATTAAGGAAAAGAGCTTGTGTATTTATAAAGCTTCCTTTGACTTGCTTGTAATCTTTGAGAAGAGTTTAATTTCTCAATACCTATTATGCATAATGTATAATGAACTCAGTAAAAGAGTGAATTGCTTAACAAAGGAAGCCTTCATGACTTTGGACATTTTCCATGCCAGTAGTAAGCTTAAGTGTTTCTGAGGTAGACTTACACTTTGCCAAATTTACAATATCTCCGGACAGTACTTCCTACCTGCAACTGCACACATTTTAGCACATACTACAGGCAGTCAGACAGATCATTTTCTTTAACTGTTACTCAGAAATGATATTGCCTCTGAGGTGTTCATTTGACTAAACGTTGCTGCTTTCCCTGACAGGAGTGTGAAAATCAGCTCCTGTTGCATGGTGTTTAACTGTGGCATGTGTGCTCTGCAGTACTTTGAGCATGTGGAGGAGGCAGAGTGGGCCGTCCAGGTTCTGCAGACCACGGGGAAGCCAGTAGCAGCCTGTCTGTGCATCGGCCCTGAGGGAGATCTGAATGGAGTCAGTCCTGGAGACTGTGCTGTGAGGCTGGTCAAGGCTGGTATGTTGGGCTCTTTTACGGGTGACTCGTCCTGTAAGGTGCTGCACTAGCATGTGGTTGAGCTTCACAGCCTGAAGCCGAATCCAGGTTATGCCTTTGATTGTATGTAGCATTGTATGAATATAGGGGGCTTTCAGTCAGCCAGTCATTCATTTTCCATTTTGTATCAATGACCCCCGCTGGCCAGTCAAGCACCCACGGTCTCCCTGCACAAGTTAAACATGAAGGTCCATCCTTCATCTTAATTTTGACACTTCATTAACTTGTGGACTGCAGAGAAGGAGCAACCAGCGTTGTACATATCCAAAGACAGATCATGCTCGTGTGCATCCTAAATTACTTGAGGAAGTAGAAGCAAGAAGAATGTGCACAAACACACATTGTTATTTGGTAACTCTAAAAATGAAGGCCTTCATTTATTTTACATAAGTATTCTTCCCTTACAGGTGCAGAGATTGTAGGGATCAACTGCCACTTTGACCCCATGACCTGTGTGAAGGCAGTGAAGCTCATGAAGGAGGGAGTGGAGCGCGCTGGACTGAAGGCCCACTACATGGTGCAGCCTTTGGCTTACCACACCCCTGACTGCAACTGCCAGGGCTTCATCGACCTGCCAGAGTTCCCTTTCGGTAACACTGACCATGATCGTTTGAGGGCCATTCCACTTTTGTAAGACTTATAGTTTCCTTAGCTGTGGTGTGTCTTTTTTCTGTTCATTTTCTGTCCACCCTGTCCTCCATACACTTTGAGTCTCGTGCCTCATCAAAACTCTATGATTCACCTCCATCAATTTTATGAAGCAACCTGGAAAATGTACCTCTGGCACATATATGAAGGCATACCAGGAAAGGAAAATATTGAGATTAAGTCTCATTATAGTGAAATGCCCCTTGAAAAACAAATTTTCATTGCATCACTACCAGTAAATTGATGTTTTATGCTTTCAACAGCACTGGAACCCAGAATTCTGACCAGATGGGACATGCATAAATACGCTAGAGAGGCGTACAATACTGGCATTCGCTACATCGGCGGTTGCTGTGGGTTTGAGGCCTACCACATTCGAGCTTTGGCAGAGGAGCTGGCACCAGAGAGGGGCCTCATGCCCTCGGGCTCAGAGAAGCATGGCATGTGGGGTAGTGGGCTGGAGATGCACACCAAGCCCTGGGTCAGAGCCAGGTGAGATCCCACAATCCTCTGGGAGAGTTTGCACATCACTGGTAATACTAATAATGATAATAGGGGGATTTTAGTTTAGTGAGTTATATATGGCATAATTCCCATTCATATTAACCACCTGCATAGTTATACCTTACTATGCATATTGTGGTCAATGTGGATGGTAATTGCATACATAATTACTCAACTGTATAATTGATCAGTAAATCGATTGATCAGTAAGTTAGTGGTATGGTCCTGGATGCAGGGTGTATATATGTACAGTACAAACCTGGCAAACCCAGTCCAGTTTAGTAATAAAAACCCTCTAATATTTTCCTTGCTTTATGTTTTGATTTTAAAATAATATAATCAATGCTTTAAAGAGCTAATATTCTTAATTTCACTGATCTGAAAGACTAACAAAACCACAGGTTAACTGCTGCACCCTTGCAGTCAAGTAGATGATATTTTAAACAGTATGGAAGGCCGTTAACCACAGCTATAGCCAGGAGTGCCAAAGTAGACGTAACATAATTTGAATCCCAACTGTTTTTCTTACCTAAGATCCCGTCGGGAATACTGGGAGAAGCTCCAGCCAGCCTCCGGACGACCCTCCTGCGCCTCCTTGTCTGTGCCTGATGGCTGGGGAGTGACCAAGGGCCACGCTGACCTTATCCAGCACAAAGAGGCCACCAGTGTCCATGAAATCCAGCAGCTGCTGGAGATTCAGAAGAAAGCCAAGGTCAGCACCTGAGCTAAAGGGCAAGCACATCCAGCAATGACAAGGAATGAGATCAGCAGGAAATTGCAAAGTCCTAATTTTGCTGTGGTGCTGATGGGAACTGAAGTCCATATTTAGGAGATGGTTATGTTCTGTTCTGACTTGATATGCACTTCATTTCCCATCATCCCATCCATGAAACATCAGATGATGCTGTCTGTTGATCATCCATCTCTCTGGAGAGACACCACCTTTTCTCTGTTCATTTCAGGTATAGATATTGATCACTTTCAAATGCTGTTATTCTTTTCTGTGTACTGCATCAGACTACATAATAAATGTTAATGTGTTACACTAGAGGTTTGGTTCTCAGTTTGTCTTCCTTTATGTTTGGTATTTTCAAGCTGTCGTTGTCAGAATGCATTTTATTGTATTGAGAAAAATGGTGCCTTTACAGAATACAGCTGGAGGTAACTTCAGAGAGCAGCCTTCACATCTCTTTAGCATAAATCAATGTTCCAATAATGATTTTAATGAAAACAACCTTGTGTTACCTTTAAAGTTAACTTTAGTTCTGAATTACAAAGCATAAAGGGAATATGGAACAACTTACAGCTACTTTCCAAGGTAAATGAAATAACTGCAGGAACTTCTTACATTTGTGTATTTTTGTTGAATTTAAACATTCATCTCAAGTGTATTAGCATCAATTCTTTGTAATTCATCGGAACAAATAACCACAATTCAAGAATCAATACAGTCTTTGAAAAATCTATAATATATGCTAGTGATTCTCAATATAAATTTTAAACGTGTTGCTTCAGATCTCCAAAGTATTTGCCTCATGTAAGATGATGGAAGTCATGAAAACAGGAAAAAGATACAGTAATGCTTCCATTCTTCCCTGATGGGAAAGTATGGTCTGTTCCCTGAAGTTCCTAGATTGTAGGGTCACCTATTATTTTTACCTGTTTAAAGGCAAAATACATGCAAGAGAATTAAGAGATAGGAGTCCTAAATAAACCAGAACAAGATCTGGCCTGATGCAAAGGGTGAACAGAAAATGGTTCTACCTCATTCAGAAAGAAGTATGGAAACTATAGCTAACTGAACTAAGGTCTTACCAAAGTGCAATGCCCTTAAAGGGTACTATGTTGAGGCACATTTCACAGTGTCCACATCAGAGCACTCCTGTTTAACCTTCCCTGTGGACCCTTATATTAAAGGGCCTGGGGTTCACTGTCTCTAATTGCACTTGTCTCATTTTTATAGTGTAAGAACCCAGAATTCTGACCAGATGGGACACATATAAATCTGTCAGGGAGGCATACATTGTAGACATTCATGACATTGGTGGTTTCTGCGGGTTCAGGGCCCACCACATCTGTGCTCTGGCAGAGGAGCTGGCACCCGAGTGTGGCATTTGCCAGCCGCTTCCGAGAAAATGACAACTGGGGCCACGGCACTGGAGATGCACACCAAGCCCTGCGTCAGAGCACAAGACGTGATCCCAGAATCCTCCGTGGTCATACACTGGGTGTTACTGCCACTGTTACAATTGTTTAATTAATTTCGACAACAAGTAAAACTTAAAGATATGGGTCACAGAACTGGATATTAAAATAGCCTTTTGAGGCATCTTCCCACATTAATTGTCCAAGCCAATCAGAGTGCATGGATGATGTGCAGCAAAGCATTTACTACCATTTAAATCATGCACCTAGTGTTTGAACGCTTGACAATTGGTTGGTCATCAAACATGGTGTGCAAAAATGAGGACTGGAGGATGATTTTTTTTAACAAGATGTTAGAAATAATAACAAACTTTACTACATGTGTTTACAAGGATATTCTCAGTCAAAATGTGGTGTAAGGCTTTTTTAAGACTGTAAAAGCTAATATTGACTGACTCCTTTGAAATGAATTGTAATTAACGTTCCATCTGTTTGCTGAATATTCATCCACTCAGAACATTTGCATTTGAATAGCTTATCTGAAACATAAGAAAGTGGTCAGTTTTCCTGGAGCAGACACAGCCAATTCCAATGAAAAGACATTACATTATGTTAAAACCTGTTCTGTTCACAGACTTTCCTAGTTATTTTCGCATTATGTGTTTTCTGCTCAGTTTTCATTATGTTAACATACTTTGAAGCTCTTACATATGATGCCATCTAGTGGCTGCGCTGTAGTTATGAGACTCTAGCTCCCCCTAGTGTTGGAACTAAAGGCCATCTGTCAACATGGGCTACACTGCAGTATTTGAATGGCCTTTCACTTTCTGTGGGCGAATCCTTAACTACACCTCTGAACATGTTCTACTTTAAATTTAATTCTGTAGTGCTGTACTGTACTGCTGTACTATTGAATACATTTGTCACATGTAATCTGTTTCTGATCTGCTTAAATTGGCAGTAGTATACTTTTGAAATGGTATTCTAGAAATGACAGCACTAAAAATATGTGCTCATAAGCCACATTATATATCTAGTGGTTGTATCAGTAGTAGTACTGTTTCATCAGTGCAGATGTAATTCTTTCACAGAAGAAATTCCATTTGTATGGTATGCTAATCACCGAATGTTGATACTTTTACACTGCTTCCACCTTGACCTTTGAAGATTAAATCCCATTTTGAGCCTATCAGTAAACCATTTACTGAGATTCTAATTATGGAAAATATCTGATATACTCTCTCACTCCTGTAACTTATCGCTTTTTAGCTATACAAATACAGAAAGTATTATATTATATTGGTATTAAAGAATATTTATGTTATACATAGCAGACAGTATAAAGCAGCTGGAGTGAACAAAATGGAGCCTTTTGTGATCCTTAGTTGACACTCTAGCTGATATGATGTGAAAATCATGACATCCTGACAGAAACTAATATATGTGGTCATATTATCTCTTGATGGGTGAGAAGAAAACATTTATGAATCAAAACTTGTAGTTTGAACTTTACCGATGCCTAGAGTTGGAATGGATCCCAAAGAAAGATGTGGAAAACCTAAAAATAAAAGTCAAACATTTACACTGTTCATGCAATTATATCCTATATCAATGGTTAACATTGTCCTGCATAATGAAAAAGAGCATGCTCTAATTTGGGGAGAGTAAGCTCTGTCTTGCAGATGTAAAGGATTAACATATGCTTCTTATTGTATATTTTTATTCCTGCTATTGTAAAACATGTTACGTAAATGTTTGCTGCTGGTATGGACCAGGTCCAAGGTCTCACACCTCCTATCATGGCTTTATTGCTGCTCATATAGCAAGATTATGACCATGTGGTTCAGTGCCACAAAGGTGCTGTGTGCTTTTTTTTCCATGCTCAGTTCTATGTTCAAATTTAGCCTGCATGTTACAGTTGGTAACCTGAACTTCTGCGCCCACCAACAGCAAATGCCAAGCAGTACAAAAAACATTCCAGGATGTCACATGTCAATTTGAACAGGCTGAGCAGAGTGAGGCCCTCAGGTAAAATGTTGACATGAAACCCATGTCTGGAATTGAGTGTTTTTCCCAGCATAGTTTCAAAATAAAAGCACATTAGAAGAAAACCTTACTATGTATTTAAGTATTCCAATACATTATGCGTTACTGTTTCACTGGGTGAGGAATCAATGGCTCAAACATTTACTCTAGACATATAATGCCACAAAATATTCAATGAAATGTTAATACAAATGCTAAAAACAATATACTGTACAGTATTATGTCTTTATTGAACAGATAATCGTGTGACAGTGTTTAAAAACATGAAATGTTATGAATGACCGCAATATACTTTATCTAGACTCTAAACAAAAGCTCGGAATTTCCCTGAAGGAGGGTCCTTTCAGTGTTGGAAAAACGAAGGGTTCGGTGAAAGATCGAATGGCAATAATCCAGAATATTCCCGAAAAAGAACATTTGAAATTCCCGCGCGCAGAGTATGCTAGAATACTGTAGTCTGTATAATTTACTGGGTTTTAGAAGTTCTTGGGTAGAATTACGTCTTTTTTCTATAAATGTACAGAGGTCCTGGAACCATATACTCGCGGACAAGGCGGGCCGACTATAACCACTTTAACTGATCAAGATACGGTTGTAACCAATAGCAGCGCTCGCAGCTGGGCATGGAAAGCTTCTGCTTTCAAACACATTATGTAACTCACAGGCACCTGAGTGCAAATTGGCCGTGTTCTGATTTTACCTTGTAAACTGTTAATAATAAACCCGTTGCTGGTCTGCTTTTGTACACTGTTTTTGAGAAAGCCATATTATAGGATAACTGATTAGAAAAAGGCAACCTCGTGGGCTTAACTTCTTTGCTTCCAGCCTTTTCACAAAGGTGTAAGCAGTTCAGCAGAATTTTCCAGGAACTCTTGGTGTCTCTATGACAAATGGCGCTCATTGGAAAGAAAAGGGTTGGGAGTGTTTATTTTTGAGCTAAATGTCAAATTAGCTACCATTTAGGTTACCGTTGAAATTCAGGACATCTCAAGTTGTACTCTTGGAAATGATGGCCTCATGTATGATCTAAATATCAAAAATATTCGTGCAGTTGCAATCACTGGAATATTATTAGACATTGCTTTTTCTTTATTTATGTTGTAGGGGCTACACTATTTATATATTCCAAGTATTATTTGGAGTCTTGGGGGGAAAGGGCAGGGTAATACTGCGATTAACCGTTAAAAACATGATATCCACGCGGAGAAAATAATGTTATAATGGAAAACCTTACAAAGATGCAAGGATGCCAGAAATGTAATTTTCACAAACTCTACTTGCATTCTGTCATAACTGTAGGGCATACTGGAGCGCTTGGATGCGGGCGAAGTTGTTATCGGAGATGGGGGATATGTGATTGCTCTTGAGAGGAGAGGCTACGTGAAGGCGGGTCACTGGACTCCAGAAGCCGCAGTTGAACATCCTGAAGCAGGTGAACTCATAAGTGGTGGAAAAAAAATGTTTTTGTTAACCCTCCTGTTGTTTTCCGAGTCAAGCCGTTCCGTTTAAAACCATGCTGTTTTAATATGCTGTGTTACCCGTGTAAAAGATTTTTTAAAGAATGTGGAAAGACAAGATAATGGAGCCTGTTTTTTGACATTTGACGGGGAACATTTTGCAGGATTTGAGAGCTGAACGTAAGAGCAGTATTCGAACTGAATAAAACTGAATTATATTTTAAGATCTGTATTGATATTACTCCCGTAGGGGGTAATACTCGTCATTTTTATAGTATATGCCGTTGACGTTATTGATTAATTTATGTTTCTTACAAGTTCAGGGGCTATGATATTCTTAATATTGTATACTTTCCTGCTCTCCTTTCCAGTTCGGCAGCTGCACAGGGAATTCCTGAGGGCAGGGGCCAATGTCCTGCAGTCTTTTACCTTCTACTCCAGTGATGATAAACTAGAGATCAGTGGCAATGTTTTGAACTTCACGGTTAGTAATCTAGGAATTGACTTGTAAAATAGACCCAACTTTTACTTTAGCATTAAGACTCATTAATAGTTATAAGAAGCCCACAGTAAGTCAAGCTTGCATGTGTCATATTCATAGACTAACATTTATGATGTGCTTGAAATTTAAATATGTCATATTTAAATTGTACCCAGGGGCAGCAAATCAACGAGGCTGCCTGTGACATCGTCCGGGAAATAGCCAATGAGGGAGATGCCTTGGTGGCGGGCTGCGTCTCTCAGACACCATGCTACCTGGACACAAAGAACGAGAGTGAAGTGAAGGCCATCTTCAGGAAACAGTTAGATGTTTTTATTAAGAAGGACGTGGACTTTTTGATTACTGAAGTATGTTCATGTCATTTTTATATCTTAAATTACTACATTTTGATTTTCAAAATTATGAAGTGGCTTATGTCAGTGTCGCATTGCATTGTAAAGGAATTTGCATTCAGTGAACCATTTTTCTGTTCACTTGTTTTCAAATATAAGTACAACAGTGTAAAACATGTCAAAGCATTGGTGATGACCTGCTATCTAAGGATACTGATGTCTGTCTGATAGCCTCTGGTTTTTATCTCTCTCTCTCTCTCTATGTGGACACTGATGTCTTTGTTGTCCAGTACTTTGAGCATGTGGAAGAAGCTGCTTGGGCTGTGGAGGTTCTGCAGAGCAGTGGGAAGCCAGTGGCAGCCACACTGTGCATGTCACCAGAAGGAGACCAACATGGAGTCAGTCCTGGAGACTGTGCTGTCAGGCTGGTCAAGGCTGGTATGTCCTCTGACAAATATCTGAGTGTACTTATGAAGGAATGGATGTCACACTAGTATTTTGACCATGTTCACTATAGCTTTAAGGCTTATCTGGAGAACTAGTGCATCTAGGTATTTTGAAGGTATTTGAACAGACCTCCTAGGTCAGTGTCAAGGAATGTGCTCTGTAAATAACACAATTTTGTGCTCAGCACAGTATGGAAATGGGTCTTGGGGACTGCCTTGTGGCTCATCCTGCTTAAAAACTGGTTTCCTGTAAGCTGGCAGTTCTGCCATCACCCAGGGAGGGAGGATTGACGTGGTAATTTATATGATTACCCTTGTCTCATTTTGTGCAGTGAATGCTCTATTTGATTGATGGGCCAGTGGTCTGCATGCATCACAACATATATCATATATTGATTGAGCTCCACTGGTACTTTGGCTGCAGCTCCACTGGTGGTCTTTGGAGTAAACAGTGACTGTAGCTGGCAGGTTGTACTGTGGAGGAGAGCATTCTTGTCTCCATTCTCCTGAATTGTTGGGGAATGCTGTAGCAATGAGGGGAGGCTACATATACACCATCACATTCTGAACTTTCACAGTATCTGGGTTAACACTGGTTCCAAAACAAGGGGGGTAGAATATAAATTTAGAAATATTTTTCTGGTTTGTATGATTTAATTTCGCTTTTGTTTTTCCATACTACAAACTCAGCTTAAGTGTTGCAGGTTGATCATAAAAATTCAGGCATAGCTAAGGACCCTTGTGCTCAGAATCAGGCTAACCATGAAGCTAATGGCCCTCATTTTTATTTAGAAAATTGAATAGTTTTTTGGTCACTCAAGGTGCAAGGATTGTGGGGGTCAACTGCCACTTGGACCCCATGTGTGGAGTGAAGACGGTGAAGCTCATGAAGGAGGGCCTGGAGGCAGCCAATCTGAAAGCTCACCTGATGCTCCAGCCCTTGGGGTTCCACACCCCAGAGTGCAATCATGGAGGATACCTCAACCTCCCAGAATTCCCTTTTGGTATGAAGCAAGACAGGACAGATTTGTTTGAGCCAAGTTTCAACGTATTCTCATCTATGCATTTTCATAATGTGTTATACTTCCCAACTATGTATTTGAAACATGCATGTTAATGATAATATGCTATGATTTCTCTTTAGCTTTGGAATCGAGAGCTATCACAAGATGGGACATGCAGAAATATGCCAGAGAGGCTTATAACGTGGGCATTCGCTACATTGGAGGCTGCTGCGGGTTCGAGCCCTACCACATCCGTGCTTTGGCAGAGGAGCTGGCACCAGAGAGGGGCTTCTTACCCCCAGCTTCAGAGAAGCACGGGCTTTGGGGTACTACCCTGGCAACACACTCCAAGCCCTGGGTCAGAGCAAGGTGAGATCCCAGAATACTTTGCTTTCCAGCTTTTTTTAGGTCACGTTCCAGACCTGCCTTCTTGAAAATGGTAATAGTTCATAGTTCATGTTGTCTCTTCTCTTTTCTCTAAGGGCTAATCGTGAATACTGGGAGACGCTGTTGCCTGCATCAGGACGGCCAAAGTGTCCTTCTATGGCAACCCCCCAGGACTGAAAATGTATTGTTTACTTGACTTTTACAAACATTTTAATTATGTATAGCTTGAGAAAATTGGATTAAAAATATAGCATTTAAAACTGTTATGTTTCTGTTCCATTGAATATTATTTATAATCAGCTGGTGTCTCCTGTAATTTATTAATTTTCATTGGAATATTATGCTGAGCTGACCGAACTACCAATCCCTTATGGGAGCACACTAGATGTTCTAATGTGATATTGTGTAGGTTATAGCCTACATGTTTATATGTCATATGGTGAACAATAAAAATGTAATCATTGCATTGAATTCTGAGTATAGATGATTTTCATTTCGTCAGCGTTGAAGGTTTTACTGTTACAGCCCATAGCTTGAATGAGTGGGAGGGGTTGCCTTCTTCTGTAATTTTTGAGTGCAGATGTGTGGAAACATCATTCAATAATGGATTTATTCACCGAAAACGGAGACATTCAGGAACACTTTGAATGGATATGTTGCCATGTCAAATCATCTTTATTACCACAAATTAACACTACCTTCTTACTGCGGTCAGAGGATTAAAACCAGGTACTTATAGTATATTATTATTACTGCCTGCTATTGGTCAACTTCAAGCATTACCACCCCTGATCATATTGCTCATATTTCAAAACTTATGACAATATGGTTCAGCTGCATGCATATTTCCAGGTGTTGAGCTTTAAATTTCAGCTTGCAACTACTTAATCAATATGAAGTCACTTCCTTGGGCAGCAGTGTAGTATGAATGTTTCGCTGGAGTTGGTGTGGTAATATACCAATTGCAAGTTCAATTCCCAGCTGTTTCACCATCATCAAAACGTTGAATTGCAAAAAATATTACTGTGAACAATATTTTGTGATTTCAAAAACATATTTTTATATAGAAACAAGGGATATCACCTATAACTGAATCTGGGTGAATCTTCCTTGGGAAACTGTATCGAATATGATGTCAGGATCTGTAGAATACTATTATGAAAACAGTACAAAGAAACACAAATTGTTAAATCATTCCTTGAAAACAAATTCCTTTATGTTATCAGTACTTATTTTGTGGATAAGAAATTAGTGGTTCATCAAATTTAAACAAGTGCCAGACCATGTAATTCCCTTAAGATAATCAATAAAATAATTTGAGTTTGCATAAACTTCATTCATTTTATCTTAGTTGGTTTACAGTTTTTCCCAATTGCTAACACACAATAACCGGTTCCCTCAGCAAGAAAACCTACAGCCTTGCCTAAGTGACACACCAATCAGAGTCACAGGATCCCTATAAATAGGGCCATTTGTTTGCATGCACTCTGGAAAAATGGATCCTAACCATCCTATGACTACATATTTGTTGATGAGGCAGTGTTTAATCTTACAACAAGGCACAGAAGGGGATGGAACATCATTGGTCAGCGCGCCATCGTGAAGGTTTTTGGCCAGAGTGGAGGTAACGTGACTCTGTGTGCTGTAATCAGTAATCAAGGGGTCCTCCACCACTATGGCACTTTGGGTCCATATAACGCCACACATCTGCTTGAATCCCTAGGTGATCTTTACCAACGACTTCAACCGGAAGGGGAACCAGGGCAATCAGAGAAGTCCCAGTATGTTATCATCTGAGATTATGATAGTTTCTATCGGGGTGCTTTGGTTCGTGCCTAGTTCAATGGTCACCCCAAATTCACAAATCTTTTTTTATATACATATTCCCCATTCCTCAATGCAATAGAGCAATTTTTCTCAGCATGGTGGCAGAAGATAAAATGCTTTTATGACAGAAACCCCAACACAAGTGAAAACCTCTTGATTTCCATGAAGGAGGCCTGTGGGGATGTGTTCATTGACGCCAACCAAGACTGGCTTAGACATACCAGGGTATATTTCCCACGTTGCCTGGCCAGGTGAAACATCCTTTGTGATGTTGCAGACCAGAGAAGAGATGATGGTGCAGAGTAGCTGTAATTAGATTTACAGTATGGAATTACATTTTTTTAATCTTATGTATATATATATATATATATATATATATATATATATATATATATATATATATATACATATATACACACACACACACACACACACACACACACACACACACACACACACACACACACACACACTTGTTGAAAAAACAGCCACACAAATGAGAATAACACTGAGAATGTGTGTAGTTTTGAGAAAATGTGTCTTAGCAATCATGAAAACTGTAATACCTTTAATCAGGGTTTCTGTCAGTGTTGAGGACTTGTTGAAAAAAAAACCCCATCAAGCCAGGCTGCAGTGGTAGCTGCCGTGTTGGTGCTGGTTGTACAAATGAGAATAACATTCTGAGAATGTGTGTGTAGTTTTGAGAAAATGTGTCTTAGCAATCATGAAAAACTGTAATACCTTTAATCAGGGTTTCTGCCAGTGTTGAGGACTTGTTAAAAAAAAAACCCCCATCAAGCCAGGCTGAAGTGGTAGCTGCCGTATAACCCCCTATAAACCAGCCTTGGTTTCCCCCTCGCTTGGCTTTACGGAGTGAGCGGAGCTGACATCACGGAAGTGAGTAGCTGAGGCTTTTACTGTCAAACTAAATATTAGCATTATTTCCGTTAGTATTATTACATTATATTTACCATTAAATATTATACATATATTGACTATATGTACTCATCTACACAATAGTTTTGATATACCTAGATGTTTAACATAAACTTTTACATCATTTTAATACTGTAAACATTAAATAATATAATATATACAAACGTAACGTTACACTTTGCACCGACGATTCAGATCCGATGCAAGAAAAATTTTAATACATTACAAAACGTTAAACTAACATTGCTATATGGCGCACATTACTCTAAAAAAACTCTTCCGCTCCTCATATTCAAGCCAGAATTATGGCAAAGTGCAATGTACGCGATGATTTTTCTGCACGCTCCAAAGCTATTAAGGGCTGGTCAGCTCGCGGGAAGTAGGCTACAGAAACTGAGTTGTTGGGGTACTGTATCTGATTTGAGTGTGTGTTAATGGAATGAATTAAACAACACTACTATTTCAGTTTTCTGTGTGGTCAAGGCAATGAACGTCTTTAATAGTCTTTAAGATAAGTTTGGGATAGGAGTGCAAGCTTTAAACATGAAAACGTGTAAAAGAGAAAAAGATAAACAATCATGAATGAATATAATATTTCTTAACATTTAGAATTTAGAGGATCCCAATGGAACGACAATTATTATACGTAAAGTTCGTTTTATTTAAAAAATGGCTGTTACTGTATGGGTCAGAAGCAGCAGGATGCATTGCATAGGGATTATCCTCACTAATTAATACATTAAAATAAAAAAGAAACGCGATGTTGTGTGTGTCTCTGGAGGTGGCGGATAGTTTTCTGGGGAAATGGTGTCTCATCTCGGCGGTCTGTGCTGCACCGAGCAAGTTGAAAGGACAATGGACCATTCCACCCCTGAGGGAGACACACCCCCGATCCAATTCGCTTTGCCGTTAGCCTACTTATGTAACTTATTACTGTATATGTAATACTCTCAACTGTATGTTATTAGTTGGCCTCTGTGACTGTCGGGGGCGGCTAAATACATGTGTTCAAATAGGACATGCGATGCGCAGTATTTTTAGGAGGAATCATCATCAAGGCTGTGGCCACTGTATTTTACTCTCTATTGCTCATTCCTTCAACTGTGCGCTGTCTTCCAGGAGCCTCGTGTCTCTCTGAAGGCAATGGCGTTAGCTGGGAGGAAAAAGGTTTGTTGAGTATATAGTTTTGTGCACAATGTCAATATTTAACATTGTATGATCATGCATTTCACACATAAATACAGCAACTATAAAATGTGCATTTTGGAGTGATGTTCCTCATGTATGGCGTAAGGATTAATGCACTTGTAGCTGCATTTTACCTTGTGTTTTGTATACTGCACTGTATTTTCCATGAACCTTGTTTCCTGTATTGTTACAGCTTGCTAGTGTACGTTTGGTATACTGATGTGGTATTTAATTACAACAGATAATTTCAACAGACTTTCAGTATAATTACAGAAACACATATAGGAATAGTGAGAGAAAAATACTAATGTCCATTTATGCAAGCTATACTTCCCAGAAAGTAAATGGTAATATTTAATTTAGCAGTCAATCCTGACGGAATCCACTTGGATTATAATAAAAAGTAAATGTGAAAACCTTAAGATCCATCAATGTTACACAGGTGCTCTCACATACCCGATTTGAACTTGAGACCTTCCATCCTGAAATTGCTGTAGGGCTTGCTGCAGCGCTTGGATGCGGGCGAAGTTGTTATCGGAGATGGGGGATATGTGATTGCTCTTGAGAGGAGAGGCTACGTGAAGGCGGGTCACTGGACCACAGAAGCTGCAGTTGAACATCCTGAAGCAGGTAAGATTAAAAGTAGGCCCAGTGGAAAACGTCTAACAATGAATACAGTGAGTTCCGAATGCATAGACGAGGTAATATTTGTGTTCATGATGCATTTTAATTTTTTAAGGGGACTTTAAGGGACTTTGAGATGCTAAAGAATGCAGATTTTCCTGCTCTCTTCTCCAGTTCGGCAGCTGCACAGGGAATTCCTGAGGGCAGGGGCCAATGTCCTGCAGTCTTTTACCTTCTACTCCAGTGATGAGAAACTCAAAATCGGTGGCAGCGCAGGGAACATCACGGTGATAAGCTAGGAATCCTCTCATGTAACATTGGGTCTTGAATAGACCTACCGCTCTCCTTTGATTTGCATATTCAGTAACAGCATTAAGATGCTTGATGCCCATCACGTTCAGATCAAATCCCTGGACTAATATTCATGAAATGCAAATAGACATACAGTCACATCATTGCTGTGATATCATATTGTTATTGCAAGTTGCTCTGGATAAGAGTGTCTGCTAAAGAACACTTTATCCAGTCTGAAATATTATCTATTTTGTAATGCTACCCCAAAAGTATGGCTCACATGACACAGTGACTGTTTTTCAGAATGTAAACTGTGTTAAAACATTGCAGCATATATGTATTTATTCTTTCCTTATGCTTCTTGATCTAACATCACATTGTAATTCTCTTTGTGTCAAGTGTTTTTTTCTGATTGTGCAGGAGTTTTATTCCCTCAGTTGACACATTTAAATTGACTCCAGAGTCAGCAAATCAACGAGGCTGCCTGTGACATCGCCCGGGAAATAGCCAATGAGGGAGATGCCTTGGTGGCGGGCTGCGTCTCTCAGACACCCGCCTACGCGATCACAAAGAGTGAGAGTGAAGTGAAGGCCATCATCAAGAAGCAATTGGATGTTTTTGTTGCAAAGGGTGTGGACTTTTTGATTGCTGAAGTATGTATATTACATTTTTTTACATGTTAAAAAACTCCATTTTGATTTTTCCTGCATTGTTGTATCTTTGTGTGGAATAGAACAACATAATGTGTTGTCTTTTTGTTTATATGGTAATGAAAATTAATCTGAGGGTGAGATGAGATAGCTCAGTCAGTTGAGCAGCCACCTCAGCCCTATACTGGTCCCTGAGAGACATTGGGTTCAAGTCCTGTTCCACCCTTCCTATCTCTACATCCTCTTCATCTGTACCCCTCTCAGCTTTCCCACTGTCTGAATAAAGAAAATATATAAGGAGGCTGACTTGGACATTCTTCTTCTTAAAAATAAGAAAAATAGGTTTTGTGCAATGAAATATTTCCTGATTAACATGGGTTCTGATACAAGTACATCAGTGTAAAGTTATAGTATCAATGATAAATAAATTCTGCTGTCTCATGATAGTGGTATCTGTCTGATAGCCTCTGGTTTTTATCTCTCTCTCTCTCTCTATGTGGACACTGATGTCTTGGTTGTCCAGTTCTTTCGGCATGTGGAAGAAGCTGCTTGGGCTGTGGAGGTTCTGCAAAGCAGTGGGAAGCCAGTGGCGGCCACACTGTGCATGTCACCAGAAGGAGACAAACATGGAGTCAGTCCTGGAGACTGTGCTGTCAGGCTGGTCAAGGCTGGTAAGTTCTCCTGACCTGACAGGTATCTGAGAGTACTTCCGATGGAACAGCTGTCACACTAGTATTTTAACCTAATGCTATTTTCCTGAAGAGCAGAGCTGTTGAGCTCTGTTTCCTGTTGATCAATACCATGCAGATACCACTGGTCTCTGGTGCTGTGATTAAGTAAATGTAGAGCAGTACATCAGTCTTTAGGAGTGTGGTTTGTTAAACTAAAGTTTGTGCTCTCAGTATAGCATGAAAAGGGATCCGTGGGGGCACTGCCATGTGGCTTGTTCTCCTTAAAAGGTGGCTTCCTGTGAGCCAGTGGTCCTGCAAGATGGTGCATAATTAGCTGCAGCATCACCCAGGGAAGGAGAAAGGTGTGATTGACATGATTACCCTTGTCTCATTATGTGCCGGTAACTGCTCTGTTTGATGGATGGGCCAGTAGTCTGCATGGGAGACAAGTACATTGGATGAGCTTCCCTTACACCGTGGCTGCAGTTCCTCTAGTGAACATTGACTACACCTGGCAGATTGTACTTTGGAGGACTGTGCAGGAGAGCGTGCTTGTCTGAATTCTCCTGAACTGATGGAAAATGATGTAGCAATGGAGTTGTACTGCACCGGAGATAAATTGGTTCCAAAACATGGGGAAATGCAGAATTTTGAAATATATATTTTCACTTTGTGTTCTGTTTCCCTTGTTGTTTGTTTTGTTTTGATAAAAACATTGTGATTTTTATGTTCCTCAAATGAACACAAATTTCATATAGAACAAAACCTTTGCACTTTGATTTAATATGTGTCGCTGAAAATGAAATCACAAAGTGTATTGTGGTTTGTGTACTGTGCTTACTGTGGTCAGCATTATCGGTCTCTGTGCTGCACAGGTGCCAAGATTGTGGGAATCAACTGCCACTTGGACCCCACATGTGCCTTGAAAACAGTGAAGCTCATGAAGGAGGGCCTGGAGGCGGCCAATCTGAAAGCTCACCTGATGGTCCAACCCCTGGGATTCCACACCCCAGAGTGCAATCGTGAGGGGTATTGTGTCCTCCCTGAATTCCCCTTTGGTAAGAAACAAATCAGGACAAATTTGTTTGACCTAACTGTCAGTGTATTACTGCCTTCAAATTTCTATACCGCATTACTATGCCTGACTATCTCTTGGTAGCTTTGGAATCAAGAGCCATGACAAGATGGGACATGCAGAAATATGCCAGAGAGGCTTATAACATGGGCATTCGCTACATTGGAGGCTGCTGCGGGTTCGAGCCCTACCACATCCGTGCTTTGGCAGAGGAGCTGGCACCAGAGAGGGGCCTTCTTACCCCCAGCTTCAGAGAAGCACGGGCTTTGGGGTAGTGCCCTGGAAACGCACACCAACTCCTTGATGCAAGAAAGGTGATATCCCAATGTACTTTGCTTTGCAGGGGTGATTTTCTGGACAAGTGGAATTGAATTAGCATAGACAATAGTTTAGATCAGGGATGTGTGTGTTCTTGGAGAGTCACAGAATTTCATTTAAAATTTTGGTTTATTTTTATCATTTTCATGTTGAACTGCTTCAATAGAATCATCTCTTGGGTAAGAATTTGAGTTATCTGTCAAATGAAATGTTAATTTCCCACTGATCAAATATCTCTACAAAAACTTGGTTTTTCACTTCCATTGTCAGTGTCTAAATATTGGCCCTGAAGACTCAAAAATGATAAAAATGTCTTGGCATGAATAACCACAGATTAGAAAAGAAAACCTTTGTGCCATTAAGATAATCCTTTTTCCACACTGAACAAATAAAAAATACATTTTATAAAGTATTTACAAGCCATTAATTAAAAGCACATGTAGTAAAAATTCTCTGTGGTTTTGGTCAGGTCATTGACCAGAATTTCCTTCTTGAAAATGGAGGCTGAAATATATTATGTAATAGTTCACCCTCCATCTTCTCTTTTCTCTAAGGGCTAATCGCGACTACTGGGAGAAGCTGCTGCCTGCATCAGGACGACCAAAGTGTCCCTCCATGGCAAACCTCCAGGAATGACAATGTGTTTTTACAAAAATAACTGTTTTGTGACACGTAATAATACAATTGGAGTCATAAATAAACAATTTTTAGTTTCTGATCCCCTAAATGATTAAGTTGTCAGGTTATACTGGCCTGACATAAATTTGAAGACTGGAACCACAAGTCTTTTATGGCAGAGCAAAAAGTTGTTCAAATATGATAATGCACTAATGATAAATGTTGCTAGGTTATACATTGAATAATAAAAATGTAATTTTGGCATTAAATTTTTAGGGTAGATGGTTTTTCTGTTTTGTTACTTCTGAAATGATGAAGGTTATACTGTTATAGTTCATAGCTTTCTTTTTTACATATAGATATCTAATGAGGGATTTGATTTTTTCAGGATTACTCAGGAAACACTGATGCAAAATACTGATACAAAAGCTCTTGATCCATATGTATATGAAATACTCAAGTACAAGTGCCATATTGACTCTGAAAATCAGTATTTTTTTTTTTTTAACAAGATCATGTCCCTGTTTATTTAAGATTAGAAAGTTTGACAAATATTTGCAGAAATCTTTCATAATATGGCTTTGCATGAATGAGTGAATCATTCTGAACTATTGTATACTTTTTAGATTTTAAAGTCAACCTTAAAGTGTTTTTTCCCCTTAGTGTAAACACAATAAGAGAAGCTCAGCTCATTTCATATTGTCTTTTCCATGTATGGTTATTTGTTTGATAAGTGAACATTTCCAGTTGTTCTTTGGAGTATGACAAATCTTGACTGGGTCAACTACTAACTTGTCCATGGCCAACATATGCCACCTTGTGGCCAAAGTTGCATCATGAAATGAAACACTTTCTACCAATGGTAGCAAATTGTTAAATCAATGTCTTGGAGAATTGGTTACATAAGTATGATTGAATTAGACTTGACATTGACAACAGAGGAGAAACATTTGTAAAGAAATGTTTACAGGAAGAAAAATGATGTGCAGCTGTTGACATTCGCTAACTGACTGCCTGCACATCAAAGCTCAGTCAGACCTTGTGTTATTTGTTTGAGCTCTTTTGTTTGAGCCTTGAGTTCTTTTGTTAGGGCCATTCAAGTATTGCATTTATTCTGAAGGTGTGCCTTTTCTATTCCACTGTCAGTCTGTTTAACTTAATGTGCTACACCTTGGGCACATTACATAGCACATTAAAGCAGTAATGTAACACTAATTTAGTGATTATTCAACATGTTTGATATAAAAGATCTCAAAGGATATATTGATGAATGTATTTAACTTGCCATTTTTGACCTCGGAACTAATACCTGCTGGTTTCATGTAGCTAAATGCAGAAAAAATCTGAAGTTTATGTCATTTTAAGTATAATCTACACAAATATTTGACAAATGTTCTTCACAAATGATTTATTTCCCTTTGACTCATAGACACAATGTAATGTGCAATCACTGATATTTCAGAACTGTCTACCAGGTAGACAACTTTCTAACTAATCTACAGATTATATTTATAGTATTTCAAACAACCCAGTCCTTTTTGTTGACAGGGGATTCCTTATTGATGAACATGTATACTCCCATCTATTTAAAAAAATAATCTGGTCTGAAAGTATTATTAAACCTTCCGCATTCACTATGTCTGAGACATAGAGTTAAGGATTTTTTTTCATCTCCACACATTTGCTAATGAAATCAAGTACATTGGAGTAAAATTTAAAGATACATTTGAGGCATCTATTACCCTAAATTCAAGTTCACAGAAAAGAAGGGGATGTCAACGCTGTCTCAGCAAACGTTTAATTGTAATTTCCATTGTTTCACGATTGCTTCACAATCAGAGCGATCAGCAGCATTTCTGGCTACATCATCCGCGAAAGAGGTATATTTCTTGGGTCTGATTTAGCACGTTCCAAGTACAATTGAGAACTGTTCAAGCCTGCGCTACGTTCTTTACGTCAACACGTTCACTGCGTTATCCCACATGCAGATGCTTTCTACGTCAGCAAAGCTCGTCAGATGAAAACATTGGTACAGAGAGATGTGGAACGAAATAGATGACCAAGAAAACAGAAAAATATGAGGTGAGATTTCGGGAAGCAAGGCAAAACAATAATGTGGCAACGTTTGGCACAAAATTTGACTAACTGAAATATGATGTTCGGGCGTCTCGAAGGTTCGGTTATTTGAAGTTTATGAAGGATTCAAGCGAGGGAGACTGCAGTTGGGAACGATGAAGAAAAGACAAAACATTTGACAGCAGGACTCTCGCAAGCTGCTCACTCCGTGTCGTGTAAACAGACCCACACACGTGACGACAACCGTCCGCATTGTCTGGAGCTTGAAGGACTTTAACGAAAGCACAAAAGGGCCTTCTGCGGTTATATCAGGTACCCAGCAAACGAGCTAGCTAAATAGTTTGGTTGTTAAGGATAAGCTGGTCTGAATGAGATGGCAACTGTGGGACCAGTTTAAAATTTTCGTGTTGAGTTACAAAGGAAAGGCAAAGATGGCTGTTTTGTGGATATTATATGATATCAGCTTGGTGATGCAGCTGACTAACTGCTGTTTTACTTAATCGTTTACAATTTTAAAAACTATCTCCAGTTGTTCGATTCTTCCAGGCAACGTCAAGTTAGCCAGCTATCTGCTAGCTAATCCTTCTGTATTTGATTTCAGTATCTGAAGAGCGAAAGGATAGAGGCAGATTGCAGTGTTGTCGATGTGAAAAGATGTCATTCACAATGGAAGATAATTTGGAGTCGGGATGGGTTGCTGTTCGACCAAATATATTTGAGGAAAAGGAAAAGCACAAATTCGTTTTTATCGTTGCTTGGAATGAGGTGGAAGGGAAGTTTGCTATCACATGTCATAACAGAACCGTGCAGAGAAGGAGCATTGCTAAGGACCCAGGAGCAGAGGGCATTTCAGCGGCAGGGGTCTTGGCGACGGAGGATAAGCACAAAAGTTTAAAAAGTCCCGCAAAAGAGAAGGACGATGGTGGAAGCCAAAACAGGACCAAAGGTCGACAAAGCAGCGCAAAAAGTCAAACGCGAGGAACAGCAGCTGGGATCCCAAGCCCAGTCAAAAGAGGCAGTAAGGTTCCGGGATCAAGAGGCAGAAGCCCCACCGGAGTGATGGACATTGAGATCTTGGATCCAATGGTGATCAAAGGTGAGCACCACACCACAGACCCTGAAGTCGTGGACTCTGAAGACTTTGAGCACAATACCAGAGAGGACTATAGCTGGGCTGGACTTTTCTCCTTCCAGGACTTTAGGGCTATTCATCTACAGCTGTGCTCCGTCAATTCGGACCTGGAACCATGCTTGCCTCATCTCCCGGAGGAGCCCTCGGGCATGTGGACGGTGTTGTTTGGACCTCCGGAGGTGAGCCAAACGGAGATGGATACGCTTTGCTACCAGTTACAGGTCTATCTAGGTCACGCACTGGACACTTGCGGATGGAAGATTCTTTCTCAAGTTCTGTTCACCGAGAACGATGACCCGGAGGAGTACTACGAGAGTTTGAGCGAACTACGGCAGAAGGGATACGAGGATGCGCTCCAGAGAGCTAAGAAGCGCCTGCACGAGGTAAGACAAAGCCAGTGCGCGCAGAAATGTTTTCTTCACTCATTTCTTTCTCACCCACCATCACCTGGGCTAACAAAGGAACTATTCCTATTGCTGTGAAGATACTAACAATCAAAAACAAAACGAAAGCGCGTGGTTACCAGTGTAGTTTTGAGTGACATTATTGATCTTAAGGAAATGTTTATTCAGCTATTTATTAGGACAGGTACATTTTTCTTTTTTTTTGCCACTGTAAACATAACAGTTACCATCGAGGTGACACCAGGAAGGTAATTAGGCTCTATTAAACAACTAATTTACATTTAGATAACATAATTAAGCACTGAATGGATCTTTAATTTACCTGGGTACAAATATGTGGTTAATTCATCTGCGAGCCAACGGAAAAAACCTTAAATAGCTTAGATATTGATAGGTGATGTCTTATATAGAATATTTCAAAATATTAAAGGGGTTCTAAGCCATATTTCGAGACGAGCACATTTTCAAGTGCTAGAGCCGTTTACATACTTCATGTCACCGTTATTCTTTACACATATTGTCCACAAAAGGCACACATAGTCATTCCGGATCGGAGCTTGACTTAATTTAAAAATATTAAGATGCAACCCATAGTCTCACCTTATTTGACCTCAGATATACCCAGTAGCATAATGAATTAGAATATGCTATTACTGTGCGCTAAAATATTATTAATGTGGTAATCCTTTTTATGTTTTCAGCTTTTTAATGAGTAAATACCCAAAATCTATCAAAATCCAATTACTTTTACGTCTGTTTGCCTTGCTGTGTGGCTTGGTTTCTAGTAGACTTCGTAGGATGTTTGCGCTGATTCAGACAAACATTAGGCTAATTGCTTACTGAAGGCCAGAGGAGATTTGATCGTAAATGTGGCAGTTTTTTTTTTTCATTCTTTCTCAAACTTTTAGCCAGTATTTTAACGGTAGCTGGGAGTGATGAAAAGTTTGTTCTCGTTTGTGTTGAAAACAAAGCAGGTGTTTAATCTAGCAGTGTAGCTATACCTCTTTTGTCAGTTCATTTAATATTGAAAATATGACGGTCTAAAACGCTGTAGCGACAGGTCTAGTGCCTCACTTTAATAAGGGTTGCATACATTGTTTCCACCACGATTCTTGATTAGTTATTTTTTTCGCATAATAGTTGGGGGAGGAACAATGGTGGGAAAGCTGATCCGGGATTGGCTCTTGGATCGCCTAACAACAAGGCTTTTTTATCCCTTTTCCTACTGTACAGAGCGAGCGAGAGACACGGGGGGAGGGAGTGGGAGGAGTGAAAGTAGGTGACGTAGCCCTTCGGAGTCCAAACACTCAAGCACGTGGGCTTTTTGCGTTTTCTTTGTTTCGAAAAAGCCCCAAAGCTGCCATCTGTTGCTGTACGTTGGGAGAAACGTGATCTTGAGGGCAGAGGCCACTTCCTGAAACGTGTACACCGAGCTGCAGCCAAGGGAAGGGGGGACTGAGGAGCCAGTAGCTGAGCGTTTGGGGTTTAGATCCGTCACTCCAGTGGTCTCCTGTTAAAGGAGACAAGGCCCAATTCATGAGATGCCATACAAAGTTCCATATTCATGTAGGGAAATGAATGCCCTCTAGCCAGTCTGACCCTGGGGCCCAATGTATACCCTTCATATACAGAACTTTTGTCTCACTGAGATGAAATATTTGAGTGTGTGTAGCTTTATGGCAGTTATGTCCGCACTGGAAGCTAACATTCTGCCTTAAATTTTGAACTCTTGATGAACTGCTGAAATTTATTATTTGTGTTTGTTTTTATTGCCACTGTCTTGAACATGTTTAGGTTAAGTTTGAGGTAGCATTAGGTGCACAGTGTATTGGCATAACAGATGTGAGATTCTACATAATAGCACACAGAGTCACATGAATCCAGAGCTCAATATCTAAAAGTATGTGGTGATTCAAGTTCTGAGGAGCAGCTGTTGTTTAACACATTTTGAAGTGGAACACAGCTACATTTCAAATGCAAATGTATTCTGCAATGTGTACCCTATGTCACCTAACTTATTATCACTGACTTGACATAATTTATGTCATGTCATTTGTCAAGGCATCTTTGTGAATTGACTACCCTGTTTAAATGAGTTTAGACATTGTTTAAACTGCTGTAATTAACATTTTTTAACATCAGAAGTATTGAGGCAATGTTATTTTACTTTAAGTTTGAGGTAAGGTTGAACACCACTGCTTTTTTGAAGCTACCCTGTTGTGAGCTAGCGCCACAGATGGGACATGGAACAGCAGGGCAGGCCATGGTTTAGAGCAGCCATGCATGGGCACGGGACGGCGAGGGCAGAGCCCCAGCCCCGCGACGAGCCGGGAGACCCAAGCAGCCTTTGTGATGGAAAGAGCGTTGCGGAGGTCCATCTGAGTCCACCAGATGTCCACTGACAGCCGTGTGAAACACGATAGCGCCGCACCCGGACAGGGGAGAGCGCATCTGTCATTGCCTCCTGCCATATAGTCACCTCCGCTAACCGAGCCTGACAGGTTCCCCGGAACAACTGTCACAGCCGTCCACATTTCTCTGAAGGCCCTCTGAACAATGACATTGAAATGTAGTAGGTGAGTGGGGATACAGTGTTGCCATTGGAAATACCACTCTTAAGATGTCTCTGTTCCTTCTGTATATTTTTTGGGGTGCCTATTGAGTACTTTATTTTTTTAAGTTTCCACTGTAAGGCCTAGATCACTGTATATTGTAATGGAACTGGCCATCATAAAGTAAAACATAATTCCAACAGAACTGGGCATTTCAAAATGTAATCAAGCAGTTCCCTTGCTGTGTAAAGTATCGCACAGCCGTTGATGTAATATGAGAACTAGTTCAGTTCTTTCAGCCAATAAAATAACACAATGGCAGTGTGCCTTTTAATTAGCATCTAGCCACCCTGTTCAGGAAGCACTAATTAACAGTAATGTATGTGACCCGTTCTCTCCACAATTTATAACCTCCTCAGCAGAGATGCAATTATCATGCTGTTTCACAAAACATGCATGCAAATATGCACACGACTTTCATTTTTCTAAATGATTGACCAGCCTAGCCTGGAGAAGGAGCAGCTGGGCAATAATGACTGTTACCTCCCTCCTCCCAAAAAAACCCATCATGCTCCAAGGAAATGGGCACAGTCTTTAACTACTGATGGTTTTAATCATTCATTTCATTTAGCTTTTATTACTTAGGCCTGTTAATTAATTATTTAAATGTTTCCTGTCATTATATCAATCAAACCTTTTGTTATAATTGCCTTTATCTTCGTCCATTGTGTTGCTTGGTACAAGGAAGAATCTAATAATCCAAGTTAAACAATCTCTCTTTGTTGTTTCATTCAAGGGTTTCAATATTTTCAATACATACTGACAGGCTGAAGTGTCAGTAGCAATTAACCCTAAAGTCACGCCAACTGCCTGGCTCAGCATAACGTAATCCAAACCTGCAGTGAGTGATAATGCCCACTAGTGTCTGGACAACATTGCTTACAAAGCAACAAAATGGTCACAAGGCCTTTTTGAACTCAGGCAAATTTCCAAAGTTCATTTTCATCTACAGAGCTGCTCATTTGTTAGAGTCCATTGCTGGCATCTCCCTAGAGCTTGGTATCGATTAGCATTATTGTGGATAAAGCTGATTTTTGTTTTATTTGCAGCAGGTAGTTTTGGAGCATTTTCTGCAGTGCAGTATGTTTTTTGTCCAGGAAAGGGTGTACTTCCTTATCCAAATTCCTCCATTTTTGTTAGCACAGGCAGCGCTTCCTCTAGTTTGGAAAGAATGCCCTCAGTGACTCACATACATCCAGGAGTTTGCCCATTTGGGCACATTTCATGCAAGCTTTAAGTGAAACTCAGGGGCTGGATTGGAAACATTTTAACCACAGTAAAAATACCACGGTTCATATGTAATCACCCTGCTGTCAAAAGCACTAGGGATTTAATCAGTCAATTGTGGATGGGTTTGGAATGTGTCATATTTAAGCCTGTGTGTCCGTTCTGTAAGAGTGCAGAATAGGCCTGCTTCTTGTGTTACTGCCTGTTTCGACTCACCCAGTGCCTCTGCCAAGTCCAGTGTTGGAGTTGACAGCAGGGTGGACGGCTAGTTGTTTGGATTGGTGTGGGGGTTGTGCGATGTGGAGGAATTCCACATGGGCATATTTAGGAATGGCAAATTTGTTCCACGTGTTACCTGGAGAACAGGATTCCCATTGTGCCAGTGGCCAAGTCCGAAAGAGGGATGTTTCCTTTTTGGAACATCATTTTTATATAGGCTACACTATATGTATTTAAAAACTTTATCAGTTTAAATAATTAATTAATAGTAAAACAATGAAATAAATAGCATGCTGGAACTGCTGTACATTTTTGTTCAAAGCAGATGTAGTAAAACAGTGACGTTGCCATGTAAATATGCAAAGATCTGATAACTCTGAAATGTATCCCAAGTTTTTGCAAATGAGCGTGACTGGTGCATTTGGACTTACAGCTGAATCAAGCTAAAGATTAATGGAACACAAGTGCCAACAATGGAGCAGCCAGTCAATTACCTTCTTCATAGCATAGTGTTCATGTAGGCCTAAACACCATGATAACAGTTTAGCCATTTGTTCTGTCAGACATCATGTTCAGAGTTAAGACTGTAAAATATCCCAGGCAGCTGGTGAGGGTTTTTTTTGGTGATGAGCGATGGGTGCATGCAGGGGTACGATGCGGGTGGGGGTAGGGGTAGGGGTGGGGGCAGGGTGGTGTTGTAAGGGGGCTCCTGTTGGCTCTGCTCTTGTCCCAGCTGGGATTAGTCCCGATTTGTTATTCCCAGTATGTACCCATCAGCTGCTTGGCTGTCCCAGCTGATCCATGCTGGGGAACCTCAGTTGTGCCAGCGCTCTGATTAGGACCCCCCCAGCCTGCCTTGGCATCTCCGTATGTCGCCCCAGGACCCCCCAGCCACAGTTAAAACCATGCGGTAAATCCCCAGCACTCTGTCTTTGATAACCGCCACCCCCCACTCCCCACACAGCTGTACATAGTCAAGAAAAGGAGACATTTAAGCAGTAATTTCTATGTGATAATGCTTTGATCAGGTTGCCCAGTGCACATTCTTAAAAACATAGATATGTGTTATACAATATGCTATATATGATCTTGACTAACAAGTAGCTCCCAGATATTTCTAAAAATGTTTTGCAATGGATGGAGGGGTATTTATGAATAAAGGGTGGCAATGTAGTATAATGGTTAAAGAGCTGCAAGTCTGATTCCCTCAAGAGGCTGCAGGTTTGATGCCATGATATGGTACTGTAGCTGTACCCCTAAGGTACCTCAAACAAGGTACTTCGTCTGAATTACTGGCGTAATACAGCTGGATTATGCATAGTGTGAAACATGTAAACCATGAAAATGGGACAATGCTGTTTACTACTCGTACTGCTGAACTTGTGCACTTTTGAAGTAGGCTATAGGAGGGTTGTCATTAGCCACATGTACCAAATGAAAGACCCATTTCAATGGAAAATCCTGTTTTTTTTTGTCATTTTTCTTTCATAAACGGAAATGGGTGATGTGTCCATGGAGTAGTCTCTTAATGAATGTGTCCAAGAACCGAATGGTTTGGGTTCATAATCGTAACTTGGTGTTGGGGTCTGGTTTTTATCCAGGCAGAATGCCTTGGTTGTCTTTATGTGTTAATACCCAGGATATTGAAAGTTTCTCCACACTCTCTGTGTTATGCCGTTGTGACTGCTGCAACTGCTTGTGCTTTCTATAATGTGTATGTTCAAAACATGAACTGTCAAATCTTTTTAATAAAACAATGTTTGGTTAAAACAATATTGCAAAGTCTGAACTCCTTATGCAGTAAATTCAGAAAATAGTTTGAGATCAAAACAGTTAAATCTAGGCACTTTCATAGACTTTTGTTTTTAAATTGGCTATTTATCAGTGCAGCCAAGTAGCAAACTGTTTGAGGAAGAGCAAGCTGACATTTTCTGGTACTGACAGAAAAATGACGAATGACATTTAGCATGCAACCTAATTCAGATTTGTGGAGGATGACTGCATTTTACTGAAAATGCAACCATATGAGTTAAACCACTGGGTAAACACTTTGACATTAAATGAGAAATATGGGCTGTTAGCAAAGAGCAGTCTGCACATAATCACCAAATGTCATGCATTAATACTGCTTTTTTGATACTACTGTAGTAACTTGAGTATTACAGAATTTTTGTGCCTAGAAATATTTACTAAACATTAGACTAAAGTAAATATATAACACAAGAAAAGTGCTTTGTAACATAAAATTGACACGTAGCTGACAACAGTAGTCTTGCAAGTTTCAAAAACTATACAAACCATGGTGACACTTTCTTGCAAAGGTCTTGAGAACAGAAATTTAAAACCAACGATTAGTTGTCGTCACTCTTTTGTCGGTTATTCAAGTTACACCCTGGGCAGATGCTAAGATTGTATGTAAAGGAAGGCGCTTCTTGCCTTGAAGGGGTTTTACAGACCACTAGGTGAAAGGATACTTCACAGCAGGATACTGTCAAGACAACTCATGCAAAGTTTTATCCAGCTGCAATATTTGTAAAACCAAATAAAAAGGTACTCTATGCTGAATTTAGAATGCACATATTTTTGCTTTGTGTGATTGCTGCTGCTTGCGTCACATTTCAGGCCAAAAACACAATATATCTGGAAATCTTCTTTAAATTGAGAAAGTTAATTTATATAATTTTTGCTTTTGATTTGATAATTTACTTTGAGGTAAATAATACAAATTACACTGGACTAATTTTAAGATCTTTGCTAAATTTGTCACACCACCATGGTTATTCTCATTTCTGATAGTTCATCAGAGGTCATCCACTTTTTTGGATTATCTGCAGAAATACCTCAGTTGACTAGTCCCTGATAGCTGTTACAGTGTAGCAAGCAGAGCAATGATGATTAATGTAGAAGATCGAGCAGGCCACATCGTTTTTCCTTTTTAATAAGATACTGACGCCTTTTTAATAAATGTAAGCATGGGTCAGTATGGGAAAAATAGTTTTTTAGAAACATCTAATTGGGTGTTAACACTTAATTGTGAACTATTATTTTATTTATCTAGTTTCAAAAAATAAATATAAATATGTTTAGTTTATATCGTCTATATTTGTTAAATTAAAGAATCATGTAAATGTTAAATTTATGATTTGAATCCTAGACAACACAGCTTTTAAGTTTCAAAGCATTCAGGCCAGCCCCAGTAAGTTGACAGCTACTATTATCAGTAGTTTCTACTGAGCCTAATCTATGTGGCTTTGACAGTGAAACTTCTGTTTTACCCTATAATTCTCTATAGCTTTCTACAATTGGTTATATAAGGACAATATTTCACAATATCTCTTGTCTCTCTGGCTTCATAGTTCTGAGCAAAGCAAAATATAGTAGAGACTACATTACTTAGTCTGATGGTCGTTTCATGTCAGGCCAGGGGTCACTATTGACTGCATGGCTGGTGAATCCATTTGACTTCAGTCAGTGTATTGAATATAGGCTCACTTGTATAGCCCAACATCACAATCAATATCAGTTGTAGTAATGCTCTTTATTTATATTCATAGTTATCTTACAGTATAAACAGCTGCTGTCATACATAACTACTGAAAAAAGCTGTAAAGTACTGAAAACACAAAGGCAGTCTTCCCACCATATAGAGGGAGGTAGATTATCTGATATTGCTCAAGGGGATACATCTATTGATTGGCCTGAGAATTTGAGGACCACACTGAAAGAGTGGCTGGTTAATCAATTGTGTTACTCACACGGTGCAGGGACCGTGGAGGGGAGTGATACTGTAGTCGTATCTTGTTCAGTGCTGTAACCAGATCCCCAGCCATATTATCTCCTGTCTGTCGGGTGGTCTCTGGAGGACTGTGTGGGAGGGTTTCTTGTGTTCATTCTGTGGCGCATGTGAACATCAAATGACAACTGCCTCTGCTTGCCCTCTAATAGGTAGCTCGGAAACTGACTCTAAAAACAAGGAAGGTAACCATGTCTTGCTGCATTTGAATGGAGCTTGAGGTTTGAGTCATTTCTTACAAACAATGGCACGTTAGCACTGCCTTGAGTATCCAAAGGCAGACACAAATGATGTTTATGAACACACTTTGAATGTTTGCTCCAGGGCCTGAGGCAGACTACTTGCAGAGGATTCTCTGGGGCCATGTTGTTTCCCTCTCTCAGCTGAGTTATTCTTTGACACAATGCCATAAGCATGGAAACTAAAGCACATTCTGTTCCTCAGTTATTCTGAAAGAAGAATTGCTGGTTTGCTAAAAAGTCAATATTGAGTATCCTGGTAGATATCTTGTGTAGAATCTTCATTCAGGAATAAGATCCTGTAAGAAAAAACAGGCATATTTTAAAGATGCTGTAAATTAAAAATAATGACTATCTGACTGAATGTCTGACCCTTTGTTTTAATAAACCAAAATAAGTAAACACATTTTTTTTCTTTATATTTTTGAATTTGTAACATTTGTGTTAAAATCTGGAATGTATGCTTACATTTTTTGAATATGGCTGTCACGTATTTCATACAGTGTCTTAGAATGGGAACTTTTCTCCATGCACTATCTACATCCTCAGAAAATCAATGTGCATAAAAGCCCAGAGACATCCAGAAATGACCATTCATTCAATCCAGATGAATCCAAGGGTAATGTATGTCTGAAAGAGAAATCTGGAATTAATATTTGTCTGGATGTGCTGAACCAACCCGAAAAATATGTTTTAATGACATCAAAAACATCAAGCCCCCCAATTTATCCCAGTGCCTTTCCAGTGGTCACCCTAGAGCACACCCTAGTCGATGGTGATCGGGTATCTATGCTGATGTCATAATACTTTAATGAAAGAATATTGTCTTTTTGTCAACTTACTACAGTCAAGAGTACTATAAAATGAGCAACTTTTGTTTCCACTTACTTATGACTCTTCGGGTTTAGCAGAACGGTTTTGCTTAATTGTTAAGAGTGCGTTAGCTTCATTTGTTACTAGGTATATTTCCTTCACAACTAATGGTGCTAAATCAGTCAAACATACTGCGATGCAGGGAGAGGTTAATGATTCATGGTTTGCAGGTCTGCATGATGACCTCTTTTGCCTGGGCCCAAGCGGTTCATGTTCCTTTGGTCTGAAGTTCATGTCTGAGTCTCACTGCACAGCAAGCAGACAGTCATTTCATATGGGCTACTTTTGATGACGGACCTCTCCATTCAGTTCCACTAGAATACACTATGATAATGTCTCACATATGTTTGCCATATGGAGATGGCCCTCTGCCTTTCACTGTTCTTAGATGCATATGTGTATGTTAATAACTAATTTCCCCATGGGTTGTCAGTGGCTCAAAAAAGTAAGGGAAGACCAGTTAATAAATGTAAATCGCCTTTTCCAGTCCAGTTCCAGTTGGAACACTACAGTTCAACATCTGCCAGAAATGCGGGGCAAAGTTGGAAACATCCTTTCATTCTTAGTTTGTGTCTGTCTTGCAGTGGAAAATTGTATTTTATAAGAGGAACTCAAGTTCGTTTTCCCACAACTGTATGGAGTTAACACATCCGTTTCAGTTTTGAGCAGCAAAAATGAATTCATCACTGTGATGGAAAGCAAGTTTACCAAACCATTGAACGTTGGCAGCACTTACTGTACTTACTGTAATGAAACATAACAGGCACAGGATGGAGAGAGAAAGAGAAAACCTCACTAACTAAAAGCAGACTTTTATGTCTAAGGTATAAATAACCTTCAGCTCAGAATCACAGGAAGCTAAATGCATAATACTGTGGGAATGTGTGCGCAGAACTGAGAACAATTGGTGAGATTGTTGGATGCAGGCTGCAATTTTTATCCCATAACGTCTACTTCACTGACGGCCAGCCAGTAATCTCTAAACAATGAGGCGCTGCAGACTGAGAATGCTATCAGAACTCTGTGTGAAAGCTTGGAACTCAGAACATTACAGAACACAGTCTGAATGATAGTGGTGTCGCCATGGATAGCGGTAATGTACTTGCATATCTCTAACATTCAGACAAAAGAATGTACAGCTGCTTATATTTTCCACTTGACACCCCTGTTTTATGCATTTTGGCATAAAAGAACACCAAGGCTTCTCTACATGGACGGCTTTGGTTTGGGTCCAATTTGCATGGTCAGTTGGTAGAGGTTTCCCCTTCCTCCATACACTTTGAAGGGAGGAGAAAAAAATCCCATCAGCTTGTGTAAACTTCCTGTCGTAATGGAGCACGGACGCTGTGCCGGGTGAGGGGGATTTTCCATTCTTTAACGCTGGGTGTGAGACGGACATCCAGGATCTCGGCCCTGTTTCCTTTGGCCCAGCACGACACATGCTCTCGTCCCCTCACCCCTAAAAAAATGAACTGCAGATGCATGCCACATATTGGAGTAGTTTACGCGTAAGCTGGTAGTGCCCCATTTGTAAGCTGGCCAGGCGTTTGCAGTTAAACCTGAATTTACTGGGTTTTGGGTTGGCTGAGCATGTGAGTCCCAGAGCCCTTCCTCCTTTTTACCTCAGTATTCCAGCAGGAAAGACTTATAACACGCAGTCTGCAGATCACTGTGTCAGGGCATTTTACACAGTGTGTAAGAAGTAGCCTAGCACTTTGTCCCATGTAAACCCACCATTCTCCCCACTATGGATTTAGCATCATTGTTTTCCTGTGTATGGTGCTTTAAAGTAGTGTAGACGTAGCTTTCTAGCATGGATCTCTTTCTATAACAGACAACTGTACATTTTGGGAAGTAAGTGTTATTTGTGTGGTTTTGATTTTTGCATTAAGCAACAATCACCCTATTCCAATACGAGGCAAAGAATGCCTTGGATTTAAGCCTGACCCTGGCTAGTACAGTCCTCCCTAACCACTCAAGTCCCTTTGGCCTAGATTTCCAACGAGATTTAATCCTGCTGGGCCTCACTGGACCATTGATTACATTACATTAGTTACGGTAAGTGAGTGGTTTACAGTCACTCCATGGGTGCCTTCTGCTACTGTCCGGGATTAGCAAATTAGCCGACAGACAGAATCGCTCCCACAGTAAAGCTAAGCAGCTTTTATTTCACACAACTCCAAAACGTGGATTTGATTTTTCCATGGGCCTTTGATGCATGTGGTGTGTTTTTTTTTTTCTCTCATGTGCAAAGCTGAGCCACACACTTTTAAAGACACAGGGCCTCTCTATACACATGCCATAAAAATGAGCATGTGATTTTAGGTTTGGAAGTGAATAGTGAATTAGCAGGCTTGATGCACTGCTTAGTTGTGGGCTGTCCATGGCTGTATTGTGCTGGACTTTGCTAGCCCACCTTTGTTATGCTGATGATGCTAATTGTGTTAATAAAAACGTCTTTAGTTCATTCTAGTGAACATTTTTAGCACTGTATTCTTGTTTAATGACACAGATTTGAAAGACTTGTAAAAGGTTTGTGTCTTAAATAGTCATTCATATCCATCCCAACAAAGATTCAGCTTAATATATGCAAGGTGTTTTGTTTTATTATTTGGGTATTTAAGCTACTTTTCCATAACGTTTGGCAGGCTCACTCTGTACTCATTAAATGGTTGCACATTATATAAAAAGATAAATGACATTTTTACCAATTACTCGGCAGTAATTTTTCCACTTAGTGGGTGTTCACTGTAACCATTATGGAACATTTCTCCCTAGTAATGTAATGAACATAAGCAAGAATTGCACTCACTGTTTACAGTCCGTAGGCCTGTTCTTAGTTTATTTCAGGTTCTGCCAGACTTGTGATATTAAGAAATTTAAAAAACAACCATATAATACTTGAATACATTACTATGATTTGTTCAAAGTTAAGGATGAGATGCTATAACAGTTTGTATGAATGCTCAAAATCAGGTCAATTATAAAACTGCTGTTTTCATGGCTGACAGTATTCTGATCATGTCTGTGCCATGTGGCACCAGAAGTGGCAGTTTAAAGGCCAGGGCAACGTATATGGGACCTGGCAACACAAATCCAAATGAAAATGCATGCTCATTAGGGTGGTACTGCAAAATCTCCTGCTCTAAGCTGACATGGAGAGCCTATTAGCGGTCGTCTTTTGTAAGAGGGCTTTTGCAAATGCCTTATCCTACATTTTCTAGGATTTGCAGTGCTGTATGTGGCACACAGGACCTGAACCAAACTGAAAGCAACCCCCAACTTGCCTTTGGAATACCATGATATAATTTCCCTGTTGCCTCCATTTACTTGGATTATTTTATGCTTATGTTCATGTACTGCAGTCTGGTCTAACATAACCTTTTCAGAAATAATCAGACCTAGGAAATTTCCCTAGTACAATTTCAAGTCAGATATACAATGTTGCAAATTATTTAGCCAGTCATTTTTGCTGTAATCATCAATTGACAACATGATAGAAACACTGTGTCTCTTTAAGGAAACATAAAGTTCCGTAAAAAATAGACCTTAGTCACTCAAAGGGCATATGGTATTTTATTTAAGAGTTAAAAACAATCACTTTCATCTGTAAAAATGTAAGTGCATCGTAGCGATTGTCAGCTGTAGATGTGCAATTGTTTTTGATTGGTACATTACATTTTGTGTTTTTGTGACTAATATACTTACGAGACAAAGGTACAAGCTATGTATTTGACCCATATCTATATATGAAACAAGATAGGCATGGCTTGTGTGTTGAAAATAAAATGTAAATATACAAATCACTGATACAGTCATGCAAATGATATACAGATGACATAGGGTGCTGAAACAATAAAGCTCCATGTCCTAACAAATGGTTCATTTACTCCAGCTGTACAGCAATCACATAATGCAATGACTCCGAAAACCTGAAGCCAGCTCTTCTGAATGGGAATGCTGCTTCAACCCATAGCTTAATGGTCACAATATTAAGTTGAGGGTGTCAATAATTTTGTCCCACCCATTTTTGCAGTTCTGTGTGCAACAATATCAGATTTGGCTTTTTTTCTCTGCTTTTGTGTGTTGTTCCAATGTAAACAAAAGAAATAAACATGTGAATACCAAAATTTAATTGCAACAATTTGGAGAAATGGTGCATTATCTGAATGAAGTGCAGGGGTGCTAATATTTTTGGCCATGACTGTGTGCGTGTTTTATTAAGCCAGGCACCCAAACTGTGAGAGTCAACTTTTGAGTTCCCATCAACCACATGAGTGCATCAGACAGATCTCTGCCTTAGATACATAAAGCAAATGAGGCCAGTCTGGGAGAGAAAAGTACTCATGTAAGTCATGGAGCACTTGTAGGCTATTATCATCAAGAATGTCCTTTTTTTTTTTTGAAAATCACAATACCCTCCTCCAACATTATTTTTCATAAAGGCTCTTGTTCCTGTCAGAGGTTGATTGCTCTGTTTCTCTGCTTCAGAGAAAATTTATATGGTCCACCTGTACAGTTTTTCCATGTCCTGCCAAATTCTGAAAGAATCAATAACAATGGACCATTGACAACAGATTTGAATTTAGGACCATTTTAGAAGTTTAATGAAGGACACCTTGTACTGCACAGGCTTAGATGAGTTTGATGTCTAATAGACGTATAGTCTGTTAAATAGCTGCTTTGAGTGCTTTATATGCAATACAGCCATTAAATAATCAAATAGATTATATTATCGTACCTAGTAACTGACTAATGTCTCAAGAGAGAAAGAAATTAACAAATGGGATCATGGAGCCCTCCATAACTTGATAACAGCTGAACTGGTTCAGTAGTGTTTGGCTGGTCTTCTAGTGGTAGGAGGGACTTACATGAGATGAGGAGTTTCACTGCACAGTTTAATCATAACAACATGGTGAAGGAAGTCTTGATGGTGCTGATAATGCCTGCATTCTGCCAATTACTGCCCTGTGGTATTATTGATGCGTGCTGAAAACAATGTTGCTCCAAGTATAAAAGGTCATACTATGTGCTTTGAGGCGAAAGAAGTTTGGCTTTGGTTGGGGTATACTGCGGCCCTCAAGGGTGTGGTAGATTGCGATCTGTTCCAGCCAACGTCCCAAAAGAAGATCTGTCCACCTCCATTAAGAACTATGACTGTATCTGAGGAGGTCCTTCAGTGAGTCATACAGTATCCATGTTGAACTTTGACTGTAGCCCAGTACTCCCATCTGAACAAATATTTAAAAATGTCCTGTTATCATACCAGAGGAATTTCAAAACAGAGTTTGTTTGTCTGTTTTCTACTGTAAATTTGTGCTACCACACAATGCACTGTAATTCTGACTGTTTTTGCCCTCAGAAACATCTTTCATTTCGTTTATTCAGCTCTTATTTTACAGCTGGTGATTCCTAAACCAGTCTCTAATTGAAGTATAAGGTGAAAAATCTCGACATTGTAAATCTGTTTAGCAAGAGTGGACTCCATTTTTTGATTCTCTGAGCAAGAACCTCATGTCTCCCTGCTGCTGACTCAGCAGAGCAGTATTACTGACATGCAATTGACCCTTTAGCAACGCTGCTCATCCTGTCTTCCATTTTGGGTGGGATGAAAGTTCAAATTAGTCATCATCTCTGTCAGTAAATGATTTGCAAATCTAAAAAAAGCAGTGTAAGGGCTGAGATAAGCTTTGAGGATGGAATAACGATTCAGGTGCTGGGATCTGTTGGGTTAGCCATCCGCTTATAGATAATTATAGATAATATAGATTGATAATGTATTGTATTGTATTGTATTGCACTATATGCAAAATGGCTTTTCTTTCCATATAATACCTAAGTGAGGGCTGACAAAATATATGCTTCCTATTTGGACAACTTCAGAAATGAGGACCGTCAACAGAATTGAGGGATAAACATACTTTTGCATTCATTTGAGATGTCAAGATGAGACAATCATAATAGAAGGGGAAATATACAAGAAGCGATTCGTGATTATGATTGCCTGAGTCAATGTTCTAAAGTGTATGGAGCCCACAAGACAAGCAAAATATTACTGTAAAACATTGACTTTTGAACTGACAAGTGGTAAATCTTAGTATTGCATAAATGTGGGGGCTGTTGTCAGGTACAGTCTCAAAATGGCCTGACCACCAGAGAATGCTAAGGGAAACACACTTCACCCCAGAAGGCTATTAAAAAGTTTTGACTCACGTGTCAAGTGGAATGCAATAGATACCTCCCTCAGCTCTGTCTACTTACTGCAAGTCTGAAACAAAGCAACCATAGTCAGGGCTGGAAAATTACAGCCTCTGCTCCTGTTGCTTTTTCTTCTGGTGGAAATTCATTTTAGAAAGAAGCAGACTGAGGGCTCTATTTTGACAACCCAAACTTGAGGTACCATAATACATTTTTTTCACATTATATGAGTAATTGGTGTATAATTTTGAAATCTGTTTTGAAATATCATTTTGTGTGATATTTGTGTCAGGTTGAAGTTCATTTTGTAGCAGTTTGGATTGTATCCATAACAACCATGTGACTGTCACATTCTACTTTTGTGAAATGTGCACCACAAGGATTTGAAATAAACACCGCAGCAATAAATTAAGCTAATAGGCTCTATTTTTACTGTTGCGCCATGAGTTTGGGCCATTAAAACAGGGCCCTTTATGTTCTTCTAAGATTTAGTGTGCCTGCCACATAAACTGACCGTTTTAAATAACAGTGAAGAATGGGAAATTAAGTTGGTCTCCACCATTCTGTGGTACAGCAGGGCCCCAGTGCACCATGGTTCCGCTTCTTATTTGTTCAGGTAATTTCACCTCTTGCGCAGAGCCTTTGTGTCGGCCTGTTGCTAGGATACCGCCACACAGGTGAGGTAGCACAGCAGAGTATGTTCCTGTGGTTTAGATTTCAGTTGGATTTCCTTTTGTTTGGGTTGTACAATAGTCACGTTTTAAAACACATTGTTGCAAGTTTTGAAGGGAACACTGTGGTTACACCGATTTTAAAACTCCGCAGAGTGTTTTCTTTGCTCAGATGATCACTGCACGTTACTATCCATGAAATGAGGATAATATAAAAATTTACTGTAGAATATCTGTGATAAACTAACTTAGTGCAGGTTCATATTTTCAAACGTTTCCAGCATTGTATGTAAGTTTTGGGTTATCCGTAATTAAAAAAAAAAAAACAAGTGCAATACCTCTGTTACTAATAATTGAGTCTACTTTGAAGGAAGGGTTCTCTGGAAGCCGAGTGTGTTTACTGTACAACAGTCTAAAGTCTAAGTAGCATAAAAGTCATATCAGAGAACCACGAACACACTGTTTCACCTGTAAACATGAACAAGCAACAAACCTGTTGGCTAAGCCTACATTTCAGTTGGAGGTTTTTGGCCCGTGACACCAACCTTTCCCTGCACTAATCAGCATCAGTCACACTGCCAGAAATACGCAACAGCTAGATTTCATCACTCAAGAGCTTTAGGGTAAGACCAGTTTTTCTGAACTCATGACAGCCATACCGGGGAAGAGAAGTTATTTTTCAGTTTTTTCAGTTGTTTTTGTCTGACACACTGGCAGTTAGGTCACAGTGTGAATCCTTTGTTGGACCAAAACCAATTTGCAAGCACAACCATAATTTTTCTATAATGTTCTTTTTCACAGACTTAATTTATTAACTTTCAGGAAATTACCATGATATAGGCCTGTTCTTATTTTTTTAATTCTCTCCATTTCATGAAATTCATTACATACAACTATCACGATCCCTTGTCCTTCAAAGGCACAGGGTCTGCAGGTTTGCTTTCACTCTACAATCTACAACTATTTTATATCCATTAGCCCAGCAGAGGATTGTTATCTGTATAATGCAAGTTAAAGATATTTGCTAAGTTAAAACAACAGTTCACAGACCCTGTGCTTTTTGCTGTACAATTTACAATAGAAATTGTATGGTATATCTGTTGCTTGTTTTCGATAGAGATGAAAATGAATTGGGTTGCTGTCCCCTCACTCTGTTCCTCTGTGTCCACCTCGTCCAGCTCCTGGAGAGGCACAAGGCCATGGACAGCATGGTGGAGCTGCTGGAGATCTACCAGGAGGAGGATGAGGCGTATGGGGCACTGGTGGAGGCCACCACCCAGCTCTACCAGTACCTGCTGCAGCCCTTCAGAGACATGAGGGAGCTGGCCATGCTGCGCAGACAGCAGATCAAGGTGAGACAGGTGGCTTCTGCCCAAAACACTGACACTTGATCAGTCTAAACGTTTCCCCAAATTGCTTTGGGGAGCATTTGGATTGGGTCAGCTGATCCTGGAGCAGTCAATGTAGGTGGAAATCTAAAACAGGCAACATATATAGGCTTGATGAACCATTCTAATACCCCTAATATGGTGCATACGGTTTGTTTTATATTTACACTCACATGATATTGACAGGTATGATTTAAAAAGCGCTGAAACCTGTCTGACTCACGAAGTTGGGGTTACATTTCCTCCTTCCAAAGCTATGGGGAAGAAGGAATTGCTCGAGAATACTTGTGACAATATTCTGTGAAGTGTAGCTTTACTATTAATTTAGGTTAATTAATAGCAAAGCTACAGTTTACTATATCATGCAAACTTTGAACAACTGTACAAATACCTCTGTAGTGTATTTAGCTTTATGAAGTATATTGTACATACATTCACTTGTAGCAATAGCCATTGATGTCCATGTAAAATGTGCAAGCACCTTGATAAAACTGAGGAATGTTTAGATTTGTAAATTGCAAGATTTGAAGACTATAAAACAACGTCTCACCTTTGCAAATATGTGTGATATTTTATAAGTTGCACACAGTAATTGAAAACCAGTTTCTTGATTAGCCAAGGCCAGCTTCCCTAGGCTTGTGGGAAAGGAATGTAGCTGAGGCTACAGATCACAGTGACAGACATCTGAACTATTCAGGTCACAGTAAAACATGTTCTGCCCTTGAAGTAGGCCATGGGATGTTCACAGTTGCTTGCAATGTGGAACAGAGCATCAGGACATTAGAAAAGTGTTTTTCTCTGTGACACAAGAAACCCGCTTTGTCTCTTCCTTTTTAGATGGCCAGACAGTTTTCAACAGATGTATTAGCTTGTTAACTTGTCAACTCATCACTTGGACTTAGAGTAAGGTTTAAATTCACAGAATACTTGATCTTTTTTTTACTGTGGTAGTTTTAAGTAATCAACTACGCCACTTGTGTCTCTCTGAGGTCTGAAAATGTATGTTTACACAATCCTAAACCTCATGGGGGCTTGATAAACTTTGCCGTTTTCTGGTAAGGCAAGTTTTATCTCAGGTTTGTGAGTGTATTGACCAGGAGTGCCTCATCATACATGTTCTGTACCAGACCTATTTGTTGCATGATCCAAATTAGTGTATATGAAAATGATATTGTAGCTCAGCAGTAGTTATTCTTGCTCATGAACACCTGTAATGTGGGTGATTATGATGCCATTCAAACGTTTTCCTTCGCAAAATCCTTGAGTATGACATTTTTATGTATGTCTGTGTATCTGCATCTAGTTATGTTGTGCACTTAGTGACACAGACTACACAAAGCACCTTACTGATGTCTCTCAAGATTTTTGTCAGTGTTATTGTTCTTCGGAGTCCCATCACAAAAGACAGATGCTGCTTCACATTCCTTCATGCTCACAAGCGTAAAAGCAGCGATTTGTCTCATCCCACACTCTGTGGGTGTCGAGTCCTCTGGGATGGTTATTTTTGTGAACCCTTGGCAATGGACGTTCCTGCACGGGCCTCCGGCATGGGGAGCAGAATTACAGTGTTTGCATTGCTGAAAACCACATTCCCTCCCCTGCAGGCTGCCGTCTGCTTCTAAAGCCTCCAACAAAAGCAACTGTGACACAGAGGACCTTTCCTCACTGAGTCTGAACCCAAAGGATAGCGTATGATTACTGTATGCCAAGGGTGGGCCCTTGTAATAAGCATTTCAGTACACAAAAGAACTCTTGAAACTATTATTACCAAACTATTTTTTGCCAAGTACACTGCTATTAATAGGAGAAGAAGGCTGCAATTCGACAGACTTGCCAGTGCTTTCCTAACACAGTCCCTTGTTTGAAACATCTTCTGCATGTGTTCTTCTGTTCTTCAGATAAGGATTGTGTTTATTTTTTGTAGGATCTATGAATTCTGCCTGCATCGCTTGTTTTAAAGTATGACTTGGAGAATCCACTTCATTGATTCCTGAAATAATGGAAGTGCTTTGACATGATCACTTATTGAGGAAGGCAGACTTCACTCCAATAATCCTTGTTTTAGTATATTTTTTCTGGACACATTCATTAGCATGTTTCACATGTAATATATTTGCCATCTTTTTGGGGAGGGGGGCATCCTATGGATTCTTCTAGTGGCTGTTTAAGATAGAAAAGCCTCATCTTTAGTCTGTCAGTAAACTGTGAAAACTGCAAAACAAATAACTATCGGCTGAAGCAAACTGTAAAGAAAGAAAGGGTGTATCCCACGCTTCAGTATTGCTGTGCCTCTTTGAATATTTAAACCATAGATCAGCTTATAAGATAAATACTTTCTCATCCTACTAATTTGTCTGTGAATTAATTCTCAAATGTTCTCTTTACTAATTTACAACCAGCCATAAAGAGCTTATTAGTACATGAAAAGTTGATCAAAGGGTGAAGGCCGACATACCAAAGATGTGCATTTTTGGCATAGAGCCTGAACGCCTGCTGAAATGCTGAAACTTTGCACGCAGTTGCAGTCGAGTTTGGCTTCATACTGATCTCAAGTTAATTAGATACTAGCAATCACTTTTTGTTTGTGCTTGTGAGGAGGAATAACGAGGAATTCAAATCATGTACATTGCAGGAAAATGTCTTTTTGTTGGCCTCCCAGACTATTAGAGCTACATTCACTTGACAGAAGTCCAGCCTCGCCCTAGTTTCACTGACTTAGCTCCGTTGTAGAAAGTAAACATTGCAAAATCTCTGGTGTTTGTGTCTTGTGGGCAATGGTATACATACAATTTTGCATCACAAATCCCACACGGCTTTGTGAATGGCAGAGGTCAGAAATGTTTTGTACTTCCAGTATAAGCTTCCAATTGTCAGTTTCATTCACAGCTTCCGTGAATCACACGGAATCACACACAATTCCCTTTATCACACATCGCAGTCCCTGCCTTTTCTGCACTGGTACCATTTCAAAAGCAGAAAACATCACACCTCATGCACACAGATTTAGATTCATTTTTTGCATTTTTATTTAATTAAATTAATGTGTTTTTTGAATTATAGTTTTCTATTTCAAGACAGCTGACCGAGGCTCTTGGAGCACTTTTAAAAAAAGAACAATCTTAATATACAAGTATTTTACACATCAAAGGGTATAAGACAGCCTGACCCAGTGCCGTTTGACTGGTGGAAGGCCAGTGACCTTGGGCTAAAACCAGCTTTTAGTGCTAGCAATTTGCTTGGTTTTGTTAGATGTGAAAAGGTTCACTGTGTGAGGGGAAGCAGGATCAGTGGCTATCTTGCAATGGTCAGTGCCTGTCTGTCCTTTCATTTATCTCCCCAGCTCCTGCCGAAAGGCTGGCGTGTGGGCAGGTGGGCTGGGCAGCACTCTCATGGCTATTTCCAGCACATGCCACACACACACACACACACACACACACACACACACACACACACACACACACACACACTCCTGCTCCAGGGAAGTTCTCAAAGCCCTTAAAATAGCCCTTGCTCCAAGTCTTTGTGAGTGGGGTAGACATGATGATCTTTACATCAGTGTGGTTTTTTTCATCCCATTTCTCCAAAGGGTTTTGCTGAGACAATACAGAGAGTGTAGTGGTGAGTGAGGCAGCGTGTGAGTGAATGCCCCCCCCCATGGCATCATTGAATGTAGAGTAACAACGCGATGTCAATCACAACTCAGACAAGGTGCACAGCACAGCACATCTAGACAGTACGGGTGGAGATGGGGTGACTCATTTATTTTGAAGTTCTTGAAAATCCGGTGTCTTAAAATAGAACTTGGCCTGCATACATTTTGGAACATCTTTTGTTTCTGACACCTTTCATCATCGAGCGACTGCAAGCACACATCATCAGACATATATGGGAGTAAGTATATGTGACGTTTGAGAGCATTATTAGAGTATAATGCATCTTTCCAAAGGAAGCAATGAGGTAATATGTGATAAAAAAATTGCGTGCATCTGTCTGTGGAGGAGGTCGAACAACAAGGTCAAAACCCAGACTGTACCTGACTTTCATCTCTTCACAATACTCCGCCAACATCCCCATTTGTCTTCAAAGCACAGCATGTTACGTTCAGTTAAAACTCCCCTCCCTTTACTACATGATGAAACAACATTCAAAACTGTATGCAAACACAAAGAGCAAACAGGATTTCGTACCATAGTGGTTAATTCCACTTGCTGGGGAAGGGTGATGTGTGTCGCGTCTGGATCACACTCAGTGAAAGGGGGAGGCAGGATATTTCCATCTGATTTGCATTGAGTACTTTTTTTTCTTTTTGCCCTGAAGTGAAACTGAAATGTTGGGAGGGACTGAGATGTTAATAGGGTAGGTACTTCTACAGTATTGCCATATTGGTTTAGGATCGAGGTTCAGTCTGCCACTTAGAACAAAAAGTCTCACTTCTTCACAATTCCGTTGTTCTTAAAGAAGAAAGACCTCAGAGTGCCAAAAATCAGGTCTTGGTTTTGTGGGATGTCAGTTTGTTGCAAATATTACACCAGGAAATGTGTTCTCGAAACAAGTATTTACATAAGCACCGAATGCAAACCTGCAAATAGTAAATGAATGAATGCAAAAAAAAAATGTCATTTATGTTGATAAAATTGAAACAAATGATTCTTTTTAAATGAAAGTTCCCCACATCCTTTTTATAACTGGCACCCTAGCAAGAAAAACAGATACATTGTGTGTGTGTGTGTGTGTGTGCGTGTGTGCGTGTGTGCGTGTGTGTGTGCGTGTGTGTGTGCACGTGTGTTGTAATTAGGCCAAGTTTTTTTGTACCTGCCCGATTGCTTCTGTCTGTTTTCTCTCAAATCAACTCATGTACCCCCATGTTTCTTACAGTGATTTTGCTTGAACTCAAAAAAGGAAACAATTATTTTATAACAAATAAAGAATGTAACATGCATTTGGAGTAGGTATCCATAGTTCACATTTGAAATGTTGCTCCACGCATTGTTCTACACTGGTGTTTTTTAATTGTTGAAGAAAAAAGACAGGATTGCTCAAATGATTAAATTAAGCCAGCTGGGGTATTTTAAGGTCCTAATGGGTTGGAACAGTCCAAAAATGGAGTCCATAATTACAGACAATGAATGAGTGAGCACGCAGCCTTTATATTTAGTGCAGCACAGCTACCAACTGTGGAGGACGTGGTCTCTCATGTTGACCAGTAAACCGTTGTTAATCCATTCACTCCTAACTTCTTCCTCATGGACAGTTTGTGTAGGTAGCGGCCACTAATAGAGCCCTGTCTAGGTATACTGAACAGATGACCTCCAGTGTTTAGGACTCCAGCTGAAAGCACATTCACCCAGTACACTTGGAACAGGGGTCACCTCTGGAATCCAGTGATTGTAACCAGAGACCCGCTCTGTATTTTCAGATAATTCTCCATATGTCAAGAACAGTTGTTTGGATGGCTTCCTTCTTCAAAGCCAGTAAGAAAGTCTGCAGCTGGTTAATTTCCTTATTCTGTCGACTTTTGACTGTTGACTTGTGTACTTGGGGAGCTCGGCCACTCCATCTCAGTAAGTGATATGATGAGTGTTGCTGTAATAAAATATTTATGGAATAGTGTGCACAGTGTTAAGCCAGAAAGCATTCATGAACAACATCATACATTGGCATTATGCCTGCCTTTATTTTTTAGGAGGTAAAGGAATCATGGAGGTTTAGGTATTTGGTCAAGCCAGCATATTTTATGACATTCAGTTTTTCCATGATGAGTGAAGATGGTATCATTACAATTTAAATTTATCAGGGTTGTCTCACCAAAGAGAGCAAGCTGACAGGTTTTCGGGTAAGGAGTCTGTTTTCTACAGTTGTCTTATATCGCATGGGGATGTGACGTTCCAAAGGTGTGAGGATTCTCAGGTTGCCTCAGGTGTCAGGGAAATGCAGACCACCTTCAGAGAGGTCCAAGGTGCTAGTGTCACATCCTATCCTATGTATATCCTAATGACACTCAGTGTACTGTTCCGACATGCATGTGTGATTCATTCTGTTGTACTGGTAGGGGGTATTGATAAGACCTTGAGGCGGTTTCCCTTCTCATTTCCTGCTCTCTCGTGGAGGTGGGGGTCTGATTCTTCCTCAGCAGTATTATAGATATTCTGTATGCAAGCCAGATGGTCAGCTGCAACGTTCCTCCCTCCTCTGTATTCTGTTATCCAAGGAGGTTCATGTTGAGTGCATTCTGTGATGCTACAGATGAATTGTCTTAAGCACACCCCTTCATGAATATTCAGTGTGAGCTAGTAATGACCAACATGTTGAGGTTTGACAATGGTGCAGCTCTGAATACTAAACATCTGGAACTGACCATCTGGTTAGTATATAGTCAGTCTGGTAATCGTCCCTGGCATTGTGAGTGAGTGATGTCACAGGGTTGACAGATTGATGAATGTTTTTTTTTTTTTTTCCTGTCAGTTGAGTTGGAGCAGAACTTGTTCAGACAAAGCCTCTGCAAAAGAAAAAAAAAACATTTAAATGCAACTGCTCCCTAAGCTGGACTGTGCAATTAATGAGGACATTGTATAAGGGCATCTCGCACGACACACTGTGTCATAGTTCCCATTGAATGAATGGGAAGAATGCAAGGGATTATGGGATACGCTATCAGAGGTGCCTGCTCATATATGAATGAAACATTGTGGACTGGTCCATTGTGAGATGTGAGTGCTGCAGTGTCAGAGGGAGACTCCTGTTACATGCAGCTTGAGAGGGAGATGAATAAGTAATGCAGCCTATTCTGCTCATAGGTTTACACCCAGCGCAGGCTAGGCTACTGTCAAATGTTTCTCTGTTATACAGCCATTATATTCAGTATATCAGACACAAAGCAAAACAGTGTAGTGTCAGGAGAACTGGATTGGATGGCACAGAGGTTATGTTTGGCTTATGTTTCAAAAGGTTGCATTTGCTAAACTCTGTGGATCATCCCTGTTGGATTGAACAGAGCAAGAGATTAGAAGTCTGCTTAAACAGTTTAGTTGCATATTGGGTTTCATTTGAAATGCTTTTGTTATTGTAATTATGCATTATGATATTATCTAGGCCCAGAGCACTTTATTACAGTTCTTATTTGTGTAAAACATGTTCCCGTTTTCTCAGAAAACCAAAAACATTAATCTGATCTAAATGTGAATGAAAGCTGTGTTTTGATGACACAACATAAAGCTTGACTTTATTAATCAGTCTACTTTGGCACACTTCTGTGAAGCCATTTCTTACTGCTTATTACGTTTACAACTCATAAAGTTAATGGTCAACTGAATGGTGCTGTTGTTCGTCACAACAAATTGCTGCCCAAGCAAAGTGTGCTCGTTTACAAGTGACATTTACATCGCATTGACATTTGGGCGTTTTTCAGATGCTCTTCAGGCTGATTTACAAGAGTGCGTCCGATCGCTTTAGACAGCAGAGACAGTGACAGGTTGTTATGTAAGGCGTGACACCCAATGAGGTTTTTATGAGTGTAAAGGACAGGTTGCAGGTGAAGAACCCCACGATGCGAAGCGCCTTTCTGATACATTCATACAACGGACACCTTTGAGGGTGTTATGTCGCTCATATCACGGTTACTTGCAAGGTGTGGTCATTTCAATATGGCCACTTTTGTCAGCTCAAAATATGATTATTTTAAGATATATCCTTTCACTAAAGATGATGCGCACTACTTAATGCTGGAGTAGGCGACTGTTTCCTGAACTCAAAGCCAGATAGATGGTTTAGAACTGTCAAGATACAACAGACGCCTCATCGGGTGTTATGCCTTGCTTAATCAACCCACAACATTAAATTAATTGCCAAGTACATGCAAAAAGGAAAAGTGGATTTGAGAATATAGTGATTTAAGGATGAAACAAATCTAGTAAATCCAGAAGAGTAGACTATTGTGCAGTACAGTTGGAGTGTTTGTGAACATTAATCACTGGGAAATTACCTCTTTACATGTTTAAGTCCTTTATTCACATTCAAGAAAAGCAAGAAACTAAAGCATGCTGTAAGGTTCACAACTGTGCAAACCCATTGGTTCCCCTGCCCATATCCAGTAAAGATAGTGGTTAAGGAAAGAAGCCGTTTTCAATAAAAATAGACTTTGTGATTTGTGCTTGATAGAACGCCTTTGGCCTATTCAGTTAGATAAGGGTAGCATGTGGTGTAATCACTCAGATAACCTATCCTGCAGTGCTCCCTCTTGTATGGGAAAAGACCAGTCTCAAGAGCTGCTTATCAGTGTATCAGTAGTGTAGATTAGAGAATGGGGTGCCTTTTTAGAAACAGCTTTCAGGCCATAGTTTTACTTTATCAAAGCCATCGGTTCTGTTTTGCGTGATTTCCCCCACCTCTATTTTGGGCCTGGATCTCTCTCACGCCTCCCCCTCAGCTAACAGTCGTAGGTCAGGGCCCAAGGCCTGAGAAACTGTTGTATTCAGATCAAGCAGAAACTCCCTACTTGACCATGGGTCATCTGGTTAATTTAGCAAGTGACTCATTCTGTACTGATCTGAAAAATGCACTTTTTTCCTCCTATTGCTGGGAGTAACATACCTCATGTGTACTGGAGAATGTCTTTGTTTTGTCAAAATGGACAAATGAATACATATATCAGTAGGTAGCCTGTGTAAAGATTTGTTCAAAGCTAACCAGTTTAGTGACATTAAAATGACGTGTTACCCACATCGCAGTGTAACACAGGAAGCTATTTTTTCCTAATGGTAAATCAGTAGCAGGCAGAGTGGGTAGGCCTGTGTAATTAGTTTGCCTATATGATGCGAAGGGTAATAGTGGCGTGTGATTTGATTATATTTGCATTCCTTTGCTCATCATAGAGCACTCAGCAAATGAGTGGTGTATTTTTTGTGCGTATCAGGGCATGTGTGTGGATGGACCTTGTGTAAACTGCACTGGAAATGGCAAACAGTCATTGATTTCTTTTTCATTGTTGCATCTGTCATTCAGTGTTCAGGCACTGGGTTTTGGTAACAGCAGGATAATTTCACCACACTAATTTCCCCTCACCAAGCTGTATGCTTCAGCTGGCCAGAAAAAAAAAAATGCTTTGTTGAGGAAGCCAAGGAGAGGTCAGTGTCTAAGGGTTCCCTCAGCTTCAGTCGTGATCCCTGGAGACCATCTCTCATGGCCAGGGAACTTGACACTACACTGAAGATGTTCCCCAGCGTGTGGTCATGGCTGAGTGAATAATAAGCTTTCAGCGCCCCCTACTGGCCAAATTTCAGAATTCAGGGGATCTTTCCCTTGGTCTTCCAGGGCCCAATGCCTGAGGGAGGTTTTTTTAATATGTTATTAGCTACCATGAGAGCACTGTCCTCTGCAGACAGCATTGCCCATGTTTCTGTCACCTCTGTTCTGCGTGGCCTGGGCTAGTCTTTCTTTTTCCCCTTGGCAGTGAACATTCATTCACAGCTGCCTCACAGGCTTCCCATTGGAAAGACACTGAGACCAGAATAGCTTGTTCTCAGGAGGATCCCTGTGGAAGCGGTTTTGGTTTTGCAGGCGAGCGGAAGAAGGCGGGCCCCCCTTGGCCTGGCCCTTGGCCACAGACAGTGGGAGGCTAGGAGATCAGACACAACAAACACGACTGCTCGGAACACCCATGCCTTGCCATTTGTATACTTAAACCCAACAAAAACAAGACCTTTATGTTAACAGCATCTTTGGCAATGATGATTATCATTAAACTTATAGAAGCAAGCAGATTTGCCTTCATGGATAGTTGGGCAGTCGAGGTTGTACGTAAATGTATAGAATTTACTCCCTAAATGTCTGAAGATAGGGTATGTCTAGCTTTTAGCTTTGTTAGTATGATACATAAAAGGTTTAGAGTTAAAGTATGCCCACCTCCTCAGACGGTTTAATTATCTTTTTAGCACTACACTACTGCCTGATACAGGTGTTGATTGTGAATTCTCTGTCTGCTCCCTAGCTTCACTTTACACATTTGTTTAGAATGCTGTTTTTAAACCTATACCTGCGCAAATGAAGGCTGAGCCCATTAGTCAAAGCACTGGGCCCACAGTCCCATTCAGGGTGGGGAGCTTTTACTAATCAGTGACATTATGTAAGCAGGCCAATCCCATACCCAGGATCACTTCTGTGGAAGCGGTCCAGGATTCTTTGCACTCTGGTACGGTTTTGGTTGTGAGGCACAGTCATCCGTGCTCCAGTGCAGTGGTTAGGCACTTTTTAAACACCATAATCCAAGCCAAACATAACTTCTGTACTACCATTGCTTAATTACAGCAAGTAATTGGACAAGGATCAGTGCCCGTGATGCACATTTTGCATGTATAGAGATGCAGGGGTGGAGTGTTTTGATGGGTTCTGAGGTGCAGATCTCAGCAAGAAATGGCATACTAATACCGATTGATTGGAAAACTGCTGCTGTGGCCAGCCTCCTTGTTTTATACTGCTTGATCTAAACTGAGACAGCAGAGATTCAGTGCAGTCCAAAACACCAGGGCCCAGTCATTCACTTAATGGAATGTGTTCTATGTTCAAGGGTTTAACCAAGTGGTGGAGAGGCATGATAGTCTAACATTGTATGCTGTTGTATACTCTTTGTGACCCATAATGCAGTGTAATGCAGATATCAGAATTGCAGTGATCTTAGACAGGACTCTGTGTTTAAAGTTGGAGCAGATCAGATGAACTGATAAAAAAACTGCTAAATTTCTGCAGCCTCTTTGTTTGGTTGTAATTTTGCATGGTGTAAGATATTCAGGCAGGCTTTGCACAAACACTGGGTCCTTACCATATGGATCAGGGACTGTTAAGGAGGCAGCTGTTTTCACAGGGTAGTTTTCTGTTTTTAAAGTGATTAGTTTGACATAAATGCAGTACAGGTTTAATCCCTGAGGTCTCTCAATTATTAGGTGTTTATACTCCAAATTCAAAACCCTAAAGATATTTTGATTTCTGCCAGTTATATAATTTTGTTGCTATGAAAGAAAATGTAAATCAGCGCAAAGTATATTATGAGGTGACAATTATTGACTGCATCCATTTTAGTTTTCATCAGTTTTTTATTATTGGGAGCACGTGAGTTTGCCATTCTGGGGAAAACATTATGCACAGCTATTTCCACTAGATTTAAGTGCTATTGGGTTTCGCCATGTTTGAGGCATACTTGGACTGTGAGATAACGTCTGACACTTTGGAGAACCGGCGGTACGGAACGGAGACGTGAAAGGGGACAGTCTGGCGCTCAGAAATTCTGTGTGGCTTCCACAAGGAGAGTGGTGATGAAGACACGCCTGTTTCGCGGCCCCAGCACTGCAGAACTGCCGAAAACCAGAAAAGATGAAACGATTTCAGTGGTATTCATCTGCTCTTGTCTGCAAACCATGTGCGGCCACTTCATGTACAAGCATGCGCGGCAACATCTGTTTGTGATTAGCATGAATATTAGCACGTGAGCATAATTTTTAAGCTCCCATTAACCAGTTAAAGGCTGACTGCTTTGAATATCTTGTTCCATTTTAGCTCCCAAACTACAATGTTGTGATTTTATGTATTCCTCTTGTTTCTATCAAATTTTCCAGTATCCAGGTATCCTTTACAACTGTCAGTGTTGTCAATGTTACCAGGTTGACAAATAACACAATTACATGTCATAATAATCAGTGCTGTTCTCTACACTGTGTCCACTGTGTTACATAACTGCCATGCTATCCTCTGACCTGACTTCCCTGGTCTCACCTCATCCCACTTCATCCACACAGACTGATTTCAGTGTGTGCTTCCTTACCAAACCACTGAAACAATACAAAACGTCATGCTGCATGATTTTTATTCATGGAGTTTTGACTTTGTAGTTAAAAACAAAGGTAAAATAGAATAGTAGTCTAGGTTAATGGGTTCTATCAGAGATACAGCATCAGTGGTGTTAGCAGGGTGACCTGAGCGCATAATCCTCCCTGCTGAATCCGCAGCCCCAATCAAAGCCCTCATCCTCTGTCCCTCAGATCTCCCTGGAGAATGACTACCTGGGCCCCCGAAGGATGGAGGGATTGAGGAAGGAGGATGCAGACTGGCAGAGGAAAGCCCATGAAGCTGTGCTTTCCATCCAGGACTTCACTGTTAAGTACTTTGAGATCACTGCCAGGGCACAGAAAGGTACGTCCCACACACCTTACTCATAAGTCTTCTCTGGCCTAGTCAGCAGCCTCAAACTGGACCGAGTCCTCTTTTTAGCTACTACGTCATACTTCCATTAAGTTACATTTTCTGTTAACATTCTGTTATCAATTTTCTGTTCAGTTACTAATGAAATCTTGTGAATCTTACAATTTGCAACACTTTTTTTAAATGTAGAACTAGTTTTTTTGGCAAAGCACACTGAAATGGGGATGAGTAAAGGCCTTAGTGTGTTTCTCTCTGGCCGTAAATTTGACCATTAACGAGTTCTGCTACCATGGTCAACAAAAAGGCTCCGATGTCTGAAGAACTTTGCTTTGTACTGCAAAATGATTTGTTGTGACTTCTTTCAAAACAAGAGTTTAAAAAAATGTGAAGGAATATTAAATGCATGAAAATCACATTTCATTTACTGTTCTCGCATTCATAACTACTGCTTTGGCAAAAAGTAGATTAAACAAATTAAGAAAAAAATAAACAAGTAGAACTCTGGGAGCTTATAAACCATAAACATGTTTACTGTTAGTAGGAGTTCCATCACAGTGCAGCACTACATCAATCGACGTTTGTCAAAGCCCGGCTGTCTCGTCCGAAGTCTAAACACAGTATGCAAGATTAAGAATTCATTTAGGGGAAACATCGATTCACGCAATTGATTTTCTCTGTCTTCTCGCGGTTTCCTTTTGTGTCAGTTCATTCAGAAAGCAAACACAAGAGAATAATAATGATTTGATGCTAGAATGCAAGCACTGATCATTGAGTCTTTGAGAATGGGTTGGTATAATTGTACTGTCTGAAAAGAAAAATAATTATTTCTGAAGCACTCTCACCCTGAAGGTAGACAATGCAGTTATGCAGTAAGACCACCAGGTGTCTCTGGGTGTCAGGGTTTCATGTATTTTTCTTGAGTAGGCGTAGGATTGCTATTTGCAGAGATACCTTGTATTTTAGACAACCAGCATACATTTTAAATGTATTTTGTGTGAAGATTTGTGTGATTGTGAATTTGTGTGCACCATTATTTTCAGAGAAGGAACTGATGTGTGTGTGTGTGTGTGTGTGTGTGTGTGTGTATGTACCCTTGTATGTGTGTATGCATGTATGAATTGTACATGTGCAAGCTTGTGTGTTTATGCATGTATGGTGCGTGCGTGCATGCGTTTGGGAGTGGCAGGGAGAAGGAGAGAGAGACCAATCTGTGTTTTTCAGGACAGTGGCGCATGGCACAAAAGTATGCATGCTTATATGTTTGCATGCGAGTTTATGAGACCACCAGAACATTGCCTAATGAAGCACACACCTTTGCCTCCTTCTCTCCAGCGGTGTACGAGCGCATGCGCGTGGACCAGAAAAAGTTTGGCAAAGCAGCGTGGGCCGCTGCAGTGGAGCGCATGGAGAAGCTGCAGTACGCTGTGTCCAAGGAGACGCTGCAGCTGATGAGGGCCAAAGAGATCTGCCTTGAGCAGAGGAAGCATACACTGCGGGAGGAGGTACCCACAATGCACTGGGAATCTGAATATTCCACAATTTCACAGCTCATGCCATTTCTAATTAAAAGCTATTGCACAGAGATCAATACTGTTTTGTAATGGTGCCCTTTATTTTAGTATTAGCAATGCTAACTTTGTTTCAGATGATAGTCTGACACTGCCAGTGGGGCTGTAGCATAGTGAGCTTCTTCTACCACTGCACCACTGTTCATCAGACAGACTGCTCTGCCCACTGTCATTAACACACATGTGTGCACTTGTCCCTCAGATGCAGGGCCTGCAGGGCGGAGAAGATGCAATGACACGATTGGACCACCTGGAGGCGCTGTACTACGAGCTGCAGCTGCAGCTCTACGAGATCCAGTTTGAGATCCTTAAGTACGAGGAGCTGCTGCTGACAGCGCAGCTTGAGAGCATCAGGAGGCAGATGACAGGTGAGGGAGGGGAAGATAACGCAGCCTAGGTTCAGTCCTGAACACTGACCTACTAAGTAAAGAACTGTGCTGCTTTTTCTCCAAATCCAAGTTTATTTTTTATGATTGATCCAAACACGAACACTGTTCTTCTCACCCATCCCTACGGTCTCTGGGCTAGCGTAAGGACAAAAGTTGTTCCAGTATAAGGGGAGGGAACATGAAGCCCAGGCTTTCAGGGATATAATATTTTCTATTATCTGGAATATCTGGTATTGTACTAATATGAATTTGGGAAGTTGATGTAATTCATTGGTAATGACTCCTGTTTTCTGAAAGGATAGTGAGTGAGGCTGCATTTTGTCGTGTTCTTAGTTTCCTGATGTGCAAAGTGGTGCATGCACGTTAAAGAGGAAACGCACTAAGATGATTTCACAGTGCCTGTGGTGATTTAAATCCCTTGATCTTGACTTCCAGTCTTTAAGTCTCACCTCATATGTCCCCGCTATAAGCCTGAGGAAAGCACGCCAGTTCTGAGCGATAAACACACCCGCTTTGGGGGTGTCACCAACATTCTCTAACCAATCACATTGTTTCAGTAAAGATGGGTCTACAGAGAAGGCGGTGACTCTAAAATGTGAGATATGCCACAATTCCACAAACCAACCATTGAGAATCTTATCAACGTCCAAAAAAAAAAAACATGCATGGTGCAGCAATGGCAGCTGTATTAAGCACTGTATCTAGATGGTAAGGTGTGAGTGTCGAGCGATCACACCATCTGCATTCCAAGACTAAGTACCCCCCCATAAATCAGTATGCCTGTGACCATAATGTTTACCAGCTCTTCCCCCCCATCATCACTGTACGCTGTACACACCATTATGTTCAATGGCATTTAACAATTTAGCATCAAAGGCACATGTGTCTAAATGTTCCCAATTGTACATGTTCTTAGCCCATGTTCTCTCCTGCACAAATGCGAATGTGAGGTTCGCATTAGGCCTAAGTGATGAATGGTGGTTTTCGCTGGGGCCTGGGCTCGCCCTCTGATTAGCCATTGAGACGCTTACAAATACCATCAACGGTGCCCTCACTTCCATTCAAGAAAATTCAATGTATGACAATCTGCATATACAATGTGGATTGAATGGAAAATTTATTTTTGTAGTAGAGTATAATTAGTAGAATACATAAGTAAGAATATGCATCCCCTGGCAGTCATCTTTCTTTTTCGGGTATAGGATGCAATGGAAACAATGTATCGCCTCACAGGACCAAAGACCAGAGAGTGAGCCAATGGTTTTATTGTGGGAGCAAGGGCCTGGTTTCTGACTAACGGCTGTGTGATTACACTGCATTAGATCTCAGATGAAAGCAGCCCTCTGCCAAACCTCCTCTCAGGGCCTCTCACAGTGGGCAGTAAGCAGCTTAAATCTTTACAACTGATCTTCTGTCACTCACATATAATGTAACGATGCAGAGTTTAACCAGTGTGTAAGTGCTGGTGGGTATAGATCGCACCGGTGTATTATGTATGTATTTTTACCTCGCTTGACGTCATTATTCAGTTGTGAGATAAATGTATGATTTGTTATTTATTGGCTTGGCAGAGGGCATTGTCACGGGTGGCGCTTATTCAGTCACTCAGGTTAAGTGCTTTGCTAAAGGGTATGGTGGCAGGAACCCAACTACGGTTCAAACCCATGACCTTCAGCTTTTGAGGCCTGTCACATTACCGCTATTCAGGGCAGAGCTTGAACAGTTTAGCGTTGCAGTGAATTATCTGTGATGGGATGGGAACTGTTTACAAAAAGTACATCACAATAACCTCAACCCACAGGACTCTAACTACATATACACATGTCTATGTACGTGTCTGTTTGTGTGTGGGTTTGTGTGCGTGTGTGTGCACGTGTATGTGTGTCTGTTCGTGTGTGTATACTGTGGTACATATCATTATCATAACGTATGTATATGTGTATGCGTGTATATATGAGCACAAGTGTATGTATATGTATGTATGGATGCAAAAAACAGTTTTGATATATAAAGTAATAATATTTGTGTTTCACTTTACAATGGCATATTCAAGGACTAAACTATTCACCAAAATTGGTAAAATGGAGTTGTATTACCAGTTTTCTGTCGTAATGCTAATGCTCAATCTACCAGCACTTGATATATCTTATCTCAGGATTTCACAATAGTTACAGAAAGGAAAAGAACACAAAATGTAGTATGAACAGTATGACAACCATCACTCGTTCTGGATTTGAACACACATTCTGTGCTAAGTGACAAGCTCACCATGGAAAAACCAGAATCCCGTACAGCAGGTGCTGACAGCAGAGGGTCTGTGTTTGCGTGTCCGTTTCTCTGTGCTGCAGAGAGGCAAGACGAGGTGGTGTACTACGACACCGTTGAGAGCACAGACGCCATGCAGGAGATTGAGGACGCCGCCCCGCAGAGAGAGGAGCTCGTCAGGCTGCAGCAGAGGACCCGGCAACTGGAGGCCAGAAGGGGGCGCATCACTGCCAAGAAGGCCTACCTCAAAAACAAAAAGGTACACTTACACTGCAGCGCTTTTTAGCGTGAAACTGCTTGATACAACAGGGGGCCATCATCGAAGAATTATTTTGGGAGGGGAGGCCAATTTTTAACCTCAGCTCAGATATATTTTATCGGTATACTTCCTTCCCTTCCCAACACGTCATAGTAAAATAATTTGAATCACCTGAGTGATGGTGGCAATCTTTGCTTGCTCAACGGCTAGTCAGAATGTACTGTTTTACCTAAAGCTTACTTATGGATAAAGTTTTAAATAATGTGCTGTGGAAGTTGAAACTGAAAAAGTGAGAAGCTTCAGAAAACTGTCCTCTTCATCGGTGACGTTGTTTGCACCCCAATTTGGGAATGGTGCTCCAGGCCATGAAAGTTGGTTGAGTGTGAATATTGTGTCCTCAGTGAGGAGGAGTCTGCTGCCTCGTTCCTTTCCTCCCACACAGATAACTCCATCCCATGTAGTCATCACTGGGCACCACCACTGGGCGTGCATGCAGTCCCTGTGTCGGTGTGGCCCTGATGATCCATGTGTCAATATGTGTCATGCATAACAGGAACCATGATTCATTTAGTGCATTACTAATTAACGAGTGTCCTTTCTCCCTGCGGCTGACATGTGTGTGTGTGTGTGTGTGTGTGTGTGTGTGTGTGTGTGTGTGTGTGTGTGTGTGTGTGTGTGTGTGTGTGTGTGTGTGTGTGTGTGTGTGTGTGTGTGTGTGTGTGTGTGTGTGTGTGAAAGCCAGGGTAGGACATTAACTGAGGTGTCTGTAGACTGCAGCAGGGAACTCTCCCCAGAGGGGCTCAGAGCCGCTGTGAAAAGTTAACAGAAATATGCACTTGCCTTGATATTGCTGCATGATATGAGAAATTAGCAGTCACACAAACCACAGTGTTTTCTCGATCCAGCATGAAAACGGTCTCGGGTCATTAAGCTGAAAGGAGCAGTACAAGCAAGATGGGTTTTTTTTTTAACTCTTTTTGGCAATGTAATCGTGTATAAATAGGCATTATTTTTCGAGTGATATAACATAAGTGTCAGTGTTTGCAGTGTTATAGGAATCTCATAAAATCTTACAGCAGTTTTTCCTGTTAATACTCTTGGCTGCCCCTTTCAAGCTGAGAAGTGTTCATTTTGAATGCTTACAATAATTACTTGAATGCCAGATATATTATCTTGTCAAATGCCTGGCTTCAAATGCCTGTTCATTCATATGATAATTAATGTCAAATATATTTTCAGTTTACTGAAAAATAATAACAATTGAAAGTAGTTGATAACGTCCAGCTGTTTTAAGAGCAATGTAGTAATTATGTATTAATAGTTATATAATCGACGTATATCGTATTAACTGTGATATCATACTAAGATAAATATTCAGCACTACTGTGTAAAATGTTGTTTGTTCTGACATGGGCTCCTTCTGTTCACCAGGAAATCTGTATCGCCAATCACAATGAGAAGATGCAGCATCGGCAAGGTGATCAAGGGGACTACACAACCCAGCATGCCTTGCAACAGGTACAAAAGTCTATTTTCTGAACTCATGTTGTGCTGAGGATTATCTGTATGAGAACTGTACTGAGAACACACAGGCAGGATGTTATGACATATGGCATAGAGCAATCAGAATCCAATATAGATCGACAGAAAACTCTCCCTTCCTAGTGATTATAAATAGAATAGCAATGTAAACATTCCTCAAAGCAATTTGTTATCCATTTGATACTGAAATGTTATTGACTTGTCAGTTTGAGTATATGTTCGTCTGTATAACCATATGCAAAAGACATGATTAGAACGCAGCATTCATCTTTTTCTTAGTTTTCCAGCTGTCCCTTGGTATGTATTGTGTTGCATAGTTATGTACCATGTAAGAAAAACCACACTGGGAAAGCATTGAAGATACTCATAACAAAATATTCAAATTATTGGCAATTTTCTGTATTAAAATCCCTCTAAAAAGGAGAACCAATTACTAATTAGAAGCTTCTTTACGCTGAGGGTTTTAAGTGTCTGCATGTGCTGATAAAGATGAGGTTACAGGGTGCATGCTGGGGAAAAAAACCCTGCAGGGACCTCCAAGTTTTCTAACAATTCTGTAAAACCACAAATCAGATGTTGTGCTCATTCCGGGTAGAGGGCTTTGATGTTTTCATTAAAAGGATTTCGGTCAGTCCCCATTGTCAGCATCAAGTAATTAATTTCACTTAAAGGATTTGAATCTTGTTCCCTGTGGCCAGTCTTAGCTTTTGAAACAAGTGTTTTTGTTGCTTTATGTGTACTGCTGTAGCACTAAAGTATGATTGTGCAAGCATTTACACAGTAGAAGGTTCTTAAATCCCTCCCACATATTTTTAACCAATCAGTATCCATTCATATTTTTTCCATGTAATTGTGGATGTCCAATTGTATTTGTAGGATCCTATCATTGCTGAAACATCAGCTGAGGAGAGCAGACACGCATACTTGTCAATCCACCGTTCACCAGCTGAGCTGTCTGAATTTCCAGAGGACTGTTACTTACATGATGACACAATTGTAATCCCTCCTTGGTTGACACTATCCTCCAATCAGTGCTAGTCCTCCTGGTATGCTATGTTGCCTGTAGGGTATAGAGTCATCACTTGCCCACTCTGTGCAAGGACTACAAAGATTACTACTGTGTACAAGGACCACCCAAGCTCCAGCTGCAGTGTTTTTTTCACAGGTGCAGGGGGCACACTGTTGACTCATGAAAAGGCAATTAATCACCATGGGGGGGAAATGTAGGGGTTTGTTGGTAAAAATAGAGGGTTTTGCATTTGAATGTATGAATGCTCAAGTGATCCATAGAAAGACCGAATCTGTCAGGGTTAGTGATCGTTTTAGTTGTGTAAAAGGTCTGCTTATTTTCCCCAGCAAAGAGAACTCCAGAAAGAAGAGGAGGAGAGGAAGAACAGCAGGGTCAGTGAAGAGCGACAGAAAACACTGGACAGACTTCGCAGCTTCAAACAGGTGTGAGGAGCGAAAGACGAGAGCAGAAGTGTTGCATCATTGCATGAATTATGAACTTCTAAATGAACTCAGCTAGGGTACAGCCAATGTACCCATCAACAAAGCATTTAACTTGAATTGTTCCTGTAAAATGTCCAACTCTATAAATGGATATTATGTAAAAATGTGGATCCTGTAAGTGTCTCTGGAGTAGGGTAACTACTGAACAAATAGTGTAAAAGGAGTTTATAAATAAGTGTAAAAGGAGTTTATGTTCACCAGGGTATAGACTGTTACTGTCATGACTTAAATCTGCCACTTCCACATTTTTAGCTTTTGAAGTGTTCCATGTGTTGTTGAACCACATCTTTTGAGCAGCACTGAGTAGAGCCTAACTGACATTTCCTTTGATAATTTTTCAAACCCTTTTGTAGCGGTACCCGGGCCAGGTCATACTGAAGTCTACGAGACTCCGGCTAGCGCACGCTCGAAGGAGAAACACCAGCACTTCCTCACGGAGTGGGACCCAGGACCAGCCCCAGTCCCTGTCAGCCAGTGTGCAAACAGAGGAGATCGGCGCCGAACTGATCCCAGATCATCCAGAAGAGGTGGCCATGGTCACACACCCTCAGCCTGTCACTGTTGGCCAACTTGAAAGCGTTTCATTACCTCCGCGGGGCGCCGCCGCACTCGAACCTCCTCCGGCGCCACCCGCACCCACTTCCCTACCTCCAGAGAGTGTTCTGTCAGCACTGAGCTTGCCGGTGTGCCCCCCACCCCCTCCGCCACCTCCACCTCCTCCACCACCCCCTCCATCCTTGGAGGAGACCACAAGTGAGGGCGAGGGCCAGCCCAGCAGTCCAGTCCGGTCGCCCAAAAAGACAGGGGCAGAAGATTCCGGCCCCATCGGCCCCATCTCTGCCCGCTTCTTTGACAGCAGCCAGCTGCTGAACGCCAGGAAGAAGCTAAGGAAGACCAGTACCCTGGAGGCGGCCCAGAGGAGGAGATGTGAGTACAGACTCCTAAAACTCACAATAGGCTTAAACCTGGTAAATTGAAGGGGAGTTTGGTGTCATCAGATTGATTACATCATCCCTTATGTGATATAATCATGAGCCATTAAAATCTCATAAAAATGGTGTATTTAGAAGGATTCAGTCCCTTTTAAAGACAAGGAAATGTAAACGGGTAGTATAGTCCCTAAAGATATTTATGTGTTTCCCGTTCCACAGTGAGCTCTCCAATGGATGAGGTCCTGGCTTCTCTGAAGAGGGGCAGCTTCCACCTCCGCAAAGTGGAGCAGAGGGTGCTGCGGCCCGACCCGGACGAGGATGACGCCAACAATATCCTGGCCCAGATCCGCAAGGGCGTGAAGCTGAAGCGGGTCCAGCGGAGGGAGCTGCGCGACACCCTGGGCGACCTGCGCGACTCTGCCGACCCGCTGACGCGTAGCATCCACGAGGCTTTGCGCCGCATCAAGGAGGCCTCGCCCGATTCCGACTCCGAGGACGAGGGGCTGCACTGCACGGACTGGGAGAGCTAGGCCCCGCCCGCTCACCACCCTGCCATTTCAACCCGCCCTCCTCGGCTTCAAGCCTGATCCCCACCCCCCCATACTCTGGCAGAGGCCAGGCCTCCCCAACAGCTAGAGCTTCTTAATACCTTGTGGTCATTCATCCTGTCAGTCATTTGTTTCTGTGTACAAGTTACTTCCATTCCAAAGCCCCATGATCTGGACATCTGTCTGAGCTTGAGTTCCACAAGCTGCACTGCAAGTGATTAATACAATTACCAGATGAGCATGACCACTCAGCAATTCCATTATACTCTTCTCCATTTCCAAAGGACGTTTTGACACTGAAGAGGGACTAATGCATAAAACAGTAGTGTCAGAACTCAGCCTGTCCCCCACCATTGTCCATAGCTTGGCCGACAGAACGAAGAACTCCCACTGGTTGACATGACATACTTTTTCATTTTTGTAAAATCCATTTCCATTTGGCCATAGTTTTACAAAGTTCCAAATGCAGCTAAATCTGGCATTGCCCATTCAACCTCCAAATGTAGTTTTTGGTTTGCTTCAGTTTTGTAGGGTAATGGGACGTAACCTACATGAAATGAATGGAACATGAAATGCACATTCATGTAAAACTTCAAGGTTATGTAATTAATTTGACTCTTTTAAAGTCAATGGAGGCAATATACATAAATGTCACATCATGAATATGGTGGAGCAGAGTGCATGGAAGTCCCTGTTTTCATAGTTAAGGTACAATACAGTGCTTTTAAGTTCTCAGTGATCATTCTGCTTCTTTAAGCTATGTGAGGTAATGGTGTCATTATCAATGAGATGCATGTTGTAGAAGAACACTAATTTTAAGGAGCTGAAACCATGTCTGTTGGATAATCCTTAAGGAAAATCTCAGATTTGTAATCAAACCTCCTATGCTGTTATATGGACACAATCAAACAAAATGCCACAGAATGTTCTGGAATTCTGAAAATCAGTGAGCTGAAGGAAAGGTCAGTTTTTACAACCGTGTCCTTTTTCTTTCCTCCAGAGTCCTTTTCTTTAAATATTTCTTTTAAAAGTTACAGGAGATGCGTGTACTTTTACCCATGATCTACCTGGTCAGTTACCTGCATTTATGACCATTTATGTATTTTTTACTTATTTATTAGTGGGTCTTGGTGCTGATACACTAATTGAAGCTGAATAACAGTTGTCACACTAACGTGGGTGTGCACAGTGTAAGAGTAAAGATGTAAATCATGAAGGAGCATAACCAAGGAGCAGGATGTCTGCCTATCTTATTCCAGATCTGTTGAATTTTCTTTCCAAATCAAAAATGATCAGATTTGCTGAAGTATGTCAGACTGTGGTTCTTGCATAAATGTTTCAGAACTGTCCTTACCATTGCAGTGTGTTGAAGGCAGCAATTGAGTTTCACTGTTAAAGTCCGCCCAGTGAAGGGTAGAGACAGGATCAGGACAGTGCATAGTCTGGCTTGGGTCCAGTCTTTCAGCTGGCTGAGGCAGAGAACCAGGTTGTGACAACAGCACCCAGGGACTTCAGTGACTGCACTGAGTGAAGCTTTTGTCTATCCAGTGACCAACTGTCTACTCCACACACAAGACTTTGACCACCTTCTGGCAAACACCTGTGCAAGAAATATGCAACCTTGAGGGTCATGGTTACTGGCATCTATCAAAATTGTTTGGCAAAAATTTGAATACAAGATATTTGACAAACTTAAAATAGATAGTACAGTACACCTTCAGTGAACTACTTGCAGCTCCATTTTGATCAGCTTTTCTGTGCCAGAATCCCTGCATAAGATTAAAAAAACACTACTATGGCTGACCCAAGCATAAAATTGTTCCACTAGTTCCGTGAACATCATATTCTGCTGGGTTTCTCTGTATTTACATAAATGTGGCAGTGATAGTTCTTCACCGTTGAATTCTGGGCTCTATGGTGACATCCTTTTCTTAACTGCATATACTAGTTTATGAACTATGGTGGTTCAAAATCAGCTCAGTCTTTCCTAAGTGGAAATCTTGCCCTTTGAGATGGCACAAACCTCATAATCTTCACAGCTGAGAATTCACTCCCGGTCTCCAGAGAATGTGAAAGTCGCAGAGCGCCTCACCAGGTCCTGTTGTCAGTTTTACTCAGCCGCAATGCCATCTACTTACAAATTAAAAGGAAGACTTCTGCCCTAGTAAATGTAATGTGTGACATTTTCACTTGAAAGCAAAAAAGAAAAAAAATGATTGACAGACATTTTGAGTCTATATGAATAGAGAGCAGCCACTATGTTCAGTTTTTGGAATACAGTTATGTGAGACATTCCTCAGCGAATAAGAGCAGTGATTGCTAGTATAGAAAGCCAGCAATCCATTACATGAGAACTGCTGTGTTTAACCAGCACAGGGAAAAAGGCAGTTAGTGATGTCATCCAACCAGATTTCATCCTGTCATTCCCTGAGAGAAGGGCTTACCTGTGGAGCCCCATCCATTTGAATATTGCCTTAGTGATTTACTCTGGACAAAGAAATACCCCCATTTATTTTTCCAAAGCTATACACCCTCTTTCTTGACTCCTGTTTTCCACATAATGCAAACCCATGTAATGGTGACCGTCTGTCTTTATGGTTAGAAAGAAGAGCCACAAATGTGTATCTCTGACAATATGGCTGCCTGCATACAGCTCCCTAGTCCTGGCAAAAGTAATGGCAAACGCGGAAATTCCTCAACATTTTAATCCGAGTTCTGGCTTTCCAGGTCTGTGTCTCATTTATGAAGGTGCGGAGGCCTCCCACTGGATGCAGCACAGACTGCTGTAGGGGAAATGACCCCTCTTTTAACACTGAGGGCAGAGGGAAGTGCCCAGTCAGTTTCTATGGTACTCCATTTAGGCATTGTAATCCTTGCCGACAGGAGAGCTTTGTGAAGCAGCTTCTGCAACACTTAAATCTTATCATGTAATCTTCTGAAGAACCCTCAGATTACCAGTTTAGAAATCATCAGGAAGTTCAATTCTTTATTGAAAGGCATGATTTGAAAATCAGTGCCTTTATTAAATGGCTAGTAAGCAAAAATAAATTACCAAAAATTTGTGTTTTTTTACTATAGGCCTACATTTTGTATGATTACAAACTATTTAACAAATATTTATTTTGTTTTACCCACTGTGTGTTATACATCATTGGAATTGTTAATTGAAATATTCAGTCAAACGTTTGCAGTATGTTTTTTACTATTATTTTTAAAGACATCTGTGCACTCGAGACATTCAATGAACTGCAGTGTGTCACTATTTAATTTCACCATAAATTCCAATAAGTGAGTATTTTTTTTTTATTTCTATTTGTTCATGCCAGGAACAGCTGCTGACACTTGCAGTTGTTTGCAGGTAACTTTGCATATTAGTAAGCTCTCTTAGTGAATTTTTTCTCTCTTGTTAATGTTTATTTTACTAATTGTTTGTGGTGTTTTACTTATCCTATACATTGTGTTTTCTAATATATGATTTGAAGTGCTCTTGACGCTTTTCCTTAACCATCTCACATTAATGATGAGACATGATGAGGCCTGACCGATCTGATCCTCTCTCTGTTGGTTCACTTTGGTTCAGGTAGGTTGTGCGCTATCAGTGAAAATATTCCAGTACACTTTCTAATCCGTTCTCACATGCAGTTAACCACCTGTGTGTGCTTGCAAGACCACATTTCAACCTATAGCTTGGCTGAATGAACTCCAGAGAGAACTCCAAGTCCAGCTTAAATTACGTATATATCACTGTGAACTTGACATGATTTAGCACTGCTTACCTGTAGATTAGGTAGTGACAGAATTCAAAGAAAAGGTTTTATGTGTAGGGAAATGATGCAGCTGGGCATTGTTTGAGTATAATAGCCATTGGTCATGAGTCCCACAGGCACAGGTGACTGAGCTACAGCGTGTGGCTGTCCCATTACCTCAGCTCAGGTCCAACAATGGACATGCTCGACTCCCTGTTTTTCAACACAGTCCAACTCTTTGAGTTTGCAGGTTCTAAAATGGGGGAACTCTTAAGACACTCACCGCTTTAGGACACAAGCACCTGCATTTAATTTTCTAAACCTATCATGGTGTGTTATTTTTACTCTTCACCATTTTTGACATGAAATTAAACTCCCAGCATGCACATGTTTTCTTAGTTACTGGCGATTAAATTGCAGTATTGTTTTTGGTGGTTGCTTAGGTTGTTGGTTAGGTGGTAAAAGGGATCAAAACCGATGTAGTTTTATTTTTATTTTTTTGCACTGTTAGTCCTTAAATAACTTATTAACATTTTAGTCTTGTTGGTGGTTTAATTTGAAATGTGGTCTGATTATGTTAGCTGGTGAAATTTAAAAGGACAACCACATGTCCTGTTGGGGCGTAATTAAAGTCTGCCTGTAGTCTATGAATAATTGTCTTTTCCAGTGTGGAAGATCCTTTCTTGCAATTCATAGTTTTTCTTGTCACCTGTTCTTACGAGAGATGTTGTCCTGGCAAATTAAGGACATATCCTTAATCACCATCACAAGAGGAAGAACAGTATGAATCGACTAAATGACTGGGTGTAGTTGTATGCTTTTAAAAGTATTTTATGTTTTTCAGTGTGTTATTTCTTTGCATATGTACCTTGTGTTTTTTCTTGTGAGTTTGGAGTGAGTGTTGGCACTATCGCTTCACTATGCAGGAGATCTGGCGGGGGTTTGAACCAAATCGTTTTTCGTTTGCGTGAATAATCAGTGTAACATGTAGGCAGACGGTGAGCCTTTATATCAAGTTACCTGCTGTTGCGCCATATGGTTGTGCATACATCGGAGCACGCATGTGAAAATCCTACATGGCTGAAACTCACAAAGGGAGTTTAATGATCAATTAGCCGAGCCAAGATTTTTCTCATTTCATTGAGAAAAATTCTACTCTCCCACTCCTGTATTCTCTTTTTTTTTAGTTTCATACCAAAGCTATATCTCCATACTCTTGACACATTTAATTTGGTTTAGGCCTAGTTACTTTATTAACAACCTTGATATGTAACCAGCTACTAATTTGAAGTCTGACTGTTGCACTGAATATAATGAAAAGTGTAATGAAGTGAATGTCGATCAGAGGAAACGTTTACTGATGTTCAAAAATCGTTTTGTTCAGCCAGTAAAAAGCAGGTTTTTTTTCTTTTTTTGCCACCATCATGATATTGTTTCAGATGATATTGCAGTATACTAGAGTACATTTAGTATACCGTAATGACAAAGGTTTGCATGCACATGCACTGACAGCTCTTGCTGGTTTTCAGCATACTGTAGTAAATGAATATTTTGAGGAGACCGAATCATACACAGTGCTATTCCATGGTACAGCGATGAGAATTTGTTGACCTCCCTTGAAAACTGATAAACCTTAGGAACACCATGTATCCTTGACATGGACATACTACTAGCTGATCGACTTTTATAGACGTACTGTACTTGTAATTTACTTATGATTTACATTTAAACCTTTCCTCATTTCTGCTTGTTTGTCAACTGTTCTCTGCTGAACCTGATCTTTTGCTTATTTCACTTTCACTTTATATATACATATATATTTTTTCCCAAAATGTTGTCTCTTTATAATTTACAGATTACATTGCAAAGTTTTACACAAACCTTTGAATTTTATGACCTTAAGTATCTGTGGTTGGCCTGGGACACCTAAAGTCCAACTCATGGGTTTCAGATTTGCCAGTCAGTAGATATGTGCAATATTGTATTAGAAATAGAGACAGAAAAAATTAATAAACATACTTTTTAATGTACATTGTATTGTAAAGGAGAAGCATTGAAATATTACAATGCATATGTTGACTTGCCTAAAAATAAAAAGAATATGTATTTATTGAAAATAAATAATTTCTAGGAAAGAGGCAAGCATTTCTATAGCAATACCATTTAAATGTAAATCGCTTTAACTTTTTTTGCCTTTACTCTGCCTAACCTAATATTGTATTCCTTATTACTGCTTTGTATTCCAAATCTGTTTCCCCGAAAGGTAAATAAAACCTTGCATACAATGTATGAAATCGACTCTTTGGTGATGTAGCATCATTTGCTCCATTTTGGTTCAGACATAAAGATTCATTGGTTTTATTCAATAAAGAATATTTATTTGATTTTGATCTTGTGTATGTTGCTTTTCTTCAGGTTTCTCACCATGTATGTGCAGAAATAAGACTATGAATTTACAGCTGGCTCATGATCAATCCAGCTGCTGATTTTAGCCTGGTCCTGTGGGGTGCTGGCAAATAAAGCAAAAAAAAATCTTTAGCCATGTACCGGAAAGTGTCACAGGTTTCAACAAACTAACATTATGCACGTTTCAGCACTTAGGCCATCACCATGGCCCTCTCTGTCAACATAAACCAAAAATGCTGCTCTGAAAGCTTCATGGTTCTCTTTTTCTTTGCAATGAAGCTGCAAAGTAATACATTTATTCCATGTGTGTGTGAGGTCATACACCTATCTGTATACACACATACAAAGTATGAAATACTTATTATTGTAATACTTACTGTAATGATTAAATAAAACACTAAGGACTGGCATAAAAAAGGTGACCAAAACCAAGCAAATTTTCTCACAGCTTGTGTTTTACTCTGGTTTTCCTGCAGGAGAATTAAAAAACACCACACATTCTCTTTTGGCTACTGTCAGTGTATTTTAAAATGAAGCTGGGATTGCTCACAGTAACCCCTTGAGTGAATTCTCCTGGAGCACAACCCCATGACCCAGCCTTAGTTCATACAGTAGACACAAATCAGTGTACAAAGCCAGTACTTGTTGCAGATGGTAAACAGTATAAAATATCAGTTAACTAATGGGGTGAGACTAATGAAAAATTCAAACTTTTTGTCTAAACTGGAAGTGACAAATCTAGCATTTTTGGTAACACTGAACTTGGAAGTGGGTCTTAGGTAGTATTCATAAAATCATAATAAAGCTTCATAAAATAAAAAATAGTAACATCATGAGCATGCATATGCCTGGTTTTAGTGACACTAGACCGTTCATCTTGTGTCATTAACATCATAATACTAACCACTGCATATTAACCCTTATGCCACTAACCCTCTTTTTACAATGTAGACATACCTCTAATATACGATTATGAAGCAATGCTATGATTGTTATCATCCCTAGAGCTTACAAAATTGTCATGAAGGCTGAATTTAAAATGTTAAACCACATTTTAGGAAAATGTGTGATATGAATGCTTATACCAGCACGTAGTCTGCAAACTCACAGCTCCATGCATTTGGTTAAAGGTACCAGAACTGCCACAAACCCTTAAAACAATTAAACCAACTCTTGTGTCTCCTCTCCATACTGACAGATTACCGGGAGCAACACACCCAAAACCAGTGATAAAGTAACCTGCCCCAGAATCATTCTAGTACTGAGGGCAGGTTGAGCATATTCACTGCACAGGAAATTATTTTTGGCAAATACCTGTTTCAGAAATTCAATAATGGCATCATACCACTGTCGTATTTCTTTGTTCAAGTGGTTGTTTTTTATTTTCGTTTAATTGATCCGATTTTAAATAGATAAAAAATATTTTCACACCTATAAATACAATCATAATACCCAAGTATCATATTTTAGAAAAGAGAAGAAAAAGCAAAAATCATCTGAGGTCTAAACAAAATTGTAATCATTTCAATATCTCTGATGATAATTATGATTATATTAATATTCATTGAAATATCAGAAAGTTAAGGGAGTCAAGTCTACCGTTGCTCTTCTAGCAACAAATGGGAAAACATTTCAAATTCAAGTCCTCTTTACAGCAGTTAATTTTTTACAAGGAGTATAAATTTGATTTATCTGAGAGATATATATATATATATATATATATATATATATATATATATATATATATATATATATATATATATATATAAATATAAATAAAAGGAAAGAAATACATAGGAATGAATCACTGCTTTGTATTCACTGCTGCCCGATCCCAGTGCTACACTAGAAACTCCCTCGTTGTGTTCCTGTGACGTGAGGGCCAGGCCATAATGTTCACTTCAGACAGGAGTGTAATAAAATACCTGATTGGGAGATAGCAGTGGTTCCCTCTTGTATTGCTCATTGTACTTGCGTCTCTTCCGTATCACACATCCACATAGGCCCCTTTCTGCATTTGTTGCTATGTTAATACGAGACTCTTCCATGACTCTCCATGGCCTGGAGCATTGAGGCAGTTCTACCTAAGAGGAAAAGAAGGCCTTTCGGGTTGGCGATGACTAAGTGGCAACTGGGGCGTGGGGCTTCTGGCTTCTGGTGTTTGGCATAGTCGCCCACAACGTGGCCTCGTAACTGCCAGCGTCACTTTGCGTCCAGGAGGCTCATGGTAAGGAACCCCGTGCAACCGATAAGGTTGCCAGGAGCGGAACTCCAAAGACAACGACGACGACACACACTGTCTCAATCGTCCCAGTCCGCCACCTTGACTCAGTTTGATAAAGTTCATCATCATGAAGACATACTGAGAGGAAAATAAACCAATTGAGAAAGAGTACCGTATCAATTTATAAATTAACAAAAGGGCTCATCAGCTGGAATGAGGCACAGTTCACAAAATATGTCACCTCTTCAAAGTGTAAGGTAAACAAAAAAACCATACTGAATATTCTCTCACACAACAATTTTACCAACACTAAAAAAAATCTGTAGATGTTTTATGTTCAGTTTGAGATAATCGCTCTCCAGCTGAGTGAAGGGGAAGACGAAGGTAGGCAGGACTCCCTTGACGGCCCCTCCTTGAGTTTGTGTGTTTCCACGCTGCGTGGGCGCTCTTCTTAGTAATGGAGGTCGGTGGTGGGAGGGGGTGGCGGGTAGGAGGGTGCTCTAGCTGCACTCTATGAGCTTTGCCAGGTTGTCCCGAAGCTCGGTCAGCTCGAAGATCTTCCCATCTAAGATCTCCAGCAGGGTCTTGAGGTTCTTGCGGAAGGCCTCCTGCTCCAGTTGGCTGGCCTCAAGCCGGTGCTCCACCTCTGTCAGCTGTTCCTCCAGTTCTTTGTTCCTCGTCTCTGTCTCCTGCAAGGAGGGAGAAGTGCAATGTGGGATATGCTGTTTCACTGACAAGGACAGTCTTACGTCACCCTGAGAATGGTCAAAAAGGATTCAACGGTCACCTCAATTCAATTCTCACATTACGGATGAGTCCAGTCAATTAAATATTTAAATAATTTAAATATTTCATCAGGAGAATGGTGATCGATTCATAAAATCAAATGTAATGTCAGCATAACAACGCAAGAAAAAAAAATGTCGGTTAGTATTGGCATATGATGACATAAAGATGAATGAAGCATAAGTTTCACTTTTGTCTGTTCACTTGTCTAAAGATCTCAATGAATAAATGACTTGCTACAATGAAAACTGGTGGCTACTTGCATTAACATTTTTTTCATTGGTTTTAATAACTTGAATAGGATCTCCATAGCTGAGACACACAGATCTTTCGGTTTCCTGATGCAGTAACTGTTCACAGCTCAGAGGTTCCACAGAACTAAAGACAGCACTAGCACATTCCATACTGTGGGTACGAATGTAACCCTAGGAACCCAGGCTAACTGAAACAAAACCAATCCCACGTGCAATTAGCACCAATGTGTCGCATTGCAGCGGACTCCAAAGAAAATTCAGTTACTGACGTTGAAACACCACATGGACAATAAGAAAGGGATGGAAGGTTTCAACTGCATCTTAATGGCTGTAATTTAAAAGCCTAACTGAAATATACTTTATAATAATTATAACTACACCTTGCCTGTCAAGCTCCACTGATACATGGTGACCATTTTAGTAGATAATGGCTGCCATACATCACATAGCTGAGTGCTACATGTCAGTGGTGCATGAGGTGATGAGTCCCTCCGTATAAATTGCTTTGATATCTGTAGAAAGGATCCAGTTATGGTACCTGTAGTTTCTGAGCCAGAGAGTCTCTTTGGGCCTGGAGCTGGTTTGCATTCTCCACCTCTTCTTTCAACCTCTCCATTTCCTACAGCAATGTAATGCAAAGGTATGTAACAGCAGCACAATTCATATACATACAACAGCCAATGCAAGAGTTTCACAGCTCAGGAGAAAGTATGATGGATATTAAGAGCTCAATATTATGTGTCTGAGAGAATCAACATTAGATAACTTTTCAAAAAACACACTTAAATATTAAAACACACACAAAATATCTACATTAATATGGTACTAGAGAGTAGCAATGCATTATGTGAGTGCATGTAAAATTCCAGAAAATGTTCACAGTCATCTAATATTGGGAAAACAGCAACAAAAATTCCATATACCACCCAAAAACATCTATGGATGTTAAACCCAACCAGGAGAATTGTGGGTCAATTGTGGGTCAATTACAAAAACAGAAGTACAATGCAGTTCTTGCAAGTCTGTGTAAAACAGGGCAAATCCGACGCAGCAAAGACCAAAAGTTCAAGTGCTGCAGAGGAAAGTCCATTAATTCATCAGCAAGATAAAAATGCTGGTGAAGTAAAACGCAACACAGTTCCCCCAGGCATGTACAAACCCCAGCCAAACTTAAAACGGCATGTAACTGAACCCCTACTGCAATTAGACACAGGGAAGATAGCATTTCCATTTTTGTTTCCTCTATGAAAAATTGAGCAATGTTAGGGTACCTCTTCCTTGGTTTTCAGAGTGGACTCCAGCTCCTCTATTGTGTGGTTAAGCTCAGTCTTGTGTGATTTGATCACATTGGTCTGGCCACTCATGCACTCCAGCTCCGTCACCTTCACACATACAGACAGTAAAGCATGAAAGGCTAAAGACCCAAAGCTGAACAAACTCCTGCTCTTTATCCCACACATAGTTTCCATTGCTGCTGTCATTGATGATTTATCCCCTACTTATGACATTTTCATTTATGACACTTCACTTAAATTCACTTCACTTAAAATGAATTATACATTTCTGGGGAAAAGTAAAATGATTAATGCTAAGATATTTAAATGCATCTTGCATGCATAAACTCAATTGCCCTTGCAAATCTGATTTATAAATGCTGGGAACTAATCACCTTTCTTGTCATTTCATCAGTTATTAAACCATATTTAAATCTTGCAGGTTATACCAAAATTCCTCATTCACACTCTAAACTGGATTATATGAAATCCTGCTAAATTATAGGCTACTACAAAGTGACACTGTTGGTCCTTAGAAAAGTACAACAGTTGTTTGAGCAATACTCTAAGCATACTCACATTAACACAAGCAGTACTATTGTAGTTAAAGCTTCATTTTATATGTAATGAGGTAGTAAAATATCTATAATAGTAACATCAATAATAATAATTAGCATCATCATCATTGTTCCTGGAGGAACCTGAAACTTACAGGAATATCAAGAACTCAAGGTTTTCTTTGATAAATATAAATAATAGACAACCCATCAACCTTTACTGTTGCATTTTAAACCTGCAAAAATCCCTGTGAAAAATAACACAACACAATCAGTTCTGGTTTTCAGTGGCATCCCTGATGCAAAAGTCCCGGACCATTTCACATCTAAATTATGAAACAAATGTAAGCCAGTCTGAAGTCATAACTGGGAAAGGGGTCCACAATACCAATGAATCATACTCAGTGCCCTCCCATCCCCCGCCTCTCTGCCCATCCTCTTAACTCTTTTAGGTCATCATCACTCCTCTGTCCATTGTGAACTGCCTCTTATCCCAATTTTCATCTGTTTAAAGGGAGCTCCTTCCCTTCATCTGAGTGCAACTCTTCTAACTCCTCCCACTCACCCTTTTGTGCAGCCGCTCAGCCTCCTCCTGATAGGCTGCCAGTTGTTGCTTCCACTGCTTGACATTGGCTGTGGACTCCAGAAGTGCCGCTGTCAGCTTGGCATTGTTGCTTTTCAGTGCTGCAAGCTCCGCCTCCCAGTGTTTGGTGATGGTAGAGCTACATGCACAAAACAACAATGAAGACACAAACCATTACTGCACACAATGTGTGTTTATCCAAAGGGTGCCCAGAGCTGCATTCTGAATCACATGCTTATATTTGAATGTCTTTTTTCAGTATATTGACACTTATTATTCCAAAAGTGAGTTGACTAAAATCTCACAGATCTGAAGATGTTGGGAATGGAGGGAGGTTGTTGAGATCTCTCTCTTGATTGATGACTTATTTTACTGTACCCTTATATTGGAAATAAGCTATTCTTTTTCTTATGAGACTCTGTAAATCTCACACTAGTCCCTGTGTGCTGTTTGGTATGTGAGAGACATGAGAGACAGACCCAGTGTTGCACAGTGCTGACGCGGTCTCATCCGGATCGACAGAGAGTCAAAATTAATGTGACCGTATCGAGCTGTTTACAGTGCTAACCTTTGCTCATGCTTCAGCCTCCTGAAATATAGCCCAACTTCCCCAAGGTCTGAATACACAAAATATACTAATTCAACTGAATTTAATTTGTGTGACAAACTGAACCAATGTCCAGCCATCAATCTGTAGTCAGGAGAGCTCAGAAATGTCTATAGAGGGGCAGAAGACTAGACAGCTATAGGATTGTTGCAGTTTCCAGTGCTAGCCAGCACTGAAGTGCAGAGTATAGTGTAATCAAGTCAAATTCTGACCACACACATACAATGAATAGAAATACACAGGAGATGATATTTGTTTCCTCATTACAGCCAAAGGAAAGTCCTGCATGCACTAATCATGCACTACTGTCTCACATAGTCTCATACAAACTGGGGGTGAGTTCTGTCTGGAAGTGAACCTAAAGCTATCTGAGGAGTAAGAAAGCAGCTGTTAGCCCTAGTGTGGTAATTTGAGATTAGAGGGTAGGTCAAGGTTTAATTTTAATCCTGGCACCGGTCGAGGGTCAATCCGCAGAGCCTGGTAATCAGCTCGAGAAGGGGGAGGTGGAGAATGGCGAAAGCAAAAATCACCCTGAAGCCACAAAGGCATCATAGGAGGTACTCAGCATTCATTCTCTCCGCTAAACCAACTTGGTAGCTGACCCCACCCTAGTGTTCAGGAACTTTAAACATTTGGTGACAGTGAAGGTGCCTTAGAACACTATGGGACAGATATGGGACAGCAATATTAACTTCAACTGCATCTGAAATCAGCAGTTCAATGAGCAGGATTGCATTATAATACCATCTAGACAACTATCAGCAGTACTGTAGCAGTACTGTAGCACTCTGGTTTACCCATATTGAGACTTGTTGTAGACAGGCTGGAGAAATAGTGAGGAGTCTCCATATGACAGAACTTTATTTAAACCCCAAGTGAACTTGTCCAATCTCCACAACAACCTACTCCCACAGAGTCAGGGAGCAGCACTCGCATGTATGACTTCCTCCAGTTCATGTGTCCAGCATGTTCACTTTTTTCACACTGCAGATGCATCGCCCATTTACTGGGTTCACTTACTTTCAAGCAACTGTCCGGATAGGCCCGGCCACTGTTTTTTTTTTTTTTTTGCTGTTCTTCCCCTAAAAGCTGCTCCTCACTTTTCTAAAGGCTAAGACTATTTCTGCCTCAATGCTTACCTCTGGCCAGTCACAGGATCTAAAGCATCACCCAAAACGCATGTCTCTACTCCATGAGCCGTCCAGAGACCCAGTGTTATTAATAAAATTAACTGTACTATTAAAGCATAAGTTTAATACCTTAATGTCATGTTCTTACATAAAGATCAGCATATAATATGCGGCATCTGTATAGAGACGCTGACTTAAAAGATGTAATGTTTTTAATGTTTGAAGGTGTGTAAGAAGGTATGAAAATGGAGAGACAATATCATCCTATTTCTCATAAAAAGCATCCATTTTTAAATACTTCTGGAGCATGTCATGCTCCGTCTGTGCACGTGAAAGGAAATAAATTTGACTCACATTCGCGATCAACAGAAGGCTAGTGTTGAGTGGTGCAATCCCACACACTATGATAGAGGTGACTCAGTAAATTACATCACAGTGCACAGGCTTGCCAATATCTGCCACAAGATCAGACACTCTCACACCTCATTTTGCAATAAAGACAATGACCCTATCTCTCTCTCCCTACTCTCTTTCAATGCACCACTTCTCACCACAGACACAGAATGAGAGGGAGAGACAGAGAGAAAGAACCCATTCAAAAATCATGATGAATATTGAAAGGAACAATCTGCAAGGGATCAAGTGAATTAACGGCAAGGAATTAATTTAATTGGTAATTACCAGTTCATTTACTGTAGAATGTTAACTAAAATTAGCTCCCAGAGCAAGAGACTGTAATTGTGATTTGTAAAATGGTCACCAAATGCCAAATGTATTAGAAGAAAATCCTGTTCAACTCAGAATTAATTTTAAAAAAGACTGACAAAATATGTCTGTAAGTCTAATTTTACAAACGCAGTTAAAAAATTATTGGCTTCATATGCATGGCTACAAGAAATACATTCAGTGATAAATGTATTTTGCTAATTACACTTACTCATACTGTTTGTGGTTTTTATAGTAAATATTTAACAAAATATCCTATTTGAAACAATACATGTGATAAGCAACTCTACCATAAGAAGAAAATCTAAAAATACGACTGATCAAGAGCTGGAAAACTAATCAAGTTTCAAAATGATAAAAAATTGATCTTCTAATTTATTAATCCCTTACAACACCAGTTTTGATTGCACTGTAAAGAATACAAGAAAGACTGCCACCTAAACCAGATTCAAAATATGAAACACTGAGTGGGAGAATAAGCCCAAGTTAGTTAAGACCCTTTTTTCAGTTGTGAATACGTTGCAAATAAAGCAAAACAGCACAGGGTACTTTCAAAAATAAAATTATATCTGAATTCCTTTCCTGTTCTTTATGTCACAAAATGTTGCAGAAATTAGTTTTGCTTCTATTCAGCCTTTTTACAGGATCAAGCAATGAATACGTCAACAGCATCCGGTATTTGATTTTGTGAGGTTTTTGTATCTTTTGGCTGAGTGAACAGAGAAAATCAGCATCCTCTCGCTGCATTAGTGTGATTCAGTTCAGACATGAAAGGCTCCAAGGATGTCTCCCTTTGGCGCTCCAGTCTCCCCAGCCCACTGAGACGCCGGAGGGGAGGGGGAGAGTGTGAGTAATAATCCTTTTGGGGGGCTCGACAATCCCCACTTCCGCTCCCCAGGGGTCTGCGCCCGCTCCCGCACCCTTACCGTGTGCCCGCCCACCCCTCGTCTCCACAAAGAAAGCATCTAATTTGCCCCCACTGGCTCTCGACCGCGTCACCTGGAGATCTTATGCAACAACACCCCCCTTTCCCCCCAGCCTCCCACCCACCACTGCGCCCCCCACGCGTCTCTGCCGCGTGACGCAAGCATCGAACAGCGACACCTCTTCCCACGGAACCCCCCCAGCACCCATCCCCCCACCTCCCACAGAGAACCTGACACAATGACACCCAGCCACGGCAATTTAAAAAGCCCAGCGCCTTCCAGGCCCGTGAGGACAGCAGTGCAGAACGCAGCCTGGCTCCAGCATCGCAGGAACGCGGCTGTATTCAGACAGCGCTGAATCGGCGCCGCTCTGGAGCAGAAGCACACAGTGAGGAAACGCGGTGCTTCACTCTTTCCCTTATCTCTCAGGATGCTGCCCAGAAAAGGGCAGCGCTCTTCCAGGAATACAGTAACTGAAAGAACAAGAGGGACTCATTTTGGTAAGTGAAACCTAATCACATTTACACCCTTTTTTTTAGCTCTCCACAGCAATAACTTCTGAGTGCTGTTCTCTCCGACATGATTTATTCTACGCTTCCTGATCAAAATGTGGGTTCTGAAATTGATGTTCATAGCCAAAGGTGCATTGTAACAGCCCCTGCTAAATTATTGAACGTGTTTTGTTATTACTTGCAAAATTGAAATATCATTCTATGTATTCTGCACAAAATGTGATTATTTTTTATGCGGCTTAGATTTACAGACGGTTCCTTCCTGGCCAGCGGAAAAATCAGGACTGAATCATTTACATTTCTGCATATGTTAATTACTTCCTGAAGCAATGGAGGTAGGTAAGCAATGTAATATAAATCACAATTCGTCAAGTAAAACATTTTAAAGTATTATTATTATTATTATTATTATTATTAGAATTTGTAAAATTGGTCACATTTGAAGAAGCATGAAGTGAATACACATGAAGTGTCTTTTGCATTGTTAGTCCTCAACATAATAAATTACAGAAAACCCTGTTTCAATACCACAGATCACTCCAACTGCAATATGTGCCAAGTAACATAATTTTAGTTTGTTTTTCATGGCAATTACAATTTATTTTACTTAAACTGTATTATACATTTTGTATAATTAAACTGTTATATGTCTTTTTTATTTTCATATTGTACCACCACAAGCTCTTCTGTAGCTTGAAATTGGGTGGCTCTTCCACATCTTGTCATTTTCCAGCTTAAGAAATGCACAGTTTAGCATCATTAATCATATATACAGTAAATGCTACGCATTTATTTTTCCATGATTTAAAAGGTTGAATAAAGTTGCATTTGTAAAAGCCTTTTTTCTTTATTCCTTCATTCACTCAGGTAAGTTCTCACACAAAACATGCCTATTCTACATGAGATCTGAATAGACCTGATTTATCATAAATCATTTAACACTAAAAGTCAGTGTGGCACACTGCTGCACTGTATCTGTATAATAATCGCTGATAATCAATTACCCAACATTAATTGTACAGACCAGATAAAATACTTATACACTTGACAATAATTAAATACTCCCTATAAATGATAGAGTTAAAAAATGCTGCCACTCAACAACATGACATATTCACCACATATGCAAATGCTAAAAACCAGCTACATAAACCAAATATATGTATTACTGTATTTATATAAAAATGATAGTTATTGTATATATGTATATAATATTTATACGACATACAATATGTAATGTATATGTAAAATAAAATACAATCAGGCATTCACTATCAATAATACATAATATTAATAAGATCCTTAGGTACACAGCACCACTGACTCTTTGCAGATTCTTAGCATAAACACAAATACAAAGGCACTGGACAGGAACATTTGCTTTTTAATTTATACAGAAACACAGCATATATCTTCATGGAGGAACAAGACTAATTTTGAAAAACAACAGCTTGTATGCAAAGACAATGCATTACACTTCAAAAAGGAGGTAAACCCAATGGCACCTTCACTACTGAAACAGACCAATCACAAGGCACAGTGACCTGCAAGATAATAAATGCACTTGCTCAGAGATTCAGGTCTGGTGTCTGGACCACTTCACAAGATGATAGTTTTACATAAAACCCATTATGTATCATGCACCCTCCAAATCAGATAACACACAAACAAATCGCTGAACCCAAACTAAAAATGATAGTATGAAGGAGAATCATATAAGCTTGTCTGAAACAGAGGATGGACGCCCTGCGTTGCCCCAGAGGCATACAATGACACCTGGACCAAAGCCATGAAGAACAAAGCCAGCATTATCTGCCAGCTCTACGCAGTGACTCTGCACAGGAAACAGTGCTAGTGCACAAGAGAAGAGAGCAAGTGAGCACAAACAAAGGAGCATAGTCACCCCTGCTCTGTTTTCTACATATTCTACTGTAAAAAAAGATGGAGCGACATGAAGAAAATGCCACTGGCAATAGATATGACCACAGCCCGAGATAAAATGTTGGGTTTCTTCATGATCACATGTTTCGGAGCACACAGAATCCATGACTGACACCTTTTCGGGAAGAAAAAAAATCTCAAATGGCCACAGAGCAAAGAAAGGTGCTCAAGAACACAGTACAGGCCAGTGTTTCAGTTCAATTTCCCACAATGCCTTAAAGTGTCTCTCCTATTCTTCCTCTTCACTGAGATTGGACTGTAAATGTCATACAGGCCAAGGGGAGAAAAGGCCGATTATGTCCCTCTGGTGTGTATGTCCAAGCTGATAGTTCCCCATTGTGGGGTAGATTACCCAGGTGGTCAGAAAATGTGGTCCCCTAGACTCAAACTGAGTCCAGAATTGGTGGGAGGGGGTCATATAGATGGAGGGAGAACATAGCAAAGCCATGCGCCACCCTCTTATTTACGCACATAACACAAGCAGACCTGGACTGAAATACTACTTTGAAGACTTTTTGAAGAAATTGTTCTGTGACTGATTGAACTTGCCTGGAAGAATAGAACTGATTGAACAAATTTTCCAAAACTGAAACCTTCACCCATTTGACTGCCCAAACAGGCTAAAGCAAACGTTCTAAGTAATTCAGTGGATTTCAATTACTATTTTATTCAGGTCTGAATACAAGCCCCTAAATCCTCATGAAGATTCATTGTTTTATTTTACAAAGGAATGTTTATACTTCTTGACCTGAAATTGTCCTGAACTTACAGTGTGGTTCACAACTTTTCTGATTACATGTACATCTCGCCAACATAATTACGGTTACATATCATCATTGACTTTTATTTATTAGCAATAAAAGAGAAAAATGGAACTAAAAGATCAGCTCCTTGCAGATCAGAGTGTTATTTTAACCTTGGTACATTTCTGTGCTCTAAAAACATTGCAGGAAAAAATCCAGCCAAGACAACTATTAAGACTTTCTGGTTTCCATACTAACTGTGGTAGTCAGAGCACAGACTTACTCTTTTAGTCGCTGCCTCAAATAAGCACTGGAATGCAGAGGGTGTGAGGCTCGCTCCAATAGGTGGTAATGTGGGAGCAGAGTGCGGGCTGGAGCGCTGTGTCATTTTCACAGAGACGCTGTGTGATTGAGCTATCACATGCCACTCCAGCAGCCCACTCGCTGTGGGAGCGGAGCTGTGACAGGACCGGCGCCTTCGCCCACCCGCCGGACCAAAATAGGATGAGCCGCCGGAAACGGGGCGACACCCGTGTTTCAATACATTAACGATGCATATACTTATCTAGTCTGCCCACACTGTCGGAACAAGTAGCTCCAATGCTAAACATTTCTCTTACAGAGGAGCCTACAGATGTGTCAATGATTTGCAGTCTATTCAGTGGGAAAGCAACAAATGTAAAACAATAACAGGCTGTGCAATAGTTATTTTTGAAAGCCAAGTATATCAAGCATAGCTGTTATCTGGGTGCACAGAATAAGCAAAGGAGGGCATCGGCCCATCTGGACCCCCAGAACCAACCCTGGAGAATTGTTATTATTATTATTATTATTATTATTATTATCATCATCATCATCATCATCATCATCATCATTCATCATTATTAGTATTTGTATTAGTATTATTAGTATTATGTCATTCTTGCAGAATTTATTGCTCAGATAAATAAGCACTTGTCATGTTGCAGTGACTCATGGTAGGCTACTCTCATGTACCTTCCCTCTCTCTGCCTCCCACATACACAATTATGTAAGCCATTACATAAAATCAACAGTATCACGTTAAAGCAATAAGTGGACAACCGCAGCCGATTTGTGAAACTTCCAAGGAATAAAACATTTAATTAATACACAAAATCTTAAGTGTTAAACATTTTCCTGTTAGACAGTTTTCACATCTGTGTTCAGCCTCTGTCATTACAATACAACACAGGAATTAGGAAAGAGGAATTGGCAAAGGGAAGAATGAAAGATTACAGTAGTGTGGCCATATGTCAGACCAGACATCAAAGGTACAAAGTATGAATCAAGAAAAGGTCTAACAATAAACTATAGCCAAAATTCACAAATAATATGTTATCAATTTAAGAGAAGATTAAGTTACAATAAAATAGTAAAATAGCCTATATCTCTACTTCTGTATTCTAAAAATCTAGTAGCAATAAGGAAGTAAAAAATGAAATTTGAGCTATTCATTTTCTAAAATAAATTTTGAATAATAGACATGAAATACTTCAAACACTTTGATATGCAAGATCGCTAACTTCCATATCTATGTAAAATATTTAACAACTTAACACATTTCTATCTGCAACAAAGCAACAACAGATTAGAACAACAAATAAAGTTGTATGGGCATCTCCAAAATTCCCTAAATGGCAGCACACTGGTTGAAGTCAGTCGCCTAAATGGCAGCACACTGGTTGAAGTCAGTTGTCTCTCATCCTGTAACCACAAAGGGTGGGATCTCCATTCTAGATTTCTGTCTAAATTTAGAGGACTCAATATGTTTTTAACTCAACTCTGCAAAACAAAAGATAAAAAAAATCACTTTAAAGTAGGAATTGGGAAAAAGTGCATTTTCATGTTCGGCATCATACAAAGAATGCAAAGCACAGACAGAAGGGAATGTGAATGCATTGGCTGTCTGTCAGAGGTGATGGTCAAATGTCAAATAGGAATTGATTTTTCAAGACAGAGGTCATCACAAAATGGGCGTTTCCAAAAAGAGGTTCCTCTGCATCTCAGGTTCTTCTGAGAGTACGTTATGTATGAAAGAGTACCACAAAGAACAGTGTGAGGAACAAGCGGACAGCACCTAATCACTCCATCATAACTCAGAAACTTCCAACAGATTACCAAAGATAATATTTACAAGGGAAAATTGCTATTTTCATCGATGGAAACAAAGGCTGTCCTCCAGTTTATATCTGACTACTCCACAGTGCTGCTCCCAGGGGAAATGAGATGAAGGTATCATTGTAAGCAGGAATAGTTATGAATATGGACTTACTTTAGTTATTTTACTTTACTTTTTTGTAGTCATTGTGCTTAAATGAGGAGCCATGGAAGAGTCAGCCTCCTTAGAAGGAACAGAAATGGCAAAATTTTGCCTTAGTATGATGTGCCTTACATGTGGGCTTTTCCCTTTAGCCGTCCACATAAATAAATAAATTGAAAATCTTGCTAACTAAAGTGATTTGAGCCCGATTGGTCTGGAAGTGCTTTTAAAAGTGGCAGTTAAGGCAAGGCAAATATGAAAGATTTAGTGAGATGGTTTTTCCCTAGAGTAGCTCAAAAGGGCAAAACGAAACAGAAAACCTAACCAAGTGAATTTCCTCTTATCTTACATTCATACTCGATATATGCCAAGGAGCGTTTTAATTTAATACTACAGCATTGCATGTAGTTTCACAGAAGAATGAATGGACAGCTATATATTGTTCTGTGACAATTTGATCATCTGCTGTATGGTATTTCTATAGATGATTGAAGCTTTTCATTACTGCATTGAGGAAAGTGAGCCGTCTTCTCCAAAGTCAATGAAATTCATTTACAAGTACTATACGGTACATCACTGCTGAAGTGCTTGCATTACAAATACAAGAGAGCTGGTCCATACTTTACTACAACAGTGAGTAGCCATCGTTCTGGTGACCTGGGGATGATTCTGGTTTTTGTTCCATCTCAATGCTTTAATTAAAAAGTCCATGGAGCTACCAAGCCCATTTAAAGGCCTAGCTACTTCTGCTGATACCGGATGATTCAACCTGCAAGACCTGGTCTCTCCCCCAGCTCTGGAGACCCCTGCCTGGCCTCCCTTCCTAATCCAGTCCCTGGTCTGACCCTGGGTTCTAGTTACCTGTGTGAGAAAGGCAGGGCGTTCTGCGTAGGCTCCGTCCGGGGCTCAGAGTTGGGGGTGGCGTCTGGGGTGACCCTCTCGTCATCTGTGCCATTGATGCTCTCTGGTGTGAGAGGGGATTGGATTTCCCCGGCCCCTGACTCCTTAACCGTGAGAAAAACAAGGCCGGTCAGAGGATAAGGAGGTAGCCACGCCGGTCCTTGACATCTGAAGACTGAATTGGTCTTTTGTTGTTACTAACAACTTTCTTGATAAATTAGGACTGCTGATTACACAGTGAAACAGTTATCTCCATCAACACACACATTTAACATTTTATAAATAAACAAACCAAATCCAATTATGTCTTTGGCTTGAATTCCTAATAATTCAGGTACAAAACATTGTGCTGAATTCCTATAGTTTCCACTGAGAAAGGTCAAACTTTGAAGCGATAAAACTTTTGAAATTATTTAATTTTACCATGAGTGTTTAAAACAAGATCATCAAAAACTGTGAATTTTGGGGGATATGGCAGAGAAATTGCAGGGCACACAGAAATGGGTTAGCTTGCACTCTGTATAAGAACATAACATTATTTGCAACTCTAACTTTAACAAAATATTGCAGCATAAATCTTTGTCACTTTCCTCCTGAGCTTCAGAAAGGCTCAGGGGATATTTGTCTCCTCTGTGCTATCTCAGTGAAAGAAAAGTTGATGACTTTTAAACCCTGTGTATTTATTATGTCCCTGCAGAGCTATATGGACAGCGTATGAACTGTGGCTAGAATCAAGCTGCAAGGAAATTCTTCAAAAGGACAGAGATTAGCGAAAGTTCCTCATTATCTACACACATTTTATTAGCTGTCTGACAGACAAGTCATTTGTCAGAAATTGCAGGCTTAAAAAGATGCAATAAAAGAATGCCATTTGGCAGAGGTAGATCCATACTGCTGACCTGTGTCTCCCAAGCACAGAGAGAATGGGAGAGTGTCAGAAATAATAAGCACAGAAATAAGTGTTGATTGTATCTATTTGGACTAAGCCTTGGAGTTGCACACATGCTACCTTTCTTTAAAAAAGTTGACATACAGTGTTCTCACAGCAATGTGGCATACAGAGCCATATCAGCAGTAAAAACAGGGTAATAACGACGAATAGTCGAATAATTACGACTCGCTGGGGGTACATCTTTGCTTTCTGCATTTATACAGTTGATAGCTGCTTGAAAGTAATTACATTTTTCCAAATGCTTAACACACTTAAGAAGCCATTCTTAATAATTTATTTTACGGCACATTAATTGAGTGAGTCTTTCCTTTGTATATACTTCTTCCAATTTCCCAGGTGTTTTCCTTTATGTTGACTGCAGGTGCTTTTCAGCTGGTTTTTGAAAGTATCATGTGTTTTTGGAAGAGGTGCTTGAGTGACTCCACATTGAGAGAAAGGGAGAGCAGGATAGTACCTGAGAGGGAGTGCTGGTCAGCTCCATCTTCTCCTGAGACTTCTCCTTCGCTAGCCGTGCTGCCTCTTTGAATTCCGCAAACTTGTCTGCAAACTGGGAAGAGATCAACAATGTCAGAGCTCAGAAATAAGAGGACTAAGAAGTGAAGAACCCATAGTTGGTCTAGACCCAAGGAGGACACCTCCACTTTTGAGGGGGTCTGAAAATGTACAGGTTTTTGCTGTTACCAATGACCCTAATTCAGTCAAACATTATACCACAGCAAATCTTTTCATTTAAGGCTGCAACAAGAGCTTTCAGAATTCATTTATGAACACATCATGAAATATAGCCAAAATGTCAATAAATAAATGACTGAACTAATTAAATAATTAACAACAGAAGATGGAATTGGATTAGGAAGCAAATTAGCCCTTTTTGCCTATCCCTGGCTTGATGATGCTTAAACTACTTTGTCTTAAAATTGGATGAAATGAAATCATAACTTTTGAAACCAACAGAAGTGCCAAAGTTACTGCAAGGTTGAGGGTTTCAGTCCCTAGTAATGGCTTGTTTTTGTGACTTTCATGAAACAAAGCTTCAACATCTCCACAATATCCTCTATTGTATAAAGTTGCATTACATATCATCCAAAAGTTCTTTCGTTTCCCTGTGTCATGGGAAATGCACTGAGCCAGATCTTCAGAGATGACGCTGGTTGCACTGGGTGGATGAGGGGGCTGAGCATTTCTGTAAATGGTGAGCTGCTATTTTGGTGCCGGGCTACTGCTAGTCTGCCGCTTTCTTCACCACTGGGAAAGTGAGATGAGTGATCCATCGCTGCCTGCCTTTGGGGGAATTTTTAGCAACCCCTGTGACATCAGAGCACGAACGATCCTGATTTAAAGTTAAACAGCTGTTTATATCGTTTAATCAGAGCCCTGAAGCATGGGAAGAATTCAGGGACGACATCACACTTACTCGGTGTTTCATGCGTTGTCACGGAAACTCACAGCTAACTGTCATGTGAGTGTGGGAAACTTTAGTGAGACGGGAAGCCAAGGGGATAGAATAAACTAGAAAGAGCCCTTTTGATAGTGATCCAATGCGAGATTTTGACAGTTATTAGACACTTGTAGAGGATTATCAGATGTATTGTGTAAAAGAGCCATGTTGAATACTCATTTTCCTAATAGTAAAATTATTAACTTAATGACTGAGGCTGAAAGACCATTTAAATTTGAGGCACTTTTAATTTTCTGAAAATCCTCACAAGGGAGAGACTAGCAGTTATTAAAGTACTCAGAATGAAAATTAAGCCAATGAGACACCACAGCTTTATTATATGTGTGTGTGTGTGTGCGCGCGTGCATGCGTGTATGTGTGTATGTGTGAAAATTTGTTTGTTTATGGGGGGGAAGGGGGTGAGTGTGCGTCACTGTGTATTTGGATAGACATACTGTATCTGTGTATGTATGTGTCAGAGAGAAAATGAGTAAAATAGCACATTCTAATGGGTATATTTGGCCCCTGTCTATATAAGTAACTGTGTGTGCATGTGTGTGCATGACGCAGAGCATGAAGGAGTTCTGCGTGTGCATATGTGTGTGTGTGTGTGTGTGGGTATGTGTGCGTGAGTGTGTGTATGTGTGAGTGCGTGAGTGTGCATGTGTAGGTATGTGTGTGTGTGTGTGTGGGTATGTGTGTGTGTGTGTGTGAGTGTGTGTGTGAGTGCGTGAGTGTGCAAGTGTGGGTATGTGTGTGTGTGAGTGTGTGTGTGTGGGTATGTGTGTGTGTGCGTGAGTGTGTGTGTGTGAGTGCGTGAGTGTGCATGTGTGGGTATGTGTGTGTGTGTGTGTGTGGGTGTGTGTGCATGTGTGGGTATGTGTGTGTGTGGGTATGTGTGCATGTGTGGGTATGTGTGTGTGTGTGTGTGTGTGTGTGTATGTGTGCATGTGTGGGTATGTGTGTGTACGCGCATCCCTCTGCCAGTTGGAAGCACGGCTGCAGTTTTCCGCCCCTGTTCTCCACAGTGGTTAATCGTCATGCAGGGGATGAGAGCCTGGTGTCGGCGCAGCCTCCCACAGCCTGACGAGCGCAGCTCTGCTGTAGCTCTCATTACAGGAGTGAGTAGGAGCTCCCCGACGCAGGGAGAGAATACCACCCACCTTCACCAAATGATGCTCCGAGGAGAAGCCCAGCCCGTACACTGTGTTGGCTCGGCTGTCCGCCCACTGCCCAAATTTCTGCGACGTCTTGGTGAAAGTCATGTTGGGAGTGATGGTGCTATTTATTATAGCCTGTGGATTCAAATGACGTCAAACACATTACTTTCTATCCCTGTGAATATCTTTGTATCACCATCTCAGTTCTACTGCAGGAGAAGTTACATTTATATTGCCCTGTACATCAATCCTAAAATGTATTCATATAAAAAGCATTAGTTGTAATAGGAGAACAGAAAGCAATGTTTCATCATATGTTCTTATTTACTCAATTCAATGCAGCTTTTCCCTATATGTAACTCACAAACCCAGTGTTACTTTTATTAGCTTCTTATATAACATTCAGATATTTGGACAGTATTCCTGAATATGACAGGAGGAGAGGTTGGTGTGGTTCTCATTCAGAGCTTAGCTCATCACTTGACTGCATTACACTTCAATATATTTCTCTCTGGCAGGCTGGCAGAGCTTCACAGTTATAAAACCATTTTCCCCTCTGCTTTAAACTGTTTGGTTCATCATTTCACCCTTCCAGTCGTACTGCATTTCAGACACAGTCTTAGAGAAACCTAAAGCGCACACACACAAACGCTCACACGGACATACACATGCAATTTTATTTAGCAGAAAATAAATTAACTCTTTGAAAATCTCCTTTGAACATCCCCATCAAAAATAATATCCATTTATAAAGTTCAGCTTATTGGGTTCCCATAACCATTTTATACTCCCACTATCCACCATAAACACCATTGAAAATCCCAACATGATTCTAAAACAGCCTTAATGAATAAACAAAGAGATTTCAGGTTCTGGCAAATAGCATTTCAGAGATGCCATAGTCTGAGAGGGATCCAAGCTAGTGTATGCTGGTTTCAGAGGACAGCCTGGATATGGTTTTGTTCTTTAGGATAAAAAAAGGGAATTGTACCTTCAAATCATAGTCATCTTCACCATTCCCATTAAAATCATAATACATTTCATTTATTCAGCGCCTTTCTCATGCTAAAAACTATGTACATATGGGAAGATATAATGGTACAAGGTGGATATATTACTGACAATGCAAATAGATAAAGCAAAAAATTAAAACACACACTACAAGAAGCCAACTTGGAGAATTGGCTTGGAACCAACTTGAAGAAAAAAATCAGTTTCATCACAACTAAGTTGCAGAAAACTGTACAGTATCATCCAGTTTTTCATTTCTCTCAAACAATCTGTGAGTCCACAGCAGGAACACATTTTACTGTAATGTATCCATTTGTGTATCATCCAAATAAAAACTGTGACTAACTCCAGCACTGCAGAAATACTAAACACCTTCCTGTGCAAACAAATAATATGGGTGTGTCCTGCAATGTGCTGGAGTCTTGGCTAAGGCCTGCTCAGCTGCTCTCTGCACCTCAAAAGCCCTCCCAATGGACTCAGCCTCTGATACACCACAGCCCTCAACAGGACAAAGCGATTACGGGAAATGGATGCATGTAGTGTATGCAGTTCTGTCCCACTGAACAGGCGATGAGGGGTTCCCATCAGCTTAATAATTCAGCCAAGAGACACTTTCACTTATGCTCCGAATGAATAAATGAGAACCCCTCGCTTCCAGATACTTAATATATAAATATAAAAATAATGGCATTGTCACAACCCTCTATGAATGTGTCAATGTTTTCTCTGAAATTGCTCTACTGCTTGATCTCCTGTGACAAGTTAAGACTAAATGCGGCAATGAAAAATAACAACATAAAAAGCAAGAGGAATTTACATGTCTGTATAAACTTGAAACAATTATTACACTTACGAAACTAAAATAAAAGGTGTTTAATTAAAACATAACAACAGGATAAAAACAGATTAACAAGAACTTTACATTAAAAAAGGCTTTAGAGGGGAAATGATAAAAGAAATAAGAAACAGAAAAACGGTGACCTGCATGTCTTGGTGAATGTAGCTTCCATACACTTTTCACAGACAACAAATAAGCTGCATGTTCATTTAGATCAAATGGATCCCTCCTTCTCTTTTCACTTTAACGGTTTAAAACTGAGCTGATCACAGAACATAATGTTAGGTAAAGGAAAGCTACTGATGGACCACATAGCAAAACTTTAAGCAGACCAATAATCCATCAGACTGTATGTGATTGGCAGAGGGTCAGATGGCTTGCGTCAGCACTGTAAAAATTAGTGAAGCATGGACACTGCATGTGCAGAAATGTACTCAAACTACAGTCCCCAAACCACAAGAACCCAAATCTTAAAATATATATTTTTAAACAGGCCACTATTACAAGCAAAAGCAATCAAATAAATCAATAATAATTACAGTTAAACGGATTTCAGTTGCAGTTGTGTGTGAACGTTGGACCTGCGCTCTAGGGTGGTGTGCGTGTGCCAGCGTTTATTTAGGGCCAGATTTCTCAACCAACTCAATGTCCACCCTAACCACAGGTCATATCAAAGTGATACAGGGTCTGGATCACTGGCCATAAATCAGTGGTTCAGTCGGGTCCAGCCCCTTGCAGTGAGTACAGATTTTTATTTAGCCCTGTAGTAAAAAGCTTGAGGATCTCTGTTCTAAAAGCATGACCCTACAGTTAATGAGGGGTCAGACTTAGTGCAGTAAACCACAGAGTTAAGCACCTTGGTCAGGTGCTGAGTGGGCACACACATGCGTGCATGCACACACACACACATACATACACACACACACACACATGCAGACACACGCACATACACGCACAATAGGAGATGGTTCAGGAATATAACAACTGCGATAACACAGAGACATATTAACTTATTGGAGTCAAACCGGAAATGATCTGGCCGTATAAACAAACACAACTGCTTAGTTCCAGTTTGGCTCTACAAATGGATACCTTGCTCTCTGTCCTAACCATATTTTAGTATCCCCTAACCTGGCTGCTCATAGGTATGGCTAAGTCACGCTATAAGCTCCCCCAGTGATCCCTTACTCATAGAAGGGAAGTGGGCGTCGCTCACAGAATGTCTGGGCAAAGGAAGCTGGCCTGGCCTTAAACATCAATGCACCAGAGTGGGACTCTTTCCCACCTACGTCTGCTCTTCTACACCTTCCCAGCCTCGCACTAAGACAAAGAGACAGCCTCCACATTCAAGCACAATACTTCACTCAGTACAATAAAGCATTAATCACACTGCCCCACCAGACTTGAAATACAATTTCAATTCCATATGACACTGTCCTGAGTGGGTGAGTATCAACCTCTAATAAAAGCATATAAAAAGTAAAGCTTAACTATGACTGCTGCATTTACATATTTTAGGCACAGATCCAATGAATGAAAATGGTTGGCTCCCATTTTGCTTATAGAATTGAGATGGCTGAGACAACTTAGCTTAAGTGGAACTAAAATCAAATGGTGACATTTAGTAAAATGGCAACTATATTTCAGTCATTTAGCTGATGCTTTTATCCAAAGCGACTTACAGTTGATTAGGCTAACCAGGGGAGCAATGTGGGGTTAAGGGCCTTGCTCAAAGGCCCAGCAGCAATAGTATTCTTGCTGTGGCTGGACAGGGCCTTGAACTAGACTAAGGTAAGCAGCCTTGATTTCTGACCTCTCAGCTTGAGGATCACAAGAGAAGGAAAAGTAATACAGATAGGAGAGGGTGAGCAGAAAATGTGTGTAAAGCTTTATTACTACTAAAATACATGCATACTTTACTGTGCTAGTGACCAGAACACCTTTAATATGGAACAAGCTAACACTATCACCCTTCCCATGATGATGCTACAGCTATTGTGCACCACCTAGCTGAGTGGACAGACACAACTGTCTTTGGTCACGATCAGATGACCATGGAGAACATGGTATGTATGTAATGCCATTCACAATGGATGGAAGTCACAATCATGGTGTGTAGTCGTATAGCCACTGAGGAGCAAACATGATACAGTGTTGGTAGGTCCCTGTGAGGCTGGCTACAGAGGTTAAGTATTGATTAGGCAAGGGGCCGGAAATGGGAGTGTATGCCCTTATTTAGAAATTCATCAATGTTCTGCCGGAAGAGAAATGATAAGAAGAGGAGCTACCATGCAGTACCAATGGGCTGGATCATGGCCAAACTAAGAAGCTATGGAGAAGTTGGGACATCTCAGTCATGGACCAACATGTCTCCAGAACCAAGAGATCTTCTTCATCCCCAAAACTGTAACATTTTGGCTAAACCAATTCAATTCAGTACCAGATGAGGACTGGGTGCTTCTCATTCAGTTAAATTAGTTACAAAATACACGTACACAGGCTCGTACAAATACATACGGAAACTGCAGGCAGAACAGTGCCTTTAACATCACATTCAGCCCTGAACATAATAATCAGTACATTTTGCCAACATTCTGACAGGCTAAAAATCGATCTGTTTACTGAAGAACTGTCAGCTTGCACATATGTGTACATGTGTATGTGTGTGTGTGTGTGTGAGAGAGAGAGCGAGACAGAGATAAGGAGAGAGAGCACACCCTTAAAATAGCAAGTATAACAACAGATCGATATATCCACTCTTGACCATGCTGTCAGTAGTCAAACAAAAGGCAAGCTCCTATAGAGACTGACCCTCGCCATAACCTGGCAGGCCGGAAGCCCCCAGGGCTTCTATATTGAATCATCAGTGACATTTCCAGCATTCCCCCACTGAATGACCCTCTGTCTTTGATCAATCGTTAGGTAAAGGGGGGACACACAATCCTTTCGATATTAACGATTAAAAAAAACATTCTCCCTGCTCCAGTTTCCTTTTTTCCTTTTCCCTGAGTATGTTGCGCAAATCTCATCAAAACCCCAGCAGGGAGCCGCTCTAACATCCTCCTCCTCCGCCTGCATGGAGGCGAGCAATCGCTCTCATTAGACGCCAGCTAATACAGACGCATCGTTTCGGGGAGCTGTTGTGCGTTTGTCATAACCACACAGGAGGGAGGCGATCCGCGGCCGTGGGCTCTGACGCACCACTGACAGTCTATTTATTCTATATTTCTACAGCTCCGCGAGGGAGCACAATGCATTAGCATGTAAGCTACGGAAAAGCACTAAATTTAGAAATGTAACATAGGAGATTAAACCTGCCTCAAAACTGATTTTTACCCCCTCCTTTCCCATTCCTCAGTGTCTAGCCATAAGACGTGGGCTACATTGTGGTATATTAAGCATATTTACATTTATCTTATGAATACAGTATCTGTGTTGCCACATGGAAGAACAGTTATGCCCTGTGATGTGTAAAATTGCAATACAATGCTAAGGAGAACAGCATAGTTTTGCTTGAGTATTTCTGGAATATCCGGGAGGGAGGACGTAGCTGTAAATAATTATAGGATGTCGCTAAAATGCGCCTGACCGCGCTAGTCATAAGTTCAAGCCCGTGAAGGTTCCTGCCTGAGTGTCGTGCGACTCGCTCCACAGTCAGAATGCTAAGTACCATCTCGGCCTGGGAATTTAGAAATGCATTTCATGGCACAGTAGCAATGCAGCAGTTCCCTGGTTCGAACCCGTGTAAGGGCTGTATAATCACACTCATGCTGGGAGTCCAATCACATCACAGAGGGTGAGTGTGTGGCCTCCAGTGTGGGAGGTTTGTATGTCACCCCAAGGAAGGTCACGCTTCCCCAAGAGGTGAGAGCATCCAGCTTGTCCTGTACGCTGATGTGGGCTTAGCCACATACTCAGCCTGTGTTCACAGGAACAGTACTGACATTTGTTTAAGGTTCTCATGTTCTTACACTGCAGTTCATAAGTCATTGTGTTGTGAAACTAGAAAACTATGTGATGCACCAAAAAGAGACAGGCTCAATTTGACTAAATGCCCTGTTTTCATCATAAATGTTCTTATTTAATAAAATGGTTTCCAGTGTGAGCCAAGACATGGGTGTTTAGCAGAACCTGTATAACATAACATACAACATATGACACCTTTAATAAGGACATTCTTGCTGAGAAGATTAGCCATATTTTTACAATTGACATGTATCCAAAAGCCAAAATTAAAATATATAAGCATTATAAATTATATTTCAACAGAAGTTGTATGTCAGTGATTTGAATTTAGCTTTTTAAGAACTTACTGAGTTTTTGCCAATGCTAATATGAATGGCAAAGGCAGATCAAGACATGGTAAACAACATCTGTTACCTACATAAATATACATTTTGTATTTCCATGTATTTGCATATATTCAGTGACTCAATGCAATGACTCATTAAACTTGAGTATTCACAGGAGATTAAATAAAAAGTAATTGCCTATCCTAAATTATATTATCAATATAGCTGCTGTGTGTCGCCTCCAGATGAATCTCCTGAGTCGGAGGGGAAGGACAGAGGGTCTACAGATCCCATGTTGAAGTGAGAGAATGAGGAAATGCGATGAAATAAGAGTAGATGGTTAACAAGTGGGATTGGATTATGTTAACCCCTCGCTAATGCCCCTCAGTTTGATGTGGGGGATTAAAGTCATTCTCTCCACTACTCGTCCCTCTCTTACAGCATACCCTCAGGTTTATGGGATTTCATTCAAATAGTAGGTTTGGTTGTCTTTTCCATAATCCACTGACTTTCAAGTCACCTGTCCTCAATTCCTCTGCCACAGTTGCACAGCACAGTTCAGACAATAGTTCCAGCTGCAAATAAAATGGACACAGAAAAATTCCACCCATGCCTCTACCCTGGAGTATTTGCTTGTTTTCTCTGAATAATCTGTAGCTGGGAACTTTGAACATAAGGTTATTAAAGAATCTAAAACATATTTAAAAAGGCCACTTTAAATTTACCTGTGGTAGATATTGTATTTGAAATATTGATCGTTCATTACTCTATGCTGTGAATATTATAGATGTGATATAATCCAAATAAAATATTGGTTTAATTTCAACGAAACTGATTTCAAGAGCTATACATACTAAATCATTACGGCAATAAACTCCTGCTTATGATTTTCAGAATAAATGAATGCCTCCTGATTTTTATCCTAAAAACAATCAGACTGTACCATGCAATAATTAAAATTCTATAGTATCATTCACTGACATCAATTAGAAAGGGTGACTTGTCACCTGGAGGTTGCAAAATTAGGCCCTGCATTAGTTATTACTGCCCTTATTGTACTTGACCTTAAATGGATAATATGTAAAAATATAAGCTATGCAGACCTACATAACCCTGCTCTTACTGTATCCAAGAAGCTAATAAGTAGCACACAGTAAAATGAATAATACGTTGAAAGGGAGGCAGCCCATTGTTGTGCAGGGCGACTGTGCTGGATGATAGAATTATACAGACGCTCTGGAGATTCCTGTGGCATGTTATTTATGTCTCTGAAAGCCAGAGTTGGGTGATGCAGGATCTTTTTACAGCAGGGCAGAGCATAGGTGCTATTTTAACTGCTCTCCCTTCTCAGGAAATTGGACGAAAGAAGAAGCACGGAGGTGCCCAACTCTTATAGCATCTCTCTGACACACAGCAAATGTCCCTGAGTCTTCAGCAGTCTCAGCCTTAATTCCAGAGTGTGCTCAACGCTGTCTTCATTATTCTGTCTCATATAATACCATGGAATGACTTTCTGTTGTGTTAATACTACGAAACTGACCAGACATGATATAGGTATTTGGATTCATCTCAATGCACGCCTGATTTAATGGCCTAACTGAATGAACTAAAAAATTTTTCAGTGGTCCTTTAGAGCACATGCAAACAGATCGCCTTACTGAGCAAACTTTACAACTTGTCAAAAGACTATTAAATTTAAGATTTCAGTATGGCATTAAATAAAAAAATTGTGTCATTTTCTCGCATGTAAAATGGCAGGGACTCACTAGTGTACCATATATGATAAAAGAAAAAATGATAGAAACAGTGGACATCCACACAGCTAAGGGAACCCTGCACAACAAACTGATCCAGCATGGAGCGTAAACACAAAACAGCATCAAAGCCAGAAACATTAATCTCTGTAATATCAACAAGCCATGTCCACTGACCAAAAACATTTGCAAAAATGAAAATCCGTACTTACAAAGAAAGAATGATGAATAAGATAAATGCCACAGAGTGACAGCAAGACAAAATTATAGCTGCTAAATGACAGTTCAGCCTCAGAAAAGATTGAAAATTAGTTTCTTTACTAGTACAAATGTTTAAAAGGTCTTCCAAAATGACTCTTACAAAAATGATTTGCATTTCCAGCTACTCTAATCAAAGCAGTTTCACTGTTGATTGCTGCCAGACCGAAGGCTTCTGGCCTACCACTGTCAGAGACAAGTATGAGTTTGTGATGCTTCAGTTCTCCAGCCACAAGCTGGAGGATCAGGATCAGTCCTCAATCACTGTCTCCTGTCACAGTCACCCTCCAATGCTGCCATTGGCTTCTGCCCGCTGGTTCAGGTCTGCTGTGGATACTTAGGCAGACGCGGTCTTGACAGTGTAAGGGACATGAACCGCAGGCCGACATGACGTTTCAGGGGGCTCAGCCAAAAACGTGACATATCAGATCGCATCAGATGTGAAATATGACCTGGATAAAAGTCACTTCATGTTAGGATGTAGCGGACGAATTTTAATAGGGACTTGGCCAACGCACAACATCAGGCATGTTGCATTCCCCCCAGATCTGTTTCACACATTAATACCACCTAGAGGCATGAGTTCATTTGCAATTCTTATGACAAAAACACTAGATATCAGTACATTTGCATAGTGTCTGCTGTGCACATTTGAAATAAAGCTGATATCTTCGCACTAGAATTCAGAAATTAAGAAGTCTACAGCCAGAGAAGTTCTTATCATATCCAAAAGTATCTACAATGCCAAAAGGATTTAAATATCTTCCAGTAAATGTAGTCCAATCTGAAACTACAAACCACCATCACAGACAGGTCACTATGTTTAGCAGAGATCCAGCTGAAAGGATAAGAGTGCAGATGCTGGTCTTACCTTGGAGCCATCCAGACTGATGATCCGATAGACGTTTCTCGTGCTGTCGTAGAAGTATGAGACGGTGACTGCATGCTTGCTGGTTGGGACCCAGTTCTTCTTGGTGTTGGGGTCGATCTGGAAGACGTGGGCTCGGGTGCTGTAGATTGGCTGCTCCCTGAAGGGCAGGAAGAAAAAGTGGTGAACCTCTTTGTGCCGTAGGATCGTGGTCTCGGGCGACCGGGTCCTACCCGGAAGCCGAATCACCAGCTCACCCCCCTGCATCTAGCCTGGACCCAGGCTGGGCTCTACGGGACTCTAACCCTCCTGTGATCGCTACTCAACTAAGGCCCGTCCGGCCCAACTGTCACCCAATAAAACCCGTGTGGCACCTTGCAGAGCTCCAAACAACAGTGCTGGATCTTCTGGGCTCTGAAGGGAATGCCAGCTGTTTGGTCTGAGAAGGGCCAGCTGGCTAAATTTAGAGCCTTGGTCACAGTAATCTGTCAGAGCCCCGCCTCCTAGTGGATCATACTAGAGTCACGCTGCCCCACTGCTTGTGAGCAGAACCCAGCATAAATCACAGCACAACAAGCCCCCAAATACAGCAGCTGGAGGGGCAGATACAGAGGGTGCCCATGCTACATAAAGGGACGAGAGCTGAGAAGAGGTTTATCAATGGCTTTACTACTAATTTCCTTATCAGATGTCAGAGTGCTGTTCTTGTGTCTTGTTATAAACACAGTATGTAAGTAACTGGACTCTCAATCAATCAATCAATCAATCATTTGATCTTATTGGTCAACTACAATACTCCAACAAGACACATCAGTAGACTTACAAACACATTCATTTCCACAGTACATAATATGTATAATAATATGTCATACAAGGACAAGGAAGAGCTAAGTAATAAATAAAGAAGTATATAAGAGTCCATGTGCAAAAAGGCTACGTTGCAATGTCTTGCTCCAACCACCCCAAATCTATAGAACGATTGGAGCCAACTCCAGTGTCTTTCTGCAATTATAATATCATTACAATGAAGTCTAGATCATAATCGATGTCCTTCGCGTCAGAAGTGTGGTGGACTAAACACTTAGCCATCCTGAAACATGTTTTATCTGCCCTGTGGGACAGAGAGCCTGTGGTGTGGAATAACTATGCTGATGTACGCAGCAGTCTTCAAGCTCTTGAATCTGAATACACTGGGGGCCTCTGACTTTGGGAATAATCTGGAAAAGAAGAGGTAATGATACACACATAGGCACTACCCTAGAGAGTTCAGTGGACACAGCAGTAAATATTGGCTGCTGTACATCTTGCTAATATTGCCGATACACTTCCGAAGTCAGTGGCACCAGGAGTTCACAGTAAATCTTTTACCTTCTTGTCCCCACTTTGTCACTAGGGGGGACCTTACTGTCTGCTGTCTTCCTCCAGATAAAAACCTGACTTACCACTTCACAGGAAAAAGCAGAACCGCCTGCCAATGGTACACAGTATTCTAAGAGGTGTCAACAGTCACACAAACAGAAACTGACAGGCCTGTCCTGATATTCCCTCTCTCCTGCTATCTGAGCACTGGCTGCAGCAATCTGGGTCTATGTTATCACCAGCCTGATGGGAACGACAGCATGATTTAATGGCCATTCACTCCCCCTGGATCTCAACAACATGACAGTATGCCATTAGGCCACAGCCATTTAACCGCACATCAGATGAAAAGCACCAGACTAAAGGTTTTAATACGAGAAGAAACCATGCAGTCCAGTCACAGCGATGTGACAAGACAACCTAGAGGCAATGTAAGAGACGAGCCAGAGGATTTGGGCATTCAACGTCTGGCGCTGGGCTCTTTAATGCAGTAACTGATTTGATTAAAAAGTCATCCGATTGAATCAAGTGACATTTCCCTGCAAAAGAGGGTCTGAATCTCAATGGAATCGCTCCCGGTAAAATGAAGGTTAAATAAAATCAGTCTAACAATCCCTGTCACATTATGCAACAGCGACCCCTGTGGCTGGACAGACACCTGCGGACCTATGGCCAAACAGCTGTTCAGCTGTGCTAGTGAACTGTAGTGCGAAAGCAGTGGCTTATGTAGTATGCTCTCCGTCTCCTGTTTTACATTTAGAGGGCACTGCACATGTTGCTTACAAACGACATTTATTTTCCAACGCAAACATACGTTTAATTCATTTTTGCCATCGCTGAGCTTGATGCGCTGAGCTTAAGAAATAAAACATAACATTTGCGTTAAAGTTAAGGACATATGTAGATTGAGTTCAGGAGCAAGCGTCTTACAGCGGTAATGTTCCTGCCAAACCATTTCATTTGTTTCACTTCTTTGCTCAGCAGACACTCAGTCCATATATTACACGCATGTGTAATCCTTTCACATGGCAAGGGTTTTATAGGAGCAATTACGGTGAAGGACCTTGCACAAGGGCATAGCAGCATTTCCCACCTGGGATTAAAACCTGCAGTTTCCAGCTAATTTAGTTTGTTAGTTTAGTTTCCGTAATAATTTGCCATGCCACACTTCCCAGGCCAAAAATGATAGGGTCAAGAATGTCCGGATTAACGTTGTGCAACACGCAGCCGCAGCAAACGAGCAAATTTTCGGCTGTTCATCTATGGCATGGCAGGTTTGACTGAGGGATGCGGGCAGGAGGCGGGCCGCAACAGCCGGCAAATGCCGAATCCAATTCTGCGTTGTTAGTCCCATGACTCGGCTAATAACCATATTCAATTCCATTACCAGGGGTTCTAATCAGCTGCCATCACCCTGATATATGCACAGCGGAGGAGAGGAGCAGGGAATTGCACAAGGGGGAAAGCTAGTGGAGCGCAGGGCATGCCAGACAGAGAAGTGCTTACACTGCACTGGGGGCTCAGAATCTTTGAACAACATCAAAGGTGCCCCGCATAATCGCAATTAGAATTCACCAGCATTCGCTGCACTCGGAAAAGAAATAAATAAGTCACCATGAACATTGTACAGAAAAAAAGGCTGGCTGCATCAGGCCTAAAAATGAGATTTTGGAAAATGTAAAATTAGCTTGAGCCCGGAACGAGTGCTGTCTATGGAAATGGTTCCAGTAGAATTTAGGCCAAATATCATTCATATGGATTTACAATGAACTTCCATGTGCTACAATATTAAATGTATCTGCATTCCTTCAGTTGCCTGCATTTTTGCAGGACCACTTAGCTTTAACCGAGACTACACAGTTTCTGTTTCTTAGAGTATCCATGTGTTCAATTAGATATTTACTAAAGAAATGAATGTTTCAAGAGCCTTGCTCAAGGGAAAAAGCAAATCCCACACCTGTAAAAAATCTGGAACCATCTGACTGTAAGACCACTCCAAAGTCCACTCCAAAATGACCTAGTCAAATTAAACGAGTCAGCCTTCACTCAGCTCATGTCACTATATTGTGGGGTAAACTTCTCTTTCAGACATGCATATCCGTCTTTTCTATCATTTTGATTATTTACTTGTAGATGTTGCCCTTACGAAATTCCAAAGAATGCTCTTGAAACTGCTCTATTTACATTATAATGTACAGTTTCCCGACTCACTTTAGCAGCCATGGAAATGTATAGAAAACAGAACAGTTCCTGACATAATGATACATTATTCTTTGTTTCCATGCGATTTCGTGGTAATTGCTGCTGCTTATTTCACATTTGTAATACTGTCTTCAACCAGCTGACAGAAGTGGCATAGAGAAGCAACCAAACAAGATGACACAGATGGGCTTAATTGAATTTTTTGTTGTTTCTTTTTTGAGATTTTTGCAAACAGCAGATGAATAATGCATGCAGAATTGTGAGGGGTTTGAATAAGGCCTGACATATTTGAGAAGGCAAAACATTTTTGGGGAAAAATATTCAGCCTTTTATCCATTTCTTCAGTTTTCAAAGGAAAGTAAATTATGAGATGAGAAAGTAGGAATACCAAGTGTAAAAATGAGTATCCAATCGTTTACCAGCCCGCTCACAATAATTGTTAAAAGACAATTACCTGTTATAAATGACATATAAATGATACCTTTGCCCCACATCAATAACAATTACAGAAGGCAGGAAAAAAGTTAACTTGTGAATACTCAGAAGTTCCTTCTGTTGTGTTTTATAGATAGCAAAATCCAAGCTTTATCGTTATACAATACATATTGTATTCCTGTAACTTCTGAAGTGATAGTTTATTTTTGCTGTGCTGCTTTTGCCATTGTATTTCAAGCGGTACAGCTGATCACTGGGCATTTGAGTGAAGGATGATTTTTTTGTAAAGCACACAAAATGCAGATTGAAAGTCTTTGAATTTCTCAAATATTTATGACAAAAATGAGAAAATCCAGCTTCATGTACTGAAAAGATATCATGATATTGCAATGCTTTCTGGGAAATAGTTTATGAATGTCTTAGGTGTATTTTAAATCACCAGGCTAAAGCCTCCTGATCCATGTCTCTTCATGGCCTGAAGCCTTTAAAGGCAGGACAGCAGATGGTAACCTCCCTTCAGATTTTACGCATTCCTATAAAACATGGACAGAATATAAGGCTTCACCCTAGAAGTTATAACAGAAATCTATGCCTTCCCCAACACCTCCTTCCAAATTTAATTGTGCTTTTTATTTCTGGTTAGTGTGCAATGAATTTCCTATTCAACCTGTACATCACCTTGCGATGGTTCTTATGCATTACTGAACTGCAGATGGTAGAATGCAAAAACACAAAGAAAGATCTGTGCAATGAATTCCAATTAGTACATCTGAATGACACACTCATTTCTCCTGCTATCACACGTCATACTTGTGTCAAAAATATGAATCGACACGAGAAAGATGGAGGGCATTAAAAATTCAACCACTTAAAAAGCATCACCAAAGAAGCTACTTTATGTTTTACCAAACACGTAAAGTGCATTAAAGACACAATCCTTAAATGGAAATGACAGACGGGGAGATGGAGATGTTCTGGAATGTTCATGTTCCGTGAGGAAGGCGTGAGCAGGGAGCATGCACCGAATGTTCTCCTGTTCATTGGCTTGGGGGAGTTCACCCCCCCTAAACCACCACGACCACGTCTAAATAAGCCTAAAGAACTACCATGCACCTTCCCACCTTCCCCTTTTAGGGGTCCCTATCCACAGCACATCTGCGCTCAGACAGTACACTCGGGGCAGTGCATGCCTTATTTATTCAGTTTCCAGAGCAAATTAGGCCGACTGTAAATCTACCTCCAAATTGGGCTGAGGTTGATTTTTTTTTGTGCTGAGACAGATTTTTTGGAGCCAAAGTAATAAGGTAATAAAAGCGCTTAAGGTGCTGCTCCATCCAAACAATGCCCTATGTGCATGCAAATAAAATGTATTGTATGGGAGGGCAAGTGTAATGCATGTCTACTGTACTTGTTCACTTTCCTTTTTGGTCCTTCACCTACCAAAACGTTTTTATGTGCATGAGTTGCTGTTGCGCGTTGTTTTGCACTGGAGAGAGTGTGCTGACACACTTCATTGCTCCACACTTCCTGAGTCATTGTCAGCATCGCTGTGGCTGACACGTCTGCCATGTCGCACACAAGATGGTTACACAACGGCTCCAAAATTTCACACGTTCAGGATGAAAACAACCAGACCTACCAGAGGCATGCGCATGAGAGATTGGCAGACTCTATTTTGACTGACTCAATCTTCACTCTAGAACTTCTTCAATGGCCACATCCTGGTAGGCACATCATCCAAAATCAAACCGATGACAATGAATGTTACTGTTGATTCCACACTGACAGTGTAAGTCTTTTTAAGACAACATGCAAAGTTCCATTTGATTGCTTCTCCTCTTAATCACACAGATTTTAATTGCCGATTGTATATCCTCCTACCTGAGATCCTCCCACAGACACTGTTGTATGCCAGCTGTCTGAAATTGTGTGCTGTTTGTAGCTGTTCGTACTGTACCAATGTTTACACATGCCTCTAATCAGAAGGAATCTGGAAGCATAGCGGTAAAGAGTGTGTAGCATGCTAATCAGACCAATTAAGCTGAGCGCTGTAACATTCCCTTACTAGCTATCGGTCACTGTCTCTCTGACATTGAAATAATGTGACGTGATTTGAGAAGGCAGACAGAAGCCCGGCCAAGGGGAAAACAGTGTTACCTCTAATTTACCATTCTGTACAGAGTAGCCAGTACGTGGCTGGGAGTGTAACACAGAGCAGGGTTATTGCACACCAAATGAACAATGTTGTTTCTTCACACCAGGGAGGATATGCCCTCTTTATCTGAGATGCTACAGGACAAAATACTGCTGATGACCTTAGGAAAATTGCAACTGTTATTCCCTCATGGAGTATATATTATATAAAACAATCTTCACATTCTTCACATTTGCCTTTAAGAGCGGCTCCTATTTATTTCTTTTAAATTACATGTCACCTTGGTTTTTTACATTTCAACATGGAATGAGCATTATCTGTGCACACACTTTAAGGAGCTCCATGTACTTAATTGTGTGTATTTGCCTGGATAATAGAGTGAAAGAACAAGGATGGTAATTATAAAAGAATGTATTTACCAAGCAAGTATTAATTCACCATAAAAAACAGCCATGTGAGATCACTCAAAAAGCTGTGGTCAAGGGTCAGTTGATTTCATTGGTCTTTGTGGTGAATGACTCAGAATTTCGCTGTTCTGCCTGGCACATTAGTATCTGTTATCCGCCCCTTCAAGCTTCAACACGGCAGCCATTTCGCTACATTATATAGCACTTGGCTGATGGTCATTTAATGCATTCTCCATTGTTTGGAATGAAAGGGACCAGTCAGCCTGCTTTGCAGAAAGCTCCCAACATTCGTGCGGCGAGGGGAGTTTTCAGCTCCAGAGTTTAGATTAATGGGCTCAGCACACTGGCCAAAAGCTGCGCCTTCCTGATTGATGAGATTTCGTTGTACTTTGGATCAACTGTACTCTGTTACAGTTTAAATAAGTCAAAGGAATGCTCCAACCAGAAACACATGCACTGGGGAAAGAGCAATGGAATGGCAGTGAGAGATAAGAAATGGGGTACTTCTCTCTTCCTTTCCCCAACAGCCGATATTCCTTTCCCCTTCTGCCGCTCTCTGGACAAACTGCGAGGTCAGAGGTCACGAATTTGGAAGTTGAAAAAAAAATTCCCCGCAGATCCGAGCATGCCCCCACGGAGTGGTTAGCATGGTAACAGAGGAGAGCAGAGGAGGATTTAGAATGCAGGAAATGAGGCATGTCGGGGAGCAGGTGACAAAACATGAATATATTAACATGGCAGAGAGAGACGATTATTTCTAATGTGTTTATCTCTGTCTCCCTCGCTCAAGCAGAGCCGGCCGCTCCATAAATAAGGGCCTGGGTCTGAGCGCAAGGAGAGAAGGACCGGCCAAATTAGGTTTGCATCTGCATGCCTGAAGTGGCATTGGATGGGGGAGGGAGGATGGAAGGATGGAGGAGGGAGGAGGGAGGGGGGTGGGAACATTTCATACATTATTACTTGAGTAGCTAAGCCCTCCACCATTCATGTCTGCCTGTATTGCCCATATTTTAATGTAAAAAATGTCCAGAGTTTTTGTAAATCAGTCTCTTATTTGTAGCCTTACATGCTAGATGCACCAAAGACTTCTAATGCCAAACTTCCCACTGCTCAGCACTATCAATTTATAATACCATGTAATATAAAGTCAACAGCAAAATAGCATTGGAGTGTGGGTGTGTTTTGCGGTTATTGTTTCGTCTGTGAAGGGACAATGCAGTTTGTTGCCAAAGTCCTTATTAGACTTAAATTGACAGTCATTAAGCTCTTCATAATTCAGTTCCTAAACTTATTGCCAAATAAAAGAATTAGCCTATTTTTCAAACTGATGATGGTGGTAGAACATCTGTACTCAGTATATCAATCCCTGAATACCTGCTCCACATTGCCTTTCTGGAAGGGTTCAAGTCAGATCACAGTGCTGGGCGAAGCTGCTTGGCTGTAAGATGAAATACTCGGCACTCGTGTTTCATGGTGTGTTTACAGTATATAAAGATATTTGCTCAATTTTGCTGGACACCTGGTTTACGGGATATGAAGATTGTACTGCATATACAGATGGGATTATAAATTATTTCCACATTTGAATTTCTTAAAATGAATAAACTATTGCCTCCATTATAATTTTAAATATCAACTGCATGCATGGAAAACACAGGCACATGGGTATGTGTTATCATAGTGCACAGGCACATGGGTATGTGTTATCATAGTGCACAGGCACATGGGTATGTGTTATCAGAGTGCATCGGCACATGGGTATGTGTTATCATAGTGCACAGGCACATGGGTATGTGTTATCAGAGTGCACAGGCACATGGGTATGTGTTATCAGAGTGCACAGGCACATGGGTATGTGTTATCAGAGTGTACAGGCACATGGGTATGTGTTATCAGAGTGCATCGGCACATGGGTATGTGTTATCAGAGTGCACAGGCACATGGGTATGTGCTATCAGAGTGCACAGGCACATGGGTATGTGTTATCAGAGTGCACAGGCACATGGGTATGTGTTATCAGAGTGCACAGGCACATGGGTATGTGTTATCATAGTGCACAGGCACATGGGTATGTGTTATCAGAGTGCACAGGCACATGGGTATGTGTTATCAGAGTGCACAGGCACATGGGTATGTGTTATCATAGTGCATCGGCACATGGGTGCACAGGCACATGGGTATGTGTTATCAGAGTGTTATCAGGCACATGGGTATGTGTTATCAGAGTGCATCATAGTGCACAGGCACATGGGTATGTGTTATATGCACAGGCACATGGGTATGTGTTATCAGTGCAGGCACATGGGTATGTGTTATCAGAGTGCACAGGCACATGGGTATGTGTTATCAGAGTGCATCGGCACATGGGTATGTGTTATCAGAGTGCACAGGCACATGGGTATGTGTTATCAGAGTGCACAGGCACATGGGTATGTGTTATCAGAGTGCACAGGCACATGGGTATGTGTTATCAGAGTGCACAGGCACATGGGTATGTGTTATCAGAGTGCATCGGCACATGGGTATGTGTTATCAGAGTGCACAGGCACATGGGTATGTGTTATCAGAGTGCACAGGCACATGGGTATGTGTTATCAGAGTGCACAGGCACATGGGTATGTGTTAGTTCTGTGTTGTCACTGGCAAGCCCAAAAGGATTAAAGGTGCTGAATCTTTGTTCTAGAATTGCAAGCCAAGAAAACACATGTCAGCAAATGCTGCTCATTGCCTGAGTGAATGCCCTCCATTACAGGTCAAATGCCCCCCCTTCCCCAACGCCACTCTCACTCTCTCTCTGGGGTCTCTCCATGTGAAGAAATCAAGTCATCCCGCCAACAGCAGAAGTGCTGAGTAATGCATAAAATGCCTTTGAGGTACCTAAAGGGAAAGAAAAACAAACCCCTCCTGTGCCCGCTTTAGCTCTGTGGCTATTTTTAGGCAGAGCAGAAAAGCGCTCACGTGCGTTTTCCATTCAGGCTCCGCGATCAAAGCTCCCCTAAAGATGGAAGGCGCTCTGCTGCCATCGCAGTGCACAGGGTCTACCTTCACGTCTCCAACACTCTACACACAGTGCACAGGGTCTACCCTCACGTGTCCAACACTCTACACACAGTGCACAGGGTCTACCTTCACGTCTCCAACAATCTACACACAGTGCACAGGGTCTACCTTCTCCAACACTCTACACACAGTGCACAGGGTCTACATTCACATCTCCAACACTCTACACACAGTGCACAGGGTCTACCCTCACGTATCCAACACTCTACACACAGTGCACAGGGTCTACCCTCACGTGTCCAACACTCTACACACAGTGCACAGGGTCTACCTTCACGTCTCCAACACTCTACACACAGTGCACAGGGTCTACCTTCACGTCTCCAACAATCTACACACAGTGCACAGGGTCTACCTTCACGTCTCCAACACTCTACACACAGTGCACAGGGTCTACATTCACATCTCCAACACTCTACACACAGTGCACAGGGTCTACCCTCACGTATCCAACACTCTACACACAGTGCACAGGGTCTACCCTCACGTGTCCAACACTCTACACACAGTGCACAGGGTCTACCTTCACGTCTCCAACACTCTACACACAGTGCACAGGGTCTACCTTCACGTCTCCAACACTCTACACACAGTGCACAGGGTCTACCTTCACGTCTCCAACACTCTACACACAGTGCACAGGGTCTACCCTCACGTATCCAACACTCTACACACAGTGCACAGGGTCTACCCTCACGTCTCCAACACTCTACACACAGTGCACAGGGTCTACATTCACATCTCCAACACTCTACACACAGTGCACAGGGTCTACCTTCACGTCTCCAACACTCTACACACAGTCCTGGCGCAAGGGGCATCCCCTACAGGACAACTCTTTGAAAAGGCGTCCGCACCTTACAATTACCATTTCAAATGTGGGCTTCGCTGGATCTAGAAACTGATTTGTGGTTTTCTAAAAGTGCTTAGCAGGACATATGCAGTGCGTACCAACCTGACCACACTCATAAAGCAGATTTGAAAATGTTTGGGATGTCCAGCCAAAGCTCCATGAGTTTTATACTGTCACAGAATCCAAACTGGTGCCTTTCAAATCTCAGACTCCATAAAAAGCAGACTGAACTCTACTGTCTGGGTTTTCTGCCTTAAACCATAAGTGGAAAAAAATATTTTACAATTAATAGTACTGGGTGGGGAATGGAACAAATTAGCTTCAGAAGTACAAGACAAAAATGTGCTATTCAAGGAAACCAGCTGCAATGTTTACAGTAGCATTGTTTAGTCTAAGCCAGAACAATTCTACTAATGGATACTTCAGAAAATGACCACCTGAATATGAAATAATACATATTTTGTATTTTTAGCTGTATTTTCAGGGCTGCCTTTCCAAGAAATTAGTCTGAAAACATGGGTTACTGAATTATTTTTAAAGTTTTAAACTTTTGTCTTAAAATCACTCCAATAAATGATTACAGCATAACTCATGAAGGACAGGTAAATGCAGCAGTCTGGTGATTCACAGAGCTTGTAATCTAAAAAAAAATCATTCATCAAAAACAACTCATTTATCATGCTGGATTTGTTTTACTGGAGCTAATGGACCTTGATCATCAAAAAGAGATTTCCATCAGGGCACACCATGTACAGCGCCTCAGTTTTCAAGTCCAGAATACAGTGCTCTGCCTACTGCGCCACAAGCTGCTCCAGTAGATTATCACATAAAATGGCTCTTTTTTAAATTCTCATGAACTGTATAATGAGTGAATATACCTGAAATTTGAGAATGCATGTTTGAGATGGCAATGAACAGACAATGGCTACATGATGCCTATCTTGTGAACCCATTTCAAAGTGATATAATACATAAGTTTGCTACCCATCTAACTAGGAGTGAATTAAAATACTGTACTAGACAGTAGCCAGGTATATTGCACAAATGTTCATATTCTGTACCACAAGCTCTGCATTATCCTGTTTATGTTTTTATGAGTACCTTTGGTACATCCCAAACAGATGGATACTGTACTCCAAGGTGATGGAAATGCAATGTAAGGACCTAATGGAAAATGGCATCATGGGATTATTTCTGTGTGTGTCTCCATCTCAGCAATGCACAAAATGGAAAAAAGGATACTGAACAGAGGTTAAATGAAAAAATAATGGAATGTTTTTGAAATGGTGAAATGGCACAGCATAAGTGCTTTTTTAATTCAGAACCATTTTATCCATGGTGGTTACAGTGGACAGTTTCATTCATGTTACGAGGAGTAGCAATTTCCCTGTCACTACCGTGTTACAGAAATAACAAACAAAAAACCTCTACACATGATAATGTGGATTAAGGCAATAACAAGCTAATTATAGCAACATCGTAAACCGTCCTATGTTACGCATCCCTGATGTGCAGTAGAGGATATGATCAGATTTACTGTTTATGGAGCTTATAAAAGAAAGCCAAGATAACAGCATCTGACACACCTCACAGGATAAGTTATTTTTCTGAGTCTGCAATCTGTGTGCCACCAGCAGAGGGCAGAAGTTGCTCAACAGCAGATGTGAAACCCGATCTCACAAATGCAAATGGAATTAGAAAAACAGGGTGGGAGATGGGTTTGAGAATGGCTGTGCTATCTCCTCTGATTTTCCACTTGAACAAACTTCCTGCACACCATTCGATTCTGTGGAATTGACGAAAAAAGCAGAGGGAAACAGTCAAATACCTCACTCGTTTTCTGTTGAAGAACACTGAAGTGTTAACTGTCACAAAACAGTCCATATATTTAGTCTTTTAAGCCCCTCAGCTTACATAACTAAAACTAGTGATAAAAACCTTGAAGATACATGAGATATTCCATGAAGCTCCACCAGTCAGAAGCCAAAGATGAATTATGCATTATGTCATCTTCACTACATGTCTCATTATCATCACCCTTGAGGGTGAAGAGGTTTTAAGGTGTGCACAGCATTTTTTTTTACCCTCTGCAAAACGCAGCTTCAGTTTTTCCTGAGCTGTTATCACAACCCACGGCCTGGGATCATGTACTCCTGCTTTCTCAGATTTTTTAAACCAGAAAAGGATAAAAAGCTACATTGGATCTAAAACATTCAACCGAAACACAAAAAGAGAAACATAACCCCTATCTCTTCTGTAAAATCAATTCATGAATGGAAAAAATGCAAGGAAAGTACACATTATTTACAACTCAACAAATGAGCCAATATACTAAATTACATTTCCATTGAAAAAAATCAACAATAATACTGATACCTAATTCTAGAAATTATAATGCTTCAGAAAATATGGGTATGGTGTTTGTTATACAATCCATTCACACATCTATTTAAACAGAAGATCTTTTCAACTACCATTAGTGTTACCCTGATAACTGGAGTCAAAGGTAAGCATGCAAACATTTGAAATGGTCCCTGATTTACACCATGCTTTTGCACCTCCCATACTATTAAAAAGAAATCTCAGTGGATACCCAGTATGTACACAACTATATATATCAAATATTAGAGCTGTCTGCCTCACATAATTTTGGGTGGAGCAATCTTATTTCACTTCTTAAGCAGAACAAGACAATTCCTAACCAAGTCTCAAAGCTTTGGAGGTTGTTAAAAGGATCATTTCATTTGAAAACCTTCAGTTAGGCCCTTTGTATGAAATTGCCTCTTTTTTAGGAAGATCTATGAGGAACAGCATTAACACATACCCAAACAAGCACTCCCTGCCCGGAATGAGTCGGACACAAACTTTACAAAGAGAGGCACTGATAGTGTGAGTGGAATTTTAAGCTGATGGCTCTCATAGTGAAACCAATTATGCCGCATTTCCGCTCTCATTTAAGGCTTTACAGCCTGGCTGGAAAGACATGGCGCCACATCACAGAGATGTCCCACCTTGACTGCCTTCATGCCATCTTTATTGGCCTTTTTCAAATATAGAGTACCACTGCTTTAAATGTCTTCTCTCTCCTTTGCTAGTTTTCACTGTTCCTTGTGCTCACTTTACCTGCTTCACATTCCTCCTCACTTTTGCTTAAATACCTTGATCTGGATCGCTGCCGTGTAGATCGATCCGATACAACTTATTGTTTCTTTCCATAGCACACTTCCTCTCCACTGCTGGATTCTTAGTCTAATGTCAGGCTCTTACAGTTCCATATTCTGCCATCTTCACACCTTCAACCTAACCATCACTAGTGTACCAGATATGGATTCAAACACCCAGAAAGACAACTGTTCAATATCTCTTGCTACCATTTGTTTCCTCTTCAGCACAAATGACACCGCCCTTTTCTGTGATTTCAACTGAATCTGAATTAAAGCCTTGCACCTAAATGACTTCTGCATATCTGCTCCAGTTTCCTCCTAGTCCAACATCCTGCAGGTTAGGTGGACTGGACTTGCCAAATTGCCCATAGGTATGAGTATGTATATGTGTGTATGTGAGTAAGTGTTTGTCTGTCTAGCCCTGTGCTGGACTCATGATCTGCCCAGTGTGTTTCCCTGCCTTTCATCCAGTGTATGCTGGGATAGACTCCAGCTCCCTCACATGACCCTGGATTGGATGAAGCAGGTGTAGATAATGGATGGATGGATGAATTGACAGGTGTTATCGCCATTACAATCAAGGCCCCTTTGAACATAAGCTAAGTTATATGTAGTTATTTATTAATTTAGATTGTACATGCCATAGCTATCATCTCAAAAGTAAAACTCATGTTTACAGTTTCACCCAGTAATGTTGTTGTACACTGTGTTAATGGAAAGATATGGGCCTGGGCCCTGCCAAGGTATTACCACGACTACTCTGACTAAGTTATCAGGTATATCAAGGGCTTACCACATTTATAAGCATTTTAAATCTTGTGCTCCCTCTCTGGGAGTTGGTCCATGATCACTGTTGAGATAACATGGTGGACTGGATAACTTACTCTGAAGCAGTAAAGAAATGGGAGCGAATAGTTTATCATAACCATTTTGTGTCACAAAATGTGATTTATAATGATGGAGCTGTTCAACACATTAAACGTTAACATGATAACATGAAGGAGGAAGAAGAAATTATTCCAATATGAAAGCCCTCTAGAGCAGAAACTGAACAGAGGCGATTTACCGCAGGATGGTCTGGCCCGGTCCTGTTCATGCTTCAATTCCTGCAGAGCTTGCACACCTCTACAGAGGTCACCACCTTCACACTAATGCTAATGACAACAGTGACAAAAACATTATGCTAAGTACACATCTTCTGATGACTAACACAGGGATTTCCGACAATGGTGTATGTGACCCGCGCACGAGGGTTAAGTGAAATCATGTTAAGTGTGAGGAAAAAACAATGTCATGGAAAATCCTACCTAAGCTTGACAAATGGAAGGACAAATGAATTATGGGCCACACACTGGGGTTGTGTAACACAGCTACGTGAACTTAGGATGCCCCAATTCAAGGTGTCCTTTTAAGAGGGACCATCATCCTCAGGCAGGGGTGGGCAGCCATGGTCCTGGAGTAGCAGAGAGGTGCTTTGCAATCTAATCTTGATTGTCCACATTCATCACTTATTAAGAGCCTTACAATTCCACAGCTAAGTGGTAAAACACTGACAGAAACTGAATTTACTGCAGTATGCTGTAAATATATCTCAATTATCTTCACAGTATATTTTCAAATTCACTTCAGTATATTATTTCTGTAAGCGTCCAGCAGGCAGTCGACTGCATTCATTATTCAATTTACAGTAAGTAATAAGGGGTTTGGATAAAGCAAAGACAATAAATATTTCTGGGGCTATATAAGCTAGGTTCTAGATGTATGGGTTATTTTTCCTGGATGTTGGGTTATTTCAGCTAATCAAGTGAAAATATCAAAAGTATTCACTCCCCATGTAGTGAAAAATGTACAGTGAAAGTGTGGAGCGTGTTCATAAAAGCATGGTGTATTTTCATAACTGCCTCCAGTTCCTCGGACATTGACCCTGGATGTTTGGAGTTTGGCTCTGACCTTTGGGACCAGCACAAAAAATATAAATGAGAGAATGTGGTTTCCGGCCTGGGAATGTGTGAGTGTGGAGAGGGAGAGAGCAAGAGAGTGAGATAGAAGGGTGGAGCAGACAGTGAGGATGAGGGGGAGGAGAGGAAGCCATGTTCGGCCTCCTTGTGTCCTTGTGTGTGGGTGAGAGAGATGATAAAGGCAGAATTATGCATTTTAAATTTTGAGAAAGAGAAGGTTGGAGAATTTCTACACTATTTTTAAGCCAACAATACAATACATTTACACCACACAAAAATATTTTGAGGAGATATCCACAGACATATTTTTTAAAAATACACTGAAAAAGTATTTCAAACATATACAAAACAGGATACAAAAAACTGAAAACAAACATATAAAACATGCAGTAATAGTAAAATAATACCATTTCAATGTAAGATAAAACATTGCCATGTGAAAGAACAGCCGCACTAGCAGAAATTCTGCATCTTAAGTCTGTGTCTAAATTTGAAGGCCTTTAATTTGAGGTGTACCACAGCACATCCAGATGTTAAAAATCATCCAGGCAAAATGCTAAAAATGACACACTCCAAACCAGAGCCTTTCTGTGTGACTTCTGAGTGCTGGACACAAACTGAGCAGTCTTTATTTAAACGAACATGTGCTTTAACTGGGCGCTGTGAACAGAAGAATGGCACTGTTCTGAAAGTGACCTTTTTTCCAACTGTTTTCCAGAGAACCCAGGATTGTAAACTTCTGTCGAGCAGGATAAGGTTCAGAACACTGGTTAATCCCCTTTCCGGTTGTTCCAGTGAACACAGAGACAAACACAGCTTGATGCAAGAAGCCTTTCTGTAAGAAGTTGCATATTTTTTTGTAAAATTTTGTTGAATTATTCATACATTTTATAATATAATCGCATAATGCATGCATACACAAAAAAATAGATACATGCTGAATATGCATTGGTGCCATCGTCAAGAGACTGCACTTTTTTTGTGCAGCAGGGACGGTTCTGCGCTACACTATGCAGCTGTTCAGTTCATTCAAGTCACTGAAACACAACAAGCCATGCTGTTACCATCGCCAGACAGAGTGGCTACTCAGGGGCGTCTAACGTAAAACCTGATGATGTAATTGAGTGAAATGTAGTGGTGCCCTGTGTAAACCAGATCAAAACTGGAATGTTCTTTAACATTCTTTCCAGTTTTCTTTAAATTTCTCCTCTCCGTCATTTCCCTCTAAACACAAGATGCGAAACATAGAAGGTGAGAGATAGGAGACAAGGAAACAAGACACAATCTTTACTCTTTGCAAGAAATCAGACATCCTACAAAAATGCTCCAAGCAAATGTGATAAAAGAAGTGTCACTTATCAGCACTTCTGTATTGCGACACAACATTGGACTCTTTCACATGTTATTCTGGGTACTGACACTTCAGTTGTCACAAAGAGTATTCTACATGTTATTACATGTGAACATCCTTCACTAAAGAGAGCAAGTGAGGACACACAATACTGAATGGAACATATTTGTGTGTGTCACCTGTCCAAAATTCACAAAGGACTGAAATGTATGGGCGTGACCTATAGTCATGATTAAGAATTCCAAACTGGTAATGAAACGGAGGAAATGTCCCCATATTTCCCCCTCTCTCACAGCCATACATTGGCCACCAGTGCAGCCTGGTCTCTCACAGATTAAGGTGTTCGGGGTTTTTGCTGTCTCTGTTGCTTCACATCCATAAATCTCTTACTTGCATCCTCCTTTCCTCCGGCAGGTCAAGCCCTCCCTACGGTTCAATGACCAGAGAGGCATGAGACCAGCACAGCTTTTACTGTTTGGTCAAGGCCAGATTAATCTCAGTATATAAGATACTCAGTTCCACCTGCTAACCACCAGAGCACTGGCAGGTTTTAGTAAGCTATGGTATGTGTGGCAGAAAAAAAATATTCTTGGTGGGTGAATATCGAAGCCAGATTATGGTTTATTGTAATAGCTCTTAATGATGACTGAATTTGACTATACAACTTCATAGATGAGTGTGCCATAGGGAATTAATGTACATGGGTAAACATAAGTGAATATAGATATCAGTAACTACACAGTATAAATAATTACACAGTGTCACTGAAAGGTACTGAACACCCACACCTTAACATGTTTGTCCACTTCTTCTGTTGTAAAATGTCTCTCAGTTAGGATGTGTAGCCAATCAAAACTATAAACACCCATACCATTTTTCATTTTATAAAACCTAAGCTTGTAAATTAGTTGTAGCACAAAAAAGACTGTATTGTTGTGAATGAGTAAAAAAGTTCCTATTGAAAGTCTAATTCATTCCAAAACTCTTTGTAATTGAAACTGCAATTTTAAAACTCGCAACTGGGGATAGACATTGAAAATGTGTCCATGTGGAAGTACTGAGCAGAACATTTTTCTTTTACTTTCGTGTCTATCAGCTTGGTGATCTCAGATCAAAGAAAGAAAATAATGGCAATCCCATTAGATAACTGAAGATTACTTGCAGTCGTTTCTTAGAAACAACAGTGCAACACAGAAGAATGCAGCATTATTTCTGGACATCTTCCAACTGATACTACAGCTAATGAACACAAGCATGCCAGCCCTCATATGTGACAAGGAGTTAAAGAGAGAGAAAAGCTGATGGAGAGTGAGAGAGAGAAAAAGAGAGAGAGAGAGAGCTCTGCTGTTCACACTGTTGCGGTACCCTTTTTAGAAGCATTCAGCACATCCTGATATTCTGTTTTATCCCTTGTCTACCCGGTACAAAAAATAAAAAAGCGTGTTCGCCATCAGCATACAAAAATCCACCTCTTTTTGATCATTGCAGTGAGGAGGCCTCATACGAGGTGAGGTTTGTCATCGAAGGCATGGGTTTGCATTATAGATGAAGCCAAAGACAATCACACCTACCACAGCTCATTCTTTAAAATGGTTGTGTGGAAGTGATGATACATTCACTGCAGTTACTTCTATGCACATTCAGCAGATATTAGGCAGTTAACCATTATACACATAATATACACAGTAAATATTACACAGTTACTTTAAATCTTTAAATGTAAATGCTCAAATTTAAGAATAATTTTAAGGATAAAAAACATTGTAGACAACCAATAAGAAAGGGAAAGACACATAAATCATGATTATCAGAATAAGGGAGAAGAAGGTACAACCACAATTATGTTATATGTTATTGTATTATTATATAACTATAATACCTGTATATATACTAACAGTAATTACTCTTTTCAAATGAAATCATGATTTAAGCATCCAAACTGATACACTCCTAGGCGAGCCAAGAAAAGTCTAAAATAAACCAAGGAATTTCATAGTAATTAACTAAATATTAAATTACAGCTTACAAGCATAAAATAACCACAACTTACAGGTTTTAGCACTTGGCATTTAAAATAAGAGTAACTTTTGGCAAGGGAAAATGCATTCAGTGTAAATGCAGCTGCATGCAAACCTACATCCATGTGACTTCCCAGAATGCTGAGGGACCTGCCCCCCCAACCCCCACCCCCCACCAGCTGTGTACATCAAAGCCTGATGTAAACAAATCCCCCAAACCACCAAGAGATGCTGGTCCTCTGTGCATCCTATTGCTGTCACTGCCTCCAGTAACAAACACCATGGGTTCTGCTACTGTGCAAGGACATCAAACTCAATGAAACTATTTGGTTGGACAGTAAAACAGCCATGTTCGGGCCACTGGCTCGCAGCGAAACATGACCGCTACATCTGAAACTCTGCCTAAGGTTCTCAAAAATGTCATTTCCAAGTACACATAAATGTTCAACAGCAACTGAAAGGTAAAGAAGTTTTTTTTTTTTCAGAGAGCACCTTTTGGAGTACCCAAAATTCCAGCCAACAGTTTGTTGTCACTTTTATGCCCTCACTTTGGTTCTGAAGCAAACTCTTTTTTTTTACTTTTACTAACTATAGGCATTAATATTGCTATTAATATTTGATTTAATAATGACTGATAATGTTATCAATTAATTAAATATCAATCTTTTGGTAGAAACACAGCCAAGAAATGGTTGGTTGAATAACTAAATTGACTGTTTTGAAGGATTCGTAGAACAATGCAAGCTTGATGTTGTTTGTTTACCTCCATGCTCATTTTTTGGGCGAGGACTTGTAGTTGGTAACACTGAAACACTGACAGAAGTATTGAGAGAAATATTGAGAAATACATTTTAAAATTAAGATTAATGTCATTTGGGAAGAAAACATAAAACATCCAGTACAGTCACTGGTTTCTAAAAATGTAAAATAGAACAATTTGTCTCAATTATCCAATCGTAGGGTTAGCAGTCAAAATGCAATTATTATAACTTCATTTTAAAAAGTAATCATGGAGTCCTCCCTGTTACTGTGACAATCTGTATTTATGAACAAACACACAATAGCCCCAATAACATTATTTGCAATAGAAATAATGGCCACAGTCTCTATTTGAACTGAGTGCCTTTTGAAGGTTGGTAATTCCAAGGTCATTACAGTAAGCAATGAGGCAGGACAGAGTGTTTACTATATTGAATAAACTCACTCAGGGGCTTGATAAGGCCTGGTAGCCTTACTGCCTGTAGCCTACTCACTAGCATCCGATACACTCACCACACACATAAAACCAATGTCTGCTCTATTTTTAGAAATAAAATGTAGATATTAAAGACTGAAATTCTTTAAATCATTTTAATCTAAATATTTTAATATAAATATTACTGCATCATAAAATGTAAATCTCACACAAACCATTTCAGTTACTAGGATACAATGGCTTACCAAGAAGTTTAGATGTCTGGGTTACTATTTTGGGAGAATAAATAGTTTTTTTTTTTTGAAAATACTTAAATCCTTACAATTTTAAAACACACTTGTATAGAATTTTAGATATCTGTCAATAGAGCTACTTTTCCCTGAAAACATCTCACCCTGAAAATGTTGACTGGATGAATACAGATGATGTATGTATCCAAAGATCTAACACAAAGACAAGCCATAAAGAGGGAATGATTTACTGACTGTGATTTCTTTTAGATAGTCTGTTCATTGAAAAATGTTATATTAGGTCACGTGGTAGTTTTGAGAGTACAGCATATCCTATAAGTGTGCGGCATTAGTGACTGCAGTAAATGCAACTTCACAGGAGGCCTAAGAAAATGTTGACTGCAGAATTGCTATTTCACAACGTGAGCCATTTGGCAGATGGCAACACATAGTACAGATTCAAACGTAAGCACGAAAATCTTATACGAAATACAAAATCTGAGTGGTAAGTAATCGCAACGGATCAAGAATCCTAAATACTTCTACATCCTTTTCTACACTGGCATGTATTGACAAATGTGTTATATTTGTTATTCTGCAACACTGCAATTATTGTATCCTTAAAAATATGAGGAATGTCAGTTAATTACAATAATTCAAGGGTTAGAAACCAAACAGGGGAAAACAAAAATACTAATTTGATGCATTAGGTACAAGCGACATTCCAGCTCCCCCAAAATCAATGCTCAATATGGAAATAATGACCTGAGTCACTGTTTTTGATTCCCATTAATGGAAATCTCACAATGCAAAAAGACTTTTTTCCTCTGCTTAGTGTGTGTGTGGAGGGAAGAATAAGTGTACCTTTCTGCAGTGGTGCAAAATCCCCTACAATACAACACCAACTCTCAGAGCAAATGTTTTAGCAATAAACACTGTTATTAAGAATCCCCCCCAAACAATCCCAATGAATCAGTCCATTGGGGACTAACTTCAATGTAGCTACAAACACTTTTGGTCTTATTAGGGGAAGATTCTCTCATCACTGGGAGACTTAATGGCTTCCATGACCCCTCGATAAACGCTGACTTCACAAACCAAGTTACTGCTGCACTTTTAACACTAAAACCAAACAGCAAGCTACAGAAGGAACATCAAGCAGCAGCAATACGGTACACTAAATTAAGATCAGAGAGGTTCTGCTCTAGATTAATATCTACACAACATTGGGTATAGATGAGAGATTGAATTGTCTAACACTCATTCATTAAGTAGGAGGGAGGGACAGTACGCTGCCGAGGCACTTGGGAATGCTCCATCTCTAAACGGGATTTGTTCTCTATCCCGAGGTGTTAATTAATTTAACAGAACAGGAACTTATCATCTCTTACTTAAGGCACTAGAGTCATTAATCAAATAAGGGTGTGTACCATCACAGAAATACTCAAAGGTGATTTAATGAACAGCTACACTTTGAACAAACTGGACTAAAATGTGAGAGGAGTCTGAATAACAAATTATAAAATAGGAAAATAGTATGTACACAAAGGTCACTTAAAACTATTACAGTAATCTATGCTTAAAAAGTGTTTGGGGGCCTATCAAAGATATGAGGATCAGGTGGTTTCATGGTTTCATGTCAACTTCTCTGGGGAAAGTATTTTGAGGTTATATGTCCATTGACCAATCTTAGTGGTAGGTCAGCTTTGCCCAAGCCAAGGTGAATATAAAGCCAACCTAAAGCAAATGATACCAGGCTACCACTGCACAGACTGAACTTACAGCAGGTTGCCCAGGACATCGAGGACATAAATATATTGCATTTTATGTGTACCAACAACTGCTATCCCTACTAGCTCACATACTCACAGGTTGCCTGTTGTTTAAGGTAGTAAATACAAAAATGTTTTATTTCCTTAGCCATATGCTAATACTGCAAGGAAATCTGCCTCGTCCACTGGGATTATTTCATTGTGATCTCTCCAAACTGTTATCACAAAAGTACAAAGACATGAATTTCTTCATTCAAGAAAGTTCAAATATTTGACAACTTATCTCATTTCCCTATTAACATCTATTTTGCAATGTTTGCTGCTGGAATTATTGCCAGTATGGTCCACACCAAAAATTGACAGTATACACACTGTTGCATCCAAGGTGCTTATTAGCTGCAATAATTGTTAAGGCACTGACAAGCAGCAAGCAGATTTCTGGCAGGTCAGAACATTTTTGCCAGAATTATAACTGGTTTCAGGCTTCACAGACTATGCTGGAAGGACTGTAGTGTCAACAGCCGATGAAAAATGACCATCAAACAATATGTCATATTAGCTGTTTCCTGTAAGAAGTGAGAGAACCATGTAAGAAAAAAGGCCAAAGCTCATCTTATCAACATGACTACTTGTCTGATCATGTATTTACCTGATCTTAAAGGAGAAATGGTATGTGATTACAGTCCTTGAGCTGTGTTCAAAACATCTGAACAAGGAAGACAGAGAAAAACAAGTCTGCAATGGCATAACACTTATAACCCTCTCCAGAGCTGGTGACACATTCTATCTCTCCCTGGTTGATACAGTATGGCAGCTATGACTCAAACAATTCAGCAACTGCCAACTTGCAGAATGACAGGGACATTCCCTTAAGGTTTTCAGAAAATGTTACTGTGTGGACTAACATTTACATCATCCAGAGCCTATAGCAGCCCTGTTAAAGACTGCGGTATAAAACTCAAAGCTTTGGCTTCTCCGGACATTACGGTAGAGGAATTTGTCTGGTAATGTAGGCTATAGTGCTTTAACAGTCTAACTTACACTGTCAAACGATCAGTTCCCAATCTGAATTTACCCACGGGGAAATTTTCTCTCCCTTTCAGGATTTTGGCTCTCAAGTCCAGCATGCCTGTGCATTCCTCCAGATGTCTTATGCAGCTCTCAAATATGCCTGGCAATTTCACTGTGGGGCCCCACACACATCATGTGGCTTGTTGTACAATTTTGTGAACCCACGCAGGAGAATGCTCCCACCGCCTTACCTTGACTAAGATGTTGAAAAAAACAACATCCATAAAACACAGAAAATGAATCAACTGAATGATCAACAATTTCACTCCTCCTTCATCGACAATGTCTCCCTGGAGTGGTCCCCTTATAACTACTTAATGCTTCCTGTAGAAGGGAATTACCCCTGATTACCCCAAAGAATTCACTCATAAATGAACTCATACTAACAGGAAATTTTCTGCAAATTGACAAACAGACTTGACAGTCTCTTACTAGAGAGAGGGGTGGACACACAAACTGGTAGAGGTCTCTACTCCCACAGGGCACTGGGCTTAGACAACCCAGTGATACATCGATGATCTGCAATCAAATCTGGACCATGTCAGTGCCAATCATGGCCATGACACTACACTGGCTACATAGTGGAGTAGGGAGAGAAAGCCACAGTGGACATGATATCCCCAGCTATGCTGCGGCGCTCATCAATTGACTTTTGAAACCAATCAGCTGATGTTTTCATCTGTCCAACTTCTGCATCAGCTACTAAGATTTGGGGTGTAGTTTGGGGCAGTGAATGACCCAGCGTTTTTCAGCTTGGAAGAAGCATGTTTCACACATTCCCGGTGAATGTGCATGTTAGTATGCACTGTCCTCAGGCTGACAGAAGGCACTGTTGCTGAGATCGGATGGACCTACGATAAGAGCTGCACATTCCATCCTGAGAGGAGAAGAAGAGAAAGAAAAATTGTAAAGCTGAAGTCACCCAGGGCAAAGTTCTGTCTGAGAGGGCTAGCTCATTCACTCTCTTACCTCAAACAACAGGAATCAGCACATGTTCTAACTGAAAGGCTTGCATTGTTATGCAACAGAATACTAAAGGACATGAAAGCAACTGCTGGCTATCACACCACCTCTTACTTCCTCTATATCAACATTTACTTAACATGTTCCTTACCACTCAGCCTGTCTATGCCTGAGAGTCTCTCAGTAATTATTAGTGGTACACTGTAACTCTTTAAACTAAGTCTGCTCTGTACTTTGCACGACACTGTAAACAACTTACTTACTGAGTAACCACAGCCAGTTCACAAATTATGTTTTTACACATTATCGATCACACAGCTAAATGCAAAACACATTATAAACATTTTCTCTCATTTTCATAATGTAGTCAACAGATGTTTATGTTGCTGTAACACAGTGTGAGACTGCTAGATGTTAACATGGATCTTAATATATCACTGTTGCTGTGACACATTTAAAGTTGCTCCTGTGCCCTGAATGCCAGCCCTTTCCATGGTTCACTTCTGATTCTAATCACTATTAGTATGAGTTTAATCCTCGTCTATCGACTATTAGGAAGCAAATATACTCCAGGTCTCACTACACATGAATATAAATACCTATATGGGTTGATATTGGTCCTCTCTAGAATACAATTGGTTACCGACAAACTGCCTCAAGTCTGACAAGAAGAAATGATTAAAAATAACAACCTCAATAGCTATAATGGTAAGTGAATGTAACAGTGTATTCATTATAATCAGAAGGTCTGCACAGAATGAGTGGAATTATCCTGAGTTTAACACTGATTGACTGTTGCTTCCCATGGTGCGCTGTGTGTTTTTTTGCATGTTCCTTGCTTGACCCTTCCTCTGAGGGTGTAAACCACTTTGATCAGAGATGCAGTAGCTGTATCCCCACTAGAGAGTTTGCAACCTTCAACACACAATGCCACACATTCTCCTATCCTAAACAGACAGCTGTATCCTTTAAATATGAACACTGAGGTTGAAACTGTGCATTACTGCAGATTTGCATATCTCTTTTTACAGTAGCAGAGCCTGCTGAACAGAAAAGCTGTATTCAACTACAGTGCGTTGCCCAAATCAGCATACAGAAATCAGCTGGCTCCTCATCGCCATGGTAACAACCACATGACTTAAGCGTGGCCATGAGCTGGGAGCGTCCACCATCCTTACCCTTTTCCCACGTCCTCCTAAAGTCCCAGAGGTCAGAAAAATATTTGAATAATTTTCATTTTCTTAATGATATGAGGGATATTCTTTTCATGTGTGCCGATGCTATATATAGAAGGAAAGCTCTATTCCAACAGTCTATGTAACTTCCTGATTGAGAAACACAATCAGACAGCATGATGTCATTCTCTGTAATTCTCAGTTGCAATGACACCAAAATTTGAAGACAACACTCTTCACCTACCCAACACATTAAAAAATAAAAAACTGACACAACACAGTCTATGCAAATACAGTTATAGGTACCCAGTACATGGACCATAAAACATTTTAGAGTATAACAGAGTGCTCATAACAATACCTTAGACACACACAGAACCTGCTTGGTTTAGGTCAGATACAAAGGAGTTGGCAGAATTAAGTCCCTGCCCTTTCCCCTCTTCTCGCTCTTATAAAACCAAGAGAGTATTGACAACTGGGCCCTCAGAGACTTCAACACCTCCCACTCACTGAAGTCAGCCCACATACTCAGCTAAATACATGCAGGAAGTGAGAGACACTAACTCATATTCCACAAGGTTCTGATAGCTCGATTGTCACTGCGGGGACAGGAAGATTACAATACATTATTTATTTGTTTTTGAAGACAGCCTTAATCAAGGAGACTGCAGACACTGCATACATTTTACATTTGTACAGCTGGATTTTCCTGGAACAATTCAGGTTAAGTACCTTGGCTCAAAAGCCCACTGCAGTGTTTCAGACTGGCTTAGAACCCATGACCCTGTTTATCTTGTTAAGGAGTCCAGTCCCTGAACCACTGCTCCTCACTGCTGTTCCTGAATGACGCTTTTAAACGCCAGATAATCTGACACTGTCAGTGATCCTTATCTGAGGGATTCAGCTGGCTTGATTTAAATGTAGCCCTGCTGCACCTTTCAGGCCACTGTCGCTGCCTTCAGCTTCCACAAACCACATTGTCTCACAGTAAGAAACTAAAGTTGAAATAATTGCCAACTCTTAGACCAAACAGTTGACATAGAAGAGGAATTCCATGAGCCCTGACTGTATTGGAGTTTAATTTGATCATGTTCATTTCCTGTACCACTAGACTATTGAGAGGGAACAGTGATTCATTGACTGCCCTCTGTTTGACCAAAGCTGAGGTTTGACAAAATCGACCACAGTTTGACAGAATCAGCACATCCATCCGTTCATAGCTATCCTTTATGAAAAACCTTCCATTAAGTTAAAAACACAAACACTTCACATCATACATTAAGAACTATTAGAAAAGTACTACAATTGCATCACTACAATTAGAGAAATTACACATTAGAAAAAGTGTGACTTTTCCTTAGCTAATAATTTGGTTGAACAATATCAAAAATGTTTTCCAAAATCTGCCAGCTTACCAATGGCATATCCACACAATATTAATACACTGTACGAAAGTAGTCCTATTTATAAATAGATGCACTCCATAAAAATACAGTGCAGTAATACCCTTCTGCTGAATGCACTGTCACAGCACAATCCAAGCTTGCATCTCTACGCCATGGCACTGTGCTGCTCCAAATAACATCTGTCTTATGACTTACAGGAAGCAATAAAGCACTGACTTCAATATCAACATAGACAGATGTAATATTGTACCAACACACATTGATTCCATGCAATAAATAAATATATAAATCAGGTATTGATTGTTCCCATAACACTTTGACACTCACAAGATAATGCAGCTAATTAGTCATCAATAATGTATAGAAACTTATGAAGCGTTCTAAAATTGATATTATTCCTCCATGGCAAATACATGTGAGAACTACTCAATGTCTAATTTGACCACTGTGTGTGTATGTGTGTGTGTGTGTTTGTGCTTTAGCTAAATTATGATCGTAGATGGCCTTCATGGCCAGTTCCCGCAAGTATTTTTTAATGTACACATTACATTCCTTAATGTGCCACGGGGGAGAGTGGCAAAAATCACACTACATATGGATAGCAGTTTCAACACAAACTGCATGCCACGAGATTCACAAGCAGATATTTATGCTACTGCTTGTAATCAAAGCCAATACACAATAATGCATGGCATGGTGTACTGAGCCCCAATGGTATGTTATGGAATGGGCAGTGCATTGTCATTGGGTCTGAACACTACTCTGCATGGTAGAATTGTGGCCAGGGAATTCCAAGCCATTTAAGTGGCCAGGTACGCCTGATCGCTTTCCTAAGATATTCCTATATTCCTACATGGCCATGCCTGTACAAACACTGTTAAATGGGTGCAAAAGCAGTCTCACGAATACTAATATAAAGTCAAACCCATGCCTCCCCAGTCACCAAATCTAAACCTATTTGAACATGTATATAACTTTCTGGGTTGTAGACCACATGGTAATCTTTAGAGGAACTAAAGACTTTCCTAGTTAGAGAATGATCCAATATTCCACTAGAAACAGTCCAAAACATATGTAATAGAATTCCAAGAAGGACTAGTGCCATTCTGAAGGCAACGTTTTTCCCAGGTGATGGCAAAATGGCAGGCCATGAGGAGCAGAATATGTCCATGTTGTCCTATGGGATGCAGAGTAGTTTGAAGCTTGCCTGTCTTGCACAGTGTTGTGGATGCAGAAAAGGCAGAAGTTTTACTTTCTGTAATGAAACCGTGCCATGTCTTCTGATGTTGTGCTGAACCACTGAGCAGGGAAATTGGAACGTTGTGGTTGGACTCTGCGGCCTCTCTCACAGTGTTATGAAACAGTCATTTGAGAGGCGAAGCCAGTTCTCTGTGACTCAGACCGCACAGTAGCCATCACCAAACATTATCTAGGTTTAATATCATATAACATGACAATACAAAACCAGTGCACACCAGTGCATAGGTGAGAGAGACTGATGGGGAAATGAGGTTTCATGACAGGAAAATAGGCTGACTTACCATAACGCTGCCATAATCAGTACTTACTAATTTGATCCTATCATTGTGCTTTGCTTTGGAGAGCACAATGTTTTTATTTGCTTAAAAGATCAGTGACAGCCAACTTAAACTACTCCCACTTTTGTTGATATGATACCTCACTTACCTCTCACTACTTAAAAAAATGTTTTTAACCTAAAAATCTGTAAGTAGAGTCAACAACTCAGTAGTCTGGATCTTACTGTTGCACCAAACTTTATGGGGCTAATGAAACCTTATTCCCCATCACCGGTGTCCGACTGTGCGTAGGGAAGGCAACCTAAAAAGGTTTGTAAAGGCAGCAATTTAAAAAAGGTCAGGAGTAACTGGAATCCAGTAAGGATGACTTTCCTTTAACTTCATAGAGACACTGTAATTTGCTTTGATGTGGATCATTATAGACACATTTACCGTTAAAATACTTGGTGTTGTCTGTCACTTTAAACTGTGCAAAGTCCTAGCAGAGGCCAAACATCTTGGCATGGTTGGAAAAATGTAACATTGAAATTCCAAGGCTACTCATGACCTTTAAATTAGTGAATGAAAGTCCAGTATTGTTCCACTCATCCAAACGCAATAAGTGGTTAATTTTATTTGAATAAATCCTGAATGCTGAGTTTGTGGGGGTGGCCCAGATGTTGGAAGCATTCATAAGAAATAAGAATGACCACAAAAACAAGACCTTATGGTTCTGTTACTCCTACAAGGGTCAAAAATATGTTTTTCATCTAATGAAAGGCAGTTCAATTCCACTGTCTTTGCTTATTAAAAAACAGTTCTTACTACAATCAAAATAGCAAGACAGACAGGAATCACAGATTTGACAATGCCATACAATAATTTCTTTCCATGATCTCAAAGGCCATAGTTGCTGGACAGGGCATTCTGGTGGAGTTATCAGGAGAACACAAAGTGATATGTGAGGCTCTGGAGCTAACAAAGCAGGAATATGCTAAAAGCCAGCGCCCCTAGGACAGATATAACCTCAAACAACATACACACGCTGAATCAGATAAACAGGCAGGCACAGCATAGCTACGGAAGCTCTTTTAAAAGATAAAGCCCAGAGGAGGCCAATCTGAGAGGCTATGAAATCAGATGAATAAATAAGCTTCTTATACATGCACTGCACACTTGTGTACACAAATGCCTAATTGAATGCATGCATACCTATGTAACTACTGATTTAAACAACGTTTAACAACAAAGATGAAAACTTTAATAGTTTTAAAAGGATCTGCATGAGCAATCTCTTGAAGTGTTACAAACAAGCATAGATGGGCCACCTTTTGTTAAAAAGGAAGATTTGTTAAAGATGAATTAGATCTGGGAAATTCTGCATAAGCCACATTGCTAATCCCCTACAGCAGCATATATAATCAATGCAACGTTGGGAATAAATTAAACAGAAATAAAGTATGAATAAAAAAAAATTATAAATATGAATAAATCAAAAAGTGCCAGACAGGCTAAAGCCCTGTTCACACCCAGTGCAGCAGTTTATGTGCAAGGTCCCCTCCATTGTGAACAGGGCTTAATCTTGTAACATGGCTTGTTAACATTAACATCCAAGTGCAGGAGTCTGAACAAAATAATCCTTTATTTCCACACTCAAATGCAAGGCGACAAATTTATCTGAAGCAACAAATGAAGCTTATATCTCAATCTCATGCTAAATTGTTCTTGATCCAATACATATTTGTTGATGTCTGCATTTATAAAGGTAGAACAAAATTGTAAACATTTCCTCGCTGATTGTATGGTGAACAGTATAAATTCTGTTCGACCTGCGGTGTGCTGGGTAACTCCTTTCATTCAGTTATGCTTGCTTTGTTTGTTTAATAACAAGGCTGTACAAGAGAGTCGTGAGAACCACTATCATAACGGCCTTGTCTCCATATGAATGAGGCAGTTGGCTTTCCAAAATGGTGAAAAATATCCAAAATCTGGCAAATTAGAGGGGAGCTGAGCGACTCAGAGAAGCAGATGTGTTTTCAGGAGGTCGCACAGTAACTGAGCCTGAACACATTGAACACATTCTGCCATCTCAGTCTGACGGCACAGGGGGCCTACATTAGCCCTATTGGATTACAGTAGAGATACATTCCGCGCCATAATTCATGACGGGTCACTCACGCAGCCTAAGGTAGGACCTGGGAAAAGCACTTAGTCAGCAACATACTGACCTGTCATTGCTCATGCATACTAGACAGCGGTACCCTCCCTTTCTGCATTAACTAACACAGGAGAGGAATGTAAACCTATGTAATAATTATACCCTCATCCATCCCAGATTTTAACAGGGACAAATATGAAGGTATAAATCCATGATTCTATGTGTTGTACTATTAGCATCAGGTGATCATTATTAATGAATTATTAATATACTTTTTACAGCATGTTCACATGAAAATGGTGTGGCTCAAATGGCTTGAAGTGCAAAAGAACAGGAGACACTATATGTGATCCTGTTTCCTTGCACAAAATCATGACCCTGGACAATTTTTCCAGTAGTGTGATACTATTGTTAAATATCAAAGCATTCTCAAATGCCTTGATAATATTCCTGAAACTATTAAATGGTGGGTGGAAGGAATTGTAAAATTAAATAGTTAAAATTAAATTAAGTCCCTTCCATTCAATTTGTAACGTAAATTGCATGCTATACCCATTTTTGTCATATGAAGAGGAAAGGTGTTGCAAGTGTGTGAGGGGCATTTCTCTTTCCTGGGAATTTTTTGAGAGCACAAATGGCAAAACCTGGTTACAGCCATTCCAAACACATCTGTGTATGATTCCAGACTGCATGTCTTACCTGCATTCCCCGTTAATTTACAAGTAGCACAATATGTTACATTTCAACACAATATGACAAAAATACAACAGATTTCAATTCATAGTATTGCTTCAGTCATAATGTTCACTCCCCTCTACCGACTATTATATGAACTCTAATATCTCAGATTTCATGATCTCAAGGTGCAGTCACATTTATGTTTACAAAAACAATAACTTTTTGTTACTCCTTACTGTCAATTTAATTGTCCTCCCAGAAATCATAATGATAACAAAAAAAGCTAACTCATGGTGTTTGTGAATGCAGAAATATTTCTTCTATATGGTGGCAGTGTTGCATCATTGTTACAACATCGGGCTGCAAGTTATTGGAACCTTACATAAGGAACTAAAAGTGAATACCTTAGCAATACCTCGTTGCCATGCAAACTTTTTAAAAAATCAATAACATACAAGTTAGAAATGTAAAATCTCCCGGTAATTAAAAATTGCATGAGACTCCAATATTTGGTTAGACAGGCTTATTCAAGTATAACAGTCAGAATAATGAAAGACTGGAGTTCAAGTAGACATTCCTCAACAAATAACTTGCAATCCTTGAGATTTGTATCTTCAGAAACATTGACAATATCACTGGCATCAATGAACGTTTACAATGCCTTGATCACAATTAACCAGCCCCCCACCATTTAGAAACTTGAGTTTATTCTGCAGGTTTTTGAATGTTTGAAACCTTGCTGTTGAATTACTTTGATACACAAGAGTTCTCCAAGCGTGGAGGAGGATCTGTGTGAACTAGAGTTGCAGGTACCAAGTTTCAACTTGACAGCTCTTCTCATTACTTATGCAAAACAGAACTCTATGCACTAATTCTGTTAACGCTACCTTTGACTTCCCCTTCACAGTGAAGCCTTTGAAGCCAGCGCTCCTGAAAATGGCCTGCTTTAAAGAAGCGATTCTCATTGTAAAATATCTTTCACTACCGGACAGGATTAAAATCTGGAAAGCAGGAGAAGACACATCAACATAATTTTTTTTCCAAAGGAACCATCGTTGGGGGAAGCCTTCAGGCAGAGAACACTCACATTAGCCCAGATTCAGAATCAGAGCTAACGTACAGATATGATTGCCCTCTTAACATTGTATAAGCGCTCCTGCACCTCATCAATCTGTCATTACCTCCAATGCTCTCCTATCAATTGGGATCATCATCTTCTACAGAAATGACAATTTCCATGTACTCACACTTCTATTTCTAAATCTGAAGTCTTTACAATCTTCCAGCTCTCCAGTGTTGGAATGTGGAGCCCAACAGCACAAAAAACCATGTCTAATATATCATTACCTCTTACTACTTCTTCAAGACACACCTCTGTACAATGCTCTCCCCTTAATATCTAATTTCTCAACTATAGATTTACATTTTTACATTTGTTATGATTTTTGATATCTTTAACTGGATTTACATTTCAACACAGATATATATGTTTATATATTTTAAGTTTTTTTACTCTATAGAACACTCAGAAAAAAATCTGACCTCAATGTCACCAAACAAAACACTACCTTGATTTTGGTTGAAAAAGACACAGCCCACATTCTCAGTACTGCAATATTCATTTGTATCTATATATGGCATTCTTAAACCTTGACCCATTCACTGATAATACAACAAGATATGAGTGTGGAAGAAAGGGGAAGCTCATATGATGTTATCGTGAGAATATCTGTCTGGGCAGTGTCGATCACAGACGCCTGCAGCTTTGTCTCTTGAAACATGACAGAGAGCAGATAGTCCAACCATATGCAGAGAACACTCCTCAGCATTTGTACTCTCTCTGTAATGAGCATTTGTATTTAAAGCACACTAATAGGTCCTGATATTTACAGCTGATAAACTTCTGATAAAATGCTAAAAAAAATACTGTATACTCACAATTCTCCTGAGACAAAAATCAAATTATTCAGTTGACCCAGGAATGGAAGAAAAACAAATGAATAACAACTGTTGGTATGTACTGCGATTTGTGCTTTACATTTTTAAAGGTCAAGAGGACATCTGTTCATTGACCTAAAACATATGATAAATGTATATGTATCCATATTTATGAGATACTGCTTATAGGTCACACTGTCCGTATTCATTTGGGTTTCTGTTCAAATGCACATACCTAATCACAGGTGGGCACTGCTTCTATAATGGATCAATGTCCATGTTTGCAGAGTATCAGTCAACAAAGGAATGGTAAAGGTTCTGAGCATTCTATTCGTATTTGGCCTGTCAAATTTAACACATGACTCAAGAACTGTGTCTACTTTACAACATCCAATGAATTGTTTGGTGTGGCACTTTTACACTGTATTTTGTTCTTGGAAAATGGCAATTCTTAAACAGAAAGCCCAAACGGAGGGTATGTCTGTTTCTTCCTGTATGCTATTCAATGCTATTCTGGCTCCATGTATTCCATGGCATCATGTTGTAATATTGATTTCTTTAGAAAGCCCAGCTAATTTGATTCCTCACTATATGGTTATTTAGGCAGACCTCACAACATTGGCTGACTTCCAAAAATAGAAAAGAAAAATTGAAATTGTCATCACCAAGCAGTAAATACCATTTGCATTCCAGTAATGATAATAATGGAAATCAAATATTAAAATCATTCAAATCTTAAACTTAATTAAAGATGCAGAATTCCAGTGCAAAACACTAAACAAACTCTCCATCAGTTGAGATGTGATAAACATGACGTGTTTCACAAACTCTAGATCTTATCTGATAACTATTTGTCATAATATTGTTGTACACTTGAGCTACTACAATACTCAGTCTTTGAAAAGGCATCAGATCCATTACAATGTGAATTCTGAACTGCAAAAGAAAAAAAAAACACTGAGGTGCCCCGAAAACTTTGTTCAAGAGTGATGTACTTTATCAAAATAGGCTGCTAACAGTGTGCAGCTAAAATATCTTAACGCTGTACTATGTGGGACGTAGTACGAACACATGTCACAAACAGTTCTCATTTGGGTCTTGCAGTTCACTTCAAAATCTTCTCTCCCTTTAGCTGGCTACTAGCAACAGAAAAAAAATGTATTAGGCCCATTATAAATAAATATGATGAAAGGCCCTGTAGCGTCATTAACAGAACATGAGATGAATTACATCTTCATCAATGTACTGTGATGCACAAGACTGTTCCTTCGAATTTTAGATTATTTTGCCAAATGCACTCAGTCTCTGTTGCCGAATGTGGCAATGGGTATACTTAATTGCACGGCTTGTCAACTACAACAAATATTTTAAAGGGATGTAAGCTTAAAACGGGATGGTGTAATAAATACAGGTGAAGTTAAAACACGTACATCATTTGGTTACCGTTGGTTTGTCCTGAACGATGTAGTCAATCTACGCGTACTACTACCTCCACAGAAAACTAGCTATAGAAATCTCTAGGCAAATATATGTTTTGATTTTACAAATTAATGTAAAACTTACCCCATTATGCTTGCTTGATATGTTGACAAATAATGATTGAGTAGGTGAAATATCAGCGATTCCTTGGTTAATTTCCCCCGTGCGTCGCTTAAGATGTTGTGGGTTGGCTTTGAGATACGCGTTCCTTCAGTAAAACATGACAGTTTCAATCCAGTTCTTCAATGTCGTCGGCTTCCAAGCAAATCCATTGAAGTGTATCTGTTCTTGCGAGAGGAATTCTGTTAAAGTTGAATATACTACACATGCTTTTGCGTGCAGGAGGTGATCATGTCCAGTTTTTGCTCGGAATTGACCATTCTCGTGAAAGACGCAACCATAAGACTGCTATTCTGAAACAAAATGCATAACTCAGAGTCTCTTTTCAAATTCCGATTGTGTGGAAGCAAGCTTCAAAGTATGGTATGCTCTCAAAATGAATCGGAGAGCTCGGATTCGTTGGAAGGGTGCACTGTTTGTTAGCGCCGTAGCCTTCACTGATCTCCAAATGACCCTTAAATACCCACTCAGTCCGAAACATAAGGTACAACTCCGCGTTCTTTCATAACGACCCCTGATATTTACTTTCCAAAGCTGTCACCTCTTCCTGAACGTATCCAGCTGTACCGCAGCTATAACCGTGAAAATATAATGTGCTCTATCCGGTCTTCACTCCACTCAGCTGGCTATTTTGCCATTCCTCATTCATTCATATTGCAGTTCATATCTCGTCCGTAAAATCAAAATTCCTCCAGGGCAAATAAAAACAATCAGTCTCGCAGGTAATAACAAACAAGAAGAAAAAACATCCGTGGGAAAAATACATGTAATTTTCCCTCTCAGGTTTATTTCCACCTCTCCGCTAAACCTGATGCGTTCTCACCGATTCTCTTATGAGTAATACTATAGCAATGTGCATTCGCCTTTATTCCGTGTGAAAATTAAATATATCTACTTTATATTTAAAGGCGCAAAGGAGGTAGACACAATAAGAGGGAGGACATCGGATATATTTATATACGTAAATATTAATTTCGTCCAAACACATTGACTGTTCCTGTTACGACTGTTCACAAGTCCATATTCTCACATCTGTTCCGCTCCCAGTCAACATCGCAGTCTCTACCCAATGGTCACTGACTGTGTTAATTGCTCTACGTCACCACGCCACCCTCCGCACTGACGTCACTGTATGCTCTTGGGACTGATGTCATTGGCGTAAAGTGGTGACGTAAAATTTTATTCGGAAGCTCCACTACCAGTACAGGAGAACGTATTTGATGTTGGAATGTACCCAGGAACTCCGTTATGTGTAATATGAAACGGAAGTACTGTTTCCTCTAAAAATATTATCTTGACTGCTAAAACTGAAGACGTTCACAATCAGGAAATACATCAAATTACAACATTCTGTAGAGAAAAAAGACAAGGTTGATTCATACTTTGACTCAAGCTTGCTTATTATGCTCATTGTTTTACAAAATTCATAATCTGGAATAAAATATCAGCAAAAATACAAACAGTGTAATCCATAAAACCAACATTCTACATTTTATGTATTGCCACATTCTAGGATCATGATTATATTTTTACACAGCTATTGTGATCAGAAAATGACTTTTATTGACATAAAACATTAAATTACAGCACATGGCCAAGGTCACAATCACGATCTAAACCAACAGTCATCATTTTGTTAAGTTTATTGTTGGCTTGCATCTATGTTAGGTTGTATCCAGCTAGTCTCACAGTCTTTGTGAAAACCAGCTTATTGCACTTCAAATTCATCAAAACAAGGACAACAATACAGATGTAGCAGGAACGATTTGTGTTTTGGCATAGACTGTTGTTATCAGTAGCAAAACAGATCAGTGGTTTGAACTGGCAAACCACTTGCATGTATGACATGGAGATGCAAGCATAACCTGATCAAGAGGTGCAGAATCATTTTCCATGGTGAATAAGTTCATTAGTGGGTCACATGCAAATTTGTATTATTTGTTCTGGATAGCTTGTAATGTTTGTCTGTAAAACTGGAAGACAGATATCCAATATAATAACACAAATTCTTTTAGTTGTGATCATGTTAGTACTATAAATTATTATCAATGAATTCAGTACTTATCTGTTATCACACTAAATTTATATTTGACATTTTGTTCAATTAGCTGGGAATATATACCAAAGGAAATTCCCTGGAATTGGAAGGATCTCTGACTTCTACATTGAAAAAATCACTAAGTGTATCTATTAAGTAAACCCCAAGCTATGCCAGTTCTTTATCTTTTTCAGTGCCATGGCTAAAAGGGACATGGTTGAACTGTCATAGATATTTCCCAGGAATAAAAATTTTTCTTACAGTCAGATTTTGTTCAAAACTCCTGTGACCAGGTCTGGCTGAACACCACTGTCACTGTTCTTTTCTCTTCCATTCAACTGGGCTGTATGTTGTGGTTAGCCATCAAAATGTCCTTCAATGGTCAATTGCTTCACTTAATTATTACACACCACAATTCCTTACACATACCAATTACATATACTGATTTTGCTCTCTGCTCAGTCAGCAGTTACTGAACCAGGCGTAGGCCTGCCAGCAGTAGTACAGAGGGAACCCCAGTATCTCCCTTTGCCCTCACACTTCCTTATGTTTCATAACAGATACTGTGCTTATAGTTGTGTGAACCCAGTGAGAGACAGGATCATGTGAGCACAGCTGCTGCAACTCTGAAAATGAGCGCGCTTCATCAAATAGTTTACCCCGGTGTGTTTGAAGATCTATTGCCTCGTTCCTATGATTAAGTATTTGAGGTCTGAACTATTTGATTACTAAAGTATGTTATCTGCTTTATCCTCTAGAGGGGGCTAGCATCAAGCTGTAACTGGATCTGAATTTGCATTTATCACTTTTCTTTGCGGGCCCTAATCTGATGAATAAAACATAGCAGGTGTTGACTTCCATATTGATAATTCAGTTGGAGGACTCTTTTATTTTTCTTTAATTATGACATTGTAATTGGCTGTTAGTTATTAGTCTAAATCAATGCATTTACATTTTAATTCTGTGCATGAATTATTAAAATTTATATGGAATTAGCCTCCATATTTGAAGTCTGTTTCTAACATCCCTTCGTCAGGCGTCCTGATCAGGGAGAAGAGATCTGAATGACAGTTCACTACATTTCATATATGGATTGTAGTAACAGTTTGAAAATGGTTTCAGGGATCAGGAATCAAAAGCAAGCTGTAGTGCAATTATTTGGGGAAAAAATCAATTTTGCAGAGGCTATTCTGTGACTTAATCAATGTAGCCCTCATAATGTGGATGAATCAAGATTCCAGTGTAGTCCTTAGGGAATCAGTAGGAAAGCAATGGGCTGTTTCCTGTTATTTTAAGTGCTTTAGCTGTGGGTAAGCAGATTCTGTAGCTAAATCTCAAGAGTTGAAAATTCTGTGAATTGCATGAATGTAAGTGTTTTAATTTTTTTAAAAGTCTTACAACAATAGGAAAAACAGTCATGAAAAAATATATATAATTTGCATTAATGTGTTGGGTGGCAAGTTGTGCCACCGTGTGGCAAATCTATGGGCAAAGTAGGAGGTACAGTGAAGTCGGGAAATGCATTTAAAAAAGAGATATGCCCAATTACTTGAACTGTTTCACCTTACACATGTTAGTACACATATTACATTCATGAATAAACTATGTCACCTTGCACATGTTAGTACACATACTACATTCATGAATAAACTATGTCACCTTGCACATGTTAGTACACATACTACATTCATGAATAAACTATGTCACCTTGCACATGTTAGTACACATACTACATTCATGAATAAACTATGTCACCTTGCACATGTTAGTACACATACTACATCCATGAATAAACTATGTCACCTTGCACATGTTAGTACACATACTACATTCATGAATAAACTATGTCACCTTGCACATGTTAGTACACATACTACATCCATGAATAAACTATGTCACCTTGCACATGTTAGTACACATACTACATTCATGAATAAACTATGTCACCTTGCACATGTTAGTACACATACTACATTCATGAATAAACTATGTCACCTTGCACATGTTAGTACACATACTACATTCATGTTTGAACTGTTCTTGCTGTTGAAAAAAATAAGTGTAATTGGTTTGTCAGGACTTGTGACAAGTTCTAAGTTTTAGCAATTTGTACTATATTGTGAATAAAAATGCAAAGATTTCCCCACACATTATTATATCACATCATCTGTAATAATTTCAAAGTCAATCAGATTATCTTTCAGGAGTGATAAATGTCATACTTCCTCCTTGAGGATTCCTCAAGGAGGAAAATGTGCAGATATTGTATATGATTTCCTGATAGAGCTTAAGGATTCGATTGCATTGATTTGGCCATTGGTAATGATTAGAATTTCTCAATATCTGACAAAAACCATCATGTATTTTCAACCTTCTTCTTATTTATTATAAATGATTCCGTAGTTTAGTCGAGGTTCAGTCTTACTAAATGCCACTGTGCAATAATCTTTGGAAACCACACCCTTTTGTGATGGGAATAAGCTTGGTCAAAAGGTTCAGCTTTCCTCCACAAACTCTAAAAACAGCATCATTCACCATTTGACTCACCAAAAACAATACTGCTGCTGGCAGAAATGCAACTAAATCTTTCTCTTCCCTTGTTGGGGTTCCAGACTTTTTTCAAGTTCACAAAACTGCCAGGAGGGGTGGTTAAAAGCAGGATGGGTCAAGATCAATATTCCTCTATTCTGTTCCTTTATTCACTTTTAAACACCTTAAAAAGGGCAACCACTGTGACACAAAACAAGTAACTGCATAAAGTAAAAATGTATACATACTGGCCGAACATGCTAAATATATTATGGACATGTTACACATATCTTTTACATAATGTATAGCAAACACAACCAGCACAAAAGAAGTATAAATGGGGATCAGAGAGAAAAAATTAGAGGGGGTGTTGGCATAAAATCTGTGCTTCTTCAAAGTGAGCATCTGTTCATATGTGGTAGGGAAATGGGCAGGTGCCAATGCACCAAAGAAGGGCAACACTTGAGAATCTTCACACAATCAGACAAGCAGTGACGGGGGTGGTGATTCATTTCTTAATATGTGCTCTGAAATGGCTGGTGTACCTTAAGGGAGAGCTTGATATGCACCTGAGAATGAGAGCCAGTGTTGCTTTTCAATCCCCAAATCTCGCCTGCCGGGCTCCTGTTTCACATACTGGCTGTGACTGATGGCAGCAGGTGAGGCTCTGACATTCGGCCTTTGGTATTACCGTCGGGTCTGTGATGAATGGCTTGTTTATATGCAGTGGGCCATGATTGTAAATGAAGCCTGCATGCCATGATATCCGAGAGAATTTGGGTTTTTTACCCAGACTAATTTGTTCCACCTTTTTTCAATTGTCTATCTTATTAGGAAAGAATGAGTTTCTCCATGAATGCTAAATTTATGGAGAATTCATTGACATAGTCTCCTTTTTTCACTCCCGAAAGTGGCGGACTGAATTTGTGCAAGCGTTATTTGTTTTCACTGCATGCAAATCATCACAAGTTTATTGGTCACTGCTATTAACATAATATATGTATAGCATTCATCATAAACAAAAAATTAAATGAGCTAAATGCATATTAAAAAGAAGTGTTATTGACAATGAAGCAATCCCTTACTTTAAATGATTAAATAAATGCACAAAGTAGCAGTAACAGTTTAAATGCCCTATGTATCTTTAACATTTTTAATCTCATTAAGATTGCAAAAATATTCTGAGTTTGTTTGATCATTTATTCCGGCTGATAACATTCTAGAGGATATAAAAAGGAAATGGAAACAAGCTCATGGCTAGTAATTTCGATATCATGCATACTCCTAAAAAATGTGTGAAAGACAGGCATATGTTCATATATGTCAAAAATGTGCCTACCTGAGGCCATATTTTTTTAGATTTATAGCAGGCACTACACCTGGAGATAGCATTTTTCAGTTTGTTATACTGTTTTCATGAAGATTTACGCTCCATTATGCTTTATCACCAATGCAGATATGGTGGCAATAATGAAAGGGATTCAGGCCAAAGCAGCTCCTTGTTGGTTCATGCACTGCAAAAGGAACATTATCTTAAGGCTTGGACTGCTGCAAAATAAATAAATAAATAAATAAATAAATAAATAAATAAAAATATCGGACTGCTGCAACTGTTATTTCGTTTTATTTATTTTTTTCTGTTGTCCGTTACATTTTACAGTGTTTCAACGATACTTCTTAAAAATGTTTTATTTGGTTTTAGTTCCACCTCTCAATATCGTTCCTTTAATTATTCATGTTTTCAACACATTTTCGGACGGAAATTCGTGGATGAGCGAGCTAATTAGTGGACAAAATATATCAATCACGGTTTTCAACAGCAAGAGATAACATCGCAGCCATTAGGTCAAATTCACTCTTATGCTAATACGCATGTATATTGAAATATACACCTCAAGGATAAACACCGATATCCCCCAGGCTGGCTGCGTATTCTTGATTGGTTTATCTTTCTGTTTTCACCTGACTAATTACACCACATTTTATGAGGCCCGCATAGTGACAGTATGAGGAGGATAGCTTGGTGTCAGGCACAGCTATAGTATATTTAGCACTGGCTAGGGAAACAGATCTTAAAGTCAAGTCGCGCGGTGTTTTTGTTACATTGGAACTCCACCCATCTCACGGCTGAGGTATACAATCAAAAGCTGTTCTAGTTGCAATCCACAACATATATTTTCCAGAAAAGGCTTCGGGGTCAGGATAGACTGTTGTCATGCTTGAGAGCGATTAGTTGTGCGTTGCTGAAAGCATGACCGTTGAAATGGTTCTGGGGTAGTAAACATAAGGGGCAGTGAGACCCAGTGGCATTTTTCATATAACGAACACCCCATCAGGACAGGGGAATACGGGCGGCTTCTATTTAGAGAGTGAGCTGATTCAGACGAACAGCGTCCAACTTGGAATGAGAACTCCAGAGCCTCACTCCGGCGGACTAAAAGGGGCTTAAAGGCATTTGATATAATAATTAAAAAACCTGAAATGGATAATAATTTACAGGAAGATGGTGATAGGGCCGAGTCTGTTCTGAATTTTTCAGAATTACAGGATGACCCTACTGGGGCAGGTGTTGTCGACGATGAAGACGAAGTCGAGGAGCTACGCAACAGGTAGCCTGCATTTCCTCACGGTCTAACAGGTTTATTTAAATAAACATGATCTCAGTTAAATCTTTTGTTCTTTTCAGTGACTCTGTTTCGATTGATAGGACTGTTTATCCTTGAGTCTTTTGTTTTTTGATTATAAATGTTACACTTAAGGCAGGATGGGTAATGATACAGCTTGTTTGTTAAGATCATTGATTATTCTAACTTTGTTGAAGCAATAAGTATACAGAAATGTCCTTAAACCCCAAAACCTACACTTTTAACATGGCTGTGAAACTTTATCAATTAACTCAAATTGAATTTACTCTGGTAAAACAATTAGGACCTGCAGAGATGGATTAGGCAATAAGTAATTGCATAATAATACAATGGTAATGGTACTGAAAATATGGAAAAGCCAATGAATGATTTTGTAGTTTTATCATTATGAAAACGACAAGCTTTACTTTGCAAATGGTTGCAAAATTGTGTTGTCCCACGAATGAGTGAATTTAAAAAATGAGTGGACTTTGAAATAGTAAGCATATAAGATAGAATGTAACCTTGTTTCATTAGTCAGTCTAGTGAGATGATGGTCATGGAGGCAAATACTTGCAGAGAATATTTCATGGACTTCTTGAGAGATAGTAAAACAAGCACAATATTGTCTCTCAAAAGTCTGAGTAAACCAATTTTCAATGCCCTTTTTAGGACTTAAATACAATTGGCTGAGACTGAAAAAGTCATACTCAGAGTTTTCTAAGGACACGTTTTGAAAAGCTGGTGATGAATGAATGTCATATTACCAGACTCTGTCAACCAGCAGGTGACAAATTGAGGTTGGAATTGTTGTACTAATGTTTCTGATGATGTCAGAACTTCGCTATGTGTTCTGAAGTATATTGAAGATGCCTTGAAACTTCTTTCAGATATCTATGTTAGACTCATTGGTAATTTACAACATAAAATATAGTTGCTAATATTATTAATATGTCTTTCATATCATCTGACTTTCTTATTCGCAGTGATTGCTTTTTTATAGGATTATGTTGTAGAACATTATGCCATCCATGTATAGGATAGTTTTACTGAGGAAAAAGGTTTATTCTGGCCTGTTCAGACATATAGCAGGGTTTTTAACCCAAGATCCCCTAATAGGAGTGATTGAGTAGAGCCCCTCAAATACTGAGAAAAATGGCATTCTGTGGACTATCAAACTGACTGGTTCAGGGGGTTAGTTTGTGCAGGGAGACTGGAAACACTATTGGTATTGCATGTTCCATTTGTTTTTGGACAGAGAGAGAAGAAGTGATATGGGGTGATATGTTTCACAAGTGTGCTACAGGTGACACATGGTATATGACTTGAAAGAAGTACATGTTGCACAGCGTATGTAATATGCTTTAATATGGCATACAGTTTAGGCTGCCCAGCACGCACTGCTATCATTCCTTTTTACAGATCACTTACAAGGCCTGCCTGTTAGGCCTAGTATCAATGGTTACCTACTTATCCACCACCTTCTTATGACAGTTTTCCAGGTTATCAGCTTCTGAAATCTAACATAAAACAAGACACATGAAGTGCATTACCTCATGTTTTTACTTTACTTAAGTCTCCAAGAGTGAAATATTTTTAATTTGAAAAGTGGAAAGAAATAGGCAAACAAGTAAATTCTGTCTGATAATACCTTTCATTCCAGAAATCACTGAGGCACAGACTAGACTAATAGCCTGTGGGTGCCTACCATGTAATTGGCAGAAACCAATGCAGCAGTAATCTGAAGAGACCTGGTCAACTTTAACTCACCCCTGCAACTCTTGGGGTCATGCCAATTGTGCCTTGCTTTTGCAAATTCCCAGTTGTATTTGGCTATCAATACAGTCCTGTCTTGAACCCTAAGAGTGTAGGCAAAAGGACATAGGGGACATTAGGCTTTTGAAGACTACTCATACAGATTGAAACACTCTGTACTTAGAAATCCAGTAGACTTTTTGCTTCCATTCCTTTCAGTATCTTCAACGGCACTATGATCTCCCTGATCCCACTGCTATGCTACCTGAACATGCACTGGAACTTTGGAGATGAATTACACAACAGTTGTCTGTTGTACTGCCTTGCAAGCCTGTGACTATTTTTCACATTACGAGCCAGGAAGTGCTCCATAGAAGAGATAGCACAGATCTCTCCCAGATGACACCTCGTACCCAGAAAGCCCCTAAAGAGCGGCTGGGGGGTGCTGAAGTAGCCCCCTTGCTGATGTAAGACCATCACATCCCCATGGAACAAAGCCAATTATGAAATTATATCCTACCACTGCAAACTTCCAGTCTATAGTTAGCTATAGACATAACTTAGACTTGAACAAAGTGATATCAAAGCCAAATGGCTCAGCTTGCACCTGAAGCATGTTTACTGACTGGGTTACTCAGGAGTCCATAAAAATCTCATTTATGACTAAAATTGTGTACATTTGGTGTCACTTGTTTAATGTAATACTGTTATTTAAGGACAAAATAAAACTGAAGGAAACAAGTCAGCTGCAGATCCAACATACATAGTTTAGATCCATAATCCCAGCATTGCATTATGTAACTATTCAAAATCATTAGTTCTGATAATTGAACTGAAATCTAACAAGATGTCCAAAACAGACAAACAGTATTACACTCAGCCTTAAACAAAATTTACATGATACTTCATTGAGTTACTGTTGTACATGCTATACTAATGAAAACTTTGATAGAATTAAGTGTTGAGTTACCATCAAGCTGTTCTCTCTTTCTGTTCCCTTTCAGTTTGAAGCAAATAGTTCAAGATGAATCCGTGAAGCCAAGACTCCAGTGCGTCATGATGGACCCCTCCTTCTCCATGGTGACGGTGCAAAGCGAGGACAGTGGGATTGTGTGGGAGACGGCCTCCAGTAGATGCTCCACCCCCTGGGCCTCTGAGGCCAGCTCCACCTCAGAGGCCTACAGCCTGGAGGGCTCTGGAACTCAGGGAAAGATCGTCATCATTATGGACGAGGAAAAAATTGTAAGGAAAAGGAAAAAAAGCAAGGGCAAGCTTGGGGAAAGATTTAAAAGACCATCTTCAAGAAATTTCCCTGGGGGAAATGAAAGACCTTTGATGACTGAGGTTTCTGTGCCTAATGTAAGATCTGAACATACAGATGAAAACGGGGGGCCAGCAGAGCCTAAACTGGATAAAGAACAAGAGTTATTTAGCCTAGTGGCTGAGGGCTATGAGATACTGAACATCGTAGTGCCTACAAGACTTGCTACGGTGGATGAAGAGGAAAGCACAGAGATGACAGACAACTTATCTTATTTGGAGGAGAACCCAAAGATTAAGTCAAATGCAAGATATGAACAAACAGAATCAATGCAAATCAGTCCTGAGATTGTTGAAATAGAGGAAGATGACCAGGTAATAGTAGAGATAGAAGCAGTTAACTTAGAGTCCACTGAACCAGAGCCCACTATTGAAACAGCAGATAAACCATCTCGAAGGGATGGAACCAGTGACATGGATTATTTTGAGAAGTTTACACTGTTGGATGAGCATAAACCAGATGATACTGCTGATTTAGAGCAGGAACTGGAAACAGGTGACACTGAAGTAAATATAACTTCCCAAAACGTTGGGGAATCCACTAAAGCCACGTCAGCCCCAGATGAAACCTTTGTTTTCGTCAGTGATGCTGAAATAGAGAGTGAGCATCTTGATGAAGTGTTTTACGGTGGCGGACTCTATGATGAACCCAAGCCCCATGAAGATGAGGAGGCAGAAGACAGTGTGGATGAGGGAGAAACGTTAAAATCCCCCCTCAAGGAGAGTGGGGCAGACTTATTTGGCAGTGAAGAGACTATACTTACACCTATCTTCCTCTCCCCAGGACCACCCAAAATCATTGATCCCATTCTCCTTGAGGAGCCCACCGCTATGTCATTCCACTACATGGATCTCTATGAGGACGCAGTGGGGGTTCGAAAGAAGGAAGAGGATTTCTCGGACGTGGAGAGCGTAGTCTCTGAGACATCTTTTCAAAGGAGGTTGTCTGACTCTGATGATGCAGGCGGATACTTGGAAAAGTTCATCTTAAAAGATGAGACACCTGTGGTTGAAGATGAGCACATCAAAGATCATCCCCCAGAGGAGGGCAAGTTAAGAATGTGGTCACAAAGCAAATTTGAACTCACGGGTTGCTTAACACGTGTAGTGGAAGAGGATGACACTCAGGAAGCAAAGAGAGAAGAAAAAAGTGAAGGAGAGGGACTTAGAAGATGTCTTAGTCCACATGAAGAAAGTGAATCAGTTGCTGTGATGTCACTAGACAAGAGTGAAGATCTACCATCTCAGGATGCAGATCTGAAGGAGGATTTAACTATGACTAAAACAAAGAGTCTGGAGCTATGCGATGAGGTATTTGAGCTGGCTAAGGACGTTGAAAAGATAGTGGAGGATAAACAAGAGATTGAGGATACACAGTCTTCTGATTGTCTGACAAAAAAGGAAGTGGCCATCACTAAATCTGAGGAAATATCAGAGGAAAAAGCTGGCAAGATGGAAATTGTTAAAGATGAAATAGAAGAATCAGCAGTAGCTAAAATCCCTGATACCACAAACAAGGAAACAGAAGAAATTAAAGGAAAATGTGAAGAGGCTTCAGAAACTGGAAAAGGTACTGAAATTGCAGTTTCCACGCCTGGTGAAACCTCTATTGAGGAAGCCAGTAATACGACAGAAGACATAGCAGCTGAATCAGTAGAAGATCAGAGTCCTAAAAGAATGTTGAAAGATATAGTCCCAGAGTGGGATGAAATCAAAATACCAACTAAAAAGACTGCTGAAGGTAAGGAGTCAGGAAAAACAGTCCCTGAAATAACAGTTGATGCACCAGAAGAAACGTGTGAGGAAATAGTCACAGAGAAGGAGGCTGTTAAAGACAAAACTGAAAAATTAGTGGATGAATATGTTAAAGGAAGACCTGAAGAAGAAAGTGTAGATGAAGAGGTTGAAGTTATAAATGAAGAAGTAGTCACCAAAATAACTGATGTTATGCCTGAAAAAACACAGAGCATAGACACTGATAAGGAAGTTATTAAAGATGAAGTTATTGATAAGGGTGAATCGGTTGCTGCCCTGGAGGCTGAATTCACACACCAGGAAATTGTGACTGAAGATGTATCTCAAAGCAAAACTGAGGAAACAGACATAGTTCTTGAGCCTGACAAAACAGAAGAACTTAAAGATGAAATTGTGACTGAAGATATATCTCAAAGTAAAATGGAGGTAACAGACATAGTTCTTGAGCCTGACAAAACAGAAGAACTTAAAGATGAAATTGTGACTGAAGATGTATCTCAAAGTAAAATGGAGGTAACAGACATAGTTCTTGAGCCTGACAAAACAGAAGAACTTAAAGATGAAATTGTGATTGAAGATATATCTCAAAGTAAAATGGAGGTAACAGACATAGTTCTTGAGACTGACAAAACAGAAGAACTTAAAGATGAAATTGTGATTGAAGATATATCTCAAAGTAAAATGGAGGTAACAGACATAGTTCTTGAGCCTGACAAAACAGAAGAACTTAAAGATGAAATTGTGATTGAAGATATATCTCAAAGTAAAATGGAGGTAACAGACATAGTTCTTGAGCCTGACAAAACAGAAGAACTTAAAGATGAAATTGAGCAAATAATTCAGAAACCAGAAAGCGAGGCTCAGGAAATAATCACAGAAAGTGATATTACTGTATCAAGTGTGCAGACTAAGGCTAAAGATCAATCGGAATGTGACCATCCACATGATATTAATGTAGCTACAACTGAGAACGTTCCTGAACAAAAACTCCCAGTTCCAGCACTGGACATGAAAACAGACATACTTGAGCAGGATGCCTTAAAGTCAGAAAATGAACCAACATCTGAGATGGGGCCCCAGCTTCCAAATGAAGCATCTGCAGAAGATGAATCTTCTTTGCTCAAAGAAAAAGAAGAGGTTTTTTTGCTGGAGAATAACAGCCCCCAGCTTCTTAACAACACCCAAGGTGATACTGAAGCATTGAAAGATGGTCAGGAAGATCAAATACTTAAGGAAATGGAAAAAGATGTTCTAGGTATTCTGGAGTGGCCCAAGCCTAATAAATCAATGGCTGATTGTAGGATTGTCCCAAAAAGAGAAACTTCACAGCTGAGGTTGTCGCCCTTGGTTCCAGCTGAAGAAGAGGAGGAAGAGGAGGTGGTGAGGGTGGATGAGGATGGACTGGTGCAAGATGAAGGCCCGAGTCCTCCTCTCAGGAGTTTCTCACCTCAGCAGGATCTCTCTGCTTATGGCAAACAGGCCCTGCTCTCAGAGCCTGAACCTTACCAGTTTTTACACCATGATGAGGCAGTAGCTGATGAGCTGGGCTATGAAATGATCACCCAGCAAGAGGCGAGAGAGCTTCCAGAAACAGAGGCCGAGGCAGGCAAAGACACCGATGCTGAAGAACATGCTGATGGAGGCCTTGACTCTATGGAAGAGGCCAGCCAAGGGATTGAGGGGATTATGAGATCATTGAGCCCTTGGATGAAACCCCCCTATCTGAGGCTGAACTGGCAGCAAGGGAGTTGAGAAGACAAGCAATGGACACGTTTTGTTTAGAATGCCGGTGCCCAATTTCATCAAAAGATAAGCTCTTTGGTGAGCATCGAGATCATCAAGTAGCTTCTCTGGAAAAAGCATATGATGACATAAGGGTAAGGGCTCAAATAGAAGGCTTTGAGGGAAATAAAGGTGGAGCAGTGGTCAGGGTGCTGGATTCTGGATCATGGAGTATAGGCTTAACCTCAAACCAGAGTAATTTAATTAAATATATAAGAACCCTATATAAATTTGTTACAGAGTCAGTAACACAAACTGATTGTAATTTGTCAACCTTTTCTCCTTAAACGGCGTATCACACTTATTTCATCTGTCATAGTGCATATTGTTTACCAAATTCATCTTGTCTTGATATGAGGCTAACCAAGATGGTGAATTGTTAGGGGTTCCGATAGCCTTTTAACTGAAAACATTATTATTTAGTAAAAAAGAGCCTCCCTCCAATATCATTCAACCACCACAAATTCTGGACTCAGAGAAGGACAATAGGAATATAATGCATGCATGTATGATTACATTCCTATATTGAAATCTGATTGATAATGTCAGTATTATTTGTGGTTTGAGGAACACAATGAAATACACTTTTAAAACACTTCCTGGTAGTCTTGGAATAATTACCTACAGAGATTCTGAAACCATTTACGCAGCAGAATGCAGCAGGAAGTTTCCCACAGGCCTGTGGTCATGAGTTCAGCACCCTGAGCATTGCTTCACACTGTTCCCACACTAGGGGCTATGTTGTCATGCTCTACTTTGATCGGTGGAAAAGGTCTTCTGTGACATCATTTCATGACCACAACTGACATCTGATCCACCTGCACTGTCTCTTGGGTGCCAGCATTTCAAACATACCTATCTGCTGTCAAGCTCAAATCTGGCTTTCTCCGTGTACATGTTTGTCTCTTGTTTTTGTTTTTCAGTCCTGGTAGCAATTGTTTTATAGCAGGTAATCAAATGATATGAAAAATTACCTCAGGAAAAAAGGCGTGTAATTCCCGTGCTTCATTTTATTGGATCAAGCAACACATTATAGCTCACTTTTTCAATATCATGAATCTAAATGAAGAACAAGCAAACAATATCACGCCACTAATTGTGCTGATAGTACTTCCAGCATGCCAAATGCCAAAGACAAAAGTGGAACAAACAATTCTTTCATATGCTGTCCACAATGGATTAATATTCTTCAGTACTTAGAAGATATAAGCAAGTGAAAACAAAAGCAGCCTCATTAGCCACAAATATGGTTTGATGAAAGTAAATCTAATATGCTATCAAGTGGGGTATCGCAGAAGTGACTTGCATTTTAAAAAGACAGAATATGTTCAAGGAGGACTCAGACTGGCTTTGCACCAGTGTTTGGTAATAACTCACTACGATTTGATACCCCTAACGCCAGTGCTTTCTCAATGTAATGGATAGCGAGTGCTGGAAGAAAATACATTGATAGATCATGTACAGGAGGCTGTCAGTGGGGTTTTCCTTGCACTTTGCTGGCCTGGTTTATGAGGAGTGGAGAGGAGTAGAGTGGCCAAAACAGTTGGTGTCCTCTGCTCAAAATGGTTTATAAATACCCCATGCAACCTCATGCCTAAAAACCACTCACTATCATGGTGCTGCATACAGCTAGCTACACACCTCTGTGGGAGTTTTTTTTCCCCATCTGGCATTGTAGAAATGTTTTATGGGAATTCCAGTGCTGCTTTAGGGTCGACAAACAGTTAGGTTGTTTTTCCTTTCGTGTGGTGGATAGAAATCTAATTCTGAAATCTAATTCTGCTTATCTGCCCAGTCTTTCTAGCGTCAGCCGTTTTGAGAGCTTCAAGCGTCTGACTCAAGCTTGTATGCACAAATCAGCTGTTGTTGGAGCAGTGCTGGGGAATATCAGAGAGGCCACGCCTATTCGCTCCCTAATGTTCTGCATACAATTTTGTGCTGTAATAAGAGTCACTGTTCACTTGGATATGAGCTGTAAAATTCTTTATCAATCATAAATAATATCTTTGGAATGTTATTTCCCCTTGCAAGTACCAGGCGTTCTCAGTTAATAAGAGTGTATCTTCTCTGACACTATCTTATATAATCTTTGTTTTCAGAATAAACTGAGCGAGTACATTGCTGTCTTACAAGGAAGATCAGAAAATATTACTGACCTGGTTTCTGAACTTGAATTGGCATACAATTCAGTAGAGGTAAGGGATTAAAACCATTCTTTTCTTTTCTATCCAAGGCAAGCATTGTGATAGCAAATCTTATTTTCATCATCCTTATTTTCACCATGCTTTGGAATGTTTAATGTAGTATTAGAATTTCCATATCTATATGTATATATGTTTAATATTTAACATCCTCCAAATGCTGACTGAAGCTTGTAAGATGTTACAGCCAATCACAGAGGGCCAAATCTGTATGAAACTATAAAGAAAATCTGTGATTAATCAATGGCAAAAGACATGGCATGGAAGCTCAGTGTATGCTTAAATCTTACTGCTTTTTTTTTTTTTTTTTAAAAAAAAGAAAACAATAAGATATCTTTGAAAAAAGGAACAACAAAATCATATTCAGATGAATGACTGCATAGAATGAATGGTTAGTCTGTATGGGCATTGAGTTTTCTGTTCTTTTTAATGATATTTTGGTCCCATAACGTACCATTCAGGAGCATTGTAAGAGCAGTGAGCAGAGTCTGGATGAGCAGAATGACGAAATCATGAAGATGGTGATGGATCAGTATAACGAGATGTCTCAGAACATGGAGGAGGAGAAGAAGGTGAAGCTGGAGCAGCTCTATGATCGGATCGTCTCCTTCCAGGAGAGCATCGACTCTGCCAAGGAGGCACTGGAAAAGTCCACCAAGGAGCTTGAGGAACCTGACCAGCTCGCTTTTGTGTCTGTAAGTAAGATACAGTGCGTTAGTTTGGTGACTGAACTGAGTTGATTTAAATGTACATGCGTATGTGCTCAAGTTGCTGGGCTATATGCTACAGTATGCACAGGCCTGCTGTCGTGGTAAGCGTTTCACCATAGAGGAGGTTCTCCTGTCTACTGTCATTAATGCAATACTCTTGAATTAGATATCATACTGCTGACTATAAATGACTATAATGTAATGTAATACAGCTCTCATATTAAAATATAGCAACATAATGAATATTGTAATATTGAAGATCAATCCTTTATAGTAAACTATAGTCAGTTAAGTAATTGCCTAAATAATGTAGCAAATGTTTCTTGCGTCAAATTCAAAACTGGTCGATAGTGTGTCTCTCTAGCCCAATTTCATAAACTTCAAGCTGCTGATATCAAGCTAGCCAGCTAAAACAAGTACATGGTGTGGTGTAAAATGGAGAAAATGTAAGGGAGGCAGCACAGATACAGTGTATCACAACATATGCTAATCATTATGACTGCAATCTTCCTTTGACATTGAAATGATAGGTTTGCATTGTGGTAGCTTTAGAGGAAAAGAACTGTAGAAGAACGTTTGTATCCAAGTACTGGCTGACTGCATCTTGGCACTTCAGTTCACGCAAAATTGCCCCAGAAAGAAGACATCTGTATTCCCTTGCAGGCAAACACACCAGGTGAACGCAGCTTGATCCAGCTGTTTATTTCACACTTTTCTTATTATTTTCCAGCTTTGGCAGCCATACAGTGGAAACTACCAGAACTCCCTTCCCTTCCCTTCCCTTCCCTTCCCATCACCACCCAAAAAAAAAAAAAAATCAGCAGCTGTCTCTTTGATATCTGTCACCGGGCTCTTTCCTGTCCAGACATCATGAGATCTCTAATTTTCCATTTTGCTCACCACAGAAAGTACACTTAATTTTATTTTTTGGCTGCTATTTTTACACTTCTGTCTGGTATATGATAAACTGAACTAAATACTAGATACACTAAAACATTTAGTTCTGAAAGACCTTCAGCAATGGTGAAGCATTTTCAGCACATTGACACTAAACTATAACTTGTAAAGGAATAATTGTTATGGAGCTGGAAATATTCACATTGAAGTGTGTTCAGGTGTTTTATCCTTCTAGATCAGCCTTATTTTTGTTTTGTAATTGTATGGATTTAATATTTTAAATTATGTTTTGCTGTGGTAGAGCTAGTAGTTCTATTATAAGAATAAACATTATTAATATTTATGCAGTTCATTTACTGTCAACAGTGAAGGTTTTTTTTTGGCTTGGTTTTGCTTGCATTACATTTTTCCAGTTCAGCTGTGAAACACCCACTTTATACATTAAATATTTTCCAAAGGATGCTTTTCCAAGAGGTTCACCACATTATTCCGTTTCCATGTTCATTACGTCTGTCAGTGGTTTTTAGTGTAGTAGTCCTGTCATCCTCAGACACATGATTCAGTCATGTATCATTTTACTCCCGCATGGATTACTGTTGTTCTTCTAATCTGTATATCCTCCTTTAAAAAGCATTACCATTGTCAGAAATCACTCATTTAATCAAATATTTCTCCTTCTCTCCTACCCCCAGTCATCCAAAGACATTAACACGAGGTAACTGGAATATGTTTGTTTCACCTGTGTACACACCTATAACAGCTGGCTGAGCAAGCCCACTATAATGGGTTGCGTGAAGGACGTTTTTATGTTATATGCATGGAGCTTAGAGCTGTTATGTGTTGTTAATTTAAAACTGAAGCAAAATGTGTTTTATGTTGCACTGATATCTGTGTCTGATCTAGCTTTTTTTTTTAGAACGATATCTAGCATGCCACACAATGAGCTAATTTCTGGACTAACCAAGTATGGCAGCAATTTGTATGAGATAAGCACACTGTTACTACATAGATGTAATCACAGCTAACTATGTTGTCTGCAATTACCAAAATGAACTGCAATACTAAATTGGACAACCAAATAAATGTTTTGGGAATTCTAAGAAACAATGTGTGTGGCAGCCCTACTTTCTCTGAATGAACACACCTTTGTAGTTGAGGCAGTTTAGTTTAGTGTTGGAGTGAATCCTCATTTCTGTCCAGTAGTCCTGCCATTTAGTTGCCTGATGTGTCACCCAGTGAGGGAGAGTGTCAGTTGACAGCACATCTCCTGGTGCATTGCTTCATTAGATTAGATTGGGTTTATGCCATCCACTTGTACCAGATACATATATTTCGCAGTCAGGTATGGTCTGTAAATGGCAATACCAACTTTGCATAAATTGGAAAGCCGCATGTTCTTGGGCGTGGTTTGTTTTGCAGAGTTTGAAGTGTATAATGGAATTCACATGAGTGTTCCTTTATCCTTGGACTAATTTGTAACATTGCATGTACCTTTGTGTCATTATTGTAAAAAAAAAAAGACCAAAAAATACTTGCTTGTTATTATTACCTGTGTAAAAGACTGTTGCAATGTAAGTACATTTTAAGCTCTGTTTAAGTAGTTTAGCTATAATGTAGACTCTAGACTGACTTATCCGAGTCTGTTTCACAGTTTTGTCATTCATTTTCCAATGGCAATCATTTCACTTCACTTGAAATATTGCCTAGTACATATACATAATGCACATGCGTGTATCTCAATGACAACAATATAATAATTTTGTTTAAATATAATATTTTCTCATTAACACAATCATCTCCATGGGTCATGGGTGTAATATATCAAGTAATTAAATAGTTAACACAAAGGCATTTGAACAAGAGCTCAAGTTCAAGTTTAAGCATTGCATTGTAAGGTTAAAAAGTTGCCCACATTTCTGCAAACTGTAGCATCGCATAGTAAGAGAGTTTGTATAAAAATGGGTGAAATTTGTTCATTTCCCCTCTGCTAATAGGCTGACCACAGCTCTGGATACTGCCCTATCACTGGAGCTCACCCCCAGTGCCTTCCCTCTGTTTGAGGACTATGCCAAGAACCCCTCTGGTAATGGACAGAAGGAGCTAAAAGGAATCCCAGGTGAATGAGTGTTTGATATTTTCATTCTGGTCTTTTGGGGATTTTTATTAACTGTAAATTGATTAAATAGCTGTTGTGTGCTTAAATAGGGAGCAGTGAAAAGTCAGCCTTTAGGGAGATTTATAATACAGTCTTAGAATATGATTGGGGTGATACACTTTGGTTCTGTTTCCATATGTGTATATGTGCTTAGGAAAGAAAAAATTACATTTGCATCCAGAGAGCATATTTAGAGGCATGCTGGCTGGTTGGTACATTTTGAAAAGCAGGCTTCAAGAGATTTTTCTGTATGATTATAAACACATAAGATCCTGTTAAAAAGCTGGTAGAGAAATGTCGACTATAGCCATGTTTGGAAGATTCATCTTGCTTGAAAATCATAATTTACCATAGACAACTTTCCTACCCCATGTGTTTATGCACGTATTGGAAAGCGTTCAATATTCAATATTCAGAAAATGATATTTTCTCATGAAAATGTGGTTGAGTTGGATGTACAGATGGTGTTAGCATGTGATATTGTATACTATGATAGTTTGTGTGTGATGCCACTCCCAGTCCCTCAGAAACCCCACCTACAAGCACAGGAGTCCAACTCAGCCACCAGCACCTCTGTCACCGTTTACTGGACCGTCAATGAGGGTGACATCATCGACTGTTTCCAAGTCTATTGTATGGAGGAGCCCCAAGGAGGTACAAACATCTGAAAAGTTTTAGTAATAGGAAGTGCAATTTCCATTCCCAGAGCTGGGAGACAGATTCCTATCTTTATGAGTTTTTATCTAGTTCCACTTTCCATTACCTGCCTCATTTTCCAGTTGCAGTGCATTTTCAGAAAATTGCTACAACGTAGTACAATCTCCACTTGATCAAATAAGAGTGTGTTTTTACATCGGTAAAAGAATCTGCCCCTAGTCATAAGTTCACCTTAATCAACACAGAGAAAGTGCAGAGAAAAAGTTATTTGTCCTGCAGTTAAACTCATAATTAAGTGTAAAGAAAATGAATCCCCCCTCCTCATCTTCTATGGTTTATCCCATTGAAGTTCAAGTCAGCCACCCCCACCCACACACACACACACAAGGGACATGGGTATCGGAAAAAGATGTATTCATAGCGCTTGTCATCTGTGAATTGACTGGGACAATTTTTCCACCCTTACATAATGTTAAATATATCCCCCTAAGTGCAGTGGTTTATAACAGACACCACTCTTTCATCTTACCCTCTGCCATCTTTGTTCAGAAGTTAATTAAACAAGAAACACCAGTACTAAACATGTTACGGCCACTTGATTTGCTCTCAATTGTCTCTGCTGTCCTCAAATATCAGTAGGTGCTGAAGGGTTCTCTTAAAAAGGCATAATACTATGTTCATATGTCCAGCTTTGCTGATTAAACGTTTCCAGTGAAATCACAATCTTTATGGCAGCATTACTGCGAATAGGGGGCATTGGGAATTAGAATGAGCTCAAAAGTACCTGTGCTCCATGTGGCCACTGTGTTGTAATCAGTAGCCAGCCTGAAGTTCTCTGGCTCATGGTGACTGTTCTGCATTTGTAGTGGATCGTGCTGTCAACACTATGGTCTAAAATCAGCCAACATTTGCCTTTAAAGCCCCCCAGAAGACAATCACAGAGCAGAAACATAGTATTTCATACAACCTGGGAGGGATTGTGCCCTCATTTTCTCAGTAACCATAAAATATGCAGGAACGTACATAAAATGGGTATTTATGAAGTTGAATAAAGGAAATTTAAATTGACTTCAGTATCAATTATTTAATGTGTACATTGCACAACACCTTTGCAAAATCACAGGATGTGATATGTCAAATGAAAAACCCCAGAATGAGCCAGCCGGACTTTGATTTAGATATAAATGCATATGCAGTTTTTTTTTTTTTTTTTTCACAAACACAGGTTTCAAAGGTTTAGCAAGGAAATGTTAACAGTTTGCAAACTTGGCCAAACTGTTTTGTAAAGACAGTAGTAATAACTTAATATATGACAAGTGTTCTGGTGGATATTGGAAAAAGATCATTCTCTTGGGCACTTATCAATAATTTCCCACTTTCATTTAATGTGAAAGATGCTGAATTCTATCTGTATCCACTGTTTCCCTTACCACAGTAGAGTGTTGTGACTGTACATGGAAATATAAAAAAATATATTAACTGTAATGTGAAACAAATATCAGTAGTTTGAATTAGAGAAATATTGGTTTATGGAGCTGTTATATTGTGATGAACATTCAGCTAGTAGCCAGTTATGATTACTGCTAATTGTATTTAAAAATCTGAGAAACAATTATTTTTATTTTCATAATATTTCAGAATTTTTGTAATTCTGAATGGGATGTAGGTTCCAAATTGTTCCATCAGACTCAAATTGAGACCCCAGGCTGGTTTACAATAAATCTGTATTCAGATGTATATCAACCCCTCCCACAGTGGGTTATGTCTGATTATTGGATGGTGTTTGCCCTTTGACCCCAGCCATATCTGAGGAGTACAGAGTGACTGTGAAAGAGAGCTACTGCACGCTGGAGGACCTGGAGCCAGACAAGTTTTACAAGGTGTGGGTAATGGCGGTCAACTACACGGGCTGCAGTCTTCCCAGTGAGAAGCTGTCCTTCAGAACAGGTCAGTAGTCACCATTTCCCAACTTACCCATATTTACAGCTTTGATTCTGTATACCGAAGCCTGGCAAACTCCAGCTCTGACAATTCGTCGTAAACCAGTATTCCCCCTGAGAGCAGACCTCATTTCAAACACATGTACTTGAAATTAGTATTGTATATATTTCATATGTATTATGGGCTTCTTGCAACAGTTTGTACATTTTATGCCCCTGTCCCACCTGCAAAGAAACCTATGCTTTTATCTTTTTCATTTTAGTCAGGCATAGTCCTCTAAATGTCTTTTATTACAAAGTGCTACAAACCACTTCCTATATGATGGTCTCTACAAACTGCCAGAAGTGAAGGCGTATGTTGGTACTGCTTGTGGTACAAAAGTGTAAGCTGTATAAAAAAAGCTAAGTAACCCATATCACATATGAAGCACACACATGCAAATCACCCCTGCCCTCCGTGCCCTTTAAGTGACCAGCTCCTCGTGTCCGTGACAGCTGCCAGCTAGTGGAACCCCTGGGCCAAGCGGCTGGGTGTTAATGTGAGGGTACCAGTTTCGCTCTTGTGTTCCAGCGCCTTCCGTCCCAGTGATTGACACGGAGCGCTGCACGGTGTGCTGGGACTCTGCCACCATCCGCTGGAGCCCCACCCACCCAGACGCAGTGGAAAGCTACACCCTGGAGTACTGCCGACAGTACGCCTGCGAGGGGGAGGGCCTTAGGTGGGTCACATGACAGATTATTGTACACTCTCATTTAACACTGTGTCTAATATACATTGCCGAGGGAAACACCACACAAATACATACACATGTATATTGTGTCTCACATCACAGTGAATTACTACATTTTGCTGATCCGTTTTAATTGTATATGTACATAGTGATTTTGTCGAATTTCTTGAACCTTTCTACGGTTGTTAATTTCCATTAATGTTTTTCTGTATGTAAACCCTTTGTTCTTCCTTACTCCATAATTTACTTTCTAATATTTAATTCTTCCTCAAGGTAGACACAATCTCTTATGTATTTGTACACTTTCTGTCTCTCATCCTCTCTAATTACCTTTTGCTGGCAGACAGTCATTTTTTCATCCTTGCACTCTCATAATCTCAGTGATTCTCATCTCTGGCTCCCCAGAGGACAAACAAAAATACATTATTATGGAACTGTCACTGTGGGCTGTCATGTTCCTTTGTATATGTTAGGGCTGCACAATTAATGGATTATTAATCATAATCATAATCATGATTATGGCTTGTGCTTTTGATGAATACCCTCCACTTGAAGCAGGGCCACTGCATCAGATTAAACACTTTTAATTAGCTGGAGTATGTAGGTGAAACTGTAGCGATCCTTTAACGTTGCTACTGTACCAACAAAAGAATGAGCGAAGGAGCACAATGACATCAGAAGCATTCTTTCTGTTGATCTTTAGGGGTTAAAAGATCAGTTAACTTTGACAGTAATTATCATCCACTATTTTCTTTCATACTCACGTTCGTTCTCACAAAATATTTATTGAAGACTGTGGTCTTTATTTCTTGTTCTTAATATCATGTTTAATAATTTTATTTTTTTTTCCATTCTCCAGAATCTATAGTGTAACCCAATGACTGCCCTGTTCCTATGCACAGGTCCATAGCTGGGATACAGAAATGTGAGCAGAAGGTTCTCCTGAACCCGAATGAGAACTACCTGTTCTACATCAAAGCTGGAAACTCCTCTGGAGCCAGTGAGCAGAGTGAGGCTGCTCTCATCTCCACCAGAGGTGAGACAGCATCCACACACTCCTAAAAAGGGTGCTTAGTGTATGTGCGTCAGATACATAAACACCCAGGTAAAGTTCTTTGTTGGACATACTGATTCCATTCACAACATTAATTAACAGCCTTGCACAGGCTACCTGGTTCAGTGTGTACTTTGTGGATGTCCAACAAAAAGTTTTTTTTTGTGAAACTTGATATAGAAACATTTTTTTAAAAATAAATTAATTTTTTGATTGCTAAAAGCACTATTGTTACCATTGCAAGTGCCCAATAATTTACTTCAGCAGAGGCATTAAAGAGAACTTTGTGGCCGTTTCACAGAGAGTATATCTGTCTGTTTCTATTAATCCTTCCCAGTCTATCCGTCAATCTGGCAGGCCATTAACGGCCTGTCTAGACACTGCATCAAACAGTGGTGTAATTCTCTTTTGCCATTCGTCTTTGCGGGCGCTGCTTTACGTGATCTGTGTCCCGTTTGTTCCCTTCGGCCCCCAGGCACCAGATTCCACTTGCTGACGGATACCGCCCACCCGGCCCTGGAGCTGTCTGAGGACAAGGCCACGGTGCACTATCACGAGGAGGCCTTCATCCAGCGCGCTACAATCAATGAGTAAGTCACCCCCTCTTTCACCCTCCACCCCTGAACCAGAGAGACCTCCATGACCATTGAGTGTAAGAGCCTTGGGAATGCCACGCTTCCCAAAAAAATACAAATTGAAAAATTGACAATAGATTTTTTGTAATACTGTATCCATATCATGTATGAGAAAAACTTGAGCTACATGTGTTTATTTCCCTCACTACATTGGCCAAGGTGGAATTTGGTGGAAAAACAGCCTCTCCAAACATCAGGCAAACACTAATATGACCCTTGAAATGTTTAGCTGGTGTGTCATCAGTCATGTCTTGTTATGGACACTTGTGTGCGCCCTCAGGTGCTTGACAATCCAAGGGGAGCTCCTTCCACCTCGTGGGTACCACTATTGGGAGGCAGCAGTGGGGAACAGCGATGGCTACAGAATCGGTGTGGCGTATCCCTCGACAGCCCAGGAGAGTCCCCTGGGAGAGAACAACACGTCCTGGTGCATTCACTGCGTTCCCACGGCAACCAGGTACACCCACTTTGTGTGCCATTTGTAGCTTCCCTTGGCCCTTTATCATATATTAAAAATAATATATGATAGATAAGACCAGTGTATTTTTTTTTTTGGAGTAAGGCAGATTACTCCAGTGATGTTCCTGATACAGTCCTAAAGCCTTAAAAAGAGATTCATCATATATATATATGGCTCTGAGATCTATGAAATCCTGGGGCTTGGCAATATACATGAATCCTTCCCACAACTTAAATTGTACATTAACAATACTGTTGTTGAATGCATTGGTCGTCATCGCACCAGAAGTGATGAGTGACATGTTTTCCTCTCGCCCTCCGTGACTGCAGCTGCAGGTACGAGCTCCTCCACGACAACGCACAGACCGCCGTCTTTACTGTGGAGGTGCCCACTCGGATCGGCACTCTGCTGGACTTCACTCGCGGACGGCTGTCCTTCTTCAACACCCACAACGGCCAGCTCCTCGGCACGCTGTGGCACAAGTTCACCAGGGCCTGTCACGCAGTGCTGGCGCTGGAGAGGCCTGGCACCCTGGGACTGCACATGGTCGCGGATGTGCCGGAATTTGCCAAGCACTAACCCCGCCGGTGCTGCTCACACACTCATATGAAAACATGGATGGGTGCAGGACTGTGGTATGGATTGGAGAAGAGATTTCACGGGGAAACCCAATGGCCCATTCCAGTTTTCAAGTCAGGAGGGGCATGGAATCATCTCCACCTAGTTCTCTAAGTATGCTGATGTCATTTTATCAGTCATTTTAACGAGCATAAGGATATTTCTGTAGTGGGTCACAGGAGCAGAATAGCACTGTAAATGCAGTGATCCTTTTCGAAATGTATTACAATGTAGTGTATAGCAGTGTTTTATTCTTTTCTTTACAGTGTGAGTTAAGGTGATGTGCAATGGTTTACATGCTTTGGGAGAAAAAAAGGTTTTGTAAATATTTAAATAGGTTCATCTTTAGCAGTGCACTGTGTAAAAGAAAATAACAGGGCTTTCTCACCATATTATTTCTGGCTGTAGTGTCATTCATTCTTATCGTTGTGGAACATGTACTGGTGAGTGATGGAAAATCAAGGCCTTATCAATCCTGAAGGAAATGATAAAACTCAGTTATTTGGGCCAATCAAATACTTTAATTTGGAGACAAGAGTATTTTTATTGGTTACCATCACTCAGGAAGTGACAGAACAGGATCTGCCCCTACTGTGGCATCCCTGAATCAGACCTTTGTGTCATATTAGGGTCACATTTTGTCATATTAAGGACACAACACTGCCATACATTTGTATGTCTCGTAATGCCGTGATAATAAAGTGACAATCCTTGGCGATAAAAGTGAATGATAAAATGATGGCAATAGCCAGGGTGCCACTTTGCTAGAAAAAAAAGATTTTGCTTCTGAGCCTCTGACGAATAGTGTTATTAAATCATATACAGAAACACATTTTAGCTGAGCAGTCAAAATCTATTTTGAGATTAAATCAACATTTAAATGCACCCACACATTTGAAATGACAAACATGAAATGAATGGCACTTTAATGAAAAACTTACACATGTGTCCGCCCACAAAATGTCCAGCAGAGTGACAGCTGTAATATATGCAATTAAACACAATGTCCACTACCCAGGGTAATTTGTAAAATATTTGAGAAATATGAAAAGATGCTGAATGAAAATGAATTACGAGAAGGAAGCAGCAGTGGAACAGTAGAGACTGAGGACAGTGCTGCTTATAGTGGCTCTGTGTAAGACGGTGAAATGTAATTACGTGAGTGATGTGTGTTACAGAAGTATACAGCATCAGGTTTACCTGGGTTTATAAGTGTGTGAGTGGAATTCATTCATGTTTCTGAGGAAGGCAATGCACCTGTTCTTTACTTTAACCATGTCTTTAATACACACAAACATACACATGCATGCACTCATGCACACACACACACACACACACGCACACACACTGCCCTCAGTAAGTGAAGGAAGGCAGATTTAAGTCAAATAAAAAGTTGCAAAATATGCATCTTATCTGATGGGACAATCAGGAATTGAATTTCTTAGAATTGAATAGTATTGCTAGAATCACCACATATTGGTGTGGAGTAGAAATTTTTCTATTTAATTTTGCTTTCCTTTCTGTGGCTGTGGGCAGTAAGGTGTTTTATTTACTTCTGCACTGTAATTTATACCTTTTTTGTGTTCTCAGCACTTTGAAGAGCTTCTTTTTATATAAAATAACAAGGCTTCCAGCTAAGTGTTTTAGGAAACAGAACAAGAAGTATTTCAAGTATTTTGACTGAATTTTTGGTTTCTGTGGCAGTTTTGTAAATGACAAAGTAAGGATATTGCCATAAGCCAAGGTCTCAGGCCTCTCTGTGCATACTGGGGAAAAAACCGACTGGCATGTCTTACTCTCAAAACTTAATTTCAATATTTACACCAAATAATGCAACATCAAAGATTGAAGGAATATTTAACCTGGTTGTAGCTTATTCTAGTTCATCTGTGAAAACTAACAGTATTACACGAATTTTGTTATAATAAAATCTTGTAATCAGTCTGACACTTTCCATTCACCAAGATACATAAAAAAGGGTTTGAGACGTTTTTTTGTGTGTTGCGCCCATGGCGATAGCTGAAAGCATGTGAAGTTCTTTTGTTAAAACTGCGAATTTTACTAAACCAAATGGACCGCAAACTGGCCTCCCAACACCATTAAGAAATAGTCTCACAAAGTTATTATTCAAGTTAGTATGTCGTGGGCAGTTGCCATGTGAGTATGTTTGGGGTAAGGAGCGAGGCAGGGAAAACGCCACGTTTTTTGAAGAGTAATTTTTGTTACGCTTTTACTTTTTTAAGTTCGATTTCTAAAGTTATAGAAACTTTTCCCACATGGCTGGGTGTTTTTCATATTGTCCTGTGAATACTGTGTTTTGTGTAAATACACTTTGTACTCTAATTAAGAAGGGTTGTTTTGTTTTTGTTTCTCCTTCTTGGCCAAGAAGAAAAACCTAGGGCCCGAATCCAGACCTTTCCTGAGGTGCATTTGCCACGTAGTCACCATTGCAAAATGCACTTGAGCGCAGGTGTGAATTGGGACCCTAATTTTTGGATGGGAGGTGGGGATAGGCTTGTAGCAAGGGGCAAGGTCATACTTGACATTATATTTACATTGTTTATTTGTGAAATATATTGAGTCCCTTTTAAGTTCCCTTTATTGGGGAGATGGTGACGGGGTTATTTAAGAAATACATTCATATCCATTTCATGTATTGTATTTGTTAAATGAGTATTGTATTATTAATCATCACTCCTAGAAAATCTGTCTTTTCTTACTATGCAGAACGTCAGAGATGGCACAGTCTTACGTAACCGAATATTTTGCACACATAATAGGATAGAGAAAACTATTATTGGATTCATGAGATTCGGAGCATGTCTCATTGTTTGTTTTACAATAGACAAGTTTTGAGTAACATATGTTCTGTGAGAATAGCGTCATGTTTTAGCGATACGCTTAATTTCGTTTCATGGTGGATATTGGATAGTAAAACTCCTACACTACTGTTACTTTCATTTAAAATAATAAACAGAAAGAATATCGTTCCGACATAAAATGGGGTTTGCACATAAATAAACTGCTACCCAATTGAAAGTATTTGGTCGCACGTTTCAAAGTCCGTCTTCCAATATCCACATAGTTGGTATGAGTTTCTGTTGCTTAATACTAGGATTTATTTTCATTGTAAGGAAACCTTCCCCAGAAAACCTCAAATAAACAACGAACTTGGACTATACAAGTATAGTGAATGATTGTGACCTAAATAGACAGCATCTCGTTGTACCTTTTATTTTTTTTTAGTTTTTTTTTTTTTTTTCCAAAGAAAGGCCGTATGTGCCTCATATTTTACTTGGTCAGACCAAAGTATTGCTGAGAAAGGTTGACATCCCTCCAAAGCGGTCTCCTTTTGGTGAGTGCTGTCTGCAAGGGCGTACGCTGCGTTTAGTGAAGGCCTACTCATTTTTTTTTCTGCAGGGCACAGCTGTTTTTATAAGTTTTATTTTAGATACCACAAGTCACCATGCAACGCTTGACTGAGTTTTTTTTTAGGCCATTGCGTCAAGCAGTTGACAATGTTTGATATGTGACATAAAGATCCAGGCAGGTCGCTTTGCAAAAGTTTTGGAGTTTAGAAGCCGATTGGAGTTTTAAAGGTAAAGAGCAAAACCCAATTTGTGTGATTTTTTCCCCCCCTGTGGCTGTTCTTAACAGTTATTTGTGTGTTATGCGCCCGCGCGTTTAAGTGTTTTTGCAAAGATGTTACAATTTCCACAAATGTGCACTTGACAGAGTGTGATCCGATTAAAAATACAACGCGTGAAATGAAATGGCAATAAAAATGACTGAATTCTCTAACAAGTCTCTTTAATACCATTGCATGGTCCACATGGTAAATAACAATTGCAAACAGTAATTGTATCGTCAACATGATGAAATCTTAGAATCTACGCAGATTTTCTACATAAAGCCCCCTGTGTGCTCCTTGTTCATGAGAGGACATAGGACTGACAGAATTTGCCCGAAGCGTTGGGGTTTTATAGATGTCTACCACTAGATGTCCCTCTATGACCACGTATTCAGATTGCTTTCAGTTTGTCTTGGGACAGTGTAACTCAGGTAATAATACGCATCTAAATATTATACATACAGTTAATGCTCCTAATTTTTAGAGCTTATTGATAAACAATAAGAAAGAAAGAGCATTAAGGATTATTGAAGAAACTGACATTAAAGTGTTTACATTAGTAGGTTCCAAAATTTGACCATGAAGATAAATGTGATTACCCTACTTTGCCATACCAAAATGACACCCCGTGTCAATTACCAGCCCTGACTCAAATTGAAAAGCAGCTAATATGACAAAATATTTAACTGCCAGTCAATTGACCATGTTATTCACAGATTGGTACATCAAGACAGCTTAAAAAGTGGTCATACATTATTTTGGTGAGAGTATAACAACATTCAAGAACCAGCATCGATTCATTCTTTAGACCTTTGCTGGTTAATAACATTGGAATATTTTTTTGCTGACCTGTTGGTTTGCAGGTAAGTCAGCCTGACACTTCTCAAATATACACTTAAGGAAGTCATTTATCAGAAAAAAAGTGTAATATGTTTGTGAAAATAATCCAATTTTAAATAAGTCAACAGAAAGATAGTAGTAAATATATATTGTATCTGTTTCCTGACTGTGTTTGAAAACAGTCATAATCCACATATCATGCTGTACAAAATAGACTACATAACATTTTTGCTATTGAAAATCATTCATTTGAGAAGATAATGACATTTTATTAACATTCAGGTATTTTTACTGAATGTACTTCACTATCTCATGCTCTTCCACAACTGGTTTCAGTTGCCTCATTTTGCCACTCAGTATTGCCCATTACCACTTTTTCTTCTCATTAACCTATACTCTTAGTGTTCTTTGGGATGTACTTTAATTAATTAAATTATGGAGGCAATAATAATGTTCAATTTGCAATTGTAACAAAACTGGGAAAAGCCATTAAAAGGAGAGTGCGTTCACAATGAATTGTCTTGAGAAATGTTATATATATATATATATATATATATATATATATATATATATATATATATAAATATATATATATATATATATAAAAAGCTGTATGATATTGAATAGTGATGCATATTTTCATGACAGGGAGTGTTGTTACAAGTGTAGTGGGGAGATCTGGAAAGGTATGATTTGATTAAAGGTCACCATAGTGAATGCCAGGGACAGTTAATAACAGTTGTTTTTCCCAATTTAACTCCTTTTTAAATGTATTTAAAGAGGCCCAATATCAGAGGCCCTTTATCCAAAGTGAACTGAGCAATTTTTGGCCTGGAAAAAATGATCTTTCAGAGTTCTTTACTATTTTATTAAGTCTTTGATGTCAGGTCCACCCGCTGCAACCGTACTGCTTATTCAAATACCAGGAGGTGACTGGGTGACTTCCACTGACGTAGAGACAGATTACGCTGGGTTTCCATTCCCGACGACGCCGGCCACTCCTAATGGCACGGAGCACACATAAATTCCAGTTAAGTATCAACCCTTGTGTAGCATTGGAAAAATTCAAGATGCATTTTCATAAACGCTGTCATGCATAATGATCGTCCCCGCATCTGTTTACTTTTTTCGATTTTTTAGCCACATTGTATTTCTCAAGTTAGAAGAGAGGAATGAGATAATTTTAGTAGAAGACTTGTGGTGGACATCTAAAACAGACATCTTAAACAGATTTTGTCAAAAATGCGCCCCAGTGATGTTTCTGGGGTTTAGGAATGAAACTAACCACACGTTGTTCATTAATGTCAGACCCTGTCTTTGGTTCACAACACAGGGATAGGGAAAATGTTCAATCCACTGCTCTGCAGCTCAACTGGTTCCTATTCACATGTTATTGTAGTTACCTTTTCAAAATTGGCTCATTTCAAAGCCTATTTTAAATTGTATTGTTACAGTAAAACCAATAGTGCTGTCAGTGTGAAGTGTGTTTTGAATGAGAGACAGCAGGATGGATGTGGGCCTGGTAACTAGCACTGTAACTAACAGGAACTCCAAGCATTGTTAGACACTGATGCTGCTCACAATTCCTGTACTATGAGATAACATGAACTTATCTGTTTTAGTCTGGGTTTGATCATTGTTTTGTACTGTATTGCACAACTAGAGTGAAACATGGTCCAAACATGCCCAGCTGCAGACAAGCCTTTGGATAACGATACCCAATAAACTTTATAGTGTGTGATACCAGACAGAAACACAGACACCTCAGGTGGAACATTTTGTACGGAACAGGAAAAAATACAGACACGTCCTGGCACGGGACACAGCTAAAACCTCCCAGACAAGGACTGAAAACAAGCACAGGAATAAAATGCAACAGTCTGTCCACTTGGACCTGACCACTGACGCCATTTCCAAAGAGTAGAGGTGAAACAGCATGTGCCGTGAGGACTGGCTGGATCTATTTGGGAATTGCTGAAATTCCTTTGTGTAGAATTCCAACATTTTGTTTCAGTGTGACTGTCATATTGTGAAGTTAGGGACCACTTTTAAATAGGGGGAAAAAGTAACAGGAAAATGACTGAAAAACTAATAATTAGAAAGAGATCAACCACCTTCCATTAATTACACACAGACATTGTTTATAAATACAAGGAATAACAAATGATTGGATTGGCTTCAAATTAAATCATGAACAAGATTTAAGTATGTCAGAAGTAATTGAATCCAGTTATATACATCGGTGAATTTTTCTATTTAGATGGGTTGGAAATGTTATCAGTAATGTTAGTTGAAGCTTCATGAAACCGTATGTGGGAGCCACTTCGATATGGTCTTCAACAGGAAACACTCATTGTGTTCCATGTTTCTGTGGAGAAAATACTGATTGGTTCAGATGAGCCAGTAACTGACAGCTCACTGCTGCCCCACCTATTATGGACTTCATTAAGGCAGGGGACAGACTGTGATCAGTGTAGATAAACAGAGTGGTATGTTAAACAGTGCCTGCTGAACAGAGCTGAGAGGAAAGTGAAGAGTGGTGAAGGCTTTGGTTTTGGGCCGGCATCTCTGTAGAAACGCCTCATCTTTTGCCAGCAGGGTGGAAAATCTCTATAGAGTTTTGGGCTTTGAGAGTCTGAGTCACCCCATGTCACCTGCGACTCAGCATCTCTCATTCGGCGTCACTGGAATGTCGATGGAGGCCTGGATTCAATCAGCATTGTGTTCTTAATTTTGATTCATAAATGCCAGTGGTACATTCTTTCTTCTCTGTTTGGGGAATTCAGCTTTCACAAAAGCTCACACAATTATGTCTTGAATACTTGATTAAATACTTGAATGAATTTGTTAGATCACACAAAAAAAATATAAACAACAAGTAATCCAAGAATATAATAATTATAATGGTTTTTTGAATGAAGAGTGCCTTTTTGTTCCTTTCAAAAGGTTGCTAAATACATTATTGTGAAGAGGAGGGAACTCACCTTAGCATAAGTGCTGTTGCATCCACCTGGATACGGCATGGCCTCCATTTCCCATCAGAGTCCTCACATGAGCAACTTGATTAGCAGTATGGTCCTTATGGAATCGCTGCAAGATGGTATGAGCAGTCTGAGGGGAGGACCCTCACTTTATTAGTATAAAATAATAAGACAATAAAATCATTTCAGCCAATAGTAGCAAGAATAGCCAAGTGAGATTTCTGTGTGTCAGTTATGACAGCATTGTTTGATTAACTGCTATGACAGCACAAGCGCAGACAGTACTCTCTGATCCCCAGCATATACTGTACACTATATTGGCCAAGACTGAATAGCTTCTTTCAGCTCCAAAACATGGAGAAACATTTTAATTTTCCAGAGGAAATATCTCACTCTGAGAATAATTCAATGATTGCTTTCTGGGCAAACGTCTCCTGTAATTTTTTTTTTTTCCTGAAAATCACCAATCATTTTTGGTAAGCAGAAAGAGGTCATTTTCTTCCTCCTGAATATTTCCATTACGCTCCCTGTACACATGCTAACATCTTCCAATGCGTATTGGATTACTATACAGCCAATTTCTTCCTATTCGGGACCTCCATAGCCTGTTAATTGTCCCAGTCAGACTCAGTACTATCCAATAGTCAATAGTCAGCAACAGAGATGACCACATGGAGCTCTCTTTCACACCAGTCAAAATGTATGGAACTGTTGGGATCATAGCATTAGTCACAGAATGTGGGTCTCTTTAAGGCCAGTTTTGATGGTGCTTGTTTCACTCTAGATTGCAGGCAAATGACGCAATTTTCTGCTGAATTGCTTGTTCCCATCATTATGTTTTACGATATTGAGTCTTCTGTGATTTTTGTTTTTTTTTTTCAGTTGCGGACCATGGCCATTACCATTCAGCCTGAAAATTATAGCAGAGACCAGAACAACACTATCTGATCTAGTAGTTAAGCAATAATGGCATATGCATGTTTTTTTCCAAGAAAACAAAATAATTGAAATGTTGTTGAAATTTAAGACAGCTTATGCCCTAATACTTTTAGATGGTTTTTGGTAATATGCCAGAGACATCTGATGTCAGGGTCAAGGGTTTTTAATGTTTCCTTCCCCCAGCAGTCAGTTTAGGCCTTGGAAACGGTGTGTGTGGGCTTTGGAGCCAATCAGTGATGAAAATGAAACAATTAAGTGCAGGAATGCATAAAAAAACAACAACCTACCACGAAGGGATCCTGACACCTGTGGTACGACATAAGTCTGTTAACCAATGGTGCCTAGCTGGAAAATTTATAATAATTTAGAAAAGAAAAATATAATAGAAAATGGTAAAATCAGCCCTATTGAGGCCTACGTGCGACTAGTCATTTAATGAGTACAAAATGAGTGTAGGCAGTAGTCATGTTTAGGAAATTTAAGGCTAGAAAATGATTGAATAACCTTCATTCTTATCCCTTATATATCAAAACTGTTAACCACTGGTCAATAATATTGTTGTGACTAATGACTAACCAAAACTGGCCATAAACCTTTTAGGCCAGATATGATAATCTCTTGTGTAAAGCTCATGTGAGTGTAAATTGACATCAAGAGTCAAACAAAGGAAACTTTCTGATGTTTCAATTGACACTGTGCATCATAGACAGGAAACACATCTTGCATATTGTTAAAACATACTAGTAGGATTCATAGCTTTGTCACAATGTTTGTGTAATATTGACTAAAAGTTGTTTTGTGACAGTAATTCATCCATTCACATACATTAGAGCTTAATAGGCCACTAGCAATTACCCAGTGTTCAGGAAAACCAGAAATGCTATGCTCATAGTTTTTACACAGAACTATCACGCTTCTTCCTTTAAGCTTGAACCAAGAGAGCTCCACAGGATTTTCCAACATTACACAGAAGAGCATTAAGAGGCAGAACAGATGGATTATGGTGAGGTCTGGTTTTTGAAATTGGCCTAATCGGACCAGCATGCAGACAAGCCAGTCCTCACGACACTGGACAAAGACGTGACGTCCCGCAGAAGAACCCAAACACAGGAAGATGATAGAATGGAGAGGAGAGGAATGAGTCACACCATTCAGACATTTGTATAAAAGTGGTCAGAGAAGACGCAATGTCTCTGGGCTTCTCCCAGAAGACACCAGGGCTCTCCGGCCTCAACTTGTTTACGGCTTTATAAAAATGAAAAAATCTGGAAGGATTTTCCTAGTTACATAAACGCTGGCCTTTCAGCTGACCTTCGAGGAAGGAACATCAGTCTCAGAGCTAGACGTTGAATGGGTACTGCAGTGTCAACTGAATCATTCAGTAAAGAGTGGCCTCCTGAAGCCGGACAGCTGTCAGAGCTTGCCTGGGCACTGCCACATTCTATACTTTTGACATTTATGGGGCGAGGGATCTCGGTAACAATCTGTTTGGCACTGGCTCAGGAGAGAAGCTGGAGCACACACCCATGCTGCTCTGTGAAACCTCTATGTCTTGAGTGAAAGATTCAGATACTCAAAAACGACTGCAGAAAGTTGGAAGGAACAAAGCTTGCATTATGAGTATTACATAATTGTCTGAAAAGGAAAGTTAACCAAACACAGCTATTGCTTAGGCACATTCCAATAAGTAATAAGTAGCAATATTTTATTTGCAGTGTCATGACTTTATTTTTGCATGGAGTCTTACAGTAGGCCAAAATGTACATAGGAAATCGAGTGGTTTTAGCCTGGTTTCAAGTAATGCCATTATTATACCTATTGAGTGACAATGCATAACTTTTCGAAATAAAATCATGTCGATTTAAATTTCAGACAAAATAACACTTTATGGCAAGGACACCTCAGAAACATTACAAAAATCATCCATATCACATGACAGTCTTACAAAACACACGCAGGTTTGACAGATGGTAGAACATGAATTTGGTGGAAGAAAATGACGCCAGGGATGATACAGCCACTTTGGCTGAACTTGGGAAGGCAGGACTACACATTTCCAGGTAATATCCACATCACTGAATATACCAAGTCATAAGCACAGTTATGACTACCTGAAAGTTTATCTGATTAAATCATTAAAACTTCAGTATAACAAATGCCGAGAGCCCAGTCCCACAGGCTATATTAAGGAACTACACCAACAAAAGAAGGCATTAGCTGGTACTCAATCAAATTAACTTATGGAATGGCATATGCAGCTCCATGAAAACTGACTTTACATTAAAACACAGATTTCTTTGAGTATTTTCTATTTTATGCCCTTTGAGGTGTGTTGTTTTCTCTCTAAAACAGAACAGCACATGCACTTTGGGAGACTAAGTTTGATTGACAGGGTCCTGGCCAAGACACTGTGGAAAACCCCACAACAGGGTACCCTATATCAACAACAGGCAACAAGAAACAGAATCACAAGGAATATACATGGCTAGACAAGTGAAAGAGCATATTGTTGATTATCTGAAATGAAACTTAAAACATGAAGGCAGAACACACAGGCACACAAATGTAAAAGGTAACACAGGTTGGTAAGAAACAAAGGCTATCAACAAGAAATGCCCTTACTTAATATCATGTCAGTTACTAATACAGCAGAGAATTATTTTAACATGGAAAAAATATTGCTGAGATCGCATGGTTATCAAGACAAAACTCAATCTTGTTCAGTTATGACCAAGTCAGACATACAAAAAAATCCTCCTCATTGAAGACAAACTATCTTGTTGAAGCAAGTAAGAAAATCTTTGATTAATGTCATCAAATGACACTTCTGTGATACTTAAAGTTGGTGAATTGGTTATACTGTAGCATTACTGCACATGCTTGCAGTCGTACTACAGTAGCCCCAGAAAATGGAACGCATTAAAATCGAATGGTATTAAACTGAATCCATATTAATGGGGACCAATTCAAAGATGATATCATTAATCCTAATAACATAAAATCTAAATGGAATGATTAACAATACAACCACACTGACTAAATGTGATATATTTCCTGCTCACTGAATGTGAGCGATATAATTTAAAAGTACAATTCCCATCAGTATGAATATAATTCTATACATCAGAGCTGTAGTGTTCGCTAAATTGTGAAAGAAAAATGACACATCCTTTCAAATTACAGTTGCTAGATATTGAAGAAAGAGCTTGTAGTGCGTTTCCTGCAAGAGCTGATTTACACTTACAATGTAGAATGAAACTGCATTTCAATGTCAGCACAATCAATGCACAACTGTTAAAAGGTCACACTGTGTCCCAGTCAAAAGTACACTTTTTTCTAAGACACAGCACAACACAGCAATGATAACACATTTGATCTACATTAGCATGCTGTCATTATAATGTAGTGCTATTTATTTAACCAGTCACACATCACATGTAATATTTGATCATCTCCGTACAGTAGTTGTAGCTCTTCATATCCACAACAGATTATAAAAATAGTAGCAGTACATAATACACTGTGTTCTAATATAGTTCATTAAAATAACATTTGCTTTGCAGAGTATGACAGATCTATAAGTCGTATAGCTCTTATAACTGTACAGTACTTAAATATGTGTAAGGCACACAGTATCATTTCTGAATACTGCACATCTTCTGCATGCCTTTCAACAGTTTTATGAACATTTTGCTGGAAAATTCAGGAGCAAGCATAGGACACAGGGTAAACTTCTGCATGTATACCCATGGCTGATCCCTTCTTCAAACAAGGTGAATAAGTTTTTTTTTACATTATCTCTTTGATTTGCTTTCTATGTCTGTCCTATATGCAAATTGCACGACAACTATATTTACAAATATTGAAAGATGATAAGAGCACCTAGAGCTGTTCTGTGGTGGAACTAAATATGAAATGATATTTAAACAGGAGGAGGCTTCCCAGGAAAGCTTAAAGCTGGATACACTCAGCAGCCACCGGTACAGTGCTCTACACTAGACAGATGTTTAACTGCTTTCTTATGGCCAAACAAAGACTTTCCCCCGGGTTATATTTTCTCAGAAGATTAACCACCAAATGATTTTGAAGCAAACAGCTTAATGATTTTTTTTTGTCAGGTTTGTCTGATTAGTTATGTGAGGTGGGTGGGGCCTGCATCGTCAACTTTCAAACACGGAGTAAAAAGTACGGGTGGAATTTATCAAAGCATAAGAGAGAAAGGAGGGCGCTTCAAAGTGAGACAGAGCTCTGATTATTACTTATGCGTTGTCAAATTAGCAGTGCCATTCCTTTTTCTGTAGAATGGAAATAAAAACATTCATGTCAGTAAGCTATTAGCTGCTTTACCAGAATACTGAATTCCCAAATAGTGACAGAAGAACGATTCTGCCAAGGTGAATTCCACAGACAGAAACAAAACTACTCATAGGTCTATTTTCAGAATTATTTCCAATATGAAAAAAAATCTAGTCCACAGTTGCCAATGGCCACATTTAAAGCCATCTTTAAGGACTCTCAATTTGCCCTCTAAACTGCATTTAAAATATATATGAAGGCCTAAGAGTACTCTGGACCAAACTTAAAATCACAATCAGAATATTTCAGGGTGAGATTAAAAATGAACTGTATGTTAATTCTAACCCTAAAAGGCTTAGAATTTCAAAAATGTTTTGATATTTTGAAATTGATATTCAAAAAATATAAACATGATTAAACTCTTCTCTTCTTCAAAATGATGCTGGACTCAAATCATATTTGACAGAAACAGAACACGGTTCATTACACAGATGTGTGAATTGGCTCTGTTCCTCCAGTATAATATTCTGTTAATTCTCTGGTCCACATACAGTCGGAGGGGAATGAGGTGCATCACTGTCATTTTACATTGCTGGGCTGCAGGGTAATGGAGTCACAAACTAGTGGGGTTACCATGGATCTAATGGCTGAGATCTAAGACAACTTCTTCATCCACCACACAACAACTCTTTCTCAAACACATTTAAGATTTTTTTCCCTCATCACACCATCACCCCTTTAATCAAATTCAATAATACCTCCTTCAAGGGGAGATGAAAGATTTTTTTCAGTGATTCTATATTGTGACATTGATTTATTGCCACTAGGTACTGTATACTTGTGTTAAACTTAAAGATATGTTACATTAAAGTTAACAGTATATTTAGCCAAAATACATACATGTTAAAGCCAAGAATTAAGTTCTACTTTGTCAAAAATGATATTCACTCATAAGTTGAACACACAAAATTGTTTCCCTTACACTTCAACCAATGTCATATTGTAGAAGAAGTACACAATAAATAATCCAAAAGCAAAAAGCACAAAAGGGAACCACTGAAATTATTTCACCACACAGCAAAAATACAATTGCTGTATTGTTGTTCTGGAAAGCTTGTTGACTCATATAATGGACCATATAACTTATTGTTAAAAAGAGTTTGTTCGAAAAATCTCACAATGTAATTCCTTTCTCTTGAACATACTGTTTCCACTACTGCACTGATTCCACCAATCAATAGACCTACACCATTACACATCTGTTCATCAATAAAACATCTTTTCTGCCATGAACATTATGATACGTCTGTATCCATTAAAGCCAATTCAACATCAAAGAACACCGCAAAGAAGGATAAATTGATAGGATAATGAATGTATCATATTATACTCATACAGTATATGACTAATTCAAAAGCCATGCAGATACTGAAACATACAGATCATCAATTTAAATTTTGTGTTGTAGAAAAGCGGAAAACTGAATATCTACAGCTTTCATAAGCAGATATAGGATCCCAGTGATGACTAACACCTACTTTACAATAATAAAATGAGGTGTGTGTATGTGTGTGTGTGTTTTTTTTCATGTCAGCAAAACACTATTGCTTATATTCATTCTTCACTGTGGAATCTTCCTTCTAGTCTCATTCTAGGCCTCTCAAGGCTTCAACGATGAATTAGAGAATTTTCCACAGAACATTCGGTTTCCTTCTAAAAACATTCTGCAACTTTCTTCAACAGTTCAAACGTAACTTTGCTATTAAGCCCATCCTTTCCACTCAATCAACAGACTTTGAGGCATAGAATTGGCTTGGACTGGCAAAATATGGACATTGTTTCATTCATAAATCCTTACTATTGACAGTTCTATTAACACCACTTCCAAAATGCATATATACACAAATTTGTAACTCACTGTACAACTGAGATACTGGACAGATCATTGAGATTGATTTGAAAATGATTTTTCCAGCATTGCTATCCAAACTGGACTAAGTAGCTGATTACCATGTCTGGTTTGTATCATTTAACAGCATAACATAACCAAGAAAAAGTGAACCAGAGCTAGCACTTCACAAGTATATGGATGTATATTCCTGAAAATATAGCAGCAATTCTTCTGTTTCAGTTCATTTGAAAATGTAATGGTTATTCTTGGCCAATGCCTCATTACAGCATAATTTGCTTTGATCCATTTGTGCACAGTCAGTATTGTCACATGCAATTATTATTTGTTTCAATGCAGACTTTTAAAGTGCTTACAGTCATTCACCATCTAATTATAAGCCTACCACTTGCTATTAAAATATTTGACCCCTAACCGCCATTGAAATTGAGGCATATTTGGAGATTTAAACTGCCTCTTATGATATAAATTTACAAGTGGGCAGAAAAGCAAAACACAATTTTTCAATGATCAAATCCATATGGAATAAATGTTACTGATGATTTCTCACAAATAATTCAAATCCTAACTTTTCACACAAGTTCATGCTACTGGTAACCGTTATGTCCTAAGATCCCATTGAATATTAATGGCTGAAACAGACAAATGCATTGTCACTGGCATTTCCATATTTCATCTGGCAACTTCTCATTCTATGTCACCAATTCACTTTCAAAAACAATACATTTACATTCTTCCTTAAGGCTACAACCACAGTATAAAGTGTAGTTTTAGGAACAACTTCTTCAGTTTTCAAAGATGAATACATTCCTGCGTATTCATTCCTATTCCCTTTACTTGAAGCACACTCAGAACAAAACACTGTTTAAGTTGGTTTTGCACTCTCCATAAAACTTACAGGATCTGGCAACTGAACTCAAAATTTAGGGTCCCAAGGTATAAAAAACATCCCCAACATAACAATAAGGCCATATTTTCATTACAGCAAATTCAAAGTCACAAAAGGATAGTCTAACTTTTTCCCAAGAAGTTATAGGGCAGATTAGGACGATTTATGTGAAACAGACATAAGGCGAAATTATTATTTTTTTTTTTAAAATGTGCCCTTCAGAAGTCCAGGTCTATATTCCAAACCGTTCCCTACATCCTCAGTCCCAAACTGATCTCTGATCAGTGCTCAGCACTGCACATACAGTGTTCACATCCTGACCACTGATCAGAGTTGATCATTAGTTTCATGGTCCATGTTAGGCGTGCGGTTTCATGGAACTTATGGAACATGGTCTTCTGCAGAACACATTTACTAAAACAAAATAAGAGCCTCAGTCAAAGCTAAAGCAGAAGCACACAGACAGGGAACTGAACCCACAACACCCTGGCTGTAAGCCCAGTTCCTTAACCAGCATCTGACCCGTATGGGGAGGGGGGCAGGGGGCAAGGGGCCGCAGCATGGATATGGACTGATTTACTTCCTGAAAGCCCCGTATGGGGAGGATTTTTCTGGGGGGATGGGTCACGCTGGCGTGGAGTTCCTCTCATTGGACAGTGGGGAGGGTTTGGGGTCCCCTCTGCGGGGCCTGTGCTGGGGACTGCTGCGCAGGTTGTCATCCATCTGTCACAAACAGACAGCAGTCACTACCTGAAGCAAAACCTGCTGACCTGGGCTCAGGTCCACAACCACCCACTGTAATGCATGCAGCTATGGCACAAACACTTGTTTATGACAGGCATAAATTTCTATTTGTCAGCACAGTACGTTTATCGTTTCCTGTCATCAAACAAACGACATGCAGTCCATACAGTTCACACCAATACAGTTATCTATTACATAATTGTTGACTGGCTCAATGACAACATTCTTTTTCCTCATAGAAATGACCAATTCAGAATATCTTATTTCACATACATATTCGAGACAAACGTATTTAATCTTAAAACACTAATATATAATACCATACGGTATGATATAATTACACTGATATACTGTTTAATTGTAAAAATGTAATGGCTACATATTTAGTAGACTAGTGACAGTGAAGGATGAGATTTTGTAATAAGCTTTCAGTGGGAAAACCTAATGATTTGACATGCAGAAAGAGCACAGAGGGATGCAATGAAAGCATGAAAGGACCTTCTCGATAAGGTTGGACTCTTTGTTAACAAGCTGTGTCAGTTTCTGCAGGTTTGCATCTACCGTGTCCTGGCTGGAGGGAGGTGAACCTGAAAAGGGGTGGGAGAACAGAGGGAAGACAGGAGGAGATACCTTCTTAAAGAGAAGCAGAGGAAAAGATCCCTTTTTCAAATAGGTGGCATAAGCAGCAAAGAGTGTTAATTGCAGCTCAAGTTAGTGAACCAAGATTCAGCAAAAATAAGGAAAATTACAAATGATTACTTTTAAATAATTTAAATACAGACACCTCCTTGATACACCAGAAACATTTTCCCACATGTGTGCATGTGTGGTTTTCTGCACATTCACCCTTCAGTTTGTTCTCAAATGTTTGCAAATGGGGTAGAAAGCATAAATCCAAGTTGCTGGATTTACACATTCTTGGTATGTGCAACCAAGCTCTTCCCCTGAGATGAGTTTAAGTTTAAAGAACCGCCCAGGGTGATCTTTAAACACACACAAGCTTACCGGGGGCACTGTCTATGAAGTAGTTCTTGAGGACAGCGTCGCAGAACTGGCACAGATTGGACAGCTGCTTCAGGTGCTGCTGGAGCTGACCGCTGGGGAGACTTGCTTTATGCAGAGGGGCGATGTAGCCAAACACAAAGGCATCAAGGCTGGCTGGCCTAACGGAGGAGATTTATAATGACCATTCGGCAAAAGGAGAACCTCTCTTTTATTCGTTAGGTTCATGCCCCGTACATTCCATGTTCTAGTCTTTAAATAAAAAAAAAATATATTCCTTTCTGAATGTTATCCAAAAATTATCCTTGCGTTAACTATCTTGTATTAATAAATGCTTACAAGAGTTACATTTATGTCCACAAATGGATATATTCATGTTATATAACATGATCATCTGTCACTTTAACAGAAGGTCTATGGAGCTACATAAGTCCTTCCACAGAAGTGTGATACTCACGTGTTTCCAAAGAAATACTGGGATGACCCAAGTCTGTGCGACAGCAAATTCAGGCACTCTTTAGCTTCACTGTAGATCTAAATGAGATAAGAAACTAGCATGAATCAATTTAATTTTCATACAAGATTGTAGTTACATGCATGTTCAAACAAAGCTCTATCTTATAATTTATTTCAGACAGCTCTCAGCAAAGAAAATAAGACTTCAAACTTGACCCTTGATCCTCAGTGTATGTGAAATGCAAGCTGATGAAGGAGAGAGTTAAACCAGTACTGAAAGGAAACAATGCATTGGAACAGAAGCAAAAACAGGAGGGGACACACACAATTGTAGGGCAGCAATGTGTGTGAAAATAATGACTGTGAGGATGGCTATTTTTTCACTACCATGTTTTGAAAGCTTATGTTTCAGATTCTGTTAAATTACTTAAGTTAAAAAGAAACCCTCTTTTTCAAATCACTTTTAAGGCATAAATCTTATGAAAACCTTCTAATTTCGCTTTGACAAAAGATGATTTTTGGAGATTGACCCATGGCTGTTTTCCACAGCATGAAATGCTAGGACTTGCTATAAAAAACAGCTGATTGAAGTTTAGCTTCGGATGATCTCACTAACCACAGAATGAAGTAAGCGTGGACAGATCTGCCCACTGTCAGAGACCCTGCCTTGTGATACACACTGGAAGCCAGAGCGGTGATACTTTAGGAGACTCACTCTGTGTCCTCTTTATTTTAACACACAATTTCACCATCCCCTCTTCTTGCAGAATGCTTTAACAGCTGCTTAGCTTACAAACAGCAGCAGGACAGCCAAAGCCACCAGAAATAGAAAATAAAAGTCAAATTCCTGTCAGTGTGATATATGCAAGTAAAGTATTGAGACAAATGTTCTTGTTGAAATATCTTTAAAGCCAAAGACCAATAAAGCTGTCTGTTCTGTCTACAAAAAAGTAGAAGGAAACTGACAAAAAAAAATGTTTGTCTGGTAAAATGCATAATAAAATGTACACATACAAAATAGTAAAGCAAAAGCAAATCACGCTACAACATAACATATTATAAAGTGAGCATATGTGTACACTTTGAAAATAACCCAGAGAATAAAATAAGTCTGAAACATTTTGTATACTCTCTTCAGACAAGTACTGGAGATGTCACTATAATGTGACACTTGCCAAAACAAAAACAAATGAATGACACACTTGAGTAACATGAAAAGAGATCTGCTCTCTTGTACCTTCTCTAACTGTTCCATGGCACATTCACTGCATTCGTGGCCTTCAACAAGGACATCCAGTGACCTGAGCTTGTTAGTCCTTGCAAGTGAAGAAACCTCACCTTTGCCTCCACCTCCATGATGCTGTGCAGAGGAGACTCTCCTTTGGTCAGGAGGATCCGTGACAGAGCCAAGCTGGCCAGCCGGCCCGGGAGGAAGAAGTTGAGAGGGAACGGTGTGTGTGAGGCGAACCATGGTCTGGTCAAGTTGGCATAGTTCTCTGCGTCCACCCAAAACGTGTGCAGCTAAAGGGCAGCCACAAACAACCACCACATTGTAACACCTGGACTTAGGCTGACTTCTGCTGGCTTTCTCAAATTGACTGAAGTCTTTCTCCGGGCTCTCACAAACTTGACATATTACAACTGACAAACAGGTGTATGCACATTGGAAGTCTTTATTTTCAATGATGAGGGGACAGGGCAGGAGCGAAACAAGTAGTGGAAAGTTACTAAGGAGTTAGGTTTTTTACTTACTAGTAACACAGCAGTTTTCAGTTTTCTATCAGTTTATGAACTGATGAAAGAATAAGTTAATATCTGAAACAGAGCTTAAGACATTTCTCTTATGTTTCACAAACATAAGACGTTTCTATTGGTCAGCCAGATGTCACACAATGATGGATGTTCAATTATAGTGTAACTGACAAACTCATATTCTAACAATATGATAATCTTTTTACTATAATTTCCAACCAACTATAGCAGTTTGAAGGACTTCAGATTTCTTATTCCACATTTTAATGATAACTTGTCAGTTTTACATAATTTAATCTGAAACCACTTTACTGGCCAAGAATCTCTAGTTGCAACTCTTTCCTACCATGGGGTGTCACTGTTTAGTGCCCCATGAGCAATTCTTTAGCATAACACTTCACATTAAGATTCAGATTTCCAAAACCTAGAATAACTATTGAATATTCAAAAACTCCTCTTCCATTATGACTTATTGACTGTTATTGACAGCAATGCAAACAATTAGTTCCTTATGCAAGGATATGGATCCCCCTCACAGCAAACTATCTGGCTACAAAGTTGCACGAATTAAAACCTTGTTGGGGCTCCTACAATAATTACAATGTCTAAGTTTCTATGTGTGCATGGGAGATACATACCAGTGCTGGTTGTAGCTTCTCCTCTAGTAGCGCAATGTATGCCATTGTGTCTGCCCCTTGTTTGGCTGAGAGTTCATAGTCAGCATTGTATCTCTGTAAAAAAAAAAAAAAAAACAACAACAACACAACACCTTCCAATAATGTGACAAGCATTTCCATAGACTTATTAGAATTAAAACTTAAAATAAATAGCCTGTACATGTTGTGAACATGTAAATACATCAAAAAGAGAATGAATCACCTGTTTTCTTAAGAAGTTGAGGATTTGAGCTGGTTCTGTCACTGTGGTTCCTTCACAGTGCAAAGCTGGTACTGTCCCTGTGGTATAGTACGGAGTAACATGTAGGGATGCTTTGGTTACCAACGACACTTTCAATACATCTGTCAACATTGACGGTCATGTGGTCCTTTCAACTGACATACAATTTTGAATTGTTGTCTTTGAAATGGAACCTGAAAAGCCAAACATTATATCAAATGAATTGCTGTCAACGGCCAACACAACTGTAATGCCCCCTACCTGCAACCAACCCCCCCATCCCCACACACACACTTATGCATTCATTTGAAGTACATACCTGTCAATGTCTTCCATGTCCAGTCAACTGGCTCAATTTCGAGGTTAGCCCCTGAAAATTTTGCGTAAGCCTGAAGAAAAAAAAAACAAGACCATGTGGACTCTCAGTCATGCAAAACAAACATTCACTCGCTCTTGCATTTGCTCAGTCTAACCACAACCAAATAAGTATTCTCGCAATTACTTCAGTGCATTCTTGGCAGCTAACTCTGAAAAGCCATGTTTTCATAATTGAAATAACGGATCAACTGAGTCAATAACAAAATATACGTTTTATTAAAATATGCAAATCAATTTGGTCCAAGTTATCTGCTTTGCTACCAAGCAGTCAATCTCTCCGACGGTAGCTGCCTAGCTAAAATTACACAGGGAGTCGAGGGAGGTGTCACCTTGTGAGAATAGGATGCAATGACTGCATTCATACGGACGAGATGGTAATTTGGGTATCTAGTAGAAATGTTTAACATACACTATTTCACAGACACACTGCTAATGATAAGGTTTTGAAAATGACAGTGACCTTCAATAATAGCAAACTCGCTGTGTTGAAAGGAGAATGTCAGCGTGCTAAGTACCGAACGCTAGCAACCCAGATAGTTACCGTTCCAGGCACATCGTACTCGAAATTAAATAACATTCACTGACTGGCTAAATCACCACTTTGCATTCAACAAGCAGAAAATGGGAATGATGGACATACAGCTCCCTAATATGACAATGGCAAACATGTTATAGCAGAACAATTTTCCAGAGAAGTTTACGTTAGCCAGCTAGCTACGTTAAAAGGGCTTGTCACTGTTCTGACTTCAGCAAGCAAAGACCGTTAAATGAATGCTGTCAATTCTCCAGCTCTGTCAAACGCTTGGATTTCTTTAAAACGCTTTACCAGCACGACGAGGGAATCTGTTTGCACAGATGGTAAACCCCAGTCTCCTCCCCAGCAACTGAGTTCCATGGGAGTCGCCATGTTTATTTCACTGAACAGGAAGTAAGGAATTTACGTTTTTCGACCCTGCGGTATCATATGTCAAACACAGCTTTTCTCACTTCGTTCTGCTTCGTTATAGCATCCTATATAGGCCTACACCTGCACACTTGTCTTTCACAATGGACTGATGCTCTGAATGTCACAAGGTTGTGATTGTAACCTATGTTCGTGGTTTGGAGGTTCGACTTTGAACCAGTAATGCGTAAATATCCTATCACTGAGTGAGCTACTCCACATAACTTAAGCACGTCTGACTGTATGTAAAATGTCAAGTGTCTTGTATGACAGTGTCTCTTATGTAAATACACAAGACAGGGGCGTAGGAATCCTTGGAAAACCAGCTGTCCACATATCAACTAGCTGTGCTTCTTTCCACTCTGTGTATGCCTTATTTTATCACTAATAATTAGTTTATCACTAGTAATAATCATTACTGCTCGATGACATACTGACACTATAGCACATTGAACAGAATTACAGGACATGTTTTAATGGTGCAAATGCATGCCACTTTGGGCATTGTTAAGTAACAATGTACTATATTTCATTAAAAATAACTTATCAAACAAAGGTCAAAGAGAAGTGCATGTATCTTAAGTGACTGAAATACTGGGATATGATTATTACTAGCCTGCAGTGGCATTCCATGCCAAAGCTGAGAGGGTGGAATTTGTGTATTTCCTGTAAATGACATTAAAATGAAAACAGTATGCCAAATGTTTTTGTTTTTCGAGAAAAGGAAGGAAAAGTTGAGTATTTGAAAAGTCAGTTTATGAATGTATGTCTTTAATTGGGCTTGCTGTTTGCAATGAAGGGCTTCTCAGAAAGTGTTTTCAGTAAGCAGTAAACTTTCCAGTCTGTCTGACTTTCATTTGTTGGAATGCAATGGTTGTGTTCTCCAGAAATATTGGTAAGACAGGAAACACCAGTACATCTCAGATGGATAGTTCAGTCATGGCACTATTCTTAGACGCTCCAGATTTCCTTCTAAATTAATCCATAGTTAGATATGTAACACAGAAATAACACGGAACAACACCCATTCACAATTTGCAAGAATCAATCTTGGTGCCCACAGGGACAATCACCTTGCATGAACTGAGTTTGGAAGAAACTAAGTGAATAGAGAATGTCTAGTATCATAACCAGAACAGTGGGTCAGTTTAGTTTTATAAAGTCCTTTGTGACCCATAAACTGCCTGTAGACTTTAGTTCATTGTCATTGTATTTTTATAACTAGAATGTTAACGTTTCAGGAGCAGCTTTAATTGGATGTAAAACTGTTTTAATGGCTTTAACACATACTGAGATGTTTTAAGTGCTTTTCAGTGTGTTGTTTTTAGTGTATGGAATATCATATACCATAGCAGTGTAGTGCATGAATGGCAAAGTACATACAGGTATTGACCTAATGCATTAGTAATTGAGTGGTAATAGGGCAGGCAAAATGTTATAAGGCTTATTATGTTTACCATCATATTGGAAGGTGCTGTACCTTTTTGTCTGTTAATATGCATGTTACGGTATGTGTGCATGTGTAGTGTGTGTGTGTGTGTGTGTGTGTGTGTGTGTGTGTGTGTGTGTGTGTGTGTGTGTGTGTGTGTGTGTGTGTGTGTGTGTGTGTGTGTGTATAATTGACCTATGACGTAATATTATACCAACGTATGACTCATAGATTTATAGGGAACCAGCTGGTATTTCACAGTAGCTGTAAAAAATGTTGAGGGAGAAAGATTGTAAACAATGGGGAGATTAGTGGAACAATATTATTCAGGAAAGGCTTGTAAAAATGTTTGCAGGAGATTCTCAGACACAAGGTGCTGTGAGATATACTATATGGTAGTTCTGAATCCCTAAATCTACATTACACAATGCGGCAGAGGTAAGTTCCTTCAACAGACCTGCGGTGTATGATTGATGGTCAAATAAATATTTTCTGTCCTGCTCAACAAATTGTAACGGTTACTCCATGCATTAGACACTCCATGAACCCTCAGAGACTGTTGTGTATGATTTTTTTGCCTCTGACCGCGTCATAAATGTATAGCTAATGAACTTTATCAACTTTCCAAAATTGGAACCATATCAATCAAATGATTTCTTATGATTCCTGTTTTAACATATTGCATCAGTTCTATTCATATGTGTTATTCTTGTAAAGACTTTTAAGTTTTGCTGGATATGCACTCAATATTTGGACTTAAATATTTTTCCTTTGTGTCACTGACAAAAGGTCCAAAATGGCCTTTTTCCAAGACCTGGTGGAAAAAGGGGTATTGAAAAGCCAGTTGTTTGGATTTTGGTAAATTCTACATTGGAGCAGTCTTACTTTGGAAATTCACTTGGGAAGGTAAGCTTAGCACAATTGCCAAAAATGCAGAAAATGTAGTCTTCACTCAGTATATCCAAACAGTAACCACTATAATTGGAATGATAGGGAACAGACGTTTAATTTGGAACGCTGACAGTATCAAACTATATTTTAGGGATTTGGTACCCACTGAAGTATGTTTGTTGTTATACAAATCAGCATGTTAATATTATATAATAATATATGCAATATACTTCAAGCCTGCACCTTGGAGGCCCATGGGTGGCAGTAGGAACACTGTGATACTAAAAACAATATGTTCGATTTCAAATTTAAAAATATTTATTGTCTATGAAATTGACATAAAGTGAAACTTTTTCTGGGAAGGGGTGAAGACTGTTTCCAACAAATAAATAACAGAATGTTTCTTTAAGCAGAGGAGCCAACAGCTTCACAGGAAACAGGAAGCATGTGATAGGCAAGGTTGGATTACTTTTCAAGAATGATACAGTTGTGCCAATATAGCCACATCAGTCTTTCACTTGAAGTGCAATGGCTCCAGTGAATCTTTCCCTCACATTATTGCCTTTGGTGTCCAACAGTGGCTCAGTGTTTTATTGTAGGCTTAAAGAAATATGTTTGTTTTTACTGGACTTTGGTCAGGTGACAGCCTTTCTTGAGGAGAAGGACAGTTTTGTGTTCCTATCACCATTACAAGATGTCGGAATACATTAAAATACCTCAGTTTTGAATTGACATATGGTGATGTACTGTACATAGTGGTATTTATGAGTGTTGAATTATGGGGGAAAACACATTTTAAACATAGCAATATGATGGAAAACATCTTTAATAAATGTAAAAGGTTAAAATATGGTTTCTTTTAAATTGCTAACTCCGATAATACAGCTAATCCACATTCTATGCTTAATTTATAATTAATTTATTTTACTCACATAAAAGCAACTTCTGAAACAAAAGATTATATTATTTAATGATAATACATGAAAACATGTTTCAGTTGCCAGAATAAAACCAGTATCCCTTGCCATACATAGAATAAATCATTGGCCTCCATCACCACTAGATGGAGTACAGTTTATATGATTTACTATTTTCCCTAAGTGTTTATGAACAGGATTACTGTATAGATTTGGGTGAGATTTGATATGAATGCCTAATGGCAGAATAGATAAGGTGATTTTAGGTCTCCTGCAACAAGTTGCAAGTCTTTCATGCATTGCTCTGGATATGGCAGATAACATAAAGAGTGTGTGTATGCAATAATTTACACAGATGTGTAGGGGTGTCTCATTGGTTCCAGCAGACTTCTGTACTGTATCCCCCTAGGATGTGAGTTAGTGCATGATCACAGATACAGAAAGGTGTTATGATAACTGAGAACGTGAGTATGCTGTCTGTGGAGGTGGGCATACTGTAACTTCAAAGCCCATATGTGTTTATGGTAATAAGGCTAAAAGGTGGGTGTGCTGCACATCTTCAGAAGTTTAAGGGATACCCTTGACTGTGCCACTGAGAAAGGCTACTGATCACAAGCCATTCATCCACTGTTTGCATTCCATAGGATTACTGTACCATGTCAGTCCAATTATTTAGCTCAATGATGGGGAAATCAAGCCAATTTAGAATACACAGCTCAATTTTTGACTGGGCAGGTAGCTGATATTTAGCTGAGTTGTTTAGAAAGCTGAGGGGTTCCTCACTTCACACATTCTCCAGGAGCTGCTGGACAGGGCTTGTCACACCTTCACTGTTGGAGGGCATCCGAAAAAGGCATGAACCACCGAGCCACGTGTTTCCCCGGTCATGGGACTGTGCAGTCCTTCAGCCAGCTGCACACAGCGATGTACCTCACTCTGTAACTATGACAGTCTAGCCCCTCTCTCTCTCTCTCTCTCTCTCTCCGTCTGGTAACCACTGACTCAGATACAGTACCCAGAGTTGTATTCACTGCTGCCCTGTTAGAGAGGAGTACATCTGTTTGGACTACCAGGGTTTATTCTATGAAAGTAAAGGAGGATGTATCTGTTGGCAAGGACTTTGTGCCTCTTGCAGGTGATTCTACAGTTGTACTCCTGTGTGCAAGCTCAAGGTACAGGTAAGATGCTTGATCTGTCCTTTTTGATTTATTGTTAGGGTTAGGGTTTATTTATCCTTTTGCAATGGTATTGTAATTCATTCATTTTTACATATTCATATATATTTTAATTTGAATAAATCAGTGCAAAATTCCAAAAATGGAATCCAAACATACAGAAATGTATTAAAATATTTGGATGATTTAACATTCAATACTGGTTTCAACTCCACAATAAAGCACCGCACTTTAGACTTAAAGATACTTACGGCATTGCAAGAAAATTAGAATTATTTATTAAAAGACAGATGTTTAGGCAAAGAAAGGAGATTTGGTTTTCCAAAAGAGAACATTTTGTCCCTCGATATTACTTTTCCACCCCTTTTTGTCATTTTGTGTTTGAATTAATGCTGCCGTAAATTTGTTCCAGAGGACCTGCTTTCGCACTGGCTTGTTGGGTCATCTCCCACTCAATAAAAGTTACAGCCTGCTTTAAAACTCAACAGGAGTGTGCATAGCAGCTCCAGCAGACATGGTCCCATTAAAATGTCCCTTAAAATAGTGACAGACTCTACAGAAATGTAGTGACATACGTGGAATGTCTATGATGCGTATATATTACACCCATAATATACAATATATAATGCTTTATAAAGTATGGGTGTAACAGTTTTAATGAAGTCTGGGAACCTTCAAGTCCTTCAAAATCATAATAAAATACAGCTTACTAATTATTTGCTCCTATAATGACAAAATTATTAGCCAAGACAGGCTGCATGACTTGATCTTGCCCATGCAATGTTTTGAAAAAGTGTTGAACTGTGTTTTTTAAAATATCAGCACATGTGATCTCACCATGGATTTCTGGAAATGTGAATAGTTCACTGCGTTCTGAACAACTTGAGCCATTACTCATTTCCATTATTGAGATTGAATTAAAAAGATCACAATTAATATGATGTCATTATGGTTTGGTTGCTCACCATCAATAGCAATCAATATAAACAAGGTGCCATTTTTATGCCCTTGAATAAATTTTGATGGTGTTTAACTTGTAATTGATTGCATCCATAACATGTTCACAAACATTTGCAGATTATCATTGGTACGTATGGATTCATAAATACATCAATAGCACTCTATTAGCTGCACTGAAATATGTGCATCTGTTAATTCTTAGATTTCCTATGCACACTTTTGAATTTCATTCAGTGAGCATTGTTATGTGTGGTAACACATACAAATTCTCCATGTAGACACTTCAGGAGGTCATTGGGTTTTGTTCATCAACTGCATTTGATATCAGGACAATGACATACTTGAGAACAATCTGTTGGTCATCAAGATACGCAGTAAACACAGTAAATGAGTTTGCCCTTATTGCCCTCCGTTTTGTTGATACAGAGACCAAGGTAAAGTGTAACACTGAAAACAGCCTCACCATATATTCAATGCTTGCTGTAATTACCACTTATGCTACATTCTGGAGATGGTTTCATCTTAGTTCGTCAGGAACGGTTTGACCACCTTTTGAATGTGGGTCTTCCCTTTGCAGTGTATGACCTCTTAGTGTCACCGGACTGCTTGCCTGACCTTCTGCAGCGAGGCCTAAGGGACCAGTCCATCGATGAGCTTTTCATCCTCTCCACATTCCAGGTTCAGACAAAAACTCAGACCCCAATATTTGGCCTTCATAATCCCAGGAATAACAGCAAGTATTTTGAGTTCTCTGTGCATGGAAAGCCTAACAAAGGTATGTAGCCCCCCTTGCAACCACTGCAAGTGATGTCATGTGCAGCCACAGGCTCATGAACAGTTATCATATAGTTTGGATATGATAGGAAACTTATTTTATAAACAAATGAACTACAATCATGTACTTCTTCCAAAGATAATTTATGTGACAAGTCTGCATAATGATTTTGAAGTTCAGATATTGTAGGAAACTCTTTAGAATATTAAATGAAATATAGTCTTGTACTTTCTCCAAAAATGTTTTATGGTAACTATTTAAAATGATTTTTAACTTTGTACTTGTTGTCTTTCTTCAAATGGCATGAGATACCCGCTTGTCATGTCAATGACTTAATTTTCTTTAAGAATGAATACAAGCCACAAGTTACTCTTTGCCTTTGCTATGAAATCAATAGGTTTTTCTAGTATTCATTCCTATCAAGATTAGACTTGAAAATACATCGGGTGTGACATCACATGTATTGTACGATAATTGTTCTCCAATAAAAGATGGCCACTAATGGCTACCTGTCTCTGCGAGCAGCGATTGTGCGATACCTGAAGGGGGATGGCAAGTTGGGCACTGCCACTTTCAGCAACATGCAGCTGGCCGATGGGCGGAGCCATTCCGTCATGTTCCACTTGAACGGCCTGAGGCACGGGTCCGGCAGGATGGACTTCTATGTGGACTGCAGGCTGGTGGAGACCGTGGGGGACGTGCCCGCTGCCTTCAGGGGCCTGCCCTCTGGAGGGAACATGGTGGAGCTGAGAACCATGCCAAGGAAGGCTTACGTTAGTGAGAGATTTACATACAATCTGAAGCAATTCATGTCATCTCTTTCTACAACCAAATTTACTGAGGCCCAAAGGTTCACTTAATTTATCTGGATTTTTCACATCTCGCGGTTTCAAAATGATGCTACACTATGATTGAAGTCCAAAGACTGATGAAAATATGAGTAAATATGTAAATATGTGTATTTTTGTTGCAAAAAAAGTGCAAATAAGGTGGCATTACTTTTACAACTAGCTCCATGAACTCTTTGTCGCTACTTCGGTATGGGACTCAAACACTGTGCACATCTTATGCAGTCTGCCGGTTGAATCACCGTCCTAGTCTTTTGCCTGTGATATCACTCACTAGCTAGTCCAACTTTGTGCCACAGTGTATTGACTTACCATGGTTAAACATAAAAAAAACCTACACCCTCATCAAGTTCATATGTTGAAGGATATCTAAAATTTGAAATCACATTGAGTTTTCCCCAGGCTCATAGACTTGATGTGCTGTGGATTAGCCTGTGTGGATAGGTGACATTGTGTTTTCATGCTGTTTTTAAAACATAGTTTGTTTCCTGTCTTGACAGGATGTTCTGGAGGACCTTAAGCTAGTGACTGGTGACTCTGTAGACAATGTTGCCTCTCTACAAGATTGTAACTTTCAGCAGAGTGACTCTGTGCAAGTTTTGGGTAAGATTTTAAAGATCATTTTCGTAATAAATATGTTCACACTTCTCAGTTTGAATGACAAAAACAGTAATTATAGCCAAGGCAGAAACACCATGAAGAAATACAAAATGGATAATGCAGGGTTGAATGATGAGAGTGTGACCGGTTTCTTCACACTTTTATGCACTGTGGTTAACATTTATAAAATAATAAAAAAAAAACAATTCTATAAATGTGCTTGAGAGAATAGTTTATACATGCACACATATGCAAAAATTCACGCACACCATTTCATCAGTTACGAAGGAAACTATTTGCTTCCTTAAGGCAATTTTGTGCTCTCTTTCTCATCTTGTTTCTGTTCTGGCTGTGCTTCTGTGGAAGTGCTCTGGAAAAGTGAAATACCTTTGAAAGGCCATTTGGACAGCTTTAGGAATGCTCATTAGCGAGCATTCCGATTGTCATACTCACTTAAGCAACAGCGTTACATTAGCACTGCTTTCATTGGCTTTCCTGGCTTTAGCTACCATTTGACAAATGTACGTGCCACTCAAACACTAATACTTACAGCATCCCACTCTGACTTCCTTTTTAATAGTTTGTATGAGTGAACGGTGTTGTCCTTTGTTCCTGTCTCACACAGGTGCCAATACGAAGCAGCTGTCTAATCAGATGGCCGATCTCACCAGGGTAATCTCAGAGCTGAAAGACATCCTAAACCAGCAGGTAGTGTCTTTTCATCTCCATTCAACCTCCAGCTGATTCAACATGTTACCGCCTCAAACCATTTTGCTAATGTTTTGTGCTAATTTCAGGTCAAGGAAACAGCTTTCCTGAGAAATACTATTTCAGAGTGCCAGGCCTGCAGTAAGATATTGTTTGAACTTGATTACACGCAGTGCATGCTATCAGTTAAATTGTTTTTTCTCTCAAATGGCAACCTAGATTAATGACATTACAATCATCATTTAGTGCACACATGAAACCTGATAGGTAACACAGGGTTCAAGGGATGTCTGTTCTGAAAAGTGATCCCCTGGGGAAAATGTTCAGTCAGATATAAAGGCCACAATATGTCATTAATGCCTGGCAAGGCTGATTAACTAGATTGCTTGAAAAAGTGCAACCAAGCACACACATTCCCTGAGTTATAATTTCTTATTGATCCATCAAATGTGCCTTTGAAACTAATTTTAATACTAACAGCATCTACAGTGGTGGAAGGATCACGTTTACAGCAGTACGTTTATATAATATTGTAGAATGCAAGGGCAAAATGCATGAGGCAGTTTGACAAAAAGTCATACTGATTCATATCTGCAGTAAAAAAAAAAATGGGACAGGACCGTAGTCACGCTCTGCACTAACATGAGTCAGATAATAGCTGATACCTACAAGAGATACAGGAGAAACACACTGCAGTAGTTATATTGAAAAAACATATTGAAGCCTTGATCACTCCTATTATGGAGTTATTATTTGCATGGGTTTAAGAAGAAAATTTCCATTTTGCTGCCATGTTACTCTTAGACATTGCTATCTGATTTTTTTTTAAGAGCTAACGGATCCCAATGATAAAAACACTGTCAAGGAGGAGCCAGATTTTGGGAACCTAAGGAACCCGGACCGGACCCGTGGTAAAAAGTGCCCCCCTGGCTCATGTTTCCAGGACGACTTGTGCGTCGTTACGGAGTATGGGGTGAAGTGTGCTCCGTGTCCCAACGGTTATACTGGTGACGGAGTCAGCTGTGATGATGTCGATGAGGTAATGCGCACAGACGTTTGCGAAGGTGCTAACTCGTTGCAGCAGTCTCACCACTCTTTCATGAAAGTTCAACAAAATATGTACGAGATGGGAATTAAGAATGAAGAATGTGCAATGAGCAGCTGAGACTTGTTGAATAAGACCACAATACATTAACCAAGTCCGATTAATCGCAACAATCTTATACTGCAGATGCTAAATCGGCTGATCTTATACAATTTGTGTACATCTGTTTACCCTTATGCACGTGTCCATATGTAATGAAAGCAGGTTCAAAAACCGGTTCAGGAAAGTGGGATTAGATGCAATTTAAGCATCTGTTAGACCAAGCATAATGTAGGTAGGCTGCAGTATGTTTTTTACATTCACAAGCATTACTGTAATTCGAGTATTGTTTACTGAAAGTCCAGATTTGTTTTCTTGTTTTCTGGCCCAGACTTTGTGGAATTCAACATTTTTCTGCCTCCTGTTACAATTTTAACATTTTGCAATTGTTTCCCAGCAAAGGGATAGTCACTTCTTTTATCAAAACATTGCATAATTGTATATGAAACAAACAACCGTTGCTTGAAGACATTCCTGCGGATGACATGAAAGCTGTTGTTAGCCATCTTTCCAAATGGGCCCCATGCGTATTCCCATTTTTCTACAGTCACATCCAACCTGGCAACACAAGAAAGAAAACTAAGCTGTTTGCACAGACACTGACTAATCTCTCAGAAGAATACATGTACAATCAGCCATTCTCAGTGTTTATTGTTGTTATTTCCATTACACACCATATTACGTTATCTGTCCCAAACTAACGGCCTTAGTGTTTTTAAGAAAGAGCATTAGTGAATGAATGATAGATGATGGAAACTTTCAATGTAGTAATGGAAAACCGGGGACACCGTCTTCCTCCTGAAACACTCTCGGAAGTTCTTTGCCTTCTGTTCGCCCTGTTAATGTCAACAAATTGAATAATGGATCGTTCTTTTTTTAAGTCCAAATGAGTTCAACCGCACGCAAAAAAAAAAAAAAAAAAAAACCATTCCTTTATATCTTGTGAAATAAGTCAGCTGGAAAAAAGAAATGCGAGTTTTTGTTAACTGGAAGCACCTGGCAAAATGTGTATAAGAGCACCTTTCTGCGAAGTACATCTCATCTGTGAAAGATTTTGGTAGAAGTTGCTCCTAGTTTCCCCCCCTATTTTTTATTTGAATGACTATTTGACCGAGTGTTGACCAATGCCGATTGATAACAGACGTGAACCTTAACACAATGTGACCAGATTTAGAGGGGGCTATCTTAAATTAACTGAAGACTGAAATGCTAGCCACAACACTACTGTTTTTGGTTTAACACTCTGTTATCTTTTAAAATAAACTCTACCAGGGCTGTATACTTTTTGCACTTTATTAAGAATATCACAAACAGGTAGGGTTGTTACCTGTGAGTGTACTATAGTGTGCTCTGTTAACCTGTTGAGTTTGTGTGGTGCAATGTATATAAAGAGTTTTCATTATGCACCTCCAGTGCCAGTTTAACCCTTGCTTTCCTGGAGTAAGATGCATCAACACGGCCCCGGGCTTCAGATGTGAGGCCTGTCCGCCAGGGTACACTGGAACGCTGGTCCAGGGAGTGGGCAGGGCATATGCGCAAACACACAAACAAGTGAGTCTCTCAGTGACCAGACATTTATTACAGAACTAATCTTGTTTAATTGTGAACTGTACCCATTCACATGCATTTTATTTGCATGTATTACATTTATACATGCAAATAGTGATTTTTTTTCACTATTACTTAAAAATCAGAATACCAGTTGAAACTAGAATGCTGCAAAATGGGGACCCTGAGACTGAAGCTAATGGCAGTGTACCTGTACCTGTATTAACCTGTATTTTGAGAACGACATTAGCAAGGCCCACCCATCAATGGAGAGCTGCAATTAATGTCTGTGATGTGCCAATATTCTTGTCATTACGCAAATAGATAAATGCCACAAATTGCTAATATGTTGTATTCATATTGATAATTAATGAAATAATTTTGATCATAACACAGAGAGCTTGACTCATACCTGAGTTGCACTATTGACTCGTTTTCTGTATTGGCTGTAGGTGTGCAGAGACATCGATGAGTGCGCAGGGCAGAACAATGGAGGCTGCACGCCCAATTCTCTTTGTCATAACACTGTGGTAAGATCCTAATGCTTCCTTCAGCATTTTATCACACCAGACTCCAAGTTAAAGAAAAGAGTCGTTGAGAGGCTAATTCACAGAAGAGATCTCACCATGAGCCCTGTAGCCTAAACACTACAGGCCTAAGCCCAAGCACTGTGATGAGACACAACTGGCTCAATTCTACAAGGGACAGATCAGCCAGAAATCCCCTGTATACCAATGATTCAGCAAGCACTCACAGGCCACCAGTTTTACCCAACAACGCAGAAGTTAGCCATTCCTCTGATTGGCTGTTGTTATCCTGTTTCTGTGCCTGTGGTATGGAAAACAGGTACTGACACCTACATGTTTACCTGAGAGCAGCTACTTCAGCAGGAGCTCTCTGTGTGCACGTATGGATTGCACAGTGGGGACATAAGATATATACTTGCTATTCAGCATATCAGGTATATTTGGTAATACTGATTTGACTGTGTGGGTAACAATGCATTTTTATTTTTGACTATCTACTCCTTTTTGATGTTATTGTATGTGCTGAAGTATGTGTTCCTGTTTGTGTGTAGTGCATGAATGTTTGGGTATGTGTGTGTGTGTGTGTGTGTGTGTGTGTGTGTGCATGCATGTTTATGTGTGTTTTGGTATGTTTGGCTGTGCCTCTCTGTAAATGTGTGCAGTCATACACCTGTCAGGATTTAATGTATCTGGATCTAACAGAGCTTTGGTTCCACACAGGGGTCCTTCTACTGTGGGGCCTGCAAGCCAGGCTTCACGGGGGACCAGGTGAACGGGTGCCGCTCAGAGAAAGGCTGCGGGAACAACCTGGACAACCCGTGTAACGTCAATGCACAGTGCGTGGTGGAACGGGATGGCACCATCAGCTGCATAGTGAGACCTGCTAACTCCAGTCCAGAAGCATTCAATACTTTACTGCTATACTAACCAAAGCTATTAAGATTTTACCCCAGTGAAGATTAAGCTCAAACAAGACCAAGAATTACAACATAATGATATTTTGTAATGATATAATGAGTTTAGTTCTTAATGTGTTTCAGTACATGTGTCTCCTGATGTTTTGTGCGTTTCAGTGTGACATTGGCTGGGCTGGCAATGGTTACCAGTGTGGCAGGGACACCGACATCGATGGCTATCCCGATGCTAAGCTAATGTGCAAGGATCCAAACTGTAGAAAGGTACCATCCTCCTGCCTATAAAAGCAACAATTCAATTAAAGCAACGGTTCTCTCTGTGCCTTAAACTGTGGGAAATGTCTAATGGTCTGTGTTTATTTCAGGACAACTGTGTCTGGATCCCCAACTCTGGGCAAGAGGATGCAGATCGGGATGGTCAAGGTGATGCCTGTGACGAGGATGCAGATGGAGATGGCATTCTGAATGAGGATGTACGTCTACTGTACTTCATTCCTCCAGTGCATCACGTAGCTATCCTCACCTGAGGTGAAGTCACTTCCATATCAGTTCAGAAAAAGTTCTGTTAAGTAATTGAAATTCAGTTTGTCAGTTGAAAAATCCTCATAGAACATTATTTGTGGGCATTTTTCAATTCATGGACTGAATTTCACTTAATTCTCTGAATTGAAATGAATTCACTCCAACCCTAATTTGTACCACTGTAAAATATTACCATTCCCCTAACCATGACAACTGCTGACCGAAACCCAACACTTAGCAGATTATCACAATACAGATCTGTACCACTGTAAAAACGGACCATTTCCCTCTCCCTGACCCAAACCAGGACAACTGCTGGCTGAAGCCCAACACAGACCAGAGGAACAGTGACCAGGATAAACACGGAGACGCCTGTGACAACTGCCGAGTAGTGGAAAACCCCGACCAGCGGGACACCGATGGCGATGGCAAGGGGGACGCCTGTGATGATGACATTGATGGAGACGGTGAGGCGACTAACTTACCGGTCCATCGATTTACCAACTAGGCCTCAGTCTCTTACCTCCCTTTCCCAATGACATAAAACATTTTAGAAAGTTGGTGGAATAGACTTTAAAAAGCATATTTTATGATGGGGAAAAATATCATTAAATCCACTTCCTCGAAACCGATCTGCTACTGTACTTGGTAGTAATAAATGGTATTAACAGATGCTTAGCTGTACAGTTATATTGATAAGCCTCTACCGGAGATTAACTGAAGTGAAAATTCCACTGTTTGCTCCAGCCAAAAGATCAGTTTAATTGCGTTAAAAACCCTTTTAAAGCCAGTGTGTTTCCAAGTCACAGCCGTTTATTTGAGCTATCTCAATTGACTTGGAATTCTTCAGCTCGTGCTCCTTACAGTGTTAAATTCCATCTGTTTTCACTGCATCAGAGTAATGATGTGATGTTAGATAAAAATATCTTTGCAGTCTGCACAGTCTATTTTCCAGTAAGGTCATTTGTTTATAGAGAAAAACCAGAGGCTGAGATTTATGCTCATAAAAAAAATAAGACCCCAATTAAACAGTGAATTGAAAGAGCTCCCTTTTCTTATAGACTGAAAGTATTTTGTTTTACATATGCACAGAAAAACATATGTGCGTTTCCCATTTAACGACTGGCCAAGTAAGTGTTTCATTTTGGGAAATGAAGCAATATTCTGATGTTGTATAGAATGCATGTTGAAATAAAAGTATGTCTACTGCATGTTTATAAAAAAAAACAGTTCTTAAATTTTGATGTATTATTTACATTTTGTGCAGTTTTTTACACTTCTGTCAAATGTTTGTTGTTCTAGCATGTCATTTCTGACATTTACAGTCTGCTAGTAGAGGCTGTTTTCCAGAATAGGGGCCAGATCTCTCAGGACCTGGTCGTGCCTCCATGTGAAAAGCCACGTGTTTGTCATAAATTGCAGTCGACAGAAAATACTTTCCCATTTAAATGTACTTAAGAGACCAGTGCCACCTTGTGGTAATATTAGGAAACAACATATAGGCAACTGATCTACACAGGGGGTACTATTACTTTTCTAAATGTGACTTGTGCTAATGTCTTTTTGCCATTTCATATCCATTAACTGATTTAGATCCGGATGCATACACAAAGTGTTTGCCAATCAGTTAATAAGTGAAGTGCTGAAGCAAACCAAAATCCAGCTGCCACTTGGATGTCTGACATCCCTGGGTGAAGACATTGTCGGATAGGACGTGCTAGTAGTGAGCCATGGTCATAATCTAACCCAGATGAAATGTGCTTTGTGCACTGTGGTCTTCAGGTGTGAAGAATATCCTCGACAACTGTCAGAGAGTCCCTAACCGTAACCAGCTGGACAGAGATAATGATGGAGTTGGAGATGCTTGTGACAGTTGCCCTAATGTTCCCAACCCCAATCAGGTGAGAGGAACAATCAAAAGCCCACAATCATGCAGTTCATAGAACACTTGTGCATGGAAGCCCAGAGCGTAGAATAACAGGGTTCTCTCCGTATATCAGAGATCTCAGGAGAGATACATTACAGAGCTAAGGCTTTGTAACCATCATGTATTGTCATCATAGAATTGTTTTCAATTGTTTATTTCTATATTCTTGAAAACAATTTCAGTGGATAATCTGTTCTATAGAAAAAAATACAGCTTCCCTGTTAATCTTATTTTTAAAATAGAAAATGTGAGGCAGAACCCATTCATTCTAACCACTAGGGGTGTAATAAAATGTAATAACTCTAGTCCATGGTTATATTTAGGTATAGGAATAATCTCAGTGTTAGACAAATTTGTTCAGTCTGAAAAGTGTAGGACTGTGTGAATGCAGCTTAGTTCTGAAATAAAGAAGGCAGCAGTAAGTCAAGATGATGTGCTCTGCCTTGACAGTCGGGCCGTTAACACAGATCCCCTAATATTTGTGTTTTCTGCCTTTGCTTTTCAGTCAGATGTTGACAATGATCTTGTGGGAGACTCTTGTGACACAAACCAAGACAGGTACACTTTATGACGAATGGTCATTCCTCAGTTAAGTGACCTGCGCCCTGTACAGCTCTGTCCCTCTCTGTTGGTTCCAGCGATGGGGACGGTCACCAGGACAGCAAAGACAACTGCCCCACGGTCATCAACAGCTCGCAGCTGGACACCGACAAGGATGGCCTCGGGGATGAGTGTGACGATGATGATGACAACGACGGCATTCCTGATATCCTCCCTCCGGGACCAGACAACTGCAGGCTCGTGCCAAACGCTGACCAGACTGATGACAACAGTATGTACAGTGTCTAGTCATTTAATCTTGTGCTGTCTAGCATTTTGTGAGTGTACTAGAGAAAAATTGTCACCAAATGTCAATTATATAGTTATTATACAGCAAAATATTTCATACATGCTAATATCATTTTTGTACTACATTCTACAAATACTATACAGTCTTAAAATATTATACAGTCTTTCATTTAAATAATGTGTATGTTTTTTTTCTCCTGTGTATGTATTGTTTCTCTTCTGATGGTCAGAGTAACAGCACTTTGGGAGATGGTGTAGTATTTTGTGTAATTGCCTCTGTAGTTGTTGTCTAATAGGAACTCCCTAATATAACCTGTAGCGCTAATATTAGCTCTGATTTGACAGATGATGGGGTGGGCGACATCTGTGAGGCAGACTTTGACCAAGACCGCGTGATTGACAGGATCGACAACTGCCCTGAGAACGCAGAGGTCACCCTGACCGATTTCAGGGCCTACCAAACTGTGGTGCTGGACCCCGAGGGCGACGCCCAGATCGACCCCAACTGGGTGGTCCTCAACCAGGTGACTCTCAGCCAGAGAGGTGGAAATGTGTTAACTGAAATGAGTTATCTCTATGCATCAACCAACATTTGTATTGGCACTTGTATGTTGGTCAGATTTTACAAAAATATTTATTCAGCCTTATTGAAGGTTAAACTTTATTTGCCCACATGGAGTCATTTTGTCTTGTTTCAGTCAGTGCTGAAACAAGAGAAGGTGGAGTAAAATTTTGTTCAAAATGACCCTCACCCTTAGCTTTTTAACCCTGAATACATGAGCATTATTTATCCCACAAACTGACATATTTACTATGTGAGTATATGTGTCTTTGAAGCACTAACACATGGCTTCAAAAACTGTATCTTGATGTGCACAGTAAAATTTAACAATGCACATCAAGATATATAAAATTGGCTGTCGTGTTGCAAGGGAGGTAGGGAGATTTTAAGTCACATTAATACTTTCCACTTCATGAGTCAATAACATCTGTATTTGCCATTGAGTCAGCATCAGCACCATAACCACGCATTACAGACTGAGCGGGGCTACTGATCTGATGAGACTTGCCCTCCAGTGACAGTGTGGCAGTAAGCTGAATCTGGTGTGACAGCGGAGTTTGCTGTGTGAGAAAGATCTGATGGCAGCTTGGCAGCGTGATGGATTTGATAACAGGAGATGATTTTAAACAAAAGGCCTTTCGTTAACAGTCACATCACTGTACAGAACGCCTTGATGAAATGTTAATGGGCCTCTTGTAATTCAGAGGTGACATGTGACATTCCTGATCAAGTGCATGTATGGGATATAACACGTCAGTGGTGCTAAGTCTGTACAAAATTATGAATTGTGCTGATATACTGTACTGTAGGTCATAAATGTATATTTTACAGAATGTTAGTTACACTCCATCTTAAACGCTCTTATTCAGGGTATGGAGATTGTACAGACGATGAACAGTGACCCAGGCCTTGCTGTTGGTAAGTGATCGTACGTCTTTACAGTTCTAAGCCACTTGTCATTTGTCAATTGTTTGCACACAGAAAATGTTAGAATTTGAAGAATATAATTGACTATAGTAGAAGCATAACATTTGTTTCAGAGACACACTATTTATCAATGTGAATTCTGTTCAATAAATATGAATTTAATGTTGGCTTAAATGTGTCTGCAGTCCTCTGCTGGGTCATACGCTGTGCGATATGTTACTCTAATACCAGACAAGTGGATATAATTTGCTGTTTATCTATGTGGCGTTTCCCTAGGTTACACAGCCTTCAGTGGGGTGGACTTTGAGGGCACCTTCCATGTTAACACGGTGACAGATGACGACTACGCTGGCTTCATCTTTGGCTATCAGGACTCCTCCAGCTTCTACGTGGTAATGTGGAAGCAGACGGAGCAGACGTACTGGCAGGCCACGCCTTTCAGAGCTGTGGCTGAGCCTGGCATTCAGCTCAAGGTGAGCACAGGGCCAAGGGCCTGCTCGAGAGAGGCAGTGGTACTTCAGCACAGGGCCAAGGGCCTGGGCGAGAGAGGCCATGGTACTTCAGCACAGGGCCAAGGGCCTGGGTGAGAGAGGCCATGGTACTTCAGCACAGGGCCAAGGGCCTGCGCGAGAGAGGCAGTGGTACTTCAGCACAGGGCCAAGGGCCTGTACGTCAGAACAGGGCCAAGGCTGTGGTACTTCAGCACAGGGCCAAGGGCCTGCAAGGGTGAGAGAGGCTTCAGCACAGGGTGGCCTAGGCCATTCAGCACAGGGCCAAGGGCCTGGGCGAGAGAGGCTGTGGTACTTCAGCACAGGGCCAAGGGCCTGCACGAGAGAGGCCATGGTACTTCAGCACAGGGCCAAGGGCCTGCGTGAGAGAGGCATGGTACTTCAGCACAGGGCCAAGGGCCTGCACGAGAGAGGCCATGGTACTTCAGCACAGGGCCAAGGGCCTGGGCGAGAGAGGCCGTGGTACTTCAGCACAGGGCCAAGGGCCTGCGCGAGAGAGGCCGTGGTACCTTAAGAGCAATAGTGGTGGAAAAATAAACATTTCATCATCTTGTTTGCCAGCTCCAAAAGACTGCTCTTATCTGTGAACTAATTAAATCTCACAAAGCTAATCTAATTGGCAAACTTTGCTAAAAGGCCCATTAGTATTACAAATAAACTCTTTTGCTCTCTCTTGCAGACAATCAGCTAGCCCTGGGACTAACTTTAAAGTGTGTTATTCAAGAGGCAGTAATACATTTCAGTTGGGCTCTGTAATGAAATGTAGACTCTCAAGATAAAAAAAATCTCTCAATATTTGAATGTTTTTGTGTGTGTATCAATGACAAGACACAATTCACAGCAAACACTATTCACAATGTTAATTCAAAAATGTGCAAATTTCTGTGCATCCTATAGGAACTACATATACTCTAATAGGTGGAAGTAGCCTGTTGAAGTTTGCCTCATTAAAATACCCATGGCAATGGCTTTTCTCTGTCTACTTCCTCAGGTGGTGAAATCCAGCACTGGGCCCGGAGAGCACCTGAGGAATTCCCTCTGGCACACAGGGGACACCAGTGACCAGGTGCGGCTGCTGTGGAAAGACCCGCGTAATGTGGGCTGGAAGGACAAGGTCTCCTACCGCTGGTACCTGCAGCACCGCCCCCAAGTTGGATACATCCGGTGAGCTAATCAAAACGGCTTATTCAGGCTTTTAACTTCCGGGTCGTTTTGAAAACCTATTGTCTTAGGACACAAAACTTTCCAGAGAAGAGTAGTGGGTGGTGAAGTGTGATTGGGGCAATGCTTATTGTGCTTTGTAAGATGAATTGAATCACTGTAATTCTAATTCTCTATTATCATCAATCATACAATGCAGTAATGCCTTCACTTTATACTTAGACTTGTCTTAGTATTGTCTTATTGTCGTACATGCTGAGTGCATACAGACTTATGTACATTGTGGACTTGTTTAGTCAGTCTGGCATGTGCATGTATTAATTCATTTTGGTTCTGTTTGATTTGGACAGGGCCCGCTTCTATGAAGGGCCCAACTTGGTGGCTGATACCGGAGTGACCATCGACACCACCATGAGAGGCGGGCGGCTGGGCGTGTTCTGCTTCTCTCAGGAAAACATCATCTGGTCCAACCTCAAGTACCGCTGCAACGGTATGCAACAACCTGGACTCCAGGCAGAACTGGGGCTCTTTGATAGAATTTGGGAGTGTTGGTTTTTCTGTTTTGGTGATTTCTGTAACAAGAGCATTTGAGATTATGATGAAGAGAATAATTTGCTCTTACTATGTTACGTTAGAGCTAGGTAGGGAGAGAAAGCTGTATTCCGTTACAGAAACGAGTGGATCAAGTGATTACACCGTAATTAATTTTGTTTCCCTTCTGCAGATACAATCCCGGCAGACTTCCAAGACTACACTGCCCAGCACGCCAGTCCTTCTCAGTAACGATGAATGTGTGATGATCGACAGACTTGACAAAGAGAATAACATGAATGAATTTTCAATGGGGGAAGTGTGTCACACCCATTGCCAAAGAACCTGGGTGTAGGAGGACCAACACTGGCAGTAACTGCAAAAATGTGTCCATTACAGGAACAATTATGCAACACTAAGTGTGTACTCTGCTGCCATGTTCCTTGGTGATGAACTAGTACAGAGGTCTACTAATATAAATATTTTTTATTTTACTGACCATGTTATCAATATTATAAATATATTATAGTGCATCCTGGATAGATGTGATATTTAATCCAAAAAATGGGATGTGTTGCTCCTCATCTTTGATGAGAATGTCTGTAGCAAATAATTCTGGACTTTTTTTTGTTTTTGTTAGCAATTTTAGTTTTCTTATCTTTCAAATGGAACCAGACAATTAGTCATATTGGTTTAAGAAAATAGAAATCTACAACAAGGCTCAAATCTGGAGGCACATATACTAACATCTAATACTTCTAAAAATACCAGATAAAATTGTCTTTATTTACAATGTCATTAATTTTATATATTTTACTAATGTGATAATAAATATGTTAACAGAATTCTGAATTCTATTTCCCAATTTCTTACTTTATTACAAACACAGTGCAGTAACTTTACATATTTAGGTTCCTCCTTCATTACAAAAATACATGGCTGGTCATTACAATATACCCTAGAAAAAGTGACTTCATTTTGAAAGAGAAGCATTGTGCTCCTTTTGAAAATTCTTAAGCAATTGGTAGAATATGTCCATTTAAACTTTACAGACATTAATTCCTTTTCACAGCACAGTCTAGGTTTTATGACTTATTTAAAATACACATTGCTGAAAGAAATCACAACATTCTCATGAACTTTAAAAATCCTTTTATTGAAGTAACAAAGTCATTAATTAAAGCAAAATTCCTACAGGGCTGAGGGTAGTACTCTCACGCTTTTTTCTGCAGCAAGCATGCTACGGTGAGGTGAGCTCACCTCAGCTGAGATGGCTGGCCATGCCCTTTCCAGGGCTTTGCACATGCTCCTGCAGAGCACAGAATTACAAGGGATTTCTGGAAGAATATCATAATATATCAAATGTAACAAAAATGGCGAGCATGACATATTTCAGAAAATTGGTCTGAAATCATGATTGCAACATACGTTTTGTTAGGGGGGTTATGCTAGACAGATGGCAAAGCTGGTTTACAAATGTAGGATCATAAAAATACACACACACACACACACACACACACACACACACACACACACACACACACATATTATTAACATACGCTCATAGTGGTTATCAATATGGACGTTTATCAAAATATGAAAAATACCAGATAATGATATGCCATATGTCCAAATTACCTTGACAGTTTGAGCGTGCAACAATAACATCATCTGCCAATTGGTTTAATCGGTCAGTGTGCAGTGTTCACAGGATCACCTCCATATGCACCTGAAATTCAGGTAGTCCACTCTGAAAATAAATCACGAGTATTGCTTTGAACTTCATACATCATATACAATTAAAACTGACAAGGATCTTACACAGAACTTTAAAAAACCTAATTGGAGAACCAAACTACACTCATGTAATGCACATTTTAGTAAGAATCTTTACATTAAACTGGGCAGCATTGTGTTTTAGTTCTATAAACAACCTGCTCCACAGTGTAGCTACAGGACAGATTGTGTTAATACAGGGACAAGAAATATTAGTTTTAAAAGCAATGTGACATTAAGCTGCGCAGCCCAGTAACGACTTGAAAATATTTTAATTGTCTTGTAGCATTTGTTTATATTAGGGGTATTTATTCTGAGCAATGTGAATTTCACATGGCAGGTAACCTAAAACAGGAAAGCAACTGGGCAAGAAGATTCATATGTAAATGAAATGTTAGTTATTGTGAGGTTTTTAGGCATTCAATGAAATACATCAGCAAGAGATCGTTCTAAATTAAATAAATGTAGTACACAACTGCACTGGTACAGTGATCATGTTCACAATCACATTGTTGTGCATCACTCATAACCAACCAATAGGATACAAACTAAGTATCACAACATCAGTTCTTCTTTGAAAGCAAGCTCAACATGGGAACAAGCCTGTTACTGTTTTCATAACATCCTTGTCCGCCATCTCATATAATCCAGCTTAGTCACAGTGTCAACTGTTTCATTTGGATCAAATCATATACTATTTAGTGCAGTTCTTCAACGATGGCAAAAGCAATATAAAATTCTAGATCTCTATCTTTTTTAAAAAAAAATCTGCAACAATTCCAGTCTTGATACAGCAACGATTGCTGTGGGAGGAGTGAGTATTCTGACTTAACTGTTAAAATAGTGTATTTTGGGGCTTTCTCATATAAATAGGCAAAACCAGAAAAAAAACAGGACCATTTGCTAAAACAGGAAAAACAACGATTCTACATAGTATTCTTTTCTGATTTTCCACAGTTAGAAATTAAGACAAACACACAAAAAGGCATGGAAAATCTGTTATTGCTACTTTTACAGTTTCTTATAGTATGCTAAGTCAGTTCACAACATACAGAATATTTACTTAAAACTAAAATGTATTTTAAATAGAATATAACATTAGTATCCATGCTGTTTGTGCAGAACGATAATAGTAATCTAGACATAAAGAATGAGCAAGTTGGTTTAGCAACTGTTACTTGATGCAGAAATGTTAGCGTGAAAGCATTGACAATTAAGTAACATTGTTTCTACAGAGTACAATCATTACAAAACACAAACCAAATGACTAATTTTCACATAATTATAAACCCTGCAAGGAATGTTGTATTTCAGAAGTTTTAGAAATTGATACCAGGTTCATATCTGTCAAGTGCTGGTTGAGTATAAAAATAAATCCAGAAATATTACAGTTTTGCAGATGTCAATAGCAATATTGCCCATGTATAAAAGTGAGGAAATGTACAGTACATGCAAGATTTAAAGTGCAATACATTTACACTTCAATGAACCTCGAGCATTTAAGAAATCTGTCGAAGCATCAATGTAGCCACTGAACTGAGAAGCCACAAAATATTCTAGAGACAAATGTAACATAAAGCAGTTTTCTTTTCTTGTAGCAAATACAGACAAAAGCGAAACGTCCCCTAACCATGCCCTAGGGGTAATTCTGCTAACTGCAGAGCACCAGGATTTATCAGAAAATCACAGTTGGCGAATGAGAAAAAGTTAAACTTACACTAGTCACATGGATGAGGCAGCTTTGGAATTATTTTGACTATACCTGCAAGTGCAACTTTTACTTCACAACAACATATTCCCCCTCACTGATGTGCTTCATTCACACCCATTCTCATGATGTGTAAATCAAAGACATGCCCTATTATTCACTGAATTTGACCCCCATCTGTGTCAATCATATCCTATTCAACCCATATACCTTAACTTAAATGTTCACATTTTATCTACATACAAAATTGGGGTTTTCAACCAATTATGAAAAAAATACTAAGAAATCCACAACCAAATTTGAGAAGAAAAACCAATTAATCTGCTCTAAGTGGAAAAATTAAGCTATATAAATAAAATTGCAGATGTTATGGAGTCAACCATATTGATTTGTTCCCAAAAGCAAAAAAAGTAGATCCTTGTTAAGTCCATGAAAAAAACAGTTTAAATGCAGAAACAAAAAACAGAACAAATATTGGCTTTAAACATGTATTACAGTCAAGTAACGGTTCAAAAGAATGTAACATCATGATCCAATTCAAGTGCTAGGCTTTGAGTTCTGGAATTGTGTGCATGTGTACCCAAAGCCTAATACTTAAAACTTTCAGATAATATGAACAAATATTTGTTTGTACTGATTTCAACATATTTTTAAAAACATAAAATGGAAAATAAATCAAATATGTTCGGTGCACATTAACTTGTGTATTAAATACACTTTAATTATTAACACACACATATTTTAATTTTCTCTTGCTCTTTTCCTTCCGGTGAATAAAGCACAGTCTAGTCCATGGTCATCCTGAAGCACAAATCCTGAGAAATGAGGGCGCCGAGCTCTGTTACCCCAAAACTACACACATAAATTCTGTCATAATGCAGAAATCCTTAGCGGCAATGATTGTAGCTCCACTGACAAAATATACAAACTGGCCACACATTTTACATTTACCAGGTGTCGATGGCCATTTCATTTGGAAAAATACAAAATGTACCTCTACAACTGCTACAAAAGTTATTTAGTGTGTTGAAATAAAAGCCAAAGAAAAACAAAATCGGGGGAAGACAATCATGACATAAATGAGTATGGAACGAAATGGTCTGGTTTAAAAAATTACAACATTTTCTGCTGCATAGAATACTTCATCTACAAAAATGATGTGAAATAGTTGGCCTAGACACTTCCAGGTGATAGCCGAGCCTGAACAGTGTTACTCCTTCTTAATACCCCACGTCTCCTTTTTCCTGGAATCTAAACGGCTCACTAGATCGGAAAATGTGTAACATGTTGACAGACTACAAAAAATCCTAAAAATAATACATTTTGAAAAATTGTAACGGGCCTAAAAGGCAACAATAGCTTATCCAGTATATGGGACTGGTATAAAAAATATCTAAAATAACAAAACAAACTAGGTTAAATTCAAAACTTAAAAAAGATGAAAAACAAAACTGTTTTCAGATTAAGAAATAGGTAGTGCTGGGATGGTATAGGGCCTTAGGCCTCAAACCTCTTTGGACAAACCATGGGAGCCACCAGTGTCCACATGTAGAGCAGGAGACAAACCCAGCAGGACGCCATCTTGATCCAGAACACGGACCAGCTTCCATCCAGGAGCTTATCGATGTCGGCGCTGTCGTAACTGCGGGGAGCCCAAACGGTTCATTAGTACCAAATACGGACATCGCATTATGCAGTGCTGTTTCATGACGGTCAATGAATAACAATGCAATAACAAGATTTGTTCTTCAGTGGGAGAGTATTTTCTGAGCCATAGTTAAATTTATGTTCAAGGTTGGAGACATGGTACAGAATGTGTCTGTTGTACTGAGGTGTGACACAAAGATTAAAAAAAGACTGTAATACATAGAATAAATAGTGTGACACCTCCTTCACAATGTGGATTTGTGTTGTATCAGTATCAGGGAAATTAAACTGTTTAATAGCAGTTTTGAATGTGACCATTTCAGGCACACAACTGTCAAATTTAACTTGGATGAAACTGATGCAACATGGCAATTACTGGAAGTTTAATTTATAGATTTATATTATAAATGACAAAACAACCGTTAGGGGATAAATAATGAACAAATGGTGAATAACAGTCACAAATGGAAAAACAGTGTCTCATGAGCACTTCCCTGAATTATCAATTCATGACAGATTTATGACAAATGGAAATCACCACACTGTGTGTTTAATTTACTCCCAAGAATATTCACACTTACTGGAACCAGTTGGTGACTGTCATCATGACATATAGGGACCCGAGGAAGAAGACAAAGTGGAAGTAGGAATAGCTGTAGACAGTTCCTTCTCTCTCATCGTACATAACGTTTTGCCCTCCTCCTTTCCTCTCCTCGTCATCGTAGTCATCTGCAAACAAACACATTATTGATGCATGAGCAGGCATTCGGAGCACGCAATACTCATTCCTGACCACCAGAGGGCTCATGCAACACTCTGTGTTGTTGGGACTCCGAAAGTCCTCCCCTAGATGTGGCATTTCATATCACAGTTTTTTTTAATTATCTGTTACTCCATAGCATTTCATTTATCACATTGTCCTACCACTGAATACTTGGGAAGACATGACTATTTGAAAAAAAAAAAAAAAATTATGTAACATTTTATTTACCGCCGTCATCTTGTCCACAGCAGAAACAACACCGTGCCCTCTGTAAGGCAAACAGGGGAATGAGTGTTAAGAGCATGAGAGAATGAACAGAATTGCATTAGACCTGACCTGCTGATCTGTACAATTACAAATGAGCAGACTGCTGAGACAAGACAGGTTTGTTTAGATGTTTCTGCATGGGCTCTACGCTTAACATTATGTCTTAGAATGCAAAACTATGATTAAGATAAAACATTTTTTCCTTGAGGCACCAAAAGAAAACAATCTACAATCATTACAACAGATCAAGGCAGTATCTGGGCATAACAGATTGTAAAAATATGTATGACGCAGAGGTTCTTGTTGGTAAAATTATGAAAACCATAGCCGAAGCATGTTTATATGGGAGATTACCCAGCAGAAATCCCCACCCAATGTCTCATTGACAGGTAGGTTACCTCATTCTCTGGCATGGCTGTCCTGCACACCCGCAGTGCAGCTGAGCTCCTCCTAGTGGTGGAGGTCAAACTACAGACAAAGAAACACATGCACACACATTAATCAAGAGTTCTGTAAGTAGGTTATTTCCACTTGAAATTTTTCGCTCACACTGCAGTTTGTACACAGGTTGGTTTGAGGAGGGGATTGTGGTAAAGTCAAAGATTTCAGTCTGATTCTGTGTAAATATTTCCCATGGACTAATATCTACTACAAACGCCGCAATCACACAGAATAAATAACAGAGGGAACTCAGCTTAATTATAGCATCGCAGTTACAGAATTAAACTCACACTGTGAATTTGCACATTAGTGTTAGCAACTGCTTAAAAACAAAAGGTATGAATGAATTTAACTGTGAGGAAAAGAAAATTGCAAAATGTATTCAGCACAGCTTCTTAACTTATAATGGACCACTTTAACCCAAAAAACAACTTCAAAACAAAAAGCAAAAATACAGAAATGGAAACAGCAATAGACATGGCTGGGCTGGGAACGCATGTTGAACACACCCTTCCTGTAACATGCTGTCTGTTCCAGAGGAAGACCACTTTAATCTCCGCTTCATATCATCAAGTGCACAACTACTGCCCCCCCACACCCCTTTCATGTTAAAATTACGACTGTGATAACTGCCAAATTACATGTTTACATTCCATTTTGGCAGAAGCTACCCATCATTTAAACTTGCTCTGAATTACTTGTTTCAGTTTTGAAGGTCTAACATTTTCAGTGCGTGGTCAAAGTCAGACTCTTAAATGGAAAAATGAAGAAAATATTTTTTGAAGAGGACTATGATGTTGGACACATGAACATGGCCCCCTACCAGGAGTATAACACACAGCCGGCCAGGATGGTGGTGCCCACGCCCGTCACTATCTTGTTGTCACTCTCTGAGCCGTTGAAGGGGAACTTGCAGACCGTCACGTTTACTCCGTTCTCCTCCACCACTGCAGGGGAATTATACATAATGACAGGGTGTTGGGGAAAAGCGTCCATATGGATCTGTTTACTTTAAAATTTTGAAGGGGCCTCATTTAACTGAGAGCGCTACTGTGATGTCTTAAAAGCTTGGATGGGGAGAGGGCTTAAGGTGGGCTGAACCCTGTCCCCCTCTGCCACCCAGGTGTGCCCCTTGGACAGGCCTCGGATCACTCACCTTCGATGGGCTTGCTGGAGAGCGCAGAGAACGTCAGGTACATGACGTATACACTGATGACTCCAGACTGCAGCAAGCCGGACGTGGGCTGGACTGGAGAGAGGGAATAGAGAGAGAAAGAGAGGCACAAGAGAGGGGAAGCCGGGCGAAAAGCATAGAGTTTAAAAAGGGGGGAGAAAGAGAGAGACAGGGAAAAACGGAAAGGGGGAGGGTAGAGCAACAGGTGAAGTGACAGACAGAGAGGAAGCCATACGGAGATAAAAGAGGGGAAAGAGACAGGCAGTACAGAGGGAGTGACACAGAGAGTCAGAGAAAAACAGCAGAATGGTTAGTAACCATCACTATGGAAAGACACAGGAATGTACATGAATTCACTGCTACTCCACCCTGTGGCTTTATGGAACTCCCAATTTTACTTCAGGGAGTAATCTCAACACTCCACAGAGTACGAAGGCATGTAGCTGGTACCATACACCCGACATTACAATACCTGAGGAGAACTCAGCTTTGAAACATTGTTCAAAAACTCACAGTTTTATTCATAAATACATTAAGGAAACACACTGCAAAATGTCAAAGTGGGCCAGCAGGACATAGAGGCAGATCTTACGTCTCTGGATGTATGGTGAGATCGCCAGGAGGGAGACGATCAGACAGAGGGTGGCGTTCACACCCAGGAAGATCTTGTTGAGGGTGCAAGCCTCAGCATGGGTGTAGTACAGGCTCATGAAGATGAGCGCTCCCACGGCAACAGAGAAAAGCATCAGGGTGACGAGGGCCAATGCAGCGTACCACATCCTATTGTACTTGATGCCTGATGACCTGCAGGAAGACATCAACACAAGTCAGCCAAACAGCCCGTCAGACACAGTGCAGACATGCATGCTTTAGATGGCACTATCACGCGCAAAAGGAAATGTCACCAATGTGCTAATTCCATAAGCAACAAGGGCTGTGGAACAACTTAAGGACAAATTTACCTGTCCGGGTCTAGACGTACAGATCAAATAGAAAAGCACTGTGAAAGAATCAAATGGCTGACTTAGAATGATCTAATTAGATTTAAGCCAGGAATTACCCAATTTTTTTGCAATACATGCATACACACAGTCATTTTCACTCTGATATCTTGGAGAGCAGAACAGCATTAGCGGCTGAAAACTGTTTTAAAAGAATTGCAAAATAGAATAATAAAATAATATAATACCATACAATAGTATAGTTCTCCCATATGTTTGAGCATGGAATATAGGTCACTGCTAGTGTTGTTTATTTTCATGTAGGGTGGCACTAATTTTGGAGATGACAATACATGACCTACATCGGCTTGATGAATGTCTTATCACAAGACACAGTTTTAAATTGCTGCCTTTGTTTTTGCCTACTTCCCTTTATGTGAGGGATGGTTTCACCTAAAATCACCCTGTGTTTGAGAACATGCAAATTAATCATCTGACTTCAGGTCTATTATTATCACTAAAACACAATTTGGGTCTCGAATCAAATATTGTGGGGGAGGAGCAGAAACTTTAGCTATTCTAATTTAACCCCAGACTATATTTGCTCAGTTTTCAGAAGCAGTGTTTTAGTCTGCATTTTGATGATACTCCTCCAGTCTGCAGAAGTTCTGTCCTTGATGCTAATCAGGTGTTATGTACAAACATGATCATGTAGGAGAGAAACAGTCAAATTACATGGAGAATGAATGCTGGGATACTCCCCTTTGAACAGTGTGTGGGACGACGCACTTGTTCACCCATAGTTAAGGGCTGTGATCTCACTGTACCTGGCTGACCGCCAGCGTCTGCGTGGCGTTTATCTGTCCAATCTCATGAGGGCATACACTGTGACTCCACATTAACCTCTGCCTGACTCTAGCAGACTCAGGCCTTCCTCCCTTTCTGTTCTCCCTCTCCCTGAACAGCAGGGAAAATATAACACAACAAATAAACAAAACATTACTGCTATTTCTGGAATTTACTCAACCTCAATTCATGGAAGACTCCATTTTCAGTTGATTTATGTGAACCCTGCCAGCCCCCAGTCTCCCCCCGATTTCATATCTTTTATTTTCGTTCTTTCAACCAAAGGAAGGAAGCTGTGCTTTTGCAGCTCGCCGCCCATGTGCATCCTGTCTCGAGTCTGGAGAAACGTCAGGGTTCAGGATTTCCATTCTCCTCCGTAAATAACACGACTCAAGGACCTGCTCCAGAATCCGCTGCCTCAATACAGTTTCTGTGTGCATTGGAGCAGCTGGAAGATCCTGGCCAGCAAGCCCCAGCTGTGGAGATATATGATGTACAGGACTCCATGCTCCTGTGCTGGTGAGCTGACGCACGGAAAAGAGACCGCATGTGGAGGCTCCGCTACTGCGGCATGAAACGTGCTAACGATTACGTTTAGAGATGCAGGGCGAGCTGCGGCCTGGTTTTACGTCCTGTTAGTGATGTTAGCAATGGGGCTTCTGGCAGCTTGCTGAAACCATTTCCATGAAAAACAAGTCCCATGACAGATCCTGGAGTATGTCATAACTGCCTCAATAAATAATTTCTAATTAATTATCCTACACTCCTACTCCGATTCAGGGTTCAAATTTATGTAATGTTATGTGTTAAACCTCCATCCAGTCTCTTAAAATTTTTGAATCCATGACAAGATTTGTATAGATTTATTTTGGCTTGAAAAGTGGTGTATGGCCTACATACAGTGCCTATCATAAGTATTCACCCCCTTGGATGTTTTACCCTTTTATTGCTTTCATTAATCAATCATGGTCAATAAAATTTGGCTTTTTTCACACAAAAATTTATCGGAAAAAACTCTTTTATGTCAAAGTGAAAACAGATTTCTACAAAGTAATGTTAATGAAACAAAATTATATAAAGAAAAATAATTGTTTGCATAATTATTCACCCCCTTCAAGTCAGTATTTAGTAGATGCTTTGGCTGCAATCACAGCACTGAATCTGTGTGGATAAGTCTCAATCAGCCTTGTACATCTGCACACTGCAATTTTGCTCCATTCTTCTTTGCAAAACTGCTCAAGCTCTGTCAGGTTGCATGGGTATCGGGCATGAACAGCCCTTTCAAGTCCAGCCACAAATTCTCTACAAGATTGAGGTCTGGGCTTTGACTGGGCCACACCAGAACATTTACCTGGTTCTTTTAAACCATTCCTGTGTAGCTTTTGCAGTATTTTTGGATCATTGTCTTGCTGGAAAATAAATCTTCTCCCAAGCCATAGTTCTCTTGCAGACTGAATAAGATTGTCCCCAGGATTTCGGTGTATTTTGCAGCATTCACTCTGCCCTCTATCTTTGCAAGCCTTCCAGGGTCGGCTGCTGAGAAACATCCCCACAGCATGATGCTGCCACCACCATGCTTCACAGTGGGGATGGTGTGTTTTTGGTGATGTGCAGTGTTTGTTTTCTGCCAAACATAACGTCTTGTCTGATGGCCAAAAACTCAATTTTGGTCTCATCAGACCAAAGAATCTTCTTCCACTTGACCATGGAGTCTTCCACATGCCTTTGGCAAACTCTATTCGAGATCTAATATGAATTTTCTTCAACAGTGGCTTTCTAATTGCCACTCTCCCATAAAACTTTGACCAGTGAAGAACCCGGGCAGCAGTTGCTGTATGCACAGTCTCTCCCATCTCAGCAGCTAAAGCTTGTAACTCCTTCAGAGTAGTCGTAGGGGTCTTGGTGGCTTCTCTCACTAGTTTCCTACGTGCACGGTCACTCAGTTTACGAGGCGGCCTGATCTAGGCAGATTCACACATGTGCCATATTCCTTCCATTTCTTGATGATTGATTTCACTGAACTCCGGGGATGTTCAATGCCTTGGGAATTTTTTTGATATCCATCCCCTGAATTGTACTTTTCAATAACCCTTTCCCTGAGTTGCTTGGAGTGTTCTTCTGTCTTTATGGTGTTATGGTAGCCAGGAATACTGATCAACCAGTCTCTGGACCCTCCAGACACAGGTGTTTTATACCTCAATCACATGAGACACACCCACATCACTCAGGTTATCTTCAATTCACTAATTGTGAGACTATTGGCACCAATTGGATGGACCTCTACTGAATTTGCCCATTAAATTTAAAAGGGGGTGAATATTTATGCAAACAATTATATTTCTTTATATATTTTTGTTTCATTGACATTACTTTGTAGAACTCTGTTTTCACTTTGACATTAAAGAGTTTTTTTCCAATAAATTTTTGTGTGAAAAAAGCCAAATTTTATTGACTATGATTGATTTATGAAAGCAATAAAAGGGTAAAACATCCAAGGGGGTGAATACTTATGAGAGGCACTGTATATATATACACAGTAATGGTAATCATCACTCAACCTATTAACAGTCCAGTCTTTGAGCCACCCCTTCCTTCCCCTGCTACCCAAAAAGAAGAAAACTCTTTCATCTTCACTTTGCTTCCTACTGCAACTCAACCATACCTTATCATCAAAAAAATGCTGGAGGCCTGTTTCGTTCACAATTTTCTGCTGATTTGAAATGACGATGACTTTTTCCCTCACATCAAGTGATTTGTATTCACAATGCAGACCACCCTGAGTGGCAGAGCATCAATGTTTCTGCCAGGCGAAATATTGGCCTGTTAATTCTGTATTCTCCCATCGCTCGCCTAATGAAATCCAGTTGTGTGGAGAACGATGGGAGACGTCCCTTCAGTTCTCCTCTGCATGGTCTGAGGCGACGTGAGAGAATGGAAAAATGGATATACTTTTCCAGCAGACGGGGTGACCTTCTTCCAAGCCTATAATCTCTGAACGGTTTGTGCTGTGCAATCTGTCCTCATAGTCGTTTTTTTTTTTTTTCTTCAGAAAAATGAAAAAAAAAAAAAAAAGAAAAATCTGTGAAACCAACAACTTTCTCCTTGCAGTAGGGAATGCGATCTTACCAGTTTTTGTTCCATCTATGAGCAAATTCTACCAACAGCATGAGCTGGATCAACAGGAACAGAAAGCCTCCGGTCGCACCCACATAGCGCCACACTGGAACAGAAGGGGAGAAAAGACTGAATTACAGGCCCATACAGCAAATGCAATGAGACCACATTATTACATGACAGAGGATTGGTGTACAGGAGCTTGTTTCTCTGTGAATGACTTAAGATTCAATGGGCCTGTAAACATTGGAACAGGCCTGCTACTTAACCTGCTAGCCTTCTAGTCATATACCTAATGCAACAATGAACATGTCCTGTCTTTTGATTAACAGGTCATCTTCATATTGCCCCACTTAACAGACACAAACAGGCACACGACAAAAACAGGAAAATATGAAAAAACCTTTTTTTTTTTTTTTTTTTTTTTTAAACTTCACTTGTTTTAAGCAAGGCAACAGCTGGTCTAATCAGATGTAAATTAAATATGTGCACATTCCCATGGAAACAGTAAACAGAGCAGCCAATGAGCACACCCTCAGCTCTCTGAAGATCTGTAAAAGAGCAATTATAACTCCCACACGCATGGTCTGATTCCTCTCCCATCATGTTTGCATTACCATTTTATACACAAGTAACAAAACAGGGGAGCCATTCCAACAGATTAATTGTAGAGAGCAGAGTGTGGACAAAAGTGGCAAACCAAAGCAAATACGATTAAAGTAACTCAGCAGTGTGACTGAATAAGAGTGACCGTGAAGTTGTACTGAAGCTGTGTAATGTTTTTCCCTGGCCTGATGACCCTTATGGCTAACAACAAATGAAAATCATGATCGACTCCTCTGCAAAATCATTGGGTTTTCTGGTGCTTATGTCTGCAATGATGTAGTGATGTTTAGTAGATAAAGTCAATGGTGATATTTATGCTACTTGTGATGACAGTATTTCACAACCTTGGTTGCTGGCTAAAAACTTGGAAATGAGGGTGTGACAAATGACATAGAGCATACTTGGTTGCTAATACTAGGCTTATTCAATCATTACCACTAACCATAATTTCATTTTGGCCCCAGCAACCATTGCCTTTGGGTAAGTCAACCTTCACCTCTACTGCAAATAGCAACATGTAACTGTGATAGAAAATGTAACAGGCACATGTGTTACAATTAGCTGTGCCCAAAACATTATGCTTGGATAAATTCAGCACAGGAAATTTGCAGCAAAGCCTATTACAGGGTAATTTTGATGGAAATATCTATATTTGTATGTCAAAAGTAAATTGGAAGTAAAATTGAGAAATACAACATGTGTTTGTGTTTTTATACTCCTGCCTGCCATTGTAAACTTTGACAAAAAAAGGAAACAGTCCTAGAGAATTGCATTATTTGCCTTGTCCCGCTGTGCAACATAATATCATTTGGGTTAGTACAAATCTTGCATACTAAATATGACTGTATACTTCTCCAACTGAACCTCTACGGAGACAAAAATATTGTACAACAGCCTTGGGTGTTCTCCTGCTTTTAATTGAAACCATTTGTATTCTTAGTTTGTTCACTTTGCAGTAAAATGCTATATAAATAGCAAACACATGACTGACCCAAAGCTTCAGCACACACACAAATCATGCTGTACTCACATAAGTTAACATAGCTTGATGAAACTATATTAGGTAGCGGCTTATATTTTGCGTTTGGAAACAAATCGTTGAGATGACCACATAATGTACATTTGCTCAGATTCAGGCAGGGTCTATGAAGGGAAGCTGAAGCAGACGCTGCTGAGTCTGGTGACTGTTCAGGCCCGTCCCACTGCTGACTAAGGGCCATCCTGTTAGCACTGGATCTGTCTGTCTCTGAAAAGCAGGACTCACTCAGAGGCCCTTATCAGGTCTCCCTAGCCTGCGCATGGGGGATGACTCACTCTCCACTGGAACAGCTGGAGTTCCCCTGAACTGGCTGGGACAGAGACGTGCTCTGCACAGTGACTCAAACTTAAGGGTGGAGATGAAGAACCATGGGACCTCCCACACAATGACTAAACAGACAAAGACACTTTCTGTGAATTTTGTTTTTATCAACAGGCTTAATGTTTTAACAATTTTGACAATGCTACTTTGGAAAAATCACATTAAAAGTTGAAACAAAGGGAACAGACCATCCTCTTGGTACTGTTACCATCCTTAAGCTTGTTTTAAGGGCAAAGCAACCAGCCTGAGTAAGATACCACATATCTACATATGTGCATCAATGAAATTAACCTGATGTGAAATTAAAATGATCTTCCTTGAATTCAGGCTGATAAGAATATATTTACTCAGAAACACAATTTAATTGGTTTTCTCTTTCCTTCTGGAGTCCCTAACTTTTTCCTCTTTCTGTATAAGCCTCCTAACAAAGCAATTAAACGAAAATTCTTTCAAATGTCTCCTGATGGACGTCTGGGCAGAGGCTGAAGGGACAGCTCCCTGGGGAGAGCACAAAGTTTAAAGAAACATAATGAAATTCGCACTGCAGCCTTCTGCTTGGAATCTAAGAGACAGGTAATTGAGTACTGAGCAAAAAGCGATCCCTGAATCTCATCAAAGGCAGCGCTTTGAAAAGTTAGAGTTAAGACTATCCTCAGCAGCTCATTAAGGATAAAAGCAAAGAGGAAGGGTCTGCCTTCACAGAATGGAGAGAAGGGTTCACTTGAGGTACAGTAACATAATCCATAATTCAGTGGCTACAGGGAGCAAAACTATGAGATCGACCTTAATCTGAAATGAAAGCAGACCTAAATCAATCCTGTGGGGGGTCAAAGGCAGTACTTCTGTGTTGGCACTGCAAGCACTTAAAATATTTGGTTTGGAGGGGTGGATTTTTGGTCCCATTTTGGAGTCCACAATTATTCTGTTTTCTCAACTAACTTCAATGCCACCCATATCGTAGATGAAACACTGTAGCTGAACCTGCATATAGCGTGAGCCAATGGATACATTCACCCAGAGGCTAGTGACTATTTTCTACACCACCATTCGCATGTGTGCTATAGTAAAGAAATTATAAATCAGAGAAGCAAATGACTGCGCTAGTATATTACTTTGGCAACATTATGGACAACTCGGTGAGAACACACAACACATACACAAAAAATTGAATCAATCGATACAACAAACTAATTTATACATTCTTGAGGCTGTTGCTAGCTAACACTGGCAAGCAGCACTACTCCAAAACAATTTTTTAAAGTTATTTTGCTAGCGAAATGACAGCTGTGAATACCTCAACAGCTCATATCACCCAAGACACCTTCTCGATAAGCCAGCCATAATATTGTACTAGGAGGCAGGCAGGAAGAGGAAAAATAGCAAAAGAGCACGGAAAACTGAACTATTCAGTTTTCAGAGATGTCAAAAAGCCTTTTTGAGGATCACCCATGGGTACATGACCCAACATAGGCCTAAAGTGACTTCACATTGACCCCAGGATACTTAGTGCCTACTAACTGTATGACATGGAGAGTAAGTGAGTTTTTCATTCCTGGTTTAGTGTGGACAGATTCACTGCAGCAAGAGTGAGCTCAGGTACGCACAGCTCTGCAGCCTGCAGTATAGGAGACTCCTGAGGCTCTATTAGAGCTGTCCACAGAGAAAGGCCAAATGGTCCAGCAGTGACCCCTCACATAACCCTGAGCAAGCTGCTAAACCTCCACCCTCCGGAAGGAGGTACAAAAGGCTAAAGGTCAGAAAAAAACAACAGCGCCAGGGAAAGTTCTCTTTCATCTACAATCGGGCTTCACAACCCATGAGACACATGACACTCACAAGGGCATAAGAGGATAAAAGCCACACAGCATAAGGGAAGAGCATGTGTAGTGCCAGACAAAGGCATGTTATACTGTATACTCTGTGTATGAACATTATGTAATTACGTCACTGTTCATGCACAAGCATGGTACGCCTCCCCATGTCTTTCAGGACTACTGAGTGTGTACTCTGTTTTCTTTTGCAACCTACACTTACAATGAAAAACAGAACATAAATGTATTTTAATGTAATGTAAACTGGAATATTGTTAATACTATTAGTTATGGGGAATGGCTAAAGGTCACACATGCAGTGCTAACCCAAGGATCCATGGCTAACTTCAGGCCCCATTGATCAAGGTCTGTTATGCTGTGGACTCCCTGGCCAGCAGCAGCTAATAACCAGACCTGAAACAGGAACTATAGCTTCTGCCTTAGCCTGAACTTGTGGGAATTACATTTGCTTACTCAGCCACTGAAAAGGCAAGATTTAAAAAAAAAAAAAAAATGTAGCCAGTAAAAATGTCAACGTCACAGCAAGCCCTACCTTCAAGGAATGTGTCTTGGTCTGGAAGGAAGAATCCGCCTGCACAACAGCCAAGTAATGCAATGAACTTCAAGAACCAGAACCTGCATGAAACAAAGAAATATGTAAGTTATGCTTGAGAAAATTTACATTCTAAGAAATAATGTATAAAAATAGTGAGAACATTATAAAACATCTAACACATTGTTTGATGTCTAGGCCTGCATTTGTAACAGACCTATCCTAACTGCACAGCAATATATTTTTACTGAAAATATGATCTTCAGGGGAAATTCAGGATTACTAGATAAAGAAAATTCTAGGCACGGTTACAATTTGTTTGATGTCCATTTAAACAGTCCACATTGTATGGACAGAAAAACAAAGTCTGACAGCTTTATTTTAACACAGAGTGCAACAGTCAAACTAAAGCATATTACCTTGAGTAATTGCCACAGAGCTTCTTTCAAAACAATGTGGTGTCAATTTCATGCAAGTAGAATGTGAGTTACATGATTGAAATGGCTACATTCCAAGCTGCTAACCAGCTTTGGTCTGAAACAGAACCCATGAAAATCTGGGTTTTCAAATAAATGATGCACCAATTACTGTATCAAATGCAGTCTTTCTTCATCGTTATGCCATGAGTTTGGACTTTAAAAACAGAATGCTATCGGGCATTTGTATATTAAAAGCCATCTTCTCTACACCAGTTTGGAAAGTACAGAAATATATACACAGATCTGATGTCTCTTGTTGAACAAATGTGGTCTGAATGATCAATTTTTTTGCAACACCACCCTGCAACAGTGTAACAATGGAGATTAAAGCCAAAGAATCGGAAGAATTCACATTTTCCCAAAGAACAGCAGAGGAGCTGTTAGATGCACTTCAGCCTGCGCTCTGTGACCAGCGCTCTGAGTTCCGGTCATATGCTTCCCATTTTCCACCACTTCATTTGCACACACCACAAAGATCCAATTATTGCAATCTGAAGAGCTGCCTTCAGCTGCTAACGGGTTTATTTGTGAGAGGCACTGCTTAGCCCAGCACAGTTTTCCCTTTGACAGACCATTTAATTAATACATCCATTCATCGCGAGCGGCGTGGGAGGATAATATGGGCCTGCGGAGAAAAACGGAGGGAGGAGCACAGGCTGAGAGTTGTGTGCCCTCCTGGGGCTCTGCTGAGGGAGGATTTTCAAAGCCGCCGAATCTATGACCCGGGAATTCTGGGAAACCTGGAGGGGACAGCGTATGAAGTCCCTTACTGTTCAAGAAGGGAGTGGAAACTAGGGAAGCTATGTGTGGAGTAAATTAGAGAAGTGGAGAGGAGTAAAAAGGGAGATTAGAAGGAGGACATCCCTCCTGCACGTACCCGTTGTGAATGGCCGCCCTCCAGCCCGTGCTGGTTTGCACTCTGAAGGTGAAGACCGCGAAGATGAAAAAGAAGCAGGCCATGCCGAAGCACACCTTGTACACTGCTGAGTATCCGACAAGGGTCTTGCAGTTCTCGCCCGCGTTCAGCTTATCGCACATCTCCGAGTAGAATGGAATCTGCAAGGGAAAAGGAAACAGCAGAAAAGTTGTTTATGATGTCAAATGGGCAGACATCCATATGCAGAAATGAGTGTCTGTGGGTATGTATGGGCAATAACATGATCGTAAATCTAACCAAATATAATATACAGGCAGCTACAAAGGTTCTCAACCTCTTACCACTAAAATTTATGTACTGGCTGCTGACCCTGCATGCGCACTCATAATGAAATTAATGCTAAGAATTGGTCGTTAAATTGAGAATTAAAACTGAAATGTTTGGAGCAGTGCCCTTTCTTTTTTTTAACATGCTATATTGCCAGTTCACATAAATAAGCAAACATTAGTGTTCCAGCTCTTTTTTCATTTAGCAGTAATCCCTGTGTTGTCATGTGCAAAATGGTTCTAAATGTCATTAGAGGCCTGCCTTATAAAATTGGGTAATAAATAAAAGCATATGGGCCCCAGCTCTACTGATTAAGCTCTAGACCACACTGCATTCTCTAGTGGATGTTTTTTCATGCATTCCACTGGAATTATCCCCTATTCATTTCCAAGATTAAGCTCAAGTGTGTTTTCATCCCTCATTCATTTGCTCTATGTTCCCAGTCACAAGGGTGTATAGTTTCAATTTGCTGTGCAAATGGAGTGACTATTGATATGGCATCGCCACTATACTGGGTCAGTGAACCTTTAAAACTTACAACTACATACTTAGGTAAAAAAAGGGGGAGAAGCAAGGCTTTCTTTGATCACAGCTTTTCCCTCCCAAACAGTAACAAGCTATTAGATGAAGGAAGAAAAAAAACAGACTAATTGTGTCCACAAAAACGTTCACGGTCCAAAATAAGTGGAAAAAAAGGAACAGCGAGTAACACCCATGGTCCTTTCAGAGAGGCGGCTAGCTGAGCCCGTGAATTCGCTTTTCGGGAACCGCTAAACAAAGACGGGGGAGAATGAATAAATCATAAGCCTCATTTCCAGACGCTGCTCTTTCGCTGGATGAACAGAGAGAGTCAAAAGGAAGAGAGACAAAAGGTACAGGCCTTGAACTTGGGATTCATGGAAATCGAGCGATTCTTCATTTGAACTCCATTCACATGCAAAATAAAGAGACTCGTTACAATTTCAATCTCCAACAGCAAAAAATACATACAAGCCTCATTTGAGCCATGAAAGTTCAATTGTATTACAGCCAATCAACGGGTCTTCTTGCAATCACTGATACCACAGGGGCAGTCGCTTGCCAAAAACAGCTTGAAATGGTCAACATTTATTTCAAAGAAGCTCAGCAATCTCAATATCCCTAGTGGACTGGCAAAGAATGCATGTCCTTTCGGGGTATTGTGTTCTTCACCAAAGCCAACTATATCATGGTACTGTAAACTTTACTTCACTTGTGGAGTTTCGCGTGAAAAAAAAAAAAAAAAAACCCTGGTATCTGAATGGGCCAAGGTCACAGACTGGATGAGAACTGGCTCATGTGAGCACGGAGTCTAAACTGAAGAAACAATAGATACATTCAATGGCTTGAAATATAGTTGCAAACATTCATTTGGCACTGGAATGGTTTTCTTCTGATTCAAACATCAGATTCAAGTGTAGCAACAGGGGATCATTTGCATTTTTATTGTGATGCATTTGACCAAAAATAAAAAGAGGAAAATAAGCCTATCAGCGCCCTTTCTGATTTTAGCCATGAGACAAAACAAGAGTTAAATTGACTGTGGAGCAAACACCCTCATTGGCTGACAAAACCAAAGTCTGCCCAAGATTTGCCCTGATTGTCTGATTGTTTATTCATCGTCTCAAGCCATGATCATGATCAGACAATTCCAAAATGGGCCAATGAGTAAGATGCAAGAGTGCTTAACTGATTTCTCACCTCATAGGGTACAAATCAGCCAGCAACACTGCAGGAATACACCCAAGCTGGGTGACAGGGTGAGGGTGCATTGGGTATTTGGGTATAAGTGATATGCATACATGAATTCTGAGGGGGGTGGGGGTGGGGCCTTAGACACCATTTTTAACTGGAGTCACCGATAAGCACATGTTAAGAAGTACTGTAACTCTGATCATAGGAAGGGTGCATCTTTCACAGTTTAGCACCTAAAGCAATCAGGTAAACCTGTATAATACCATGCCTGGGTGTAAAAGGCATGTAAGAATTTTAGCATCCAGCTGTAATATTATAATAATCTATGACACCTGACATCAAATGGACATTTATGCCATCTGCACATAACTGCCAGACCGTAATGTATCACTTCAGATGGACGACTTTAAAGGGGATTTTACGATATAAAGCTAAATTACACTGGTAATGGTTCTGGGCGGCAAATGTTTTAGAGCAGAAAAGTTCAAAGACCTGACTCATTCAGACTGTTTCTTTTCCCACAGTGAACCACCAGACAGGGAGTCAAATTCTTGTGTGGATTTAAAAACAGAAAAAGGGCAAAGAGCAACATGACACAGCTGCAATCAAGATATATGGGGCGTAACCTAATAAAGGATATTAATGATAAAAAAGCCTATGGCTGCATCCCAGTACTCACTACACCAGACAGTGTGATCAAATTGGATCATTCATCTATTATCATTTATCAGATACCATGCAGAATCATGGTGTGTCATTATTTTCAACCAAGCCTTAATTGCCAAGGTGGAATCGCTAGCAAATTCACATATGATATGTTTCATAGCCTGACCCGTTCCGTCTGGTTTTTGGTCGCATACTGATTGCGGAGGAGCCGACATCAGTGGTAATGAAAAAGTAAAAGGGTGATGCAACATGCCTGCAATCGAGGCTGTGTGTGACTACAGTGTATAATCTAGAACAGTCCGGTGTATTGATCAGAATAATAGAAATGGGCTCGTTTTTGAGCAAAAGCTATTCCGTCGTCTGATGTGTGTGACTTGACACTACTGAACCATGCACACTAATTGTTTCACAGCATCATATGACCTCCAAAAGAGAATTATATGATGACATGCTCAAATCTTTATGAAATAAACAGAAAGAAATGTCAGCATCACAATTCTAGACATTGATCTTAAGTGACAGTCAGAGAAATTCAAATTAGGTTAAATTGTTATGAGGCACAGCAACAGCATCATTAAATAAAGACATGAAAACATAAACAGAAGATTTTAAACTAATGACAAGCACTTGCTTGTGTCGCCATTAAGAGACAGCCACGTGAAGAGGCTGTGCTGAAGAGTTCAATTATTTTATGTTGTAAACAAATCATGCACACAACCCAAGCAAGCACTGAAGAAATGGCTTCCAAATGACTTATTTTTTTATTACAAGTCTGACAATTTGATGGATGTGGCGACACAGCTTTTGAAAATGATCATTAATGTAAAAGTCGTTTAAAAAAAAAGGCATTGGAAATGAATTGACAGAGATGGCTTCCATGCCGTGGTGTAGCAAGGTATGAGATGAAGAGTGCACCACTTACATTTGTTTCTAAATGAACCAGCAAAGTATATCAGCGCAATTGACTGCTAATCACATTTCTACCAAGAAGAAATGGAAAAGGACACAGAAGGAAAACCACTCCACAAACTGGATGGCTAAACTATGCACTGTGTAAACATACTCTTGATTGACAGGCAAGGTAAGGCAAGAGGTCAGGCATGGTTCCCCTGAAGATAATTGTATTAACCATTTTTGATATTTGATAGCATATCACCATCTTCTTCTAACACAATGCTTGAATCTAAGTATTTATTTGTGAAACTACTCAAAGAAGAAATGCCTGTTGAGGGGAACTAATGTGATCAACATGATTGTATTTTCATTTGATCAGAATAGCGTTGCTTTATTCTCTCAATCCAAAGTTCTGTTAAGCGCTTATCTGATTTTGGAAAGGACATGAATGCAATAATTAAGGCTCTAATTACACCCACGTGTGCGAGGCAATGTGTTCAGTGTGAACAACAGCACAACGGAGGCATATTCACATGTACAAAAATGAATTGGCACAAATAAAATGAGAAAATAAACTCGGGGATGAGGAGTACTGGGCCACAAATCAGTTTTTTAATGCATACCCAAAACAGCTAGGATTTACTTGTTTATTACAATTGCCTAATACATATGCAAGTTGTAATTTCAACTGCCAAATATAGTTGTTTTTTTTTGTTTTTTTTTTAAACACACAGCAATGGTTAATTCATTTCCATTGCTCTGTTTAAGTGATAGACTGGAACACTAATAAGACAGCTTTTCATAGCTACACCATGCATAGGTCAAGGCCCCATGTGCATGCATGTGTGTGTGTGTGTGTGTGTGTGTAGTGTATGTGATTGGGGATAGGCAGATGGAAAACAAATGGTTCTTGAACAGCCTTCCATCATTTTAATGGAATCCATAAGAGACAGTTGGTGAGTTCACTACAATTCTTCATTTAAGCAAAGCAGTGTTTACCAGCTGGGGGAGAAGGCAGGAAGCCATAGAACAAGCATGAGGCCGCTGTTTGTTTTAAGGCCTCTCCCTCCAGCTGACTCTCTCCTCAACCACGGCAAATATATAATTTCGCTCTTGCTCTTTTTCCCCTCTTGCCATTTTCATTCCACTGAGCTTTGTTTTTGCAGAAGAACTTACTACCGAGTTTAGCCTCAAATTACAAATCTAATTTTCGAGTTTAAAGCGTCCAGCCACGTCCTGAGGTCTACCAGATTTCATCTGTGATTTGCTTACTCGGAGTCAGGAAATTATTGTCCCCAGACTCAAAGCTCACCAAAAGGGCACACTGGGGAGGAAGCAAAGATTAATTTTGTCACACTAGATGTCATCAGCCACAACACAGATTCCATAGGCCAGATGGTCAACTTTAGCACTTTCTGTCCAGTCCACTTTTTTTAAAAACAGCATTCCAGTTATACCAGGAGTTTCTGGCCCTACATTACAATATAGACCATCCATTCCTACACTACTGCAATTCGTCATATCCCTCAACTGACACTCACAACATCCATTTATTGGAATGTTTCCACTGCAGGGACACAGAACATTAAACACTGAGAACATTGAGTATCTGGTTGGTGGGTTTCTGCGGTCACATACTCACCATATCCCGTATCGCGTCCTCCACGGTGGGTGACATCATGATGACGCAGATGACGGTGACCATCAGGAAGTAGAGGGCGTACATGAAGCGCGTTCCTGTGGACTGCTTGATCTTGGGGCAGCAGCCACAGCAGAGGGAGCAAGCGGCTGAGCCGCAGCAGCAGGCTAGCTGAAAAGGGCAGATGGGAAGGGAGGGAGAGAGACCGCTCGTTACTGAACAAGTATTAATAATTCACACTGTGACTCGCAGGGCTAAATGTGAAAGAGGTTCCATTGACAGGGGCGGCCATGATGCCGCATGTCAGCTCCAGTACAAACTCGCCGCTGGTGTCGACAGGGACTAAACCTTTGCTGTCCATTCCTCTCAATCAATGGCACTGTGAAAGACTGTGTACGTACTCCAAACACGCTCGCTCTCAGATCAAAGTAACACCACAGCACATTGGGAGAGTTCAAAAAAATTATCTCAGCAGCCTTCGGCTGTCATCTCCCCTGAACGAGAACCTGCAGCACAGCAGATTAGACATTACAACTGAATTATTTGTGTGAGAGCAGATGATAAAAAAAAGCAGGATTGAAAAAAAACATGTGGGAGTTTCATTATCTTTAGAAAAGCTGTCTGGAGGGGGACACAGTGACAGAAAATGCCAACTGAACAAACAATTACATGGCACTGTCTATCCTTATGAATTTGCTCTGGCAAAAAATATTGACTTCATGGTTACCTGACTAAAAATCTCTGAAAATCTAAGCTAACATAATATGTTTTATATACATCTCATATAATGTGATAACATTTTAATGTGATATGGATTTTTGTGGAAATGAGTCACAAGGTCAGAAAGAATTTCTTTGACAAATAAAGCTTTATTCGAATGGCCGTAAAGGAGTCGTACCTAAACAAATCGAAATAAGTACACAAAAAAAACAGAGGACGAACTCAGCTCTCACTTTTCAAGCATAGGGATTTATAGAGAGAGATGCTAAATAGGCGCAAGCCTGCCTGTGATTGGTTATTTCCAAATATAGTGATAAGTACTAAGAAGAAAAGGGTTTTCTTATAGGTTTCTTATAGGAATACAAAATTCAAAACCTTGCTTACAGAATATGATTTTCATTCCATATTTTCTGATGAACACAGATGTATCTTTCCCATGAGCTGCGAGTGTAATTCCCTGCCAAAATTTATACAGTTGCTCCTGCACATAGTTAGTGCAGAAGACGTGACAGGGCCAAGTTATTAGAGCAGAACCTTCCACTGATTTTGACAGCATTCACATTTTCCAAAAATAGGCCCAAATTAGCTCCACAGCATGCCACCAAATGGAAAGCTTGAGCCACGCGATGCAAAATCAGCACTGGACACGAATGGATTTTTTTTTTTTTTTAGCTCTGCCCCCTGAACCTCAAACGCATTATGAATCACAGGTGAGATAGCTGAAATATAAGCAGATGATCGACAGTCCATCCAACTATGAAGTCCAAATTCAACCTACAAAGTTTTCAATTCCTCTCCATTTCCACCACTATTTGTTTGCTTTTTTAAATCCAAATTCTATACACTGACAAGAAACAAAAAACCCCAAAGTGAGCCAACAAGCCTGGAATCAATTCATTTTTAAGGCAAAGACACACGGATACAATCAAAAAACAAGATAGTGCATGCTTGAAAGTTTAGTGCCGATATGGTCTCAGTGGAAAAAGATACGATAACCTGTAATATTCTGTTCCTAAAACAAACATAATTCAAGATAACACTACAATCCTCATACTTGTGGTATTGTTGGATGGTTTAAGTCCAACATTCGGCTAACACTCCACTCTGGTCTCTCTGAACGATTCCATGGGTTATAACTCTAAAAATGTAGATACCTCTGTATCCCATAGGCCCACTGTTATTTTTCATAAACCGCAGCTTCACTATCAAACTCCTCAGATCTAGGACACTGAGTGGTGAAGAACAGCAGATCCTCAAAGCTTTCAAGTGCCAGTCACCATGAAAACATCTTATAGCTGAGAGTTGCTGCTGAACCTATGATGTCGTGATGGAAAAGACCAATGACTGGCACCCAAGCGGCAGCAGGATGGTGTAACGGTCTTTATCACTCAGCGAATTCTCTGCCAAAGAGGCAGAAGCCTGCTTTACTTCCTTTACTTTTATCCTCTGTCTCAACACAATAACATCATCCCTTCTGAAGGAGCTGTGCTTGGAAATGGTTTCACAGAATTTGTATTTCCTGTGTAACCATGCTCTATGAGTACTCTGATGTCAGATAGGAAACTGACAGGGTGAAGTAGTACTGCTACTAAAGGAACTGGATCCCTGCTGGAACCGGGAAGCTTGTCCCCGAATCAGGACATGTTCTACCAAAGGACTTCTATCTGTCTTTTCCATACATTAATATGTTCAAAATGAATATTGACACAATTGTAAGTAAACGGGCAACTTTCAGTGATAGGGCACAGTGGGTACATGGTGACTGCATCAGCCTCCTTAAATTGTGTCTGGGACCACATCGACAGAAGATCTTTTTTCTGAAAGCTCAAAGGATGCACAGGCAGGCTATCCACTAAATCCTGACATCAGATATAGAACAAACTTGCAAGGTGAAATTTGCTTAAAGTAAGCCTTCTTGTTTTCTTTTGAACCTACAGCCTGAATGGTCCGGGGCATTCAGAGTCAGTCGCAAGTCAGACTAAGGCCATACGCTGGGATACCGATCAAACTTGCTATCCTGGGGGTGAGCTGGTTTAACATGTCTTTTGAAAATGTCTGCCACGACTTTCAACTTCTTCTGTGATTTCACATTCTTTTGAGGTAGTTCAGGTCCATCAGGAGTAAATCAATTTGTTTAAAACACAAATCCTTTGAGTGCATCCTCCAGGCACCATCCAAAGTGTGCCATCCCGGATTTACTCTAAACATATTTTAAGTTATTTAATTCACTTTTTGGTGGCTTAATAATGTTTTCAGTAGTGTATTTCAAAGTTTGTTTTTATTACTTGTGTAATTATTGGAAAAAACGTTTAACTTACCACTGTTTAGTTTCTTAGAAATGAATGACAACAAACAGTGGAACTCTAAAACTGGCCACGTGGGTAGCAAATTTCTGAAAGACATTATGGCCAAAACCCAGGGGAAACCTGGCACTGGCCGTGGTACCATGGGATAATTCCAGCCCAGAGTTAGTCTGTCTCCACACAGCTACTAAGAGACCTCCCAGAGCTGCATTGCAGATCAGAACAATACCAGTCTCCCCCGACAACCATCCCTGAAAGAGTAACAGCTCCTCCTCTGCAGACAGGTGGTCAGCCTGCATGGTTACGTCTCGCATTCATCCCAGACTGACCTCATTCCAGCACAGCCTCCCCTATATGCTAGCCACGGTGTTAGCAACGCATGGTCGGGTTGCCACCCCTGCTATTTGAACGGACACACACCCTCTCCCCCCGCCCCCAGGTCCCCCTGGCTGTGCCGCAGGAGTGGATCTCCACAAAAGGGTGACCTCTGACCCCGTCTACCTCCCTTTGTGTCCCCCCGCAGGCCATGGTGGCCCTCTCACAGCACAAAGCCACATCCAGCCCACAAGACAATGACCTGGCCATTGTCCAAAGACAATGCTGCCTGAGAGGTTCTCATGCTCCCCTTGTGTGGGAGAGAAGTCTCTTGTCTTTAATTTCCAAATTGCTTTGCTATGTGTAGGAGGGCTGGAGAAGGGAAAGGAATCATATCCTCTTTGATTTGGTCCACTCTGTGTTCATTTGCACTCTGATTTGGGCCGTGGAGTGATCATGAGCACCCTTTGATTTGGGCCATCTGCTCTATGACACTTGGGCTTAAGCTGCTGAACGGAGCCCGTCCATGCGAGATGTCCCAACAGAGGGATTTCTGGCTTCCTGTGGATGTCGTCCACAGGAGGGAAGGTGGTGATCCAAGATGATATTTCATGGCTGTTTCAATTAGGCTGATTAAAATTCCATGTGGCACCATGCGGTGAAAATCCCTGTGAAACATACATTATTAAAAAGGAGGAAAAACAACAAATAGCTTGCGGGAGACACCGCATGCACTCTAAAATAGGTCACACTGAATTCCAGCTCAGAAGCCTGTGACCTGATGAACAAAGAGAAGAGCCATTTCTTCACTCAACAGAGAGACTGCAACAACATGCAACACACTGCCAATAATGTCAATCCACAAACCTCAAAACCAGCCATCTGATCTGAGGTCTGTCTGGGCAGTATTATAAAAATGTCTTCTAAAATAAAAAAGGTAGCTTAATAGTCAGATATCTGCTTGGACTCATCACTGAGTGCAGTTAAGTCGATGATTGTTTGTGTCCAGAAGGCCTGTGTAACATATGTTTTACTGATCAGCTTTTAACTAGATTTATTTGATGTCTTTGTATTTCTGTTACCATGCAGAGATGTGTTTGGCTGGCTGAAATGGAGCTACAGTGCAAGCTCAATCTGTGTGTTGGAAGAAATTCCTGCACCCAGCAACAGCTAAAGTGGGAGTTGGGCACATGCACAATTGAATCTGCCAAGTTTGAATTTTTGTGTGGTTACCTTTACATGAAAACCACAAAAACCTATTTGTGAAGTTTTCACTCATCAAAGACAGTAGGACGTTACAAAATGAAAAACAGGAAAGTACAACTGCTAAAGGACAGAAAGCACGATATTGCTTATCTGGCTGCAGAGCTGAAAGGTAGGCAAACAGAACTCATTCAAGGCCGATTCAAGAGCTTATTCAAGAAACATAATATACAGTTTGTCCAATTGAAAAGGGAGGGAGAATGTTCCATATGTCTGCATAGAAAAACATTCAACCTTCAAATGCCCAGAGGGCTTGAAAGCAAAGCTACACATACTGCTTAAGGAGAAATAATAGCAAAATAAAGTAACTGAGTATCACCCTTCACTGCATCCCCCTGTAGAGTCTAACAGATTTTTAGCATTAATTAAGCAAAGGCAGATTATTCCCCCAAATCCTACTGTAAACCTGTAATCCTGTTTGTTCTTTTTTTATATTGACATTTCAACTGAATAGTACACTGGCCAAAACACAAACATGGTCAGTGTTTATTTTTAATTTAAAGAGTAACAAATCCCATGTGTTGTGTAAATGCAAACCTGGACGACACAAAATAGCTACTTGTTACAGTATAAGCAAAAACAAATTTTCAGCATTAAATTACAAACTGAAACTTCTCTGAAAACATTAATTTCTAATGCAGACAAAAGAAGAAAGCGTGACAGAAATTCCATTTTACATTCCAAAAATAAATCATTTTGTTCCACAGTTACAGTCTGAATCAGAATACATAAACGCACTTTCAACCTGTGGGACAAACACTGTCAGGCTTTCTCAGACAAAACATTTGACTTGGTGGAAGATGAATCACTCTAATAAACACACACACACACACACACACACACACACACACACACACACACACACACACACACACACACACACACACACACACACACACACACACACACACACACACACACACAGCCCGAGAATGAGTGAGCTCAAACTTTCCACAGAGAAGTCATGCTATTTCTAATACAGCAGACATTTTCAAGTAAACGTGTGTTTATGGTTTTTAATTCAAATATTTACATTGCTTATGAAATAAATATGTGTGAAAAAACATTTGATAATGAACTGTAACACTTCAGTCATTAGTAACAAGATATGATTACACCCACAGCATCTGCTGTCAATTCATACAGAGTATTAACACTTAAGTGGACAGAAAAACCTGATGTTTAGAACATGTAGGTGACCTACAGTAGGTCTAAAATAAGTTGTTATTATACAGTGTCAGTTTTCCAAGAGCACTGGGAGTGGTCAACTACTAAACCAAACAGACCACAAGATGTTGTTCAGACAGGTTTAATGAGTCATGAGAGGTTCCCACTGCTTCACCTGCAGTGTGCGCAGTTCTGAGTCAGTGTGGCTGGGATATCTGATCCACTCTGTACATTGCTAATATACCTGTGTATACTGAATAGAGTGGCCCAAAGTATGCCCATGCTTCTCTGATAAAGTTAGGGTGTGTCTGTTCAATATCAGAAACACACTGTTATTTCGTGCATTATGGTTTGCTACAATAAAGCTCTGGACATATAAGCAAAGGTTTGTGGTTCTTCATCATGCAATCAAATATTACAGCTACTGTTCCATTTACTGCACTTATACTAATGAGAAATGTCATTTATGATGTATTGGCATGAGACTGTTTAATTTCTCAGCCAGGGCAATACAAATATAGGGCTATCCCACATGTGATGCAGCCATCTTTGACAAGTGAAGCATTTTAATACGTCCCACGACTCAATTTGTGTATCTGATCATTTCTTATTCAATTTCTTTAGCATTGCTGTGCAGAGTCCACTGCAGAAAAAAAAACCTGAGAAAAGTTTAGCACCAATGAGGAAATGAACTTGAAGCACTCCACAGAACCATTCTTCAGATCCAAACCCATTCAGAGCACAGACTGGCTATATGGCTGCCTTCAAGAGGAAATGAGTTGATGCAGCCAGTCAGCCAGCCATTTGAGCTATTAAGGGCGTCTATTACCATCCATTGTTCTGGGTGGCCCAAAGAGTAACATTAATATTTTCAAAATGAATATGCCACAGATATCCAATTAAAACATTTTTTTCATTTTTTGCTATGTTACAAATCATTCCAGTTCATACTGCTACAAAGACCATTTTAAAGATCTATGCAAGTTTCAGTCAAAACAATGTAGGCTAGTTTCAGGATTATAAATACTGTATATTCACATTACACATTCTTACACATAATATCACATTTTAACTTTTAAGTCAGGATATTAAGCAAAGCTTTTCTCTTTTAAATAAGAGCACTTAAACATACTTCCATCTGACAAGATATAATGTATGACATTTCACAGGACAAAAATATGACAAATAATGTCAAAGACATTGCATACATAGCTTAATGCATGTTCAACAAATAACAGAATGCTTTTCTGTCACAGTAGAAAAGGTAAATATTTTTCAGTTTTGCACTGTGAAATTCATGGCGAGGCTCAGTTTAGTTTTCCACAAACCTATTTATAACCCAACAGAAACTGTTCAGATCTTCATACAAACTTTTGACAGCTGAATTATAGCTGTACAAGCCAGCCAATGATAACACATACTAAAGACTTAGCCCACTATCTGATATAGACAGCACTGTAGAACAAGTATTACAATACCACAAAAAAGTTAATTGTACAGTAAAATTATTGCATATTTATAATGCTCATAAATGCATATGAACTGAAAGGGCATGATTTATGCTCAGGGTACATCATCTGTTTTCTCCAAATAGCACAATAGGCTTGGAATATCTCTACTCACTATTAAAAAACCCACAGAAGGCCATACCCGAACTTAATCAAGGAACATTGTCTCTGTGCTTTAAATATGAAAAATCCCAGTGCATATAAGTGGAGAAAGTATTAAAATAATATTCTCTGACATATAGTGAAATGCATTAGACCAATGATTGACATATCTTTTGGGGACTTTTATAAATACCAAGTTTATACAAATTTTAGGGTTTAGAGAATTACTTTGTAGACCAATGTCATAAAAATGAAAGACCAAAGACTCAAAAAATGTAAAACTCTGGCCAATGTTCTACACTGAAGTAAGTTTCAGTTACTGGTAAGACTTACAAAACTGGAAAAATACTTAATGACAATAAGAATAACCTGATTTAATATCCAGATAAAGATGTAAAAAAAACTGACCAAAAACCTTACAGCCAAACATGTTCAACTGTTCAGAGCCAAAGCAATTGCTACACACATGGATCTTGGATTTTAATCAGCCATACTGTTGTAGTTTGAAAGCTGAGTTGGATAGGAGCACTTAAGGGATATTTAATTAAACATTTATACGAGGAAGTCTTTAATTAAAGAGGCAAGCACCTCTGCAAGAAATACAGCTGCAGGTGTGCTCTAAGCTAGCATGCTACTGTGCAGATCGTATCACTTTCCACCCCATTTCTCGAGACTGTTGTTGCCTGTCTCCAAACAAACTTTTGCTGATGAGGCTGCAGTCCAACAAACTGAGATACTCTGCTTGCACTGTGCTTGCACAGCTGAGCTAATCCAAACAACCGGCCTTAATAGTGGGCCCAACCAGGAAATGAAAAGACCACCCGTACACACACACACACACACACACACACACACACACACACACACACACACACACACACACGACCATAGTTACTTAGTTGTATACTACATCAAGACTCGTATTCTTCTAAAGCGTAGCTATCTGACATAATTCACCCCAACCTTCATAAATAAAGATAAGAAATCACTGATTAGCATTCCAGGTGTAATACTTCATGTGGAAAAAAATGAAGACTGTGCACAGTGTCATAAACACAATAACTGTACATAATACCCGACACCCTCCACTCCCAAAAAAGTGAATTCATACTGTTTAAAAAAAAAAACAAGTGTCTTTACTCCCTGGGTGTGAACATCTGAACTCTTAAAAAGGCCTGACTGAGTAGAGGATCAACCTATTCACCTCAACAGGGAGCACATTGGGTCATACTCATTTTCCATGTTCATGAGGCCAGGGAGATGCATACATGATGATCAAATTAAAGTGTCTTTTCTAATATGGGGATAGCAGACCCTTACACTCCAAAATTCATTTAAAGTTCCCCTTTACCATCCAGTGGGTTTAGCGACTTTATTAAAATCACTTAACATTACTAATTAGTGAGTGGTCGTCTTGTTAGTTATTTGAACTTAATGTATGCTACCGGTGGCAGGGAATACTAAAAATGCTATTTGGAGTTGACAGCAAACTAGTAACGACTCAGTGAAAGACAGGTATGATGAGACCAAACTACACTAGGATCGGAGAGCAAATAACTTAAATATTGGATTAATTATACCTACCATGGTTACGTTTTGACTCGCGGTTCAAAGCTGAGGTAATCCCATTATGTGAGCGGACAGTGCAAGAATAAGGAGACTCCAACCTTAACCTGTTTCATTAATTTGAAACCTGCGACCATTACGTAATGAGGGTTGGACACACAATAAAACGAACTAGCCATCCCGACAAGTCCCTGGGAGGAGAATAACCACAGTGATTTGAATACAATCGTTAACTATTGGGCTGCTTTATTCCACAACATTCAATTGTTACATTTACCCGAGTCGATAGAACTACACTATGCCACCCTCTCCTTCCAAATAACCTACATTTCCAGATGTCGCCGATCAGCCGCATCCGTTATAAACAAAGAACGGGTTGGAGATAAAACTAATGAGGTCTGAAACCTTTTATCCTCTGGTTCTCTTCAGTTCTGTAGTTGTCTTTATATCCAACTACCCACTGAGGGCTAACCGGCATGGGTTAGCTTCTAAGAAGCACATCACCACTGGTAAAAGTGAAGGACGTAACGAGGCAGAATCGACATCTACTGAAATGAAAAATGCTTGTTTATGAACCTTAATGATTGTTATTAATTACATATGTCGACAACACCAAGGCGCAGGCAAAGAAAGGGAAATGATAACAGAGTATCGGTATACTCCGAATACACTGACAAATGTCATAGGCAGCAAAACAGAAGCGCAACTCACATCCTCTTACTATTGTTGCTTACCTGTGAAATACAGCAAGGCGTACACATTTTGATGAGGTGTTCGACAAATCTATTTCCAATGTTTTATTTACTAATTTGCTCCGCTTCGGGACAGAGATTCTTTCCCTTCCACATGGAACCCAACGCGTAATCAATGTCGTAGCCCACTTGTACCAGTCTGAACGGAGACTGTGTTGTTCTCTATTTGAAGAGAGTGATGGCGCTGCAAGCAGGCAGCTGCTCTTCCACAGCGAGCAGACAAAAGCCACTGAAGCGTCTCCAGACTGACGTGACTGGCCAGGGTAGATTGTTTGGCTGAACAAGATGCTGCACGCTTCTTGAGTGACAATTAATAGGTCAATGCGCTACAGATTACAATTCAAATTAATGTACAATGACCCAGTTACAGTCTCTTTGTATTTACAATGCTGTCCACTTCTCACTGAATTTATCTCTCATTTCTTTTTAATCACTTCCGTTGTCGTCATATTGTTCTGGTTTAAAATTACTTTCCGGTTAGACCAGTTTTATTCATGCAAATTCAAAGCAACTTCCATCCCTACCGCCTTATGCTTTTCTTCAATAGGATGGTGGTCAAGCTCGTTGAACACCTGAAACCGCATACAGGAAGATCTTTAATATTTTTAAGACAAAGTGTCAGTTTAGTTGTGTCTTTTTTCATAGTAACATACTTATTATGAAAACAACAACGTTTTAAACATTAAAATCAAATCTGACAGAAGATTGCGTCCACAGTACAATTCCAAAATTTACGTTACTGTGATGAAAGGGGAAAGCTGGTAAAGAATGAAGATGACAAACAAAATGTTGCCAGAGAATTGTTCCCTCAGAGTGAATCAGGCGGATACAAATGGTGGTATCTACAGACATAAATTGTTACATTTTACTTTCTGCACAAATATACTTTATCCAGTATTCAGTTATTCACCTCCGCATCAAATCCATACGCTGTTCAATGCAGCACTTTTAGTTGTTTATAATGAAGTGGGATATCAGAATTTTGACTTGAGTCTGAGAACTTAAAGTTTAGGTTTGGAAGAAAAGGCGACCTCTCATTGTAGCCTTTCGATAACCGTTTTAGCGAATGAAGCGAAGACTTGTGTTGTCATATCTCAATACATATCAAAATACAAGCCTCTGGCATTTTCTTTGCAGTATCATTGTGGCAAAAAGAAACATCTTAGTGTCTCTTCTGTAATAGCAGACATTTTTAGAGATCGTAAATCTACCGTTTTATTAGTTGTTTAGCAATCTGGATATAGGTCTAATCAAACGGAACATTCACAATAAATGATATAGACTGCTTGAATACTTGTCATGTTTCGTCCTCGTAACTAATGGTAGTTTTCTTCAAGATATCCAAGGTATGCCCAAGGTAAGATATTTCCAAACAAATGCTAGCCATTACCAATAATTAATGAGAAGTCTGATATTGAAAACTGAAGATTTGGTACAGTCGCAGTGTCTTGATATTCAAGCCTATGACATTAACCATTCTCTGTTGTGAATGTTTTCCTGTTGGATTCCAGAGTTGTCACTCATTGTTTTTTTTTTTTTCTCTTGCCACAGCTGAATGCCTTGCGTTTGAAGATAAGAACAGTTGTTAAGTCTCATCAATGAGCTTCAGAACGAGGAGAATGTCAGGATAGCAGCAAAAGACTCCACCTAGAAAGGAAACTCAGTTCAAGATGAAAGCACTCACAAAAGTTTCACTTTATTAAGTATGTATGCTGCACACACCATACTTTATGCAGGATTTTTGAAAAACCCAGAGATGAGGCAGGATTTCCTACCCTTTGCTCTTGTGTCACCAAACAAGGGAAGCAAACAGTGTGTTGCCAAGGCAGACTTATTGTTTCAAATAAGAAAATTCTAATGTCATTTTTAATGTTTAGTCCCTTCAACAGTTGATTATGAAAAAGTCAGGATAAAAATAAAACTGAATTCACTGCATTTCTTTACATTTCAGATATTAATACTATCCTTCGCAACGAGTTGTTTGTTGGGTCATTAACGTTGTCAGAGAAACATTAGGAATTCAGGCATTTACTGCTTGAAAGATGCTATGGAGAATTCCTGGCATTCCACTTCACTAAATGTTCAAGTGTTCTCACATGACATTATTAGATTAATTAATGTCTCACCATGGCAGCAGGAGTTAATACATTGTCCTTTCTTTGTAGTGCAAGATAACAGCTTGTAATGCACAAATGAATACCACAAGTAAAGTGCTTCTTTAAAATTTTACTGTGAACATTAACATGGTGAAAAGTCTTGTTTCTTTTAGCGCTGAGCCTTGCTTTCAGGGTTTGAGAAATGGAGGCGACACGTACAAGGCCCTGCCTGTACCGTTTTATCTCTTCACACTTCCCTGAGGCTATCTCTGATTGGTCAGCTGCTGAGGCCTGACAGGACAAACTCAAACTCAGTGGTGCTACACTGCCTGCTGCCTCAGCAGAGGTGACATCTTTTTTTTCTCCCCCAGTGTGGAAAACCAGCTGTTTTCGGTCAGGAAAGTCAACTAAACAGTATTTACGACACACTGCTCTACATTTGCATTCCTTTCCAGCAATTAAAATTAGCCCAACGGCTCAAACTACTTGGAGTAAGAGTTTTACTTTGGCAGAGCTGAAGGTAAAGCTACATTTAAAATCTATTTTCTTTTGGCATAATTTCAACCTGAAAGAGCAGTGTTAAACGTTCGCCCTGTTTTGGCCTCTTTTGGATGATTATACAAATGTGTTTGGTTTCAAGCACATTCGTGTTGCACAACAGAGAAAAAATAATATGGGGCCAAGTTAATTTTTCATTTGCTTAAGTACATCATTTAATGTCCACTAAGGTTTACATTATTATGAATGGAAATGGAGATGTTAATAACTAAATGCTAATTAAAAGCTTTAATGGTTCTGGCTGACAATATTAATGGAAAGTTTCCAACTCAACGTACATTTTGGACGAACTCTCATTTTCAGACCAAAGACTAGCTCAACAGTGATTTAACAAATTATTGTTCAGACAAGGGATTCTTAACACCATTTATCCAAAAATGAAACAGACATGAATCCTTATGAGATTCTGAATCTGTTTATTCACTTGCGATATGTACAAAAAATCTTTTTATTAAAAAAAAAAAAAAAAAAAAAAAAGAAAACCTAAACAATATGTATCCTGATCAGAATGAATACTCGTTCTTCACATAAATAGTCAAGCTAAAGGGGGCTCAGATAGAGCATCGTAACCCGTTACAATGTGTAACCCAGTTCTCCCAAGCAGTCCCGAGCAGGGACCACAGTGGTGGTTTTTCTTCAGCAGCATCAGCAATAATGGGCCTTCTGAAGCCAGAAACCCTACACCATGTCACCCGTCTCAGAAAATCAATTTCTTCTTCAGGGTCCCTGAAAATACAGCAGATAAGCATGAGAATTTTAAAACAAAGGTTAAGAACAATGACTACATTAATCACATGGTTATTTTTAACTATGATGGATGGTTCAAAGTCGGTTCATGCGCCATTAGCCTGGAATACTGGTCCCTACACACAACTCCACTGATCAACACTTTGCAAAAAACACTCTCCAATTTGAGGACCTGGCTTGAGTAATAACACTCAATGGAACTAAGCTAATATGTTGCTGCAGTTGACATAAATAGCATACTGCTACACACCCAGCCCAAATAAAAATCTAAACCAACCACTAATAGTGGGTTTCCTCTGTTAAGAAGGCCCTCTCAAGTAGAGAAGCTACCACAACACCACAATTTTAATTAGCTGGCAGGTTCGTGGTTCTGACTGAAACTGTCATTCAAGGGATTTTTAAAAAAGAAATTCTTCACAACTTGGGAGGCTTCCAGATAAATGTGTTTCTATCTGCAGCTCAGCTTTTGTTATATACGTTCCTAAATGTGTTCTAGTTTGTTCACTTTCCTTGCATTGCTGGGCTGCTTGACAACCTGATAATTTATGAGAATTTAATCTACTGAACAAATGTAATAATTCACCAAGTATGACACTAATTGTTATACAGAAGCATTGTGTAGGTATGGATGCTTTCTACTGGTATGTCACTCAAGCAACAGGCACAATGGACATGGTTTTTTATTCTGTTTCAAAGGGATAAAAGGCCTTTGTAATAAAACTGGCTCTCCTGGTTCTGGGGGCTCCTGGGTAACTGTCAAGTTACAGCCGTTGAAAATCATTTGCTCAAAGGAGAAAGGTATAAGGAGTTTAAAGTATAGACTGCATGTGTTCATTTTTATCGAAAGAATGCGACACTGATTAAAATCTCCTTTTCCAAAATTGATATGCAAATTATCCTTTAACCTGGAGATGTTTCAAGAATTCAGCTGGATTTGGTGCCTAAAGGTTACTCATGTTAATCATAAGGAGCTGTTGGCAGAGATGTGCTGTTAGACTAACCTGAGTTCTGCTGTTGTGGTCTAGTTCTTGCTCTGAAATGAATTCAAAGTAATTTTGTTTTCCTTTGACTTTACATAGACATGCCTTGCAAGATTCCATAACCTTGACGAATACCATTAAAATACATTATTTTAATCCAATGTAATGCACTGGGCCCAGATGAACAAGTACAGTTTTTTAAAGAAAAGGGCCAAACAAAATCTCAACAAATTGTGTTTGAACCGTAAAGGTCAGTTAAGGATTCGTTTATGGTCTAGAAACATTAAAAAATGATATACTCTAGTAAAATGAACCTTACATGAGCATGTACTGTGATAGTGTCACAACATCATTGTCTTAACAGTTAAAGCCTTGCATTTATGACACTGTTACATTAAAGCAGCAGCAGACTGATCTTGGAGCAGCTTTCTGTGTTGCAGATGATTTTGAGGGGCTGGATTTCCACAGCAGTCACCCACATTCTTTGTACAATGCATTGCGACAACCAAATCATGAAGACACAAAGACGAGATAACCACTGCCAACCTACTACACTGCTGCGCTCATTACTTAGCTGATAATGATAAAACCAAAGCTATGATCAAAGGCAAGAAAGCACACAGCAGCCATCCACTCATCTGCCTGTCTCCTACGCTGTGTACGTAACATTTTGCGGACTTTCAATATAACTTGTATAAGGAACATGGAAGTGTCCCATGAATAGACACACAAGTAAAAGATTCTTTTCTTTGTTCCCCTCCATTACAACCAGCACGATACATAAACCACTTTCTTATGAACCAAAACCTGATTTCAAATCGAGCATATGTTGTAAACTCTAACCTAATCTACAACACCGATTAACGTTACTAAATTGTACTTGCACTGAGCCATGTCATTCCTGTACTCCATACAGCAAAATTTAGCAGGCACAAGAGGTCGAGACGACAAATGGGACAGAAACTTTAGTTGTCATCACCCCAACTCCATCACTTCACCAACTCATACCACCTTTGTTCAGGAATCATTTGGAGGACGAAACACCACTCAGACTGTAGTATTTCAGGTGAAAGGTTATTGCTGTGGGAGTCTTGCTTTTGGCTACCAGGCACCTGTGTTTCATTTAAGCCAGTCTTTCTTTCAATGCTTCTGTTAATAGAAGTTTCTTGTAATAAACTGTTCCTGAAGTATGCATTACATATTTCTCATCAGCAAACTGATCTTCTGAGGTAGAAAAATGTAATCCGTACGATTAAATTCTTAGAAACTGTTTTCATTTAAGAAAGTCTAGTTGACAATACAGTTTATGGTATCCCCAATGAAAGACCTAAAATTACACATACTTTACAAGCAGAAGGGAAAACTGAGACCTGAACTGAGAATTAACAGTCTCATAAACAAAGAACCCTGACATTTCAGATGCATCCAGGTCAAGCACTTTCACATCCTTATCCTGGCAGTAATCAATCATTAACTACCAGGAGACATGGCTTTTAGAAGAAATCAATAATCCAATGTTTTTGGGTGTGACAGAGGAGCAGTCTTGGACACAGTAAATGGCAAGAGTAGAGCTGTGAAAAATGGATCCCTACTGTATGTTGGTGCAAAATAAGTGAGACTCTGGGGCCCAATATGAATCCCATATTATTCATGCATGTGATTTATATTCCCAATATATATTTTATATTCTATTCATATTTACACATGAAGTCTTGGCAGCCACTGAGGGTTTCTCAGATCTATTTAAAACATTACGGCCAAATTTAATACCTGTCCATATAACTACTAATGTCTTTTTCCATTACTTACACTTCAACTAACACATTTTATCATAGGTTTCAGTTCATTTTAAATTACTTTTATTGAAAAACAATTGAACCTACTCAGATCAAGACTGCAAAAGTAACTTAGTGAGTGTGCTAAAACATATTGTTTTTGAAATTAACAAAAGACCCACATTCACAATGCTTTATAATAAAGGTGAGGTGCGAAATATGTTTCAACATACTGTGTTTATCAAGGGAAATACTGTTTTGCTGCCAAATGTTATAAGGTAGTTAAAAAACAGTTAAAAAAATTTGGTATATTTGGAAAAAATCAGTGGCTTAACTATGCTATGAATGAAATTCTGCCTGCAGAGCAACACTATTTCACTGAAATTCTTTTGAACTTTGCATGTTATTTTCAACCCAAAGGCAGAAACAACTGCACTGTTTACATCAATTAAAACAATAATTATTCAGAGTGTCAAGTAAACATCTAAAACACACAGCTAGCAGGATGAATTAATGTGCAGAAGAAAATAATAGCAAGAAAGTTTAACTTTTCCAAAAATCCTAGCTAAAAGAAAAACAAACATACTGAGGAATTCTCGACTAAGCATCTAAAATGAAAATGATCCTTAATATTAAAAAATAACATCCGAAACAGCTCTATTATTCAGAAAATTATGCTAAATGTCCTCCTAAATCTAAAAAAAAAAATGTATCATGTTAGAACATTGATTATGAACACAAACATACAATAACTTTCAGGATATCAAACCCTGTAAAGTAGGCCATAAAAACACAGCGCTAAGCACTTGAAAATAAGATATATAATGAAGGATTAGGAGGTGAATCAGAGAGAACACCATCCCCCAGGGCATGGGGCAGTCAGTCTTGTATATAACTGTTATCAGATAATGTTCCACAGCAAAACAAAGGAGGTTATGCAACTTTACTTTGACGTTTGAAGTTTGCTTTTTTCCACATGTGAACACATTTTAATAAAAAAAGCAACATGATTATCTTAGCACAAGCCAGTAAGCTCAACACTCTCCGCCAACAAAAACCCTTTATTTCTTTGTTTACATGCACCTTGCTACTTAAACTGAGCCCACAGAAATAAATAAATAAAAAGAAAGTATGATGCATGTTTTAGTTTTGCATTCTGTAAATTAGCATAATTATAAAGAAAACCTCTTTAAACAAGTTTTATATGTAGTCTCAAAAACAATGCGATTTGTGTTATATAATTAACCTATACAACTGACCTCTCCATCATATTTATAGATTGGGGTTCATTGCATTTATAGTTCCATAACTGAAGCTAGTCCTCGCTGGCAAACAAGATATTAAGATTCTGCATATAAATAAAATCATATTTAAAATGCAGTAACAAGAACAACCATAATTATTTAGCCTAATGAGTCATTAGAAGCTGAAATTAAGATCTTTGAAGCTGTACATTTATGACCACAGTAAAATCTCTATGATTAAATTCCTATGAGGTTGTGAGCGTTTTACCTTGCTCTATGCCATCTCGTTTCCTCTTGATACCGATGGTGAGGTTCTCCTTCTCCTTCAGGGCCTCAGCGGAGGAGTTGGGTCGCGGGAGCTGGGGGCCTGGGGTGGGCCCAGGCCTGTTACTGAAATACCTCTTTTTCAAGGCCTGTGGGAACATGACATGTAGATGGATGTCTTTGATTCTGTTCTAGCAAACACATTTATCTAGTGCAACAATGACGACACATCAAGACCCTGTCAAGCCTATATGAACAGCGACCGGTTGGAGAAAAGAAGCGGATCAGGTTTCCAGTTGTGTTTGATCTGTTGTTTGAAAGTAAGTGACATGTGGTGGAATTTAAAGGACGAATTCTTAAGGTGACAATACATGGGGAAACTTTTTGGACAGTATTGCCTCAACAGTTTTGTACTGAAAATTGAATGTTACATTAGCAACAGAAATTTGACTGGCAGCACCCGCTAGTGGGCACCTTTTGGGAATCCTCCAATCACAGCACTAGGTACTGGTCATGTGATGGCTGAATAAAAATAAAAAAGAAATAAAAAAAACCCCGGTTTTGCATGGTAAAAAGGGAAAAACACATTCTGATTTTTTAACAGACTTGCCACACAGCCCGCCCTTCCCTTTCTTCAATATTACACGACACTACATGACACAGTGCCCATTTTTCACATGCGTAAACTATTAGCAACAGCGATTTTAAGTAACCTAGTTAACTCACTGAAATTCACTGGGCTATGTCTCATCCCATTGCTGGAAATGCTGCCCGGCAATATTCCTAAAAATGTTACACTGTGTATTATCACTGAAATACTCATGTGCTGTAGACCACGTGAACTATCAATCAAATCCAAAAAACAGACAATTATCAGGGATTACAATGTCAGATATAATGTTCTGGTATCAAAGCTTAGTGATTAAAACAAGAGAAGGTAAATAACGAGACACCTTCAACAGCGTTTTGGGTGTAGCAGTAACAAGCAAGTTTAATCTGAATGAGGCGTATTGCCACTGCATTGTATTGTATTAATTGCCAACTTAGCTCTTTAATTCGTTCGTTGACTCTGTTCGCAGACCGAAATAATTTTTCCCACTGAAATGAATATAAATCCAATTAATCCGTTCTCCAGCCCCAGGAACACTTTTTTTTTTTAAAACTTTATGAGTTTATGTGTGGCAAAATGTAGAAAGGAATTAAAGATAACCTTAATTATAGAAAAATTCATTAATACTAAAATAAAACATAATAATTTCGCACAGTTTCGTTTCTACTGTAATACGCTTAGGCTTCTTAACACCACTATCAGTAGCACTTTTCTTGGGAGCCATAATGAGGGCAAATTTAATGGAAATAGCACAAAAAGAATGTGTAAAGGAGAACACAACGACGAACGATTTAAACAACGCTGAGTACTAAGCACAACTGACGCTATCCACAAAAGTTTGTGTGTTTGTGCGTTCGTGTACCGAGGGCTTGTTCATGGGCCGAGTGAAAATTTGTTCGGAAAGTGTGTTCATAGGCCGATCTGTTCATGAGTAGGGGCATTCGCGGGCCGAGGTTCCACTGTATTTTATATTGGTGGAATCAGCAACTAGGCTGATGGATGGTTGAAGGCTGAGCCAAACTTTGACTATTTGAGTTTACAACATAGCCAGTCTATGGTCATGGTGTATGACCACTCAGGGATGCTAATACTAAAGACAATTTAACTTATTGTGCACTTGCTTCTTACTCTGAAAGACTTCATAGGACATTCATTTTAACACAAAGGAACAGCAGTCTGTTTTCCATCTCAAATACGGTTCAGCATTTTCCTTTTTCTTTTTTGAAATGGCCACAAACTATAGCCATGTTTTAAGACACACTGGTGTATGTGAGTAATGAAATTACTCCGAAGACGGATGAATTTGGGGTTGATGAAAAACCCAGAGTGTTGGGTCAATGTGCTTTAGGAGCTTGTAATTAAACACTGGGTGTGAGATTATATTTGGAAGCAAAGTCATGGTTAAATCGCTGTGCAGTTTCACACACCCAGCAGGCTCTGCAGTTGTCTAGACAAAATGTCTCCACATTCCCTTTCCACAGTGAACAAGAGCATATTCAGGCCATTTATATCCAAAGTCAATAAACAGGCAAATAAACGGTTTCAGTGGGTTTCTGTGGAACAGGCCATCTGAATGCCTTAGTGGAAATCCCCATCTCGAAAGCTTCAGGCCTTCAAATTTGGAAATGGACATCTTAATTGGGTAGCATTCCAGGACGGCAAATAAAATCATTGTTCAACTGTGAGGGTTTCATCATCATGTAAGTTCAGTGGTGTACATCAGACATTACATTCTTTATGGAGTCAAATACTGCCTTTGGAAAATCAGAAACATTTCTTAAAGGTTGAGTTAAATTCAATGACATCTAGTAATTCTTAACATAAATCCAATGACAGAACATGACTGCTCCAAAAACACATGCATAAATCACATATAAAATGTTAAAAAACATCAACATTAAGAAAACCAGCCAAAAATTCTGCCCATAAGTGATAGGCCTGGACATACATATCTTCCCCAAAGAAAACCACTGAATTAAGGACACTGAAAACGTTGGTATTTCACTTTCAAAATCCAATTTTAACTTAAGTTCCAATGCCAATATCAGACGATGTGAAAGAGGACGTGTCATCAAAAACAGGCAGATTTGTCTGTCTTTCTAAACACAAAGGCTAAGCTATTTTAGGACATATGAAGTGAAACCTGAAGCTGGACACATCAGCGACTGAAGACAGCACTTCCAGAAAACAACTGCTGACATTCACTCTCCTTTTCCATTAAACTGTGCAATGCCCACAAACACCACATTGTGTAGGTTTTCATTATAAAGAATATTCTCTGAATCAAATTTCAGTCTATTTCACAGGGCTTTTCAGAACACTTTCAGACCAGAACGTCATTGCTGCGCACTGGCAAAGTTATCTATTGACTGTTTACTATGAATTATTATCAATTATAATCAAAGTTTTTTATCATGACATACTCACTTCCCCTCCATATGTTGTTCCATCACACAACTGCCAAGTTTCCCTAAAAACAGGCCTTGGATAACAAAGACATTAAATGATGGGGAATGCATTTGTCTCTGGGAACAGGGCTGAGGGAAAACACATACCTGCCAAACTACACAAACGAGTCAATGGAGAAAAGGGTATTTAAGGAGAAGCACCTTTCAAGGGGGAAAGTGAGAAATGTGTGCCATAAACAGCTGCCAGGTGTCAACTGGCAGCTTTTTGACTGTTCGTTTTCACTGTAGCACAATATTCAATCTCTTAATGGATCTACCATTATATGAATGGATTTGAAATGGTTTTCAAAATAAAATAGTATTCTAATAGTTTTCACTGCAGTTCACTCTGAGAAATAGTCAGAGAAGTCATATCTCAGTGTGGCTCTGTGCAAAGTGCAGTCCCACAGGGATCAGTTTTGGTGTTTTTGATCTCTTCTATATAGATGAATGATATAGAGGACAACAGCAAACTCATATACAGAAATGGGTTCAGCTAAGGAACATTTCGGGCAGACGGAAAGCTAGTAGATTCATATTCAATACAGCTAGAAGTAAAGTTCTGCATATTAGAAATTATTTTACAAGAACATGTGAACATGTTCAATCTGAGCAAGTCATCCTCATAATGTATCATGTCTGCTTTACACACTAGAGCAAGAATACCAACACTGAAATACAACAACAAAATTCCCACAAGCCACTTCTGACACATCCAGTTCAGTGGCAACTCCAGGCCATTGTACTAGGTGATGGGGCAGCAAAAACCAAATAGAACTATCTTTTTTATCATTTTATCATAATCAGGATTAAATCAAGTTGTAACCTTTACCCTGCACAGAGTGCTGTACTAGCAGGCCAATTCACATTCTTTCTATGATATATGACATCTGTAATACCACAGGGCTCCCTTGCGTAAAAAATCAAAGTTATTTTGATCTGATTTATGAACAAAAACATCTCCATAACCTTGTGAAGCCTGGCATGCACACCTTACACATGGTTGGCTTTACAGGAGACCATTGACTGACAATGCTGGTCATGCAGCTTTACATAAAAATAAAACCCTGTTAAATAATAAGAAATACAATTCTATCAATCTACACTAAGCAGATGTTATGCTTTCTATCCCCCCAGAAAGAGCCCCTGGGGGAACCAAAAATGCAAAAGCCCTTCCATTTCCTCAGAGTGGAACATAAGCCAGGGACGAACCTGCTCTGGATGCAATATGCAAGTCCCACTGTGCGTAGCAAAGCACATGTAATTGGCCAGGCCTGGGTAAAGAGCGAGAGTATCGCTGTACAGCACGCCAGCACATGTCAACACATAGATTCCATGCCAGTAAGATCAAAATGTCCGCTGTGGAGATGATGCTTAGTACGGAACCGATCTGCTGAGAAAATGTATGTCTTGAAAAGGGGCCAGGGCTCTCTTAGGGGGGAGGGAGGGCCGGCAGGGGAAGCTGCTGCACGCGGGGTGCAATTCTACAGCCGGGACTAATGAGGAGGCGCAGCGGGCAGTTGGACAGGATGGATCCTATGCAAACAGCCTGGGCGATGAGTCAGTCTGCAGGCTTTAGCCCTGAGAAAGGCCCAGAATAGCCTCAGCCCTGTGAGACACACAGAGTGTGTGCGCATGCGTGTAGACACACAGACACAAACACTCGCTTGTACATGACAACACAGACATAAATGAACACAAAGACACACACCCACACAGAAGCATGTGCACACACAGGTGGACACAGAACACCAGTGTGTGCATGCACAGACCCACACATACACATATGTACACACACGCAGACACGAATGCACACCTACGGGCACAAGCATGTGCATGCTCAGACACACAGAAGGACAGGGACACGCACAGTTACCTGTGAGGCGGTGATGCGTGTGCAGGGGTTAAAGGTGAACAGGCCCTGCAGTAACTCCAGCAGGTCATCTCCTGCTGCACTGAATATGTGCTCCAGTGGAGTTCCAGGGAACAATTTAAAGGACACAAAGTCCGGGAGGTTGGTCATGCCCTATCAGCAAACAAGAAATGGCATGAGTTTCACCGTGCACTCAATTAATGAGACTTAGGTCAATTAATGACAACATGACCTTCACTCAATTACTGCAGCCGCTAGCAGCAACATATCAGTCTTTCAACACTGCTCTTATTTAAATCTAGGCCAGCCTTCCTTCTATTTGATCACTACAGTCAATTAAACCTATTTCACACAGGCACTCATGTTGGTTCAGATAAAGTTGACATTAAAACTAATGAGCCATGAATGAATAAGGACTGACTTAAAGCAGCACTGGCAAAAAGTGGCTTTGGAAGCTGAGCCATGGACAGAAAATCGCACCCACTGGCTATTTTATTTGTAGGTCAAAGCTTCAGTCGGATTTCCTGTACTCTGCCAAAAAGGAACAGAAATGAAATACTGCAGCTATACAGCCTTACAGGCCATGTGTCTTCTGTCGGGGTACCCAGGGCTTCAAAGATTTTTGTCAGCTGGTCCAAATCGGAGTCCCCGGGTAGGAAAGGTACCTAGTTCCAAAAAAAACAGTGATATAATCAGAACAGCATACACCAGGTGGACCTCAAGCACGCAAGTTTGTGTTTATAGAAACTTCATACATTGTTATAATGGCACCTAGGGCTGCACAATATGGAGACAGAATGCGATATAGGATGGATTTATGGATTATCGCCATGGCGATATGTGATTAAATAAACCAAAGATTAATGTATTTAATCCATTTCATGTGTAAAACCAGAAAACCGCCTTGCAACCGAGGCGCCTCTTCGTTTAAGTCACCTTCTGCAGGTTATTTGCTTCACACTGGATTCAGTGCACCCTGCGCAACTTGCGCATGACATCATCAGTGTGCACCCATCTGCATAAAGAGCCAATTGCACGCACGACTATTATTTGCTCTCTACATTTTCATACACTTGCCGGCTCATTAAATTAAAATATTTACATTATCACATTGCCCTGTGATATGCCTTCTCATGATAAATGCATTTGCGATTATGTTTTAAAATGCGTTTTATTTCGCAGCCCTAATGGCACCTATGGTACAGAAATGGAAGATGAACTTGTGATTAACTGCTAGAGATGGTGTGAGAGGAGCAGCCTACGGCTAGTACTGAGAAAGTAGCCTGCACTAAATCTTTGGTGTGCCCTCACCCTCAGGAGAAGCTCTGCCAGGATGCAGCCCACGGCCCACATGTCCACGCCCACTCCGTACATCCTGGCACCAAAGAGCAGCTCTGGGGAACGGTACCACCTGAGCAGGGAACAGAGAGGAGAGAGAAAGAGAGAGTGCTTTGTGAGAGGTACTCTATTCAGCAACCTTTTCATTTGTCCATTGCTGTAAACAAAAAAGTTATTCACTCATTTCAAATGAATCTACCAAAACCAGGCCATTTTATCAACAAACATGCATCAGACTTTCATGTTTGTGTGCACCTAATCGTCAGTAATAATCCAGCAGCCCCTACATGTATTTAATCATTGATTAAATGAATGTTGCTATGGTAAAAAGTAAAAAAAATAAATAAAATTATACAACAACCCCAATTCACAAACAATTCCTTGAAGATATGCTTTGTTGAAGTAACATTTAATCATTTCACAAGGAGAGTAAAACAGTCAAAGCAATCATAATTATAGCCAAATTCTCAGACTCCCAACCTTGTTACTACTTGATGGGTGTAGACTCTGTTCGGGCTCCCAAATGCTTTCGCTAACCCGAAATCCGCAAGCTTTAGGACTCCGTTTTCATCCAACAGCAGATTATTAGGCTTCAAGTCCTGGAGGAAAAAATGAGAACAACATTTTGTGATAAATGAAACTTCCGCTCTATTCCAAGCAGAATGGCACCCAGGCACATTCACTGCAAATGAAAACCCAACGTCAAAAAGGGCCTTTGATCGAAATGATTGCTGATCAGCTGCAGCTTTCATGCCTGGTGCTATTGAAAACACCAGCAGAGGCTTAATGACTCCTCGGAAATCACATTTCCTTTGTGCAAGTGACACAATGTGGGATATTTGCACGCACCTGATCTTTTCAAGACATTACCTTAGTGTTTGATTAGAGACATGCGTTTTACACTTCTGAAATTGCACTGCAAATTCATTTCTCTGTATGCAGCCCATTTAAATTGAAGTGTTACAGTGGAAGGGTTTCTAAGGGTTTTCCATATTCCCATTCTAAATGGCAGCAGCCTGGCTTTGTTGCCTCCGGTAAAGACACCCCAGTGAGCCCTGTGTTAAGATGCTGAATGACTGAATGAAGACAAGCGGTGGGGAGTTCAAGCAAGTTGTTTTTCCTCAGAGTCTAATCAGCTCCAGAGGGGCCGCCGTTCAAACCATCTTCCGCACTGTTCCTGGGACTGTGAAACGCACAGCAAGGGATTCGGTTTTTTGCTTCGGACTTCAAATGCCGGCTCTGTTTTCTCAGAAAGAGAAGAACAATCGCAGCTGAGTGTGAACCGCGGGGGCTGTTACCTAATAAAACTTACAGGCTGCCACTGGAGACAAGCCAGCACTTTACATGGAAAGGCACTGAAATAAAAGGGAACTATTCTGGTTTTAAGGTTGAAAAAAAAAAGTCAAAAATAGTAAAACAAACATAAAGCTCCTCCTTAAAACCAATGAACAGTAAATTCTGAGCAGAGCAGAATACGCGTCCACATGAAGCTCTTTGCCAAACAGGTAAAAATTAGGATGCAATATTAATAGCTCCTGTACTCCGGGAAAGCTCCTGGGGTAGAAAAGCAAACAGACAGTGTGTGGAGAATTCTGGTCATGAGGTGGAACATCTGGTGTAGGTACTGAAAAGCGGCCTGTCTTACCCTGTGTAAAATCCAGTGATGGTGCATGTACTCTAGCCCTTGCAGTGTCATCAGGATGTACGCCTTAATGTTGGCTGGGGTCAGCACCAGGCTGGTGTCCTTTATTATCACCTGGAAGAGACAGCGGCATTGCTTACATTCAGAGCCCTTACGAAACGGTGTCATTTGCACTATAAGCACAAAAGAGCATGGTTCAGTCACATGGGTAGGCCAAAGCTGCTCAGTAAGACTACACCCATCAGGCTTATAGATTCACTGTCTTACCTTTCTCTGTCATTACCACAATTTCCTCCTGAAATAACCATATGTCTGATTACATTTCACACATTAACCACAGCAAATGTGGAATTAATGAGAAGTTCAACCTGCTGAGCATTTTACTGGCTGCCATAGTGTGAACTTATACCCTGTGAAATGGTGTCTACAAAAATATATAGCACATCAGTGTGTGCAGTTCCCATGAGAATAACCTTGAAAAGTAAGTGCTCAGTTATTTATAAGGAGGCCCCTTCCTTTGCCCACTTCAAACTCCCAGCACAGTTATGTATGTGATGTTAACTGTGAAAAGTTTAATTGTCTGCAAAGAGGTTCCTGTCAGACTGAGGGGATAACAGGATGAATGGGTGAAAATTGTGTGTTACACATGGGGGCAGCATGCATGCCCCCCCCCCCCACACACACACACACACACACACACACACAACCTTCTACATTGAGATTTCTACAATGAAAAAGTTTTTTTTTTTTTTTTTTTTTGCATTCTGCTACTTGTATAACAACTAAGGTGATTGTAGCAACAGTCCATAGAGTTAGCCTAAGAAACAGGATGGCTTGTAACAAGCACATTCAAATATTTTGGTTACTTGGTTGACTGCTATGGCGTCAAAAGTGAGATGTGAAGCAGCAAGCAGAAACATTTACTACATCAAGCATCTTAGGCATAAAATAGATATATCACTCAAAAACATTCACATCCAACTTGAAGGTAATTTGAGATCTTCTGGGGTAAGTACACCATTATTTGGAATGTAACCCCAATGTCCATGTTTAGTTTGGATATATTAATAGGATATCCAGTAAATGGCCCTTGTAAGCCAGATTTACAAATACATCCAAGCGAAAGAGGAATCAAGCCACAAAACTACATTCATGAAGGGCATTTGTCAAATCTTTATCAGAGGCAAAGCTTTGCGGCTGCTGGCCCCTCATCTCTGGTCTTGTCTGGACTCAACACAACACTCACTCTCAGCCAGCTTGATTAGTGATTTCAGTAAGACCTCCTCAAAGACTTGAAACATCCCCAGTTAGCTTACCAACACACATGAAGTGTGCAAAGAATGCACGCTATGTTTTTCTTTGTTCAATAACGTCCCTAAACGCAGAAAGGGGACAGAGAGTGTGTTACTGGCAGAAAACAGGAAACCACACATGCAGCTCAATAACCTAAACCTACAGATCATGACACTGGAGATGAAGAAGCATTCTCAAATATCACATTTTCCCCAGCCATTGCAATTCTTACAGGAAGGAAAATTAGTACAGTACAATTGAAAGTCACCAACAGAGGGCGTCATCGCTGAACACTACACTGAATGCATTAGTTTTGTCTACCCATGAATGCTACACACATATGCTAATGCCGCAGTGCCTTAGAAACTTTACAGATTTGTGTGCTACTGCACTATCGTCACACCGTTTTGTCAGACTCCAGTTGATTCCTCTTGCTAAGGCTGCAACCCTGCATCACTGCCTGTTGGTAGAACCTGGAACTATTTTCAGTGATAGGAGAGTGAGGCATCATGATGCTAAAAATAGTAGGTGGTACAATAAGCAAATATGGAATTGTTTTAATCAATAAAAATGTTTTGCTTTTCATAACTCAAAAATTGGTTAAAATCAGTGAGGATCTGGTAGCATATAATAGCTCAACCCATTTTTGGTGTCATAACAACTCCTTGTCACTCCTTGCCTTAAATGAACACATTTCCCCCATAAATTCTGTTTTACAACAAACATTCCCCTATTGAATGTGTTTCTTACAATACTATAGTTTCAATTGAATGGTTACACAAAGAGTTTATTTAGAGTGCTTTCTTAATGACACAGGGTGATCTCAGATGACATGAATTTTGTGGGAGATTTAAAATATTGAATCATCTTCACCTGGTTATGGCTTTCAGTTAAAATTAAAGTGACACAGCTGACAAACAACAAAACAGTAAATACTTCTCTTGTTGACAGCCAGTAGAAATACTGCTTGTATTTTGACAGAAAACTAAAACTAATTTACTAATATTGAAAGAACATAGTTAAGATACAATGACTCCTGGATATATAAGGCTAATAAAGTAGAAACACTACATAACATCATTAAGAAGCTAATAAAGCCAATTTGGATCAATAGTAACACCTTAAAAAGCATGAACGATAATTTATATCAGGGATGTTAAAGCAAATCATGCAGTAAAAATCCTATAAAATATGAATGCCAGGAGGTTAAATCAAGCTCACAGCAGTGAGAAACAGTACTTCTTGCTGAATACTTTCAAAACATGTTTGTAAATTGCCAATTTCTAAATGTCCACCCAAACGCATTAGAACTGTTTAACCTCTCGCAGAAAACCTCGCCCACCAAATCAGGATGCAGCTGTAAAAAATGATTCCTCTGAATCATGTGACTTCATGCCCTTTCTTCTTTCCACACTTTCTTACTGAAAAAGGTGCTGCGCTTGCACTCTTATAAATACAGTGTTACAAAGTTACCTGGAAACAGTGGCATATGAACAACTTTACTAGCCCTCAGAAAGAGAAGACATTGCAGGAAAAGCAGTTACATTTACCTAAAGCAGCCATTATCTAAAAGGCAGAAAAACCTCACCCAGGTTTTTGTCAATGCTGATTATGTCACATTTTGAGTGTTTGCCTTTTCAGAAGCAGGAGAAAGGGCGGGCACATCCCTCTGTACTACTCTGTTTGCCTTCACAGTCTGACAGTTGATCATTTCATTTCACTGTTTGCAGATATGGGGGGGATGCTACATCTCACAAGCATTACATGTAGCTCAGAGGCAAGGCTGTAAATGATGTCTGCTAAGAGTTTGATCCTGTGTGTCAGGCATGCTGGCTCACAATGGCTGGAGCTCAGAGCCCTTTCTCAGTGATATTTTACCTCCAGATCTGTCTCCATGTAGTCAAACACCAGGCTGATGTTGGATTTGTGTCCAAAAGCATCTAGAAGCTTTAAAAAAACAGATTTGTATGTTAGTTAAAACAATTTTCCTTATGAAAATGTCTTCTCAAAATTCTTTCTTAGTGATGAATAGAGCCTTGAAAATGATTGTGACCCACACAGATGTGGTGACTGTGTGGTCAGCTCATACAAAGCAACAGCAGTAAAATTATGTCACTAAGTGATAGACTCTATAACAACTCCCTTCACAGTGTGCCACAGTTCCATTCAAATAGCAGCAACACTGACACCTACCTGAGAAAAGGCACCATTCAGCAGTTTACCTACCGCTATGATGAATAATATATATCAACCAGGGGACTTTAATTTATTTCCTTGTTATTCTCTAATATGTGCATTCATTTTTAGGAACTTTGTTTCGATGAATCAGCAAAAGTATGAAAATCAACTGAAAAGTGAGTGGTTAGCTGAATATTCCATGTCAGTGGTTTCCCCATGACACCTTACATTCAAGATTAACACCTGACTTTAGCTCATCGTAAAACCTTCAAAATCTGTTGTGCCACTACAGCAGCACGTTACCTGAAAAAGGCTAACTGATTGAGAAACAGACACTAAATGGAGCACTAACCCCAATTATGTTGGGATGGCTTAGCTCTTGAAGCAGCTTGATTTCTCTGAGTGCTGTCCGGTTGATGCCTGAAATACAACACAATTTGAGAACCACAAAACTGTGTAACTAACCATTAACTTGCAAAACATACCGAGAAGAAGCCAAGTCACCTAAAATATTGACAGCAAATGCAGTATGTCTACAGTTGTAATACAGTTCAAGAGTGAACCATACAATAGTTGGCATATGTAATCACTAAAACTAAAACAACTGTCACTCACCATCTTTAGCTTCTGTTCTGTGACCTACTTTGATCTGCAATGAGAATACATACATACATATGTCATAAATACAATACTCTCAGATGCATAACAAACATGGATGGGGAACTATAAATACACAACATTTTTCACTCTCATGTTGAACCTGCACAATGAAAATGACCTTTACTATTTTCTGTTGGTCCAAAACAAAGGCCAAAATAATAATAATAAAAAAACGTAGGCATCTTTAAATTGTACTGTGCTAGGTTTGTTTAGTGTTTTACAGTTACCATAGTGATTTGCCCAAGCTCAATAATTATTGCAATTATACAAAAACACAACGTCTGGAAGAAACACAAATTACCTTCTTTATAGCAACTATTGTGTTGGTAGTCTTATCCCTGGCTTTGTAAACAGTGGCAAACTGCGAAGAAAGACAGACAATATAATGCTCATCTTTAACTTTGTGAATGTGACCTGTAAAATGCACATAAAACATGACCCAGGCAAAAAGCCACGATTTACATCACCAGAACAAAAATATTGCTTACATCTATCTACTGTCAGTCCGATTGAAAAGACCTTAAAACAACACATTGGTCAAAATGATGTGAGATCAGCTAGACTTTCGATGAACTTGGGCTATTATTCTATGATCAAAACACATCAGGTAATGTTAAGTCAAAAGCCCAGTACGGTACTTTGAAAATACGAATTAATTGAAACAAACCAATTATAAACAACAATAAAAATGTCATGGTCAGAAAGGGAGCTTAACGTTGAGTTGCCAAAATTATCTTTCTTTTGTTGAACACTTTTCGTAAGGCCACCGTGTCGATAACTAAGTTCATAAGCGATAGCACATAAACACATAGCAAGGTGGCTAACGCTACAGAAGACAGTTTAATGCAACAAAAGCAGCAATTTCAAGGACAGGGTTATGTAATTAAACGTTAAATAAATGTTTATTAGACTTTTTGCTAGCTTTCGGCTATTTTGCTTGCTATAACGTTGCTGAACGTCGCTAACGTGAAAATGACATGTGAAAAGTTTGGGTTGCGACTGTCCACTAAGCTTCATCTATTTCTTTAAATGACTCATGAATCATGATTTCATCTTGAAATTTCTGCAGATACCTGGCCCTCTCCAAGAAAATCAAGCTTCTCATATCGTTTTGTTCGGGATTTAACGTCCACCGCCATCATTACTTGTTCCGAACTGTGTTCCACCAGCAGCAATAAGAAAAGCACTTCCGGGTCGTGTTTGTCATAATAGAAGTTCTATACAGAAATGAAGAAATTGCACAAAAACGGTAAAGTAGCCCATATTAACATAAAATATAAACGAAAACTTTTAGTAAAAGGAATTTATATTTAGTTTTTTTAATATAGCATTTCATTCCGCTATTAATAAAAATGCAAGTGTCAAATACCAAAGTGTCAAAATTGTACCGTACAGAAAAAAACTAAGATAGCGGTCCGTTGTCTTCCACACTGCTGCTGGCATTTGCCTGGCACCATGTATTCACAGTGAATGCAACTTATTTTATGGCACATTTACTATGGACTGTACACAAAAAAACTGTAAAACATGACTCAATGAAAGTGGGGTCCAGGTTACTAAGGAACATGTCAAGTATCTAAAACAAGTGAGTCTGATAGCGGTCCGATGTCTTATGGACTGCTGCTGACATTTGCCAAGCATCTGGCACCTGACTTGTCGTACCTATACAAATTGTTAAATATCCTAAAGTACTTCCAGGTTAAAGTGACACGAAATTAATGACGATTATTGCCCAACATTGCCACCTGGCGACAGATTATCGCATCTCAACGTACTAAATACGCATTTATTCAAAAATTTATTTTGCAGAATAACAGGAAATAGGAATTCTTTTGGAAAATATACAAAAAAAGACACCACTCACATGTTGAAACGATAAACGATAAAATTAGGTCAGCCACATGTCTCTCTTTGTCTCTCACTCACTCTCTCTCTCTCTCTCTCTCTCTCTCTCTCTCTCTCTCTCTCTCACACACACACACAGAGAGAGAGAGAGAGAGAGAGAGAGAGAGAGAGAGAGAGAGAGAGAGAGAGAGAGTAACAACTGCTTATTCCATCATTTACTTATACATAATAATTACCACAACTTCATGACAGCCTCTACATGGATCCAACAGCTGACAGCAGCATAAGTTTGATGGCGGTCTTGGCTCACATGCTTTGACAATATGCCTCTTGCAATTGCATGATAGAAGTGCTGCTCACCCTGCCTCTCCAACAGACTGATATATAAACCCTTTCAGTTTTAGGTGGTAATGAAAGACACTTCATTTTTTTTCACTCTCAGGCTGCCCATCTTCTGATATCAGATGACTTGCCATATCACTCACAGTCCTGGGATTTCACAGTAGAATGAACTTGGCAAGTGAAACGTGGAGGAATGAGGCTGAAACTATCTATGCCCACACAGACTCCCCCCCATCCACCCCTCCTCTCCCACCTCCAAATCTCCCCCCCACACCCACCTCCCAAACTGCACATGCATCCATACCCTTGTGCTGACAGGACATCAAAGAATCGAATGACAGGAACATATGTGTCCATGCCAACGGTGAAGTCAGATGGAGATGAATCTAATTGAAAACGTCTGCAGCGCTGGCTTGACATGTGAGCGAGGCAACATTTGTGTTTGATGTGAAGTGAAAAAGGCCTGTCAAGTTTATGAATTTAATGCTGTCAGTGGGGGAAAAAATAAATAAAAAATAAAACACACCCTTGTCTCATAAACAAACAGACAGTGTGTATTCTATCCCACTGGGTACGAACAGGGAGGTTGTGAGAGGAATACATTTCATGCATGTAAATGGTTATGTTCAGCACACATGTGACACAAAGATGACAACTCATCTGAGTCCTACTCAGAAGAATAGAACTCCTACTCAGGAAAGGCATAGTGCTTCATGTATATTATACTTGTTCATATGTAATTTTATTCATGCATTTCTGATGCTATGAATTAATATATGGATTATAAATTACACATTGAATTAATGTATGCATCATAAAAATTCCTTTGGTGATAAAAAAAAAGAACACAAAAAAGTTACAGAATTTTAAATAAACTCTGAAGCCAGTTCAAGTAGGACAAAACTGTGTTTTTCTAAATGGAAGGAAAAAACAATGCTATTAGGACAATTCAAACCATAATGACGTCTGAATTGATAATTGTTCTTCTGAAAGTGAACAAGCAAGTTATGATACATTTTGTCATTTTGTTGACTTTTTCACATGTGTGATGTCAGTATGGCCAAATGTCCCACTTGCTGAACCCTGGGATTAAAGAGTTCCACGGTAACGGGCATTATTGTTTGAGATGTGGTCTTTGTGATAGTTCCATGGGACTGATACTGTCTAAATTGTGTTATTGTCTAAATTGCTACTGTCTTTGAAAAGGGGAAGAGGAAGAATGAGAAGAAGATAAGATTAATACAGTTTGTATACCCCCCTCACACAAACACACCTCAGCCTTAATAGTGTAATGTGTCAATAACAGCAGAAAATATACCATCTCTGTCACTACCATTAAACCTCTCTCTCTAGATTCCCATATGGATTTGTCACACTTCAAGTTGGCTGAACGTCTTGATGTTTTGAAAGGAAAGGAGACCATTTTTTCAGCTTGTTTGCAAGATAATTAAGACATTCATTAATCTGTCCATTTCAACAAATCCCAAAACAATATGCCTTCCTAAGGTAAGTGAATGTTTACATAATCTAATGCATTCTGTGTGTGTTTGATTTCATACATAATGTAGAAACTAAGCATGCGCCAAAAATGTACAGATTCATTACTCAGTTACATGCTTCCCTTCAGCACCAGATGAACCTGCTCGATCAAATATTCACGATTTCCATTTCAAAGATTGTCCTTGTCATTTGAGTCCAGAAATTGATGTGTTTTCAGTTTTTTATTCCATCTCCATGCAGTGTCCAGTGTTGTTTTTATAATCAATCCCTGGGTGGCTTGTGTATTCTATTATGAAGTCATACATGTAATTCAAATTTAATGATGGTGTTTCAAAGTAAGAATCTCAGCTCTGAAGTTGAAAGAGGAAAGGCGAATTCCCCCGATGTGAAAAGCATAACAACAGCAACTCAAACGTGTCCACAGGGTATTTGTACCGCAGTAGATTGTTTTCAATTTTCCACACAGTGAATTGACAAAGACAACATATTTTATTTAATGCCCTGTAGCAGTCAGTGGTAAATTATTAATGTCCAAATGTGGGCATGCGAAGCATGTTGGTATTCAGTTGGATATACTTGGTGTATCATGGTCAAAATGTAGATAATACAGTACCTGTGCTGGGTTTTTTCAGGTCATTTTTATACCTTCTGTATAAGCATAGAAACATTCTCCCCCAATACCTGGACAATGAATGTAGTGATTTCATTTTTCTTGGGCAGTTTTTTCCAATTCACCACACTGAGTCCTATTTGTAATAATCTATCAATATATTGAGGGAAACAATGAAGGTAACCAGGTCATTGTGCGGGTCCTTATTCATGAGAGAATGCCAAAAAACAAAAAAATGCTTTGTATCTGAAGCCATGTGAAAGAAGTGTCTTGTATCATATTACATCATAAGTGTCCTCTGGGTGTAAATGCAGTGAACAGTAAACAAAGCAAATGTAATGCATCACAAAATGTGATTGATGGATCATGACTGTCATTAAAGTGCACCAGTATGTCCTATGAAATATTTAATAGTAATGACTGCAGCACTGTCCCTATCTCATTCTTGAAAATTAATTTATATATTATGATTACTTGTGCTTGGAAACTCTCTTCATGTTATTTTTTTCAAAATGTATATACATATATGTATGCATGGGTCCTGGAAATTAAATAATGTTAAGGTAACAGCATTGCAATATACAGTAACTATAAATCTGTAGAAATGTAGCAAAACCTTTTTTCACAAACATTCACAAAAAGTTGTCTGACATTAAACATAAATAAAAAAATGCATAAATAAATAAAGCAGTGTTTGAAGCACTTTGTACCATAAATCTATGTCCAAATTACATTCCAAATGCATGAGTGAGCCATGAGATCATTTTTAAACTGCTAAATAAAAAAACTTGATAAAAGGCTCATCTCAATGGAGGTGGCCTAATTTAATGATTAAAAATAGCTTTTTTTATTCCTGCCTGGCATTCTGTCAGAAGTGAGACCACTTGGGACAGGAGTCTTTATATATGTTAGAAGGCCTCATTACCGCACCCTCCTGCCCCTTTGTTTCTAACCTACAGTAGGTATAATTAAACCTTTTCCACACGTTCTGTTTCTGCTGAAAGGAACATTAATTAATTGGCCATCAAAGCTGCATTTTTATCTTGTATTTTCTCGTTATCTCTGATGGATTCCAGAACCTGGCCATTGAGAAAGGGTTATGTGGCTGTTTAACAGCTGGAACAATTTTGCAAGCAGTTAAGCGGGAAAGTGAAGATACTCCACTCAGCTTGATGTCTTCTGGAATATTCTCTGCATTTATTAAGTGAAGTGGAATGGTAACTAACTTCCCACAGAGAAAATACAAAGCCCACTGCAAAGATTGATGAGCAAAATATATTGCCAACATGAACAGTATATAAATGGTGAATATGTAGTTTTAATCATTTGAATTACTATCTTATTAAGCTACTAATATCAATATTAGCTACCAATATTATGCTATCACATAATGATCCCACTCTTTACTCATAAACATTCTCATTATTTTCACAACAACAATGAATCACTTCATACCACATCTTTTTGTCATAGATATCCTTGTAGTTTCTTTTCCTGCTTGCTTCCTTTATGGTTTTGCACAGATTATCTGTATTGCACTTTTAAGTGCCCTATGGCAAGTCATTTGTTAAGACCACTTTACTGTATTGCATAATGTCATGTTTGATTGGTTGATTGACGCTTTGTTGTTGCTGGACCAATCCTCAGAGAATATAAAGCAATTATGATTTCAGGAAAGGAAAAAGTGCCTCAGGTTCCACCTTTGTTCATCTGTTTCTCAAAGTCCACCTACATGACCCAATAAATGATTGATGTACAGCATAGTATTACGTGTCTTTTAGAATACGGTCCTAACAAAGTCCGACATCTCAATCAATCCTGATACCTGGGTGGTAGGGTTCATTCAAATGTAATAAAATTAGCTTTCATAAGCCGAGCTAAGAACTCCTGAAAATCTAATTAATTAAGAAGGCCATTGCATTGCAAAGGTCTGTGAAATTGATCCTGTCCACATACCTCGTCCACTTAAAAGACCACATCAGGATCTATCTGATGTATTGCATTTATATCAGGTAATAAGAAATACTCTCTCTGAGTACTGATTGCTAGCAGTAATATTCAAACAAGAAAGCAATGGAGCTACTTATTACCATGGGTTTACCAGTTCTGACACACTCCAGAATTAGCACAAAGAAACTATTCTCCTTATCTGAGGATGCCAAATAAATGACATCCCAGTTTTGAGCGTCAGTCCAGCAGGTGTCACTCTGATCCAGTGTACCACACGGGACCCCTAGACTAACACATTCACTGGAGGGTTTCCTAATCCTCTAAGCACACATGCTATCAATCTTCTCCCCTGCACTGTGAAGGATTTAGGAGTATTTACTTCAAGGTTACTCCTCTTGTAACTTACAGGGACTCTGTAGAGGGAACAATCACCATCACTTTGTGTTTGAAATGCCTTGTCATCTCTTGTCTACTTGCTCCCATTCGTCCTTTTCTTTAATCCATCTGTCAGTGAAAACTATTGTTCCCAGCACACACACACTCACACACACACATACACACAGACACACAGGTGCACACACACTCACACACATGCACGCACACATACACGCGTGCACACACACACTCACACACACACACACACACAGACACACATGCACTCATACACATATACACAGACACACGTGTGCACGCACTTACGCACACACACACACACACACACACTCACACACACACATACACACAGACACACAGGTGCACACACACTCACACACACACATACACATGCACACACGCACTCATACACATATACACAGACACACGTGTGCATGCACTTACGCACGCACACACACACACACACACTCGCACACACGCATGCACACACACACAGACACACAGGTGCACACACACTCACACACATGCACGCACACATACACGCGTGCACACACACTCACACACACACACACACACACACACACACACACATGCACTCATACACATATACACAGACACACGTGTGCACGCACTTACGCACACACACACACACACACACACACACACACACACACATACACACAGACACACAGGTGCACACACACTCACACACACATACACATGCACACACGCACTCATACACATATACACAGACACACGTGTGCATGCACTTACGCACGCACACACACACACACACTCGCACGCACGCATGCACACACACACAGACACACAGGTGCACACACACTCACACACATGCACGCACACATACACGCGTGCACACACACGCACACATACACACACACATCCAGGTGCACACACACATACACACACATGCACGCATGCACACAGCCTGTATATTTTTCTCAATGTCTGCTCAATGTCAATTTTCAGCCACATTCAGCCTCGTTCTAACGTATCCATGTATCAGGATCCTGGAAATCCATTTTTCTCTTTCACAGACAAATTCTGTCCCTGTTTACAAACTGCTGCTACAAACACATCAATGTGTGTGCATGTTATAGCCATGGAGAAGTGGGGAGAGCAACAGTGCCCCTCTCATGGAAACGTGACAGAGATGCACAAAAAGTTGAGACTCCTCAAAACGGGGAGGATGGAAGTGGGAGATCTCTCAATCGACTATGCAAGCACTTTATACAGCAGGGAAAAGAGGAAAAAGGATAGAGTGAAAAGCAAAATAGCAGCAAGCTCTTCAAGTGAGATACCAAGGGCACCTTAATATTACAGTACAGGGCAAGACTCAAGGATCAGTGAGTATACAAGCACATTACATATTTCCCAAAGCAATCCAAAACAGCAAACACTGTACTGGGGGAGGGAAAAAATCACAGGGTAATCTCTTGGCAATCTATACATTTTCCAAAGGCTGTTGATGAGGATCTAGAAAAATCTGGATCAATCACTGTCAAAACATGGAAATGTCCTTGTTCAACCATGCACACAAATGCATACATGCATGCATGCACACATGCAGACACACTAAAAGTAATCTCAGCGAGTACAAAAAGTTGTCAGAACTTTAATAAAATTGCAGCAACAATTTGCAAAGTTGTGGTGCATGCCAATGCTGTAGCAATGTTTTTAAGATGTTTCTTGTACATCACACCCAAACCACAACTTAACAGCTACATTGTAAATGAGTCTAGAATGTTTATTTTTTCACAGGAAAATGTTTAAAGGATGTGTTTGTGACCTGAACACAAGAACAAGAACACAAAATTTTGACTACTCCCCATAAGCTAAAATGTTATAAAATGTTTGCAGGCTAGTTAGGATAGTAGCAGACCAATGTTATGATACCAATAAAGCATAACCTCATATATGTGCATATAACATGTACAGTTCTACACCCTGTCTAGCACTGGGTAGAGTCATTTTCCCTATTCTACATCAAGAGCTGCATCTTCGACCAATGATTAATCACCATTCACCATTATACATTCCCCAAATGGACAATTGTCTTATTTTCAATCAAAGTCACTCTAACCCGTCATTCTGGTCAATGTGTCCTGCCCCCTCCTCTCCTCTCTCTCTCTTTCCCTCTCCCTCCCTCCCTCGCTACCCTTCCCATTTTTCCTTAAGTAAAGAAGATTTACAGGGGCTGACAAGCAATTATAAGGCAGGACTAGTCTGTCCCCTGCCATGAATTAGAAAGAGGAATTAAATTATCACTCAATTAAATTACAAAATGGACTCCCTTTTATTACTGAAATGCATTTGCCAGCTTCAGCTTCCCACATATAGTAGTGATGTAGGTGACCAGCTCTCAGTTAAAACTATGTTCGTATCAAAGATGAAACAGACGTGATGAATAAAATTCTGTTTAATTATGCACTTTAAAATGACACACTAAATAAGGGTTCCCACCACTAGTGCCTACAGCTTAACCTTCAGTCATTGTAAATTAATGAAAAATATGATTTTATCTGCCCATCCATCATGGCGTGCTCCAATTACATTTACGTACAGGATGGAGGGGTTGATTCAGTGCTCTCTTTGGGACAAAACCTGTTTTTAAAGATTGCCTTCTCTTGGGATTGTATCCATGTAATATTATTACAGCATCTAGTGTTGCAACAATATACAGTATCCCTATCATGCTTATCAACTCAACAATATTGATAATACTTAATAAATATAAACATTATGACTGAAAATAATAATACAGCCATCAAAATATGTCATCAAGAGAAACATAAGCTATGTTTAACAGTTAGAAGGACAGGGAAAGCCTTTAAGGACATTAAGACTAATGCTGTGCTTTTGAAAAGATACGCTGCACATTCACGAATGTGTTGTGACGACACATTGGAGGATTGTCTGAGAGATTCAGGGATAATTAGAATAAACTGAATATGTGAGATAGATCTGGAACATTGGATGATGATCATTATTGTCTAAAATGGCTGACAATCTAAAAACTGACACCTTTTCAATTTTAAGGACTCATTGGTTGCTCATTGAAATGTATTACTAGCAAAATACTTGGCTGAATTCATTGTTCAAAACTGCATTTAAAAAGCATGCAAGAATATTTTGTACATACAGTATTTGAAGGGTATCACTATCTAGCAAGGGGCTTCAAAAATAATTACTTGAGTCACTGAATTGAAACTAAAATTATTTTCTTTAATACTAACATTAAGAATCAAGTTATATTCATCCTCAGTGGTTTAGTTTATAAAAAAATATATAACATTCCCAGCAGAATTGCATAGATATGGACTGACTCTAAGTGTTTTTATGATGTATATATTTCAATATTAATACTATAATTTTAGTATTCCATCTTTGTTATAAAGAAAAAATGTGTGGGCTGCCTAAGAAAGGATAAAGCATAACAGATATACAGAAATATGGACACATGGAAAGACCATTGTATGACATTCCTGCAGAGAATGACAAAAACAAAACATGTGCCCCTTTTTGTTGAATAACATGACAGACTGACATGGACTTCAGCACCGACCCGTGAGGATAATTCCGGAATAAGGAAAACAGCTTCCAAGGTCCGTGAAGCTTTCCCGTTCTTTAGAGATCGGTGGGTGGATAAGCGGATGAGTTACTGTATAGAAGGCTGAATAGTTAGCTCATGGAGTGATGGACGAATACAATGACAGATGGAGGATTTAACAGATATGGTACTATTATCCTTTTTCCTTTCAAGCTTAAATCCGGCATCAATCCCGAGCAAAGCCCACCTCCATTTCATTATTATCACTGGCTTCTCAGCTTGACGTCCCACAATGGGGCATTTCCTAGCATGAAGGACGACGTTGAATATGAATAACGTCATGGTGCCCTCTAAGCAGACCGGTTGCACGCCATGCACGTTTAGAATTTGGCAAGCCTTTTTGAACCACTCCAAGGCTTTGAAACAAACTGATGAATTAAATACCATAGGTATCATTAAGATGTCCTGAGTTTCATTTGTCCAGAGTACTGTCCGAAATGCCAAGGTGGAACCAGGGAGATATAAATGGAAATATAAAGAGGGAATTTGAGGCATAGGCAGAGAATGTGGCACACATGATAGTGGTTCGAGGGTGGCATGGAAGGGAGATGAATTCTCAGCCATCCGCCAGTCACCAGAACTGATTTGTATTGACTTCACGTTGAAGCGTGTCATCTCAATTATTGAAGGACGGGGGCTCGCGTTGCCCTTTTGAGTTCAGTTTATCTGTTCGTGATGATAACACCAGGAACTCCCATTACAAATCAATTGATTTTCTATGGTGGATTCACCTTTGGGTCTGCTCCACTTTCAAACCGCCTTTGTGGGACAATATAGTCTTGCACATTAGAGCATCCAGGAGAGGCTTTTTCAATGGGACAGTATGCCATTCAGAAACGCACACGTTCAGACATCACTGAACAAAATATTTGGCCAGTGACAGACCACTGACTCCTCAAAGAAGTCTGCTACCTTGGGTTATTATTATATTTTATTACAATTTATTATCTAATCTGTCAAGCAAAACGAATTGGCTTAATGACAGACATTCTAAAGTGAAGGCCGATGTAAAAACAAAAATGAGACATTATATGTCATGGTATCAGATACAAAGCCATCACTTGAAAAAACTGCAAGTCAAATGTAAACACAATTTAAAATATGCACAGCCATGATGTATTGATTTAAACAGCATTAGAAGTATTGGCTAAAGTGTTCATAATCCATTGTTGGTTCACAGGCAAGGAATATGGTTAAATATAAACAGTCCTAGTGGTTAAAACTAAGTGGATGCATTCAGCCAATCAGTGGGATTGGCAATGCAACGAAACACTTTTGACTTTCTGTCTTATTTCTCACCTGCAGTATTTTGGGCTTCCTGCCTGTCTCATTGCAGTCTCCTGGACACACACTGAAAAAGTGAAGATTGTTGATTATTTTCTGTAATTCTGATATATTGAGAATTGTGTTATGTTGAGCAACTCAGTGATTTAAATACTAGAATCTACGATTTTGATGGTATTGGATTACTATAGATCTGCAAATGTACATCCAGGCAACATCTCCATTATTTTATTTTTGACATATTTCTTCTCATCATTTTCATTTTGATCATCATACACACCAAGGGACAGGGACTTGATTGTAGTCTAATAACTGGGAAAAATAGGCTGTAGTCAGACGATTCACATAATAGGCTGAGTTACATCACATAATACACTGTCTCAGCTACATAAAATGTTCAGATGGGAGTTGTTTTATACTGGAAGAAACTGTTTGGCATGCTGAGTGTAGTGGTAGCCCTTTATGATGGAACGCATTACAGAGGGTTTCCAGTTTAATGTATTCCTGCTATATTGAGGCTAATCTACCACATAAACAGCCGTGGTATACTGTTGGGCAGTCGTACCACATCCTCTTGATAATGCATTCACACGTCCTGCACATTACACGTGAGTGTGTCGTAAAAATAATTTATGCTTTAATTATTATTAGTCACGCCGTCCCCATGGCCCTCAAGCGTCGTGAAATTCACGACCATGGAGTCTTCCTGCTGCTCTATTGGGCGCTTAGGCTCCATTTCGGATGCTGTGCTCACTGATGGTGACCCTGCAGCTCCGCCCCTAACCTCGCCTCATTGGTTTGTGATTTATGCTGCAACTTCCTCTTCCCTGGACAACAGTGCAGTGCTGTGTAAAATGTAAAGAATGAAAAAAGTCATGTGAGATGTACATATACATCCTGCCCATATGCTCATATACTTACCCATAATGACTGGTCTCTTGCACAGAGTACCATCATTAAATCTCCCAGAAATCAGCAGGTGTTGACTAATCTGACACAAAGAAAGAATGAAAAGGTCTCAATCACAAGACCCACCAGCAAACATGTATACTACATATGCAGTATGAGCATAAAGTCATGACAGACCATGTATTAATTATGAATGCGCATGTGTTCAAGAATTGTCAGGGTTAAAATAGGTTATCCATAATTCTTCTACAGAAATGCAGATAGGCCACATAAAAAAAAAATGAGAAAGAATATATCAATGTATTTTAATGTGGAGGGTTTCATATAAATCAAACATATATAACTTTGCTTGAGCTGCCAAGTCGAGACAAACAAGGGCTTATGAAAGACTTAGTAGCTCTATAAGGAAGCTACAATGTTTACTATACATATAAAATGTCTATAAAAAACCTTTTAGGTTGTCAAAAAGGGGTTTTCATAGCGAAAGTATTCATAAAATGTCAATATTTATTCATGAAGTTTGCAGGTACATAATACTGATACTTGCCTCATATCATTTGTCTTAATTTTACACCCATATTTTTTGCATTTTCATCAAGGCAGCTGGTGCAGACGATCACGGGCAACAAAATGGCAACATGCTTTTATTGAACATATTTGTCATGCAGAATGAGATGTAAAAGTGCTTGTTGCTCAGTCCGCAGGGTTTGGACAATAACTCTTGGAGGTGATATATCAGTGGGGGGACAATAATTGCCATTCGCTGTGGCAGCTGCGTTCTTATTATCATGACTCTTTTTTTATTTATTTTTTTTTCATTACCATGTGTCCGGGACCGTTCTCTTCCACAGGGCATTAAATCAAAGCCTGATTGATGATCCTAAACAGTTAAAAGATGCCGGCGTCTCTATGATCTTTTCACAAACGCGTTGATTTATTCCTAACTGCCCGGGCAGGTAACGAGCGTCCGAAATATTACGTTTTGCCGGTTGTTGTTCTGGCGGGAACAAAGAAGTGATGGATGCGCTCCTATTCTTAATATATTCTTTATGACAGGCACTGTAAATGTCTCGGATTAGCTTGTATAATCAGAAGCTCTAATTGACTGTGTTTTCTGGCACGTGATTCGCTTGTCACAGCGGCAAGCGCATTCTCAAGGTGCGGATAAAACTGTGACAGGAGTAGTTGAGATGCTACTGTGATTCTAAATTTAGATGAACATCTCTGTCACTCTGGGGTATTTGTTCACAAGCATTTCACCAATGGACTACCTTTTATTAGGGCTTATCGTGTTGTGCTGGACATCAGACATGTTAAATTGGAGCAGTGCTTGTCAATTGATGAATTACAAGGAACGCAAGTAATTCTGCATTTTCGTGAATAGTATTGTCTTGTGCACTATCGAGTCTGTTCCATGAATCTGATGAGTAAGCCAGATGAGTCTCAATGTGCAGCTGTGATCCAATGGATCCAATTTCCACCTCTGAAAAAAGTCAGCCAGGGGCAAATTGTAATATTACAAATCTAAATCTCAAAGAGCAGGAAATTACAGAGGTGGGTCTATCTAAAATGAAAGCGTCATTGGATGTGGCTTTGAACCTTGGTCTCTTAAGTAGAAATGTAATCAAAGTTAAGTCTGGTTGTCACTGGCAACACTGGAATCAGTTCATGGAATACTAAAAAATTAATGCTGTTCAGTAATTTGACTGCATCAAAGCTCAGACCTGGCTATGCAGTCTGTTGAAAAATGTCCATGATCATGGAATCTGTTCTATGAAAATTAAGATTGATAATATTTTTAGAAAATACTCTTAGCAAGTATTTTATGGAGATGGGTAAATGTTGAACTTATAAGGTGTCCAGAAGGCTAACTTCTTGACACATTTGCTGAAATGACTGGAATACAAACCCATGAAATATCTTGTCCTAAGACTAATGTGTTGCAGATTTTCTCCACCCTAAATAATTGAACCCCTTTTTAATGACTATGGGTGCATTAAAGGCCATCATGAACCAAAGGCTTTGGGTAAATGCTCAACTGCAGCGGCACACGGACTGGATTCTCTCGGGGGGACATTACAAATTAGGTAAGCCACACAGTCATATTACTGTCTGTGCCGTCCTTGATAAAGTTGACGAGGGGAGAGAGGTTTAATATAGAGCACTACTATACATCAAGCAAGACAGGATCATCTGTCAGCCCTTTTCTCACGCCTATCTTTTAGATAATCATTTTCTTCAAGTGAAGGTAGGCCATCTGTCAGAGAGATCACTATTTATGCCATTGAGGATTATATTAGCTTCTGCACAATATGTCTGGATGGAGAAAGGACACTGACAGTATTGACAGCGAATGCCCTTTGGAAAACATCACATAAAATAGCACACAACCCCCTCTAGAAGTGGCAGACATCAGAAATATTACAGATTGGCCAGGAGTGGGTAGCAGTTTATATTGCATTGACCTCACACTAGAAAACAATATGACTACTTCTGGAGCTATAGAGTATAACATCATGTTGTTGCACATTATAAGGGATATGGAGCACAATTATGTGGCTTATGCAATTATATGTTAGACATTATATCATATACATATTATATGGTAACAACCCCTTAACCTCACCCCAAAACATAAACCTACCACATGTAAACCTCAGACCTTCATGCAATTACACATACATACTAGCATGACAAAACCACATAGTAAGAAAGCACTCACTTACAAGTGCATAGCTTGTGCTTTTTAACTGCAGTATAATAACATTGATAAATTCAGCCAACATTTCAAAAAAGAGCAAGAATCATATGGCCATGTAGCATGTAACTGTTAGCAGTGGTGTAGCAACCACACCTAATACAACATACAGGAAAACATCATGAACATTAAACTGAGGTTATCCCCAAAATAATATTTGTATATTTTCAGCAACAAGATTAGTTTGGAAGCTTTAGTTAAAATATTGGGATATGAACAGATTCAATTTGCCAATGCATAAATTCTTAGCATGTGTATTGCTGTTATTATAACCCTGGGCTGTTTACTCATTTTTATTGAAAGGACAGTAGAGCCATATATCCCTTTCCAGAATAACTGTAATTCAGTTTGACACCTTCACCTGATATTTATCACTCATTACCCCAAGTTAAAAGACAGACACCCAGACAGTTTCACCGTCATTTTAACAAAGCAAAATAGCAGCCACAGACACGGAAAAGCACGAAAAAAGAGCAAAAAGGCAATGCGTGCATGAATATCTTTTTCCCCTCCACCCATTTCCAACTGGAAAAAGTAGGTCATTTTTCCTCCAGTGTAAGCAGCGGCTGGGTGTAACTGCATTGATTTGTGTAATTAAATAGGATGTAAGTAAATCCTGACCCCTAGCTGCCTGTCACACACCACAACCGATCTGTGAATCTTAATAAGCTGTTTACTGTGAACTCAAGCCAGAGCTTTGAGATGTTAACATTTTCCCAGCCCTGCTTGACCAGGCAGACCGTCCTCTCCTTTAATTGACTTGCCACGAGGTCTAGGATAAACAAAAGACGAGAGCTGCACTGGCCCCAGCCAGCCAGCCACCCTGAACCCCACAGAAAAAGTTAATAGGCAGGCTGGAACAGAGTAAAGGTTTTGTCCCCTGCTATTCTTGTGTTTTTTTTGTCCAGCTTTAATCTGCTCAGGATTGACGGACCAAGTGTGGATTGTCCATTTAATGCCTCTGGAGTTTTTGGTTTTTTTTTGCAGCTGCAGAACATTTATTTATTTAGCTTGAATGACTAACTTAAAATCAAATGAAAGGGTAAAGTAGCTGGTTATCTGTAAAGAACACTGTTCTGAAACAGTTTTCACACCTTAAAAGTGGTTTTATTTTAGTTTTACATTAATTACAGTATAGGTCTTGTTGATTGGTCAGGCTGGCTAAACAGGAGGTAGTGTGAAATAACTAGTGATACCTAGTAGCAGCTAGCTAATGATGATAACTTTCCATTTGAAAGAGATACCAAGCTAACACATTCCTTTTACATTACATTCACCGAAGATAAAGTAAAATAATCAAATGCATGCTATTTCTTGGCCACATACCTTATGTTAGCTTAGCTTATCTACCTTCCCACTCTAACACATTTGCTCATGAACCTGGTACAGGGGCGCAAATCCCTTGGGGGAAGGGGGGGGGCTGGGAACACAAATTGTCCCCCCAATGAATTATTGTGAAATTGTAAAATATTGTAAAATATATGTATGTATGTATGTATGTATGTATGTGATTCTCAACATCCAGTAGGCATCCTAGTTAAGGTAGTGATGTCTGCTTTAAACTGAAGAGCTGGGTTAAACAGCATGTAACTTCTACGGGTCATTAAAACAAAACACGATTGTTTCCTTATTGCATTTTTGTCGCTCCACTGAATTATATCCAGAAAGATTAACATACACAGCGATGTTGACTACTAGCAAACTTATGAGAGCCTAGGCGCTATTATTTTGCACTACTAGCATTTGGTAGTGCCAGCCTGCAAGCACCAGAGTCAGACTAGCGCTCTCAGACCCTTCCCAGTTTGTGAACACTGTTTCTGGCTTGCTTACGATTCCCTTTTAGAAAACCATTACCTAACAAGGAACATTCTAAGTAGAATGGGAAGCTATTCAAAGTAATGGGAAGCTTCCTTGCAAATGATACACACCCATTTTGTCCCCCCTCCCGAAAAATGGCCTTGACGAAATTTCAATGTGATGTTCCCCCCAACAATGAAATGATCGCCCTTGGCCTTTTACTATTTTCAGGACTGCAGACCGCACAGCATACAAATGGAGGACAACCTTTGGTTTGTAAATACGTGGTTAATCGCAAAATGTGGGTGTAGAACATCTAGTAACAGCTTATTACAAGTTAATTCATAATTAGCGCCAGACAGCAATATATTTGCAATCGTTATCTCCCATCACAACCAGTAACCATGTAGCAAGTCACTGAATTATTAATTTACAAACTGTTGAGGTGTAAATTAGAGGTGTAAAGTGACAGGATATTGAGGGCAATTTGTGGTGTTCTGCTTTCTTTTTGAATAATTACATAAATGAAGTGCTCCAAACATGGTCCTTGTAGCTAGCAGTTACATGTGCAACATTGTGGAAAACATCAGAGAAAAATCTTTATTTTCCATGGAAACAAACCCATCAAACATGCACCTGTACCTAATGCCAGTAGCGCACACCTGCTACATCTACTTAAGTACATGGAAAATAAATCCATTTAGTCACTTCTAGAAGGCCACAGCTCTGCAATGGTAACTATTTTTTAAACAAGTGTTCTGTTTTAGCCTGAGTATATTTGATTCCTTTGTGCTGTTTTCACATGCACCTCTATGTTTGAAGCTTGCAGCAAATTGCTTTAAAGATTTAGTACGCATATTGATCACGTAATACAGTTTGCAACATCCAGGAACTCGGCAATGCACAACCTCAGTCATGTTTTTTTTTATGTCCATTTGCTTGCTAAAGTGATGCCTCTCTTATATTATGGCTGCGTCGTAAACGATGGCCAACAAAAGAAGACGGATCAGAAAGACAACATGTTGCACCAGAAAGAGTGAAAACAAATCAATTTTTGATGACAGTGAGTGGTGGAAGCAGTTTGTCCCTCCCATGTAAACAAACAGCTCGTTGTGAATCAGCAGGCTGCCGAGACGTCTGACGGGATGCTTTTAGACAGCCCGCCTCTGTGTTTCTTGCTAGAAAGCTTTTTGGAGAGCTTTAACAAAAGAATTACATTCAAATATTCCATCCTGCCTCCCCCCTTCCTCTTTGAACCAATAAATCACATCAGGTATCGTAATTGAACGGAACTGGAGAGCAGTTCTGCCTTTAAGAAAAGAGGGTATAAGACTACTCTAAAGACGCCTTTGTTTTCATGGGCAGTTGTAAGTGGCAGCTAGAGGAATTTGGTGGTGAAAATGACTCAAAGAGGGAAGGGCAGCTAGGCTATGAGTGTATGTGTGTGAGGCACTGGGATGTGCTACAATGGTTACATTTTATATGCATAAAAAACTATGCTATTTTTAAATCACAAAAAAGGTTAAAACCCAAGGTGATTTGACAGATTTGACTGTTTGCTGGCTTTTGTTCATTTTCAGGGCTCATGAGTTTGTACATGTATAGTTAAGTAGGCCGGTAAGAGCAGCAATAAATACATGTAACTAAGACCCCATTAGTGAGCAAGCATTAAAATGGCTTTTAAGAGGGAGCCAGAATAGCTTACGGTCTGCAGGACTGCTCTGAATAGGATACTGAAATGAAAAGATAAGACTGGAAATGACGTCTGGCAAGTATAGTTGTCACTGAATAAGAAAACATGCAAGGACTAGTTTATTCTGTTTCCAAGAAAATATGTTTTTTGAGATCTTGAGATCTTGGTTACCTTGCCATTATTCCTATGCAGTTGTTGAGTTTTGAGTACTCTGTTTAGTGGTCTGTGTTCAGTTGAATGTTGAATAGCGCTTCACACTCCTTACCCTCAATGTACACTATATAATTAAAGAAATTATGTCATAAATATCTTAGGCATGACAATTTATTATATATTGGATGATAACTCTGCTTATGCTATTCACTCTGAAGTCTTGGAATTACAAATAGTGAACGAGTGTGATAGCTCAACATTTTACTTATCAAGCATGCTAAATTATACAGAAATGAGCCACAGTCAGATGTCTTCAGTCAATGTCTTCAGTCTCTCCAGCTATCCCCTCAGGACATAACTTCTTAAGTATAAAAAGAGGACAGGATATAGCATAAATATGTGAATACCCACACACTTATCTGATGTTAAGCGTTTGATTAGCAATGTATTACAAAACCATTAAATTTCATAAGCAAAAAGTGTAAGGAGGAAAAAAGCTCCTCTATATCAACTTCATCGGCTTGTAATATTTGTTTTGATGGCCTGATGTTGGAAATATGTATTTTTAATGGCATGGTAGCTTTTTCTCTGAGACGTTGTCAAAACACTTCCCAGCGCAGCTCTCTGAGGGTATTAGCAGAAATTACTGTCACAGATCATACTGACAGATCTCGATGGAGCGTCGGATGCAGTCGTGGTCATGAGCGTGGTGCGTGATGCAATTGGGCGGCGGTGCAGGGCTCATTAGGCAGACTGGCGTTTCCGGGAGAACCCGAACGAGAAGTTGTCACTCAAGCAAACTGAGTTCCATATGCTGGATGCTGGTGGGGGGGAGGTAATGGCCTGAAATGAAGATGCACCATATCCCCTTCAGAAAGCCTTGGACTCTGGCTCCTCAATCTTATTATAAATGCATTGCGCAGGCTAGAACAGGTGCACCTGCAATGACTGTCTCTAACTACTGCGCAGTGCACTGTTTCATCTTGAACCAGAGCTTATGTTGTCCCATTTCTTTGAAGACATGACTGTGGATCAAAATGCATCACACAAGGATATATCTGCAAGGCTAGACAATATACACCCACATGTTTTCACACACACACACACACACACACACACACACACACACACACACACACACACACACACACACACACACACAATGTGCAGTCAAACAGAACTATTGTGGTTTACAGGCTCTTATTCAAACCCAACACACTTGTACCTATTTGGAACACGGTGTTTACCATCAAGAAAGTACCATTTTTCTACCACCCACACACACACACACACACACACACACACACACACACACACACACACACACACACACACACACACACACACACACACACATGTGCAGTCAAACAGAACTATTGTGGTTTACAGGCTCTTATTCAAACCCAACACACTTGAACGCTATTTGGAACACGGTGTTTACCGAAGAAAGTACCATTTCAAGCATAACAATCTACCACCCATGCACACACACACACACACACACACACACACACACACACACACACACACACACACACACACACACACACACACACACACACATAAAATGCACTTCTGGCGATAATATAATACAAACATGACTGTGGAGCAGCAAGCCCAGACTGGCCCTTCTCACCCCACGGTTCTTGAGCTGAACTTGGCTGCCACCACGTCCCCAGAGGCAGCTGTGATAAGCTGAGGACCAAAGAACGAGCAACTGTCACTACATGCTTCTGGCGGTGACCTGTTCACAGGATCAAAACATCCGTCAGGCCCAACAGATGTGTGAACATACATTACTGTACGGCCGAGCGCGTGCGGAAACGTTTGCTTCACATTCAGGGAGGTGAATTAGAGCAGCCGTCAACATGTCAAATATACAAATGAAAAGGAGTAATAAGCTTAGAGCTAAGGGAAAATTATTTTTTGAATACAAATAAATACAATAATTTTGGCTAGCTCCAAAAAATATTATCTTTCATTCTGATTTGTATAAAAACCTGTATTATACTAATCTGTACATTTCGAATATACTTATATAGAATTTCAATCAAACAAATGGTATCTTCATGTGGTAATTCACTGATGTGCACAATTATCAGAAAGGTATGAAAAACCAGCCTTTCTCCTTGCTGAAATGATTTATTAATCTTCCTTTTGGCAGTCAGTTTATGTGACAAACAAGCAGGATCAATGCATCATAATTAGCTGACAAGCTACTGTGTTCTTTTAAAATGCATTTCCAATGCACTTACATATGTACCTGCAAGATTATCCCAAAACAAAAGATAAAGGAAGCCATGAGCTAATATTGTCACTTTGCTGTCTCAACTAGAGGGATGGATTCATTGGGGAGATGCTGAGCTTGCTCAACATCCCCGAGCTCATTTAGACTGAGCTGAAAGACTGACTCAGTGATCTCAGCTGGATTCCCCCAAATCAGGTGCCACTGGGACATTTGCTTCTCGTGGGCTTCCCCTTTCTGCGAAACAGGAGATTGCAGATAAACACTCATTCCGATATGCGCCCATATCAAACACTATTCATTATCAGCGGGGTAAACCAACATCTGAAAATCCAGCTGAGAGCTTGTCGAGTCTGCTTCCGGCTTAGACGACCGGGGCTACCAAACAGAGGGGCCATGACACCGGGGCTAGTAAACAGTAAGGCCATGGGTGAAAGGGAGCGGTTGCTAAAGTGTCTCGTTAGATGTGCAGCCTTTTTGGAATCCTGCTCCCACCTCGATTCCGTGACTTTCCGTGGGTGTTAGGTTCCCCGCCGAGTGTTGATTTAACACTCTGACACGCTGGTGGCAGTGGTGTGACTAAAACACCAGCGCCTGTCAGAGGAGATGTTTTCACTATGTCTCTGCTCAGGCTTAATTGTGTTAATGACTCCTGTTATCAGCACCTATAAAGTGCAACAAATGCAAGTAAACAGTGTTTTGCCTTTTAAAAGCTTTCAAAATGGCGATTTGGTATATGTCTGCAATCATTTCAGTTTTTATACAAAGAGCATGAAAATTACCCTAAGCATTTTTTTTTTATCTTTGTGGGCCACTAGAATCACATGCAGGCAAGAGTACATTTCCAATGCATGTAGCCTACCATGTATTTTGGCCACACATTTTGACCAACCTCTGATTAAGACCGTCACAGATATGTGTTGGCAAACCATAAAAGCTTGTTTTGATTTTTTCTAATGAAAAAGTACAGTTACATTAATATGCACATAAATTATACAAAGAAAGAGTCCTTTGAAATTCACTACACTCTAGAGATCAGTTTGTAATCATTAAGGCGGTATTAAATGAATGCATGTCTATTGTTTCAGCTATTCATACAACATTTAATTTAGGAGGGGAGAGTGGCACAATTGCAATCTTTATTATATTCAGTGCTGCTATTATTCTACACATTTTCCTCACACAAATTTTCCAGCACTGTCACCTGCCCCTTTCTTTCTGACTTTCTGACATGGTGTGTGGTTTGTTAGAAGTTCTCACAATTCATCAAAGCTCCCTTGCCTGAAATGAAATCCGTTTTCAATATGCTTCCACCAACGAAAGCATATGAAAGCCTTCTAGCACTTTTTTTTTTACTCTTCTTTGAACTAGCATATTGAGAATTTTTATAAAACAGACCTCTGAGCTCTGACAAGACAGGTTATACCAGAGAGCATCTTGCAGATTCTCAAATATGAGAAGCCACATATGTTTCATATTTTCAGAGGTTTGAGGCACGTACAGTACACCCTGGGTGAGATTAAGAAAGTTTATACTGGATTTACAGCTCTGGCATACCAAGAATCTCAGAATAGACTGCAGTCCACAAGGAAATGCAGATGTTCTTTGTTTTGCCAGCTATTCTGTGACTATATTCTATTATCCTATATTGTTCTGTGGATTGGCCATTGGAAACTGTGAAAAACAGAAACTATGGTTAAAAAGAGATGATTTAAGATTGCAGATAATTTCAGGTGGATATAGGCTACATGTATTTTTGCAGTTGTCAATTACCGGTACTCTATTGAATATCTGTAGTTCTCTTATGTGGAGGTCAGGGAGAGGAAACCCTACTATTGACTTTGGTGTAGGGTTACTGCAACAAAAAGAGAGAGTTTCGTATTTAAAAATAAGGCATTATATTATAATATAATATAATAGGTTTAGTACAAAACTGGCCAGCTGGTCCTGAGGAACTGCAGTTTTTTCCAGGATTGCTTAATCAATGAGACTTTATTTGATTGATCTGTTAAGTCACTACTGATCAGCTTTAGACTTTTCTTCACAGCAATCTCCTGTGGTGTGTTTATGTAAAGGCTCCTTCATCAACCTATACTGACAGTATACTGATTATTAGTACTAGCATATGAATGAAATGGATAAAAAGATTTTAATAAACAGAAGTCCCCTGATGAGAAACATTGTTATAATGACATACCAGCTATTTTTCAAAAGGAAAGAAACTGCTGCAAATGAATATCTAATTCAGACCTGTTCATTGAAATGCAATGCTTAGAATGCCCCTTTCAAATAGAGCAGACTATTCTCACTCATCGATTTTGTCTCAAAATTTTTTTTTTTAAATAAATAAATGAACTGCCCTCCCCCCCACCCCCAAGAGAATGGACTATTCTCACTCATCTATTTTGTCAAACTAACCCCCTCCGAAGCCTCAACATCCACCCACACCCACACCCCTCCCCCTCCCACCCCACTCCATTTCTGATTGCTAAATCTTTCAGACATAAGCAATTCATGCCAAAAAGGCATTTTTCCAGGAGCAATTTTTGTTTTCATGGCCTCCTGGTGAGTCTGGGGTATTCAGCGCCTCAGTCAGAATGTGACCTGACAGCTTGCATAACCTTACTCTCAAATTTCATCTACTCTGTTCCATTTAAGGTGCCTTCCATCAGGGCACAAGGCGAGATTACCATCACCTCTCATCCATTTGGAATCATATACGGGAAAATAAATTCAGCTCTTTGTCCCGCAAGTCCCCCCCCTCGTCCCCTGCTCCATGATCATATTAGTTCTCCTGAAGGATGCACAGATGTAGGCCCACAGATGGGAATTTGAAATTAATTCATGAATCCAGTGTGGTAATTTGCAATTCTTCCTTTCATGCCAGGTTGTGCCCTTCCCTCACCAGCTACCGTGTGTGCTAAATAGTTAGCACTTCTCAGAGATGATTATCGATGAGATGACGAAAAAAATGGCATCATTTTCATTACTAGGTCCAGCTGAAATAAAAGGCATTGGACAATTTTTTCACATAATAAAAACACAAAACTGCCAAACAGAAAAAAACACTGGATGAAATGTGTTTATAATCCAACATCAGAAAATCATACTAGGTTAGCAAATATAAATAAAACTTATTCCAAAGGTTGCTTCCAAATAAGTTGTGTATGAGGTGACTTCAGTCCTATATAAACATAAGCAAGATATTTCAGTGAGGTTAAGAAATAGCAAAAGAATGGTGTGTCATTTGTTCCAAGAATCAGTAGTGTTTTTTTTTTATTACTGTGAATACTCTGACCTCAAATGACCCTTTGCTAACTTCCTGTTTTTGCACATAGATGTGAATGTTTTGAAGGAGGCCCAGCCTTTCTTAGGTGTGGACTCCAGTGAGTTATAACAGAACCCCATAAATCTACAGCCAGAGACAGAGAAGGATATACAGAGGAGAAAGTTTCAACATACACTTTAGCGCTTCGTTTTTTTAAACCCTTGCAGATAGATGGGTAGTTATGGACAATGGCTGAGTATGAGCGGATGTTGTAAAGAGCAGAGCTCATTGCACACTTCACTCGCACAGTAAGGTCAGACATCTGAGTGACCCCAACCGGAAAGACCGTTCAGCACTGGAGGTGACTAAATAAGATGATAAATAAGACAAATAAAACATTCACATACCATTTCTCTCCTTTTCCTCTCCCTCATTGTACATAGGCCTATGTCTTGTGTAAATGTGAAACTGAATAATACACTGATGACAAAACACTCTTTATTTACAACCATTTACAGTGCTTTAACATCGAATGACCTATTTCTGAGTAAAACAAAGAGAGACTGGCATACTGAGATCTATTCATGGGTCAACGGGGGTCAAGCCACTGTGGTCACTTGAGGGATGTCTGATGTGGGCCGGCGTATCACCCAGACTGGAGCCACAATGTAGAAGTAGAAGGAGCACTTCAGTCAGATGCAGTGAAGCGTGGAAACAGCTATGTGAAAATTACGCAGAAGAGTTTCGCCATACAGTGCGAGGGATGAGTTCTGAGTCAAGGAGGAAGACACAAATGTGTGGGACTCCTCTAGAGATAAATCACATTGTCTCGTTCGAGACTTTGAAAAGGATTTTAGCCATGGGAATCGATTGAGGGGATCAAAATGAAACGATGGTGCAACAGACACATTGTTCAGAAGAATTCTACATTTTCAGTTTATTACATTGTATTTCTTTCTCTTTGAATCAGGGGTACTGGGATTTCTGGACTTGGATGAAACATCGCTCCAAAAAAAGAAGCAGTCTTGAACTCACATGTTACTCTGTAAAATGGCCGGTTTTGGTATGCAATTGATTTGAATTTGCATAATAAATTGCTACAGCAAGATATTTATGTTTTTGAATCAAAATCAAGAGAATAATTAAACAAGTAATTAAATTATCTCAGTACATTTTTCAGTAGGCCTAGGAAAATATGAAGAAATAGAACGATATGCAGAATGAAAAAAGTGGCTTGAACCTCGCTGTTTTTGCCACATTATTACTAAGCAAGAGGACTCTCAGTCCACACTTCCTTTTTGATACCTTTTTTTCATTCTCTTGTTTACTGTACACCGTGTCACACCATCAAATGTTTCCCACTTCAACAGGAACTGGTTGGTTAAAACTCTTTTCTTATAAGAACACCCACTTCCTGTGATTTTGATAAATGCTCTTGTGGCTTTGCTCTCTAACCCCTAAGATAAACCTTTCTAACTGCTTGCTGCTATACTTGAACCAAACTCTTCAAAGTGCCAAAAATGTTTTTAGAAAAGGTATAGGAAATGACCTTGACACACAAAAGCATCTATCTTGCTGCACAATATATATAACACAATTGCTACATCATTAGCTGGTATGTTACAGCATGTAACTCAGTACAAGTAATCTTTGTAGCACCATGACATATTTAGTGCATAGTCTGAACTTCAGAAATGAGTCACAGCATACTTAACACTCATGGTGAAGTCTTTTGGCGCATTCTGTTGTTTCTGTAACATTTGCAACTGAGTCATTAGTTGCAGCATAGAAACTGCCCTAGAAAAAATGAATCTTGTTATCCTTTCATTTCCAATAATATCATGATTATTTTTTTAAATCAAGGTGATTCATAAAGATCCTTTACCTGATTATATTTTTTGTTGGTTTCCCCCACATTTTCTGCATTAATCATAATGACGTTCTTCATTCAAAGGAAGAGTCAGTCAAGGAAACAATTACTTTCTGTACTTCTGTACTCTGCTATCAGCATATTTACCATAATACAATACCACACAAATACTTCAAGGGTATTTTACACGTTAGTGTGCCTTAACTTTATTTACAATAAATTAAACAAAGGCCTGGATTGTGCACCAGGGGGAGCAGAAGTAATTTAATTATTTAGCAAAGAAAGAATTAGCGAGTGAGGGAAAAAAAGGCCGGCCAGTCCTCTCGGGACTCAGGATAGCAATTATGTGCTACACTAAAATTGCATGTGATTATAATAATCACCCCCACTAAGAGCAGTACACCTATTTTGGGATATGTTCCCCAAGTGACTCAGGTTATTATAATTTTAAATGGAAGAAGATGGAGACGAAAAATGTTTTTTGTTTTTTTATTAAAAAAAAGCTGAATAACCCCAGGGCAGGACCTGCTCGGGTACTTCAGAGACAGAAACTAGGCTACTGAGTGAATGTTATGAGTAAAAGTAGCAAGAAGTAGTTTAAATGTTACTTCAGATAAACATGTCTATCTTGACTCCAAGGATACTTGGTGAAGAGTGAAGAATGATTATGGGTATTGTAGTATTTCATCAGCAGATTAAAATTTATTTTGTGTGTATCCAGTGGTATGTAACTGGTAACACTGAAGGGTACAAAACATGAATGTCACAAAAAATAATGCACATTTAATAAAAGAGGCCAAAGAAGACAAGCATCCCTAGCAAGGTTCTACACTCTTTGTCAGGAAAATTGTGCAGTCTCTGCTCACATATTAAAATGTACTGTAAATATTTTCAATGAGTCTCTAATGCGCTTTTCGGTTCAGAGATTCAGTAGAAATGGTACTTGTAATAATTTTACAAGACTTTGTCTGATATTGATATTTCTTTACAGTCTTATACTTGCTTTGCTGGTGTCCCATTCAAATTTGGGCAAAAAATTTGGTGAAAAGCCTCTGGCCCCTCATCTCTCTCCCCATCCTGCATCATCATCATCATCATCATCATTATATTGACAATCAAACATTTAACTGTGCATGTGAAAACTCTTTCATCTCCCCTCCAGGATCTTTTAAGTGGTTTGGGTGTGGGATAGGTGGGTGGGTGGGCTTCACCTCAGCCGCCACCACTGTGCCACACCCATGAAAGACAATGGCATGGTGGCATGGTAACAATACACAACAGGCACCTTTTGCACCAGAACTGTCACCACACACCAGGCAAAGCATAGTCATTCAGGTGATTGAACTTGTGAATGATTAGCGTGAGAGATGGAAACCAGACTGAGGATGTTTTAAGAATATTATGGAACCCCCAGCCCCGCTCTTCACACTATCAAGCATGTTACCCTCAGCTTGTCTACCCGTCAGCTCCATGTTTGCATACCAGGGAACCAACCTGTCAGAACCAGCATATTCTATCCATGTTACACCACCCATACCTTCCATGGGTCACCAGCCCTCACTGGAATACCCTGGACTCTCCACTGTCTAAGGACTATAAATAAGTTTACATAAAGAATGTAATAACTTGATCTTCACATTTCTGTAATGTTTTGTTTACATTTGCCCTATTTAAATATATCTGCTGTAAGTCATTCAAATAAGTACTTGCTGAAATTTCAATCTCTTTTACAAGAGAAACCTGGCGAAGAGCACAGAATACAGTCTGTCACAAACAACAGCACACCAAAGTTAACAATGTGTATTCTAGAGCCGAGACAACTTTGCCATTCACATAAAAATCACATTTCATGCATTTTTCAGGTTTCCATGCAATGAATTTGCTAGTTGAAACTTGTCATTTTTTTCCCCAATGTAATGCGATTAGGCGTAAAACTTCCGAAGTGCTAGTTTTGCATCAAATCCTACTTCTCCTGTCCACTTCAACTCCACGCAGAGGTATTATTCTTTTCAGGGGGTTTTAAGGGGGGACTGAAGCCGAGGTTGACTTAACTCTAAACGCCTCTATCCTTCATTCATGTAATCTTGCAAGTTAGGAAAATCCACTCCTTCCGCTCGACATGTCGGCAGGATAAGCTGCATGTTTTAAAGCAGCCCTTACGTATCTGTCTCAGACAGGAAAGCTTAAGTTTCAGTGAGGAGGGGCTGGGGGTGTATTGCGGCAGCACCTATGGTTTCATATTTTACTGGTCATCTGGGCTGTACCACCTCCTCATCGTAACACATCTATTACAACGGCTTTGTTCCTGGCATAAGCTCTCAGCCTTCTCTCCAAGTCTTTCCTCAGCTCCACCAAGATTTTATCGGCATTGAAAAAACAAGCAAATGCATTCTTGCATGCAATGTCTCCGGCACATCAAAACAAGCCCGAATTCATTGAATGGAAACACACTGCTAGCAGAGGAGTTTTTTTTTTTTTTCAAAAAGGTTTTGTTTTTAGATAAGCCTGAGGGAACAGTCACAGGCCTTCATATTTATGCTGACTGTGTGTGTATCTGAACACGTGTGCTTGTGTTAATGACAATAATAGATGCTAATGTGATTATATTGACCTTTTTTGGCAATTGCTAAAATGACCGCAATCATGCAACGTCCTTTTGAAATTATGACAGTAGTAATGGATATTCTCTTAAGCTTCTGAACATCAGAACAGCTTTGATGGTGATACATAACAATTACATTTCCATGGTATCACACACTCCCAGTTTACCTGTGAATGCATCAAAATACTTTTTTTTCAGAAGATTAATTGCATAAAGTCGCCAAGAATCTATAATAACTATATTTGTTCTTTCCTGTGACTGGAGTGGCTTTCCCCGGCCTCCTTGTTCCAAACCCTAAAATAACTATTTGTTACCTCCTGTTGGGATAATAAATGAAACAGCCTCCAATTACAAGCTTCCATGCTGGTCAAGCTTAAAAGGAGAAGATAATGAAACAGTGGCACTGTATAGCCATTGGATCAATGCGACGGCTGCCCTCCGGTTGCCTTTGACACCACCTTGCTGGTAGTGATTGGCCTTTTGATTTCAAATGTGGTCCTTTCAAGGCGCACATCTCCGTGTGGCACTAAATATTAGAGTGCTCACCCAATTACGCTGAAAGACCATTGAATATTATGGAGATGCAGAAGCAATTCTTTGTACTCCGGAACAAAGATGGCCAGCCAAAGGGACCACCGACAAGAGAGCAGCCAGGCAGAGATCACTTGACTCTTTCACAAAGGGAAATAGATGAATAAGTCTGGAAAAATATCCACCTGGATTATCATCAAATGAATGCATACACACATACATACATACATACATACATACAATTCTCTGCATATGTTTGTAAATTGTTTGGAAAGTGTAGTTATACCTTGGCTGGCTAACACTGAAAGATCACAGGACAATCTGTGCATACCTCTGGCAAAGAATCAATGTACCACAAGCCTCTGAAATACTCTCCACGAGCAATGAGCACATCATCCTTGTACTTTCCAGGCAACTCATAAAAGAATAACTGGCTCAATGGACTTAGACATGTGTGTACAGAGCTGCTGTCATAGGGACATCTACCTTGAGGTCACGCTTTGCTGCCAGCATGATAATGTGTGATTGCACAAAGCAAAACAGTTTGAAATGTTACTCATTTACAACAAAACATCCATTTGGAATAAGTCCATTTAAAGCTCAGCCAAACCCTGTGACAAAATTGCCAGTTTTATTAATATTTTTTGCATTCTTGAATTTTGGCTTGAGCTTTTCTTTGATGCTTGTTTTTCTGTTTCTTCCATTCACCAAGCCAGTGAACTCAACCTATTAGTCCTCAGTCTGTCAGTAATGAGGTTTTTTTGGTATGGTATTTTAGTATGCGTTTGTGTGTTTTGGTTTCTCCGTTCCCCATTCCATGTGCTTCTGTTTTCTTTGCCCTTTCTTGTTGCCCCGCCAACCTTATTACCTTGTTTTCTCGTTTCCTCGTTTCCTTGTTATTTTATTATCTCTTTTGTTTCACCTGTCACGTTGTTCACCTGTGTCATATATTTATTCCCCATTCTGTTCCATTCATTGTCTTTGCAAGTTCATCTCAGTTACTTCTGTTCCTGTGTTGACTACAAGCCTTCTATTCCTATCTGCCTGCCTGTTGTTATACTGTCTGCATTCTGGTTTTTGATTCTTTGCCTTTTGATTTTGTACTGTTTCTAGTTCTCTGGTTTACAAACACTCTCTGCCCGATTTTTGACTATTCCCTTGGATTCAAATTTTGTACTGTTGCCGTGTCTTACTGGTTCTGACCTTCACCTGTTTCCTGACTACGATTTTTGACTTTTGACTGAACCGCTCAATAAACTATTGTTTATTTGCATTTGCTGCATGTGGGTCTTATTCTGAGTCGTGACACAATCCTTTGTTGGGTTGTTTAGATTTCCCCTGATTTCATCATTTCAGTTAGCTCAACAGTGAATTGAAATGACTCTCATTTACTCATCGATCAACAGCAATTGGCCACATATCAATGGATATTACTGCAGGGGCATATTTCTCTGGACCATCCAAGTAAAATCTTAAGGGAGCTAGTTCTATCTCAAGAGCCGCACAGAGAAGAGCTCAGTTGTCTTTCAGTGGTATGAGGGAAGTCTTTGATTGATGGAAAGAGTATAGTGCCCTTCTGTTACTCTTGAAAAGGAAGAGCTTTTCTATGCTGTAGTAGTTTTGTGTTTTATTCATTTGCCTTTCAGTGGTACTTGTGGCTACCTGATTCATTCATAACTGTTCGATGTAATGGAGAGTCTGCATAGGTGCTTTGATATGGTGCTTTCACATAGGAGTTTGTGATATGTCCTTTCACAAATAGTAATCTGAAAAGGACATCTACCACATGCAGTTCCTTGTAGATTAATGTTGTACTCAGATGGCAGATGTAGTAGTCGTCATTAAATATATGGAACAAGTTTGTATTAATCCTGGTGTAAATGAAACCACTGTTGAATCTACGTAGCAGTGTGTATAGAGGTGATATCATTCTGGCATTTAAAGAAGACAATCTTACATTATAGGATGCACCTGGTTGTCTAAAATGGTTTCATAACCCTTGCCCACAATAGTAAAAATCAGCTGGAACTCCACTAAGATGGCTGCCTATACCATAACAGATCCACTAGCATGTTTTATCACTTGGGAACAGAGGATCTGGGTTTAAAGTTGCCTTCGGCTTCTTCCAAACAGAAACCCATCCAGGTGTAGGAGTAAGCGTAAAAGACAACTCATCAGACCTTTCAAACTAAGCACAACATACGGTTTTTGTTGAGACTGGGTCACAGTGATAGAGATACATATCTTTGTAACTTTTTAGGGCCATTCGTTTGTGGCTTTTTACAGCTGTCCTTATTAGGTTTGGTATGTTTCTATAGGTGAATTTCAGCTTGCAATACTAGCTCTTTTCTGGCACAGTAGTTCCTTGTTTGGTGTATGTTGTCATGATTTTTGACACTGTTCACCTTGAAATATAAAATAATTTTGCAGTTTGTGTATCTAACACATCTGGATTCATACTGTTAGGTCCGTCACAATGCTTAAAAAGATGTTAAAGATTAAACACATTGTATTATTTTAAACATATTAAAGTTATTATTTTAAGGCACTTTTTATAGCAGAAACATATTAGCAATTAGCAGTGAAATCAATTTTAAACATGTGTGGATAGTTTTTATGTAGTTTTTTGTTACACCAAAATTGGAGTGCTTTTCATGGGCTGTTTCCATAATTTTGTCTACTGCCAGTTTGTTACCAATTCATCTTGACATCCATAATTGAGCGTTTGTATGTTACAGTGGCAGCAGGTGAGTGACAAGGTGCTATTACCACTGATATTCTCTTCGTAGCCCTGCTCAGGCCCAATCACAAGTTTGAAAATATGACATCACTAGAACAAGGTGGTTAAAATAAATAGTAACATTAAAGGAAGAGGTCTTCACCACATTACTGCTGTGTTTGTGCAAGTTGACTGATGCGTACAGACACCTTTGCATGGCAGTATGCAACTGCTGAGCGTTCCCACATGGAACAAAGAATGTACCTCATGGCTGAGTGGAATTTGCCTGTCAAAGCCATGTTTATGTTGACCAATGACACACACACACACACACACACACACACACACACACACACACACACACACACACACACACACACACACACACACACAGAGGACTGTCGATTTAACCTTGGGCTGTGTCACAGTGAGTGTCTCACCAGGTCATTTTGGCTAAAAATGGCTGGAAAGTTCTTACGCTGCTCCCCAGGTCACATGCTTCTGAAGATTCCACTTGTGGTTGACCAGCAGGAAATTGTGGTTACCGCGCTGCCAGGGAGGATGAGACTGCGAGCCAAATTGACTCACACTTCAGTTCGTCAGCGTTTTGTATGGCTGGGAATCAGTCAAGTGCCTTGCAGGTTGGAGGAAGCTCAGCATAATCAACACAACCTCTTCTCTGTATGACATCGTGTGCTTCCCCCATTATTTTCAGATCACATCACATATAATAGCTAATTATCTTTCCATCTTGGCTGACAATATGAGTCAAAGTTGAAGCTTCTCACAATATGATAATGAATAAGGTGTTTGGACAACATTTAGTACGTTTGGCTTATTCATATATTATTATCAATTTGGGGTCCCCTTAAGTTAGCTTTAAAAATACATGATAAATTAATCAGTAACATACTGTGGCTATTGACCCTCTTTCACTTGCCACGGCCCAACGTAAAAATGTATGAAACACAACCATAAAAGATATGGAAGGCATTGAAATGGCAAAAGGGATCAAAAAACAAAGCAGTATAGCCTTCATGGATCCTTAGGGAAGATACAGATCTGTCCATAGACTGTGACCCTGTACTGATTTGCGTCCTTTCAGCAGGTCAATAAGGCAGAAAGGCCATTCAGTCTCTATAGGGACACTATTTAAAAAGCTATCAATAGCAAATCAGGTGATCTTCACCAGCTGTGCTGCCTCTGGAATGCACTTGTCAAAGCTGATTTATGGTCTATTGTTCCATGGGTATTAAATAAAAGCTATTGATTCTTTCTTCTCATATCCACCCATGAGCCTGAGAACTTCAGAGGTACCCATCAGATATTTAGTTCACTTTTATACTTTGCACTTGAAATAAGATAAAAGGACTGTTAGAGAATTTGCTACAAATCTCAGACAAATCACAAGTGCTGCCATTTTGTTCATATGCTAAGGTTGATTGTTTGATTTCTGGAGGGTTTTTTGTACTTTAGTACAATACAGTAGTGGAAACAAGTACTCTCAAAACTCAAAAATTAAAGGGGTTACTTGCAACATTTGATCCATGGCCATTAGGTCCTTGCTGTGAAGCATTTCATCATTGTCTCTCTGTGTCTTTGAAAAGGAGAGGTCTGGATCAACGCTTTGTTGTCAGAATAACACACTCTACCCAATAAGCAGAGAAGGTACCTGTGGATCTGCTCAGCTCCAATAGCACCATTCACAATATACAGCCTTTTCAAAACAGGTGCTTTACAGAGTGCGAATCCATTGTCATGCAAACTACTTCATTTACATTCTGGTTGTGCATGATTGATTGGTGTAATTTGCTGTTATAGCTGTTCTGTGTAATACTTAAATGATTATACAAAATGGACTACAAGATTGCAATACCCCCACAGAAAAAAAGCGAGTGTTTGCACAGTTTTTTTTTATCTTTCCCATCTATAATATACGTAAGTGAAACCTAAAGTGAGCCTAAAGTGAAACTGTGGTCTCTGATGAAAGCACAGTACATCTGGCCAAAATAGTCTGCAGTAGATGCACCAAGACTATAATCACAAAGGATGATAAGGCATTGAACACAGGAGGCAAATTCCAATGGTAACAGACCATTCTGGCTGTATTATATAAATTGGATGTTGTTGTTTGATAAATTCAGCTCATAACAAGTTTATCTTTATTACGTATACATAATTCATTCATTAGAATACAATTATAAATATTTCATTAAGATTTAATAACTGTACAATAAGTTATCAACAATGTTTGACATGAAGAAAAAACACAAGTACACTGGCATGCAGAGATGTTAAAACCAACATGTATCAATATAAGTAAAGGTGTGATAAATCAGGGAGCAGGCCAGGGCGGCCATACTATTCAAAATTCAATACACACTGTATAGAAACCCTGTCCTCTTCCTTAGTGATTTTTGTAACCTTATCAATGTGGAAAATCAGTGGTGTTTTAGGTAATGCCCCATAATGTAGTTGTTATTGTTTATATTGTATGTCCCTAAGGCACAGATATGTAACAACTGAGCATAAACTGTTGTATTACCAAGTGGCATTGATCAGTTTGAATACTTGTTCCTCTTCTCCCTTGTAAGTAATAAACAAATGTACTGGGTTCTAATCCATGCACAAGAAGCCCACCACCTTAATTCGGAATTTAGTTAGTGACACCTGAGACAATCACAATTTTAAAATGTACTTAAACTGTTTTTTAAACAAGCTTTCAAGTAAAGCATGCGTTCTGGCATATAACATAGTTTTGATGTTGGCTTTATGGTGTAAATAAACCTTTCAAACATTAAATGATATGACACAGATTTGTGAAGCCAAGCTATTGGAAAACAAAATGTGTCCGCTAAAGCTAAGCTGTCCTTAACATTATTCTCATATGTTTCTGAGATTAAAAAAAGAACACACAAGCTGTTTCTGGCACACCCTCATCAAACCTGCAATGGAGCTGTCAAGTGAAGAAGAAACTGCAAAGGATGCATCTGCAGGCAGAACATGTCAGTATAGTGCACCCCCTGATTTAACAGGGAGTCATTCACTTAATATTGTTGCAAACAAACATGTTACAAAAGTGGCATTTTCACATAGGTGATTTTCCCCACTTGTTAGCAGCATGTGAAAGCTAAAATGTGTCTCAGGTTCAAAATGACTTATTATGATGGACCATGTCACATACTACTGGTATACGTCTGAAAGGGTGGCATGAAATCTGTTGTTGTCATGGTTACACTGCCCATGACACCTGTGCTTTTCGAGGCGTAATATCGAAACCTTTTTTCCGACTGAGACTGTGAGTGGTTTCACAAGCAATCACACAACTGCCTTTGATTTTCGGCCGACGTCCTATAAACCTGATGCAAGCATCCCCTCTTGAAAGCAATAGCTTCTGCTATTTTTTTTTGAAAATAGAAAAAAGCTCAACTTAATTCTCAGTTTACAGTTGCTTCTCATTACTTTGTGTTCCACTTCCTTTCATACCAGCCTTTAAAGAATGTGGTTTCTTGCAATAAATAGCTTGAGCATTGGATTTGTTTCAGATGCTTCGTGGTGGAATCTCACAACAGATTGGAGTTCCCACAACTTTGTACTTGTTATTTCTTCTTATAGTCTGGCTTTTGATTGAAGGCTTCCTGTTTTCAGCTATGGCTCTGCTAAGGACCTTACTAGCCATATTTGAATGTTTCCCTATGGTTTTAAAAAATAGAATGATTGACTTTAAGTTATATCATAATGAGATCTTTAACTTTTAACTGACCATGCTATATTTTTCTTGTGATATAGATATGAATAATTTATTGTATAAATAACATTTCATAATAAGAAACTGGTAGGTTTGATAATATCAGGCTTATTAAAGAGGCTTACATCATAATTGCAAACCTATATCATAACTGTAACCCCTTCATACAGCAAAATGGTTTGAAATAAGCTGAACCATATTCTGTTATCACCTAGAGCAACAAATACCAAGTGGTGGGAAAGCAGGTTAACATTACAAATGCTTTATATTTCCTTGCTGGTATATACTTTAGCATATATGAGTCAAATTAGCATGCTTCTCCCAAAATGGGATTCATGAAACCTCACTCTACCATCAATAACTGTAGACATTATGCCCATCTGCAAGAGACGTAGACCTCCTCTGGGATGCTTCAAAGAAGGGCCACTCACAAGACATAAATATCCAATTTTCATTTTTCAAAATAAAAGTCACTCCATGGAATTCTCACAATGATAAAAAGAGGGCAGAATAACCCATCTCCTGATCATTTAGACTTGACGTTAAAAGGTATTATCTTGATTAAGCCTATTATACGGTAATTGAAGCACTCCCTGTGGGTAGCGACAGACCTGTTGCTAAGGGTGCTTTCATGTATTCATTTTTAATTCATGGTGGAGAGCAACTGACAACTTAATTCATACTATATGGCATGTGTGAAACCAAAACCATATCATGATGTGATGAATGCTGGAGTACTTTGCTGAGTGATCCAGAGTCCAGACTGAGATGACTCATTTAATTTTATACTGGGCAGAAACTGTTCCCACCACATTCAATCCACAAGCACAAGACGCTGCACCCTTAGTTATCATTCACCAATAAATGTTTGTCTGTATAGCTGTTGGGTAGATTTGACCTAGTTCCTGATTTTCAAATTCAATACATGACTTAATAATTATTAATATCCTCAGTCAAAAACACACTGAGCATCCTGTGGGGATGATTGAGTGGGTGTCTTTGTCTGTAGTTCTTAGATTTTTGTGGATTTCAGTACTGGAAAGTTAATGTTAAAGTTTTCAATTTGAGTTACATACATGTGTGGATTAATGACATGTAACACCATATGTAAAGATCGGTTTGGTAAGTTACTACATTATGTCAATGACAACATCATTAGACATTATTAACATTGTAATAAACTGAAATGCATTGGAAGTCCATTTAATCTGAGGAGTTGTGCAAAGTGTACAACTGAAAAATTCAAACTGTTTTGGCAATGCACCAGCCAGGAAATTCTACAGTCTTTCTTTTCTGAATAACACCATATTTTGAAATGTCTGAAGGAAAATGATTGCTGGAGTCACAACCTAATACCATCACAGGAAGAAGGTATGCCATGTCTTCATTGTCTTCTCCCCTCTTACATGACATAGAGTAGAGCCTATGTTACTCTAACTAGGAACTAGGGAGAGTTTTTCTGCCTTCAGCTTTTCAACTGCTTTCACCAGCTTTTCACCCCAAAGTTTGACTGTAGATGTGATCCAGAATTGGACAGGATTGTCCGTCTCAGTTTTCAAAGCAATTTCTTTTTGGATTGATTTCAAAACAATCCAGCCATGCTTTGTATCGTATGTATAATCTTGTTTCCAGATGTTTCCGTCAAGTTTAATTATTTTCTTTCTGTCTTATTCTTTCAAGTCTTCTATGTAAAGGGGGCACAGATTTTTTATACTGAGTTTTACTCAGAGGTTTTATTTATACTATTAAATGAGGTTAAAACCAGCTGACATTACAGTTTTAACTGCCTCTACAACATTTTTGGGAAACTGCAGTGGCAAGCACCATTTTAAAATAATATTCTTATATTGCATATCAAAAATATTAACCCTTTATTTATGACATTTGAGTTGTATTTAACAGATAAACAAATCTAGGCTGCACAAAGGTCAGAATTAGGTTTTCGCTCTGTCAGGATTGGGATCTGTTATTTGTGTAATATGTTTTGGTATATTCTCTTAATGTTGAATATGAGTGACCTTTACGTATATTATACATGTTATGTGGTTCCTGCTGAATTCAGATGAAAATGATAATCATGGGAACCCCCCCAAAAAAGAAATAATCAGTTTGTGACTGTGAATTTACTTCATGTACCACCAAATGTTATACCACAAGAGCTCTTGTTTTCCTTCCACTGGAAAAAAAAATCCAATAATTTGAGCACAGACCGGGAAGCTGCTGTCCTTTTGCTGCCTGCATAGGGTATCCATGGTAACATATCCAAAAAGAAAATCACTAGACTTTTCAGAGGCACGCAATTGGCAGAGTCAATGATTTCTGAGGTTGCCTCTGCTTTCAATCCTGGAAGACTGTTTACTAATACATAACCCATTGATTGGCTATCAAGGGACCCACTGCTGACCTCTGTTTCTCAAAGGTCTTGCTGTATCATTGCAAAACACACTCAATCAATAGCTGGCCCAGACGTAAACATTTCAGTTCTGCTAGTTCTGAGGGCGCGCGCAGTGAGGGGCAATGAGGCGTGGAAGAACACACAAACAAATCGAATTCCATCATTATTCAACGCCCGTAGTTTTTGCGTTATAAATAAAAACCTTTGTATAATAGTCTTGTTAATTTTTTTTTTTTACTATTTTTATTTTTACTATCATTTCTTTTGTTGTTTTGTTTATGCATTGTTTGCATTTCACTGTGAGAATAGGCTGATTGTCTCTTCAGGGTTTCCTGTTTGGACTATGTGTTGAATGATGGGAGACACCATTGGAATGTGGGTAACGGCTGACATAAAATGATGGTCTACTGGCAAGTGAATTATTTCATCATATATAGACATGTTGCGTGCGTATTAAAACATATACAGTCGTTTTTATAAATAAATTATTAGAATACATTTTGTCACAGATGAAAAGCATTGTCACAGAAAATTTAACATTTCATCGCAGCAGCCTAAAAATTCTGGTTTGATAAAATATTATTACCTACATATTTGAATGCTTGCATTAAAGGTGGTATTTTATTTTATTTTATTTGCATCAATAAACCATCAGTCATCATACCTACATACCTATTGCAGCTGTATATAAAGAATTCAAAATTTCTCTGCTGCCTGCTCTTTTCGTGGGTGCTTTGCATGAACCTGTCACCTAGGCGATTGAACTGATTAAATCGTTCACGTTTGGGTACCATCAACTGATACGATGCTCTGTACTGACTGGGTCACTGCACACTTCCTGCTTGGAAAGCCTGTGTCTGTGGTTATTACACAAATCCACCGTCCCCACCCCCACCCCCACAGCCCCCACCCTCCAACAGCACTCCCCTGTCCTGGAAAATGGCTCCAGTCAGGCTGCAGGAATAATGAGCAGCCATAAAATGTTATGCTCTTCCATTGTTATGAAAACACTGTCATAGAGATGTGGTAAAGAAAACATGCAACTACTTAATTGTGTTCTTTCTCTTTGTGTTTGCATGACATACATACACTCATGCGGTGCATATACTTATACTGTCATGCCCACTAATACATGTAATCTACTACTGTTTTACTGGATTGATTTTATGGAGTGATCCCAGCTAATTACCCCAATCTAATGCACAACAGTAATATGCCAGTGTAAACTTCTGGATGTAAAAGTCTCCCTCCTTGCTGTTGTCCCATACTGCTGTCATTAATGGTAGTTTTTGGATTTCTGCAGAAATAAAACCTGCTGTCCCAGGGAATTTGTGGATATTTTTAAACCTTTGTCTTCAATTAAGGAGTGAAGAAATGTGATTTAGGTCATTATGTGAAATAGTTTGGAATTCCAGGCAAGATACAGCTTCAGGGAATTTAAAGTTGGATGAAAACAAGAAGACGCATACATTGTAAGCTATGCAAGCTATCTTAGATCTGGTAGGCAAACAGTGCAAAAAATCAATGGCAGGAACTTGGTTTTCAAAGTCCAAGTTTGTTTTGAGCATTTCATCAGAATATTTGAGTAAATATGAAAAATGAATTGGTGTAAGTGACTCAAGCTTGGAAATTCCAAATTCAAAAAGGGCAACATTTAATTTATTGAGGACTCTTCAAAACAAAAACAAAAAGAAGGTGGAATCTTGAAAAATTACAAAACATATAATGCTAAAACCTATAAGTAGGTTTTTATTTTCATCAGAATTTAGGAACACTGATCTGATAAGGTGGGCAGAGGTTAAATTCCTTAGAGACATAGATCTTTCCTCTCAGCCAGTCAAACAACAACATGTGCACATGAATGAATGAATAAGGTAGTTGTTCCAGTTCCCAAAGACTTTGATAATACTTCTCTAATTTGTGTCATCTATAAGTTGGATGGTTGAAAGTTGCAGGTGTGACATTTTCATTTCCCAACTTGTCATGGCAACCCTAGTCAATAATGGGGGTTGTTTGAGGTGAAAAAATTCACTCTTCTGTTTAGCTGCAAAGAAACGCAATGCACGGACACTGTACACACTGAAATATTTATGAAGAGAAGTGAAACCACACAAAAGGGGGTCCGAAATAATAAGTACCATGAAAAAATGCAAACCTTATGCTTCTCCATAACCCCTGATCCGTCTTGCAAGAGGACACCATTCACAGTTCTGTAAAACTCATCTAAGCATTGGTGTGGATTTTTTTCCACACTGGTCACGTACCAAACAGAATGTGCCTCATGGCTGTACTCCATGTACACCTAAGAGGCATCAGGCTCTAGTCTAGTGCACCACTGCTCTTTCTTCCTCCAAGCTCCTGTCAGACACACTAATTGGAAGTGCAAGTTAAGCTAAGAGCGCAGAAGATCATGTTGATGGACGGTACCTTTCAATCTACACCTGGACAGAGAAGAGCCTTGTACAAAGGGTGAATGTTTCTTTTTCTGCTTTCGCTTTACAGAGGAAATGAAAAGCACAGGGCCAGACAGACAATATGATGTTCACATCATAATTGTGTCCTCACAGCTACAGCTCTGAAACAGATATTTCCTGCTTGCCCAAAGAATCTCAGAATACAGTAGGGAAGATTCATCACACTATCTGAGTGCTTTACTGAGCTATAGCGAGCTACTATAGCCGTTGATGTTCCTTAATATGGCAAGCCCTGTTAATTTTAATGTTGGGGGGCATCACATGTCTCACAACAAAAAGGATGATAGTCATTCATATGTGTGTGACAGCTCGGTAATCATTTTAATTCACAGTATTTTGATTTCACCTTGACTCCATACAATGGTGGAATTTCTATGCTCTTAGATGTCTAAGGGATTGGAGCAGCTGATATATATCCCTGTCAATATCAGTTATAACTCCCCCAAGCCACTCTCACTTTCACAATGATCTGAAAGTATAAAGCGATAAAAACATATAAATCATATAAAAACATGAAACCCTAAGACAAGATTATTTTACAAGTTCCACTCTGAGATCTCCTGTCCAGTTTTTCTCTGAGTGTGTGACCAGTCTGGACCCAGTATAAAATCAGATTTATTTTTAAGTTTTATTGGTATGCATCAGTTCAGCACATTCTATTCTTGAAGCTTATGGGGAAATGAAAAGGCAAACGAAGGATGGGCACATTCATAGATTCTTACCCTTACCCTCTCCATCAATATTAACAAGAAGGGCTTTGAACTTCATCTTTCCAGCTTATTTACACATTTTGAATTTTATTTACATGGATCGTGGTGGATGCTTTTATATATGCTGTAGCTCCATTCTACCAGTCTGCTCTACTATAGGAATAAGAGAATTATAAATGCATTCACAGTGTCCTGGGCTATTAGCGCTTATTCTGGATGAAGCTAACCATGTAAAATTACTAAACTTATCCAGTATGAGTCAAGAGGCTACACTTATCATTGACCAGTAGTCCTACTCTGAGACATGAGAAACACAGGCCCCGATTAAGGCATTGTTTAAATAAACACATTTATTTCTTTCATGTCCTTGTATTTGTTCACAGGTTAAGTGGACAATGAATCACCCATCACCTTAGGTCACATGCATGACTGTCCTATTTAGCACTCTATCAGTCAAAGCTGATGAGTGGGCAGTCATTGGTCAGCCAGTTCAGTCTGATAGGTTTGCATTTCAGTATAATTCAGGACAAATGTACCCAGATGGTTCTAACAAGACCACCCACTAAGACAAGGAGAACAAAATTAACACATTGTTGCAGAATTGATTTTTCCCAATTAATTAGTGGTTGCTTCCTTTAATTTTAGAGTCATCCATTGTTTTTAATGACCCCTCATTCTGTGGCACTCTTAATCTCTTGCCAATAACTGGACTTTGTAATATTGTTTGAATATTTTTATGGCCTGTGTAACATGTGGTTTTCCTTAATTATGTCAAAGATTCCTAATCAGTATTTTCATGCTTCTATCCAACACACAGGCACACTAAGGACTTTGATTCAGCAAAAAATCTAATTACAGTACTGTCATGATTTCTTTTTATACACTTTCTATTTACTGTACCCTCAAGCCACATATTCATACTTTTGGTGCCTCATATGCCCATCCTAAACTTTGATAGGCTCAGGGATAACTTGATATTCTCCATTTTACACATTACAACTTAGAAACATGGATCCCATTAAATCTAGTAGACTTCCAGCTACTGTCCAGTTGTAATTGTGCCCGTATACAATGCATGGATACAACGCACCTGTATCTTTCAGTGTTCAAACTGAGACTTAATTGTTACTCAGTCAGTTCTTTTGTAAAACCACCTATGATTGGATTAAATTACACTGGTGTACATGTCAAGTATTAGCTTGTTAGTATAACATGTATTAATTAAATTGGTTTAATAATTAAGTTGTTGCAATTGAGGTATATAATACAATTTTCCATGCTTGCACATTCACTTTTTTCTTATTTTATTCTGTACTGTACTCAGTGCAGTTATCATGTAATGCTCAGTAAGTCGCCCCGGATAAGGGTGTCAGCCAAAAACATGGATAAATTAATAATAATATCAGTATTGTTCTCCTGGAAATGCTAACCTCCTTTCTGTCCCTGAGCCTTTTGTTATCTGGGTTTTATTTTTAATCCACTTGAATGTGTGCTATCCTCTTATACATCAAAAGCTCAGTTATACAAGGAAATGTTTATGCATGACAATATAAATAGGATTTTTTTTATGCCTCTAAATTTGAATGAGAATGAAATTACTTGGATTCTTTAGAAATTAAAACACAATTGGCTTACATTAACACCCCCTGTCAATGTCTTCATTATTTATTTATTCATCTGTATCCTCTTGGTGGTTTCCTGAACTGACAGCACTCACACAAGCCTGCTTTTCATATCGCAGTATGTAGGGAATGTCCAGTGCTGCACATGCTTGCATATGGTAAATACTTATTAAACTGATTTCAGCAGCAAAATACTCTCATTTTATTTTGTCCATACAGAAAATAAAGAAGCAGTCAATGCATTGAGGGGCTTGACAAATGAAAAATGTATGCAAAGTTTGATATTACGCTAAGCTATGTTATCCGATGTGACTTGTGCAACTTTCTGTTACCATAGGATTATTTTAAATAATTGTCTTGTTTATTCATTGTACCGTCAGTGGACCAATATCTACACAGACAGAAAAATATGTTTCAATAACATTTTTGATTATTTTTGTTTGCTAATTTTGTGTAGCTATGTTTCAGTTGAACTGTAATAACCCGTAATATTATGTTATTTATAATATTTTATTTGTAATAACAATTTACTGGTTGATATTTAGTTCATAAAGAGGTAAAAAAGCAATTGCTTTATCATAACATTATAGTTTTATTGTATCTAGTGCTATACAATACTAAAGCAAATAAAGCTGTGAAAATGTTGACTGCAGACAATGTGAACTGTCACAACCTTATATCCCTGCACAGTCTATGCTGAAATTCCACTGGTGTCTCTGTTTCTTAGAAATTATATTGCCTTAAATATTGATTGTTTCACATGTCAGAAAGCTGACCTTTCAACTGGGCATGCTGTCCACCTTGTTGATTGGGTTCATAATTTGTGATCTGCTGCTGGTTTGCCCCTGAATGTATTCTTAATGTTTTGTGCGTTTTTTTTTTTGTTTCTATTCTTTTGTGTCTCTCTCTTGGCTATATCTTTCTACTGCCATGTCTTTTCCTCAGCAACTCAGAATGCCCAAAAGCATTTGAAGGCCCATTCTATCACTTCAACATCCTCTGTCAATTTTGGATAGAGCAGACTGGCGTGTGCAATGTCTGAATGTAAGTGTAAGCAACCGCTGCTTTGTTTCACTGCAGTCTACATGCTGAGCTGCACAATCTTTGCACCAGAAGACTGCAATATTTACGCAGCTGGAGCATGCGGACCAGCTGCCTAACAGATTTGAGGATTCACACTTGCGCACTGACATAGGAAATTCACTGCCAACCACAGCTCAGCCTCCCTGGGTGATGCTATTTTGCCCCTGCAGTGCTGACAGTCTCAAAGGGAACTGGCATGGGTCAAAATTGGACTCCAAATTGTGAAGTCCATCGTGACCGCCCTCTGACGCGCACAGAGCCAGCCAGCTCTTAGTTCTGGCCAATTCTATTCCACTCTGAAACCCTTCAGCTAAGCCATCGCTGCTTCTGTGCTGGATGACTGCAGACCTGACATCAGCAGATGGCAGGGACCTTAGCCACCCCAAAGTCATGATTGGGTGTTGAGGCAGAGAATACCCTGCCGACTGAAACTATCACCTCCTGGGAAATCTCTACAGCTAGTCGTGCATCAATCCAATGGTTTCTTGGCTACATTCAGCACTGGGAAAACCAGAATCCAACCCTCCCCCACTCAAGTGCATTTTAATAACCATGAGTGCCTCAACCAGTTGGACAACTCTGGAATCCAAGTTTTTTTTTTTAATTTGAAAGCAATATGTTATCCAGAGCAATTATCTCTGTGGTAAAGTCCTTCAGATCTAAAGTCTTGTTGAAGGAATACACAGCAAAGTTGTATGGGCAAGATAAGAGCCTCATGTACCTGGTAGACAACTATCAAAATAGGTTTTGCCACCCATGCTGAATCAGTAATTAGTGCAAATATACAATGACTGTTTGATTGTTTCTGTGACTTTACTAAAGCTAATTTTCCGATTGACTGCCATTACTTAACATGGCATCAACATCAAGGCATAAAAACAGATGAATTCTGGCAGGTGACATGCCAACATATAGTTTACACTTGTGGATAAGAGAGAGGTGATATCTTTCAGCCAGGATGTCAGTCAGTTTGTAAGCCAGTGGGAAAATGACTGATGTAGCTGCTAGTAGCACAATTTGAATCTAACATGTCAGAGGTATTAAAATCCAAGAGTGAAGCTGCTTTAGCTTTAGGTTTCAATAACAAAGCCCCCACTGAAGCAATCTTAATGTTTATCTACCTGACTGCAAGGTTTGCTATCATATCATGGACAGTTTACAAAAGCTGCAACAGGTCAAAGGAAGGGGATTAGGGGAGGGGAGGCATGAGATTTATGGGGGGGGGGGGGACCAGCTGGGCAGCAGATTTCTGGATGAATCGGAAGAGGCACTTAGGCCATCCGGTAAGGTGTTACATTAGTCTATGCCACAGAAAACCAAGGCTGAAACCAACAACTGGCCTGAAGCAGCTAGATTCTTTAGGTGCTGAGCAGGAAGAGTCAGAGGGGGTGCAGGTCACTGATGGATTGCTCTTGAAGGTCATACCTTTATTGAGTGTTACTCCACGATATTTGGTATTCTGGGGTGGTTAGCAGATAATAGTGAGTGGCATGATGGGAGAATGAGGTGTCATCACTATAATGGGTGGAGCAACTATATGGTACCGACAACCCAACAAGTAATTGTGTTTGTTGTGGAAAGCAAAACCTTTTTACTGGATCAGAGTTATCAGTGATTGACAGCTGGTCATACCATCCATTAGAATTATAAACTCTTATGGCATCATTATGCTTCATTCTCCTATTAATAGTGAAAATGGTCTTTGAAGGTATCAGGTAATGAGTTTGGGGAGCTGAATATTTCTTCCTACTGCATATAAAGTATATATAAAGTGTGCTCATTCATATCCCCATTGCAATGTTAATTAAGACTAGATAACCCAGGCATACATGCCAAGGTATGTACTGTATGTCTGTATACTCTTACTGACCATGGAGGTACATGCCTCCTCCAGCAGAGGGTGCTGCCTTCTTCCCCCTTCCCCCACCTGTCCCCCACCACCGCAACCATACACGGTAATGGGTGTTGCAGACCTTATCAAAACACTCTGTTTAACAAGCTCATTTATTAATTACGGATTACAGTTGAACATTTTGGCAAAGTTTTGTTTAGCTGATGTTATTGCAATTTGTCCACAAAAACGACTTTTCTGATGTCTTACATGATCAAAAACATCTTGGGTTTTGGTGAGTTAAGGTTGTTTTTGTTTTTACAATAAAGGAGGGATAACATAAGGCTTGAGAAACATAACACAGATGACTCGTTCTTGATTGCTCCAAACCTATGTATTTGTCTTAGCCTTAGGGACAGACAGACATACAGACTATACAGTTCTAGGATGTGGGTAGTTTTCTTTCTCCACACCATTTATCGGGCTTAACCAGTGATATATTGGCAGACTGATTGCGCCTTGTTGCTGTTAATGTAGAAAACGGGACACTGCAATCTGTAGTGAGGTGACGTGTTCTACTCCTGTGTTGACAGGTAGAGGCGACATTGAGCACCCTGCGCTGCTAGCTCTCGTAACAGTGTTCCGTGCATGTGTCTGTGAGAGATCACTATCAGAGACTGCTGCAGGACTAGTCAGAGACCGAGCGAGAAGCAAATACTCTCAACTCTGATTGAACATAGCTGAGGGGAAAATAACCGAAAAACACCTTCTCCTGATCATTCTAAATCACCTTTCAGATGAATAGTAGCGACAGCGTGGTTTAAGTGGCATTCCGGATTTACTTAGGGTAGCGATTCGTTTTTCTTTTCGTTGTTTTTCACTGCAGTAAGGGGAAAAAAACAGCTTGATCGCCCCCCCGCTTCAAGTCTAGAATTTGAGAGGGAAGCTATGCAATGCGGGTCTCCGATTGACCAGCAACACGGCAAGAGGGATATCATTTTTTGCATCCAAGTAGGATAGCACACCAGAGAGCCAACTACGTTTTTATCTTTGTTTTAAGTAGAGGAGCCGGGGGAAATAGTTGACTGCAGGTTTGAGATTTAACGAACGTATTGATTTGAAAATCGATTTTTATATATTCCTATTATTTTGTACATTTCTATTAACTCAACCTTCTGTAGACGCCATTTTCGTGTTTTTTTTTTTCTTTTTTGAGCCTCGTTCTGTTTGACAGATCGCCGGAGGATGTCATTTCAGCTGGTAATCGTGTAAGTGTATCTAACTGGATTTTAAATAATAAAGACGAAAACGTACCAAGCAGAAGACATCACTGAATAACACAACATTGGACATGGGTAAGTCGCTAACCATATTCCTTGTTTTGGCATTTCGCAAAACTGCGAAATTGCAGTTATCGAACGCAAATACAACGAAATGAGTGCATGGTCATTCACAGGTATTCAAATACTCTTTGGATGTAAAGGAAAATTCAAAGTTTTCGTAATGCAGACCATTTCTAGTGGGTTTATGTACATAACGAACACTTTATACTTGTAATAATGGACCAGAACAGCGAGGTTACAGCGTTTCAACTTTAAACTGAAAACAGTTCGCTTCGTCGAGAGGAGTGGCAGAGCATGTCTTTCACTACTACCATACCAGATCTAGTGAAGAGAAATATTTCCTACTCGATGTTTTTCAGGAAAATGCTCTTTAAGAGCGATACATTTCATCGTCATGCACATATGTGGAACGAGTTGGGGTTGTAAAATGTTGCCATTTCATTTAATGCATGCCGAAATCCAATTAGAGAAAGCAGCGGGAGATCATGCTTACTCTCTATGTACACTTGACCAAAATTCCAGTCCGAATGGATGCATCTCCATTAGTCAGAACTTGAGTTGGGTTTTTGTTGTTTATCTATATGTTAGTGCTGTCTTCTCAACTGTAATGCATCTACTCAATTGTATATGTAATGTAGTTTTATGACAGCTTTGTTATGTTGTAAAAGCACAGTAACAACAGAGTGTAACAACCTAATTATGAGGTATTAAAAGGCATGTCCTGCTATAGTAATCTACTAAGTGTTTTTCAGCCTGGAATTATTCGGTGTGTTTCCTTATGTCAACACTGTGCTTACATCGTAACCTTACCAGAACGGAATTTTCTCCAAGCTGTGTAAATTTGGTCACACGCGTTTTAGTAATGCCGGTGAAAATGAAATGCGTTTGTTATACTAACTACGCTAACGCACACACAGGCACATCACAGCTTGCCGCGTTACCGTATCAGTTAATTTTTTAAACACTGTCCTTAAAGCAGTTTCTGATCCTCATCTTCATTATTTTCCCTGGGGGAAGGAGAAAAATGTTCTAACATAGTGACTCAATTCCCCACTGATAGGGAATCCCCTTTGATTGCCTTTGCGTGCTGCAACAATGGTCACTGCAGTCCTACGTCTTGGGGTAGTGGCAATTGATCTTAGTGAAGGGCTCCACCAGTTTATTTTAACCTATGGCTTTGGGGTTTCAGTCATTCACGTGTCATGTTGGATAAGTCAATGGAATGTTGCCCTCTTTGCAATAAATCACATTTTGAGTGATTCATCAACTGACAGCATATGGCTGCCAAAAACAAACACCATATCCCTGTAAACAATAGTAGAAACACTGGAAATGGTAGTTGTGGTTCCAGTCTGTCGGTTCCTGTACATGTTTTTGTATGTACTCACATTACATTTTTTTCACATTAGTTTCAGTCAAGGAAAATGCAGATTTTAAGTCGATACTTTACAGAAGTGAGCATAAACTGATAACTAGTGGTAACAGTATGTATTGTTGGTGGGTCTTCTTAATTCTGTGCTTATGCTTCATGTTATTTATTTATTTTTTACTTAAAGGGATTATAATGCAGTAAAATGCTAGATTTTGATTAGAAATGAATTAAAGTTCAGTGTATGGGCTTGTGCTCCCAAGTGACTCTCACCTTATGTGCAGGGTGAGCTCTGTGGTCCCAGGTTCCAGCCTTTGCTATGCCATTAGCTGGCTGTGTGACTGTCAAAAGTGGTGAGACATGATTGGCCCCAGCCTGCCTGAGGCAGGTTGGGTTTGTGTCATTCACTGTTTCTCAGGTTACAGCTGAATTAGTCCCCACCAATGGCATGCTTGGAGCTCATACGCTCCTAGGTATGCGTAGGGAGACACATGCTTCCCTTCAAGATGGTGCTAACTACAGTGTAATGTCATGTGGCGTGTAGCATGTAAAATTGTCACTAGCCCATGGCGGAGTATATCAGACCATTGCCTGTACCTTGGGTGCAAGCCTTCCACACGTGTTTGTGGATGGACTAGGAGTGGTTTGAGTTATCTGATTGGTGATTCAAAAATGTATGAGAAAACTTGTTTCAGTTCAATCCATGGGTTTCGGATCTTTGCTGCCCTCGAATGTTGTGGATTCAGTAGCAGGATATGGCCTGACATTGCTGTTGAGAAACCGATAGATCAGGGCTTGCCTTTGCTACTGCAGTAATATGCCACTGGATACCTTTTAATCTGCTCAGTTTAGGATGTGTATTGACATGTCAGACCACAGCTCACTGAACTGTGGGGTACCCACTTGCAGTTGTACTCAAGGGTGACCACTGGTCAGATGGGATATAGCAGAGTGTCCATGTGAGTATGCTGTACAATGTGACTCTGTTGTCTTCATGCTTCATGCCACTATTCTTGTGAAATATATTCAGTCATGCATTTTGTATAATGAAGATCATTTGGATTTTCTAATTCTGTGTTTATTTTCATATGTGGCTGTCATGAGAGACATCTGCACCCTCTCAGAGTGCCTATTGATACTGTTTTATAGAGTGTCATCATTATCAGTCACTATCCACCATTTCATTTGCTTAGCAAACATGTTATTGGAAACAGAGACAATTTATTTGTGTGTATTTTTGGAATGGGAACTATAATTGATGCTCATTAGGAAATTTGAGGGCTATACTTTACCAACTGACAAATGGTTTCTTCTGAGCCTCAATGTTTGGACACTATTCAGCTATCGTCAAGGCAACCTTATGGGCACTACACTGTGCACATGGGCACTAGAGAGTTATTAGACCATTGATAATCTTTATAGACAGGGACGTGGAGGGAATTCAGTCTGTCTGAAACAAAAATGTAAAAGACAATTTCAAGAAGGAATGATTCCTAACATTGAGTCATTCTAGTTATCAAAAAGGGGACAAGGTCACTTTTTTGGGCAGCTCTATTTACTCTATTATCTATTAAAGTGTCAATTTTTTTTTTTTTAAAGGACAGGTAGTCATACAGCATACAAGCTAACACAGGATAACTGGCTAGGTTCAGGATTATTGAAATTATTAGTAACAATGGTTTGGAGTATGAAGAATGGTTCCCCTACAATGCTAGGTCACTCAGGAGGCCATAGAAAGGAATTTTGTCTTCACTGTGCAGATGTCTCATGTTCTATTAAAAGCATGGTTTGGATACATTAACCTGCCTTTGTATTCCGCTTTCCTGAACACAGAGGACAGAAGAAGTGAGTTCAGTTAATAGACCTATGAGGAATTGTATCTTGTGATGATGTACATTCTCAGTAAATTACCAAAAGTACAAATTTTGAGTGTTTTAAAACGTGATTAGATTTCCCTCTGTTCTTGGCCATTGCTGGATTTCATTGGAAGTCAGCCAATTCCTGACAGGAGGTAAGGGAAAGAGGAGAGATGTCCAAGGACAAACCTAATTGTTGGCTGCTTTTCAAAACCGAATCTCAGAACAAGTACACCTTTTGGCAGCAGGCAGGAGGTGGAAAGTAATCTTTGTTATTGACAGCCATTTTGTGTTCCAAGCTGCAGTTTTTAAGAGGCTTGCCACATTTATCTGCTGATTGAAAATCAAGTCCCTGTTACACATTTCTCTCCATATGCTGGCCAGAACAGAGCCACATATGGGACCACACTGAACAATGTTTTACCAGAAACCACTTATTCTTATTGATTTGAGTATTTGCTCCTTACGATTGCCACAGATCTTTAATAATCCCTATAACAATGTGTTAATGCAACCTTTATCTACACTTTTGCATACTCCAGCAAGAGCTTGTTGTTACGTATACTCCTGTCCAAGATCGCCATACAGGCTGTAGACATGAACACATAACATGTTATATAGTATTATGTAGTTACATATATTATGTAGTTAAAGCCTTGTTATTAAACACTAAAAGAATCAAAGTGATGAGGAATATGCTTTGAGACAAAGCAACAGTGTGGTCAAATGCTGCATCTGCACTTTCAGGGTAACTGAGCATGGAGATGTTAATCCTATCATCTCAGTGCTATTCACCCTTTGGGTGTGGGCTTTTATTGGGACATCAGATCCAGTTTTACTCTAATCTACAGGGCCAGCTATTTACTGATTAACAGAGGACTTAGTGATGCAGGAGATTATTAGTGTCTGCTGTTGATCCTCCATTGACATTGTGGGTGATGTTTTCTTACTCTCAAGAACTTCCAGAGCAGATGGGTGAGGTATGGCCATGCCAGCTGAAAGGTGCTGCCAGTGGTGAATTGTTTCCATCCCGCACATGCTTCATCGGATACTTCTGCCGTGCTTCTGAAACGCCCAATGAAAGGAATCCATTGTTCTCTCCGCAGTGCAGACCATAAGTGTGCTCTACTTGTTGATTTGCAAGATTCTGTTTTTGTAGCAGTATCAGGAAGTAATTAAGGGTGAACTCTGACAGTGCTGTCTTGCTCTCCCATACTCCTTTCCTTTGTATATGGCCTTTGGAAGAAGAAGAAGAAGAAGACGATGAGAGAGAAAAATAACAACCTGTCTCTTGTACTTGTTTGCTTTTTTGTCTGATAGAGTACTGCATGCTGCCAAGATTTTTCACATTTCAGATTCCAAAACAAGTTAACTAGACATGAATTTGAAATATGAGGAAACAATTGCGTTGCTTTGTTTTGTTGGTGGGGAATACAGTGAAAGCAAACAAGCAAGTTCAAACAAAGCAGTGTCAACTGCTTTATACATCAGAAATATGTACCTGGATTCACCTGCTCTGCCATAAGGAGAGGCTTTTGAATAGGCATAAGGCTTGCTCTGAATAAGCGCATGGTGTGTCATCTAAATTTCATGGAAATGAGATGCTTTAGTGTCTGATACAGATGGAGCAGCTCATTTAAATCTCTATGGTCATTTTAGGGATTTTGGGGGGTACTCTGTCTTGAGTTACACTTGGATGTCTTTTATTTAAGTGCTTTTGAGAGGAGATTTGTGCCTTTCATTCATTTTGTATTCTGACTCAAGATTCTTGAGTTCAAGATGTGAGACATGTGCTCAGGGCAGGTTATTTTTGTAAAAAGGGGTGTCTATTCCATTGAATCCTGAGTTAAGTATATGTTGACTCCGCACTCAAGTATATTTTTCCCATGCATAAATAGCCCTACTGGTAGGTTTTGTAAGGGCACCCATTTATGACAGTGAAGAATGACAATAAATGCCAATAGATGAAAGAAAATAGATGGAAAATAAGCATGTTTATTTATTGTTGGAAAAAGGTGATTGTTGTGTTTTCGTTTCTCTCTGCTTGTAAACTGTTACCACCAAGTCAGCATCAGGGAAGTGTTTGCTTCTTCTCCTCAGTCATTTTTGGGTTTTAAAATCTTCTCATATATTTTTAATGTAGATTCCCATAAAAGCTGAAGGCAGAAGGTCCATTGTAGTTGTTGAAAACTATAAGGCAATCTGCTGGTTACAGCAATGTTCTGTTGCAAAACAGGCCCTATATGGCCTTGAACAGATTTATGGTGCTACACATATTAATATTCAAGACAGTATGAAACATTTATTTTGACATATTTGTTTCACTGTATAAGTGGTATTTTATTTATTAGTTGTAATGAGAGTTCCATTATATCATGGAAAAAGGATTCTGACTGTGTTCATGGAGGTGAACAGAAGTTTTTTTTCTTTCAAAGCTTACAGATGTAGCCATAAAATGGAGATGTAAGACCTACTTTTGAAAACTCATAGGCTAGAATTAGAACAAATGACTTTTTATTGAAATTAATCTAATGTATATAATGTATTTGCCGCATGTATATTTTTAAAGTACACTGATAGAAATATTCTAATCACTTGTCATACATTGTATACATATGTTGTATCACCAGTGTGTTATAGCCATTGTGCAGGTGTATTGTGATGGAAGAAAGAGAACTAAAGCTCTGTGGTATAATATCATGGCTGTCAGGGGGTGTATGCTTAGACAGACAAAATTTGTACAATTCAATGCACACAAACACACAGCTCCCATTTTTTGAGTTAAGTGGAACATGCATACAGTAAATGTGATTAAATGGGTTCTTGCATAGTGAAAAGCATGTGTCTTAGCTCTCAGAGCTTCTTATCTTTCATTAAGCTTCTGTAATTTGAGGAAAAGACATCGGCTGTTGAATGATTTGGATGTCGCTCGTTTCCTTTTTAGTACATAACAGTTTTTTTTCACCTGAGCATTGAGATCTGACCGAGTGTTAGAGCTGTCTGCTGTATTTACTGATACAGTTAATATCTCAGTCAAGGGTCTGACTGCAGCCTTTTGTACATATGCAAAGCAGAACTGTTTGACACTGAGTCAATATAGCTGACAACACAGACGTAAAAGCAACTGAAGTGACTCCAGAGGAAGTGTGGTGATGAATGATAAAAAAAACCCGCCTGATCCACAGAGAATCCCTTGTGGTGATTGAGATTTAATTCCTTTTGCTTTAGTGGAGCGCAATCTCTGCCTGAGACACGCACACAGCCGCGGTGTTGTTCACTTTGACCTCCGTCCGAGGGCGTAGACCCAAACCGGTCGTCTCAAGGTGGACTCTGAGGAACCTATCCCAGTGCAGTCTCTTTCCAAGGGCCTGTCAAGCTCGCCACTCCAGAAGACAGATCGCTAGCTCGCAGGATTTAATCGCTCCCCTCAACCCAGGGGGTGATGTGACTACGGGGGCAGCTTATGGTGGGGCCAAGCGCGGTTATGTGGCGTTTTCATGCGAATGGCTGCAAATGCCCCTGCTTAGTCTGTAACTGACAAGCATTACCATCCCATTGCTCTCACTCAGAATGCATTGAATGTAACAGTATTGCACAGCGAGAATCCTTAAATTATTGCTCGTACATTGCAGTATGATGCCTACTTTAAAGGAGTAAGTTCGCCCTCATACCTTTTCTGTTACCAAAACTCCTGTTCCTTGTGTACTTTAATTAAAAGACAATTGATTATGCCATCATTCACTGAAGAACTGCCTTAACTATAGGAAAAGGTCTAACTTAGAAGAAATGTTGAAACTCCTGTTGTTACATTCCTGGTGTAGATCAGGGTCAAATTCCAATGTGAGATACCTCTGTTCCTTTAGACAAAAAAAAAAAAACTTAAGACAACCACTTGGAAGTACCATTACTTGGCATTGGCTTCAGTGTTCCGGGTACACTCCTTTGAATTACTGCATGGAAAACAAGCCTCTTCCCTGTAGAGCGTTCAGCTTTTTGTGGACTGATTTTCTCCTTGCCTTTTGCAGACACTGGGAGTGTGACTGTTTGACAGAGCTATTTGTGAGTCTCCCTCAGACCTCTCTGTTCATAGCCTTAAAAGGGACTGTTCCCTTCTTTTCAGTCTGGCCCAGCACGGTGAGGAATCCTTTCACAGATTCAGTAGGGGTGTAAACGTACTCCAGGGAAAGCGCTAATTTCTTAGCAAGACTGGTCTTTCAAGTTAATACTCTATCTGTGTAAACTGGCCCGAGAGTACAATATAATTCTGTTTAATATAGTCTAGACGTCTTTTCAGTGGAGCTGTAGACAAGCATTTCCACATCACCGAAAAGCAATTGTTGAGAAAAGTACATCAATAAAATAAAAATGAATCAATGCAAAACGCTCCAAGATAATGAAAACAGTTTGGCAAGACAATCAGATAAGAATAAGAAAACTCTTGCAAAATGATCAAACATTGCTAATATGAATGCCCTTATATTCATGTTTCTATTTTTCTGAGAACAGATCACAACTAAGTGGATAACAGCAAATAAATCCAAGTGAATCCAAGTTTAACCATGTCAATCATATCCAGTTTGGGGAAGGCTCATACCTACATTCCAGTTAGGCAGTGCTGTAGAGTAAACCTAAAGCTTTGCCATTAGATGCACTCTGATGAATAGACACATGTAGGGCAGTAATGTCCTCCAAGAGATACTATATGAATATTACCATTGAGAGAACAAGGCACAGCTGTAATGAGACAAAACTCCACTATGTTGTATGCAGAAAAAGCCTAAGGATTTCCTCTCCTACATATGGGAGAATACAATAAACCTAATTATGAACTCAACATGGTCTTTCACAATCAGCTTGCTGTTTGAAGGCTCGCTTCACCCAACTTGGTCCACTTTTACATAAACTGTTTACTTCACTAAGTATAATAAAGCCTGTGTTGAGAAAGAGGCGGCTCTTAATGGGATGTAATTGTTGAACTATGTGTGTTGAGTCTTTCAGATGGTCAGAACATTTATTTGTTCCGAGACACAGAGCCATGAAGCAGTTTTTCAAACAGCAAACAAAAAAATGGCCATGCTCCTGACAGCGCTTAATTTGTGTTGTTTTCATGGGGCGTTCATCAAATTTTAGCAGTTGTTTTTATATGTAGGTTTGTGGCTTTGCCTTTTTAAAACGGTTACATTCTGCACATATTTGCCTGTGACTGAAAAACAAACCGAAATACTCTTCTTTAAAATACAAGATGCATTTTCATATGTCAGCCCGATCAAGCACGTGATTTGTCAGGGCATGTCTGCTTGTGTAACACGTAGACTGAAGTGATGAAAGCTGTGATTGTGGTATGTGTGTATAATGTATTACACAGTCACTAGATCGGGTCTTTGAGGAGCTCCGTATGCTTTGAACCAGGGTTCATGGTATTTTCCTTTTCTCTCTGGTTCAGCTGTCACCATTTTTCCATTCAAGGTCAGAGCAACTTTGGGAACACGTTGATGCTCTGAAGCTTAAACACTGGCATTTTTTTTTTGCTAAGCCAGGAAGAGTGACATCCGATTGCCTGGGGAAACATAGTCCTTTCATAGCTGCCTTTTTAAAATGAACCACATTTCATAAACTGAACCCCCCTGCCTCTCCATGTGTGCTCTTAAACTGATTTTAATTTGTGACTTTCACATTCGCTTTAATGCAAATTGCCTTTACAGCTCAACATAACATTTGATAAAAGTAGATAAATAATTTCATCTAGTTTTGAAATTATATAATAACACATAAAAAAGACAAAATGGTACCGCTCTGCTATCATATCCTGCATGAGGCTGTCTCAAAGAACTTAGTTTCAAAAAGCAGTGCTGTTTTCTTGCTGGAAAGAGGACTATTGCAAAGATAAACCTTGAACAGGAAAAGCCACTTGGGTTATAGAAGTTTGCAGAGTTTCTGAATTGGATTCCCAACTTGTAATATCACTTAACTGTAATTACAAGTATGCACAAAAGCAGCATAAAGCTGCCTCTTGCATTCAAGAGGTAGCATCTGGCCACTCAAGTCATCCAGATGTCGGAACCCGCAGTTATGGCTGGTCCCTTACATAGTCCTGTCTGTTCAATATTTAGAGGCAGATATCTCAAGGTTTCAGCCTTTATATTATGCCCATAGGGTATATAAATAGCATCAATGCTATTTAATGTCCTATAAAACGATTTGAAACCTGAATGAAACAGGGTTTTCTACTACATTAATGAATTGCCTCCAATGCCTGTTTTACGTTTTGGCTTGTTTGTTACGTCATTTTGGCTTTGTTTCAACCAATGTGACGATCCTAGAGCATAAAAGCCTAGAGCTAAAAAACGTATTGACCATTTGACCCACCACAATGGCAGACACCGATATATCAGTGACAGTCAGGCTTCTGACTGACTGATTGGCTCAGTCAAAAGATTCAACACACAGCCATGAGTGTAAACAGAGGCCTGAAACTTAAAAGCTAACACAGCTTATGCCATATAACAAAATAACCTGTATTTACCTGTTTCTCTTTGTGTTACAAATATGCCTCTCTGCTCTTCTGGAGTATCTGCCACCATTATGATTATTAACAAAAGTATTATCATTTACAACATATTTTTAATAGAAGAAATAGGCAATTGCAAAAACTACACACATGCCACTGCTAATTATAAAGTACGTATATGGAAAAAGGTTTGTAATTGTTCAGCACTGAAGAATGCTGTGTGATACAGTATTATGGGAGTCCAATAGTGCCATTCTTTTTGAGGTACATGAGCAGAGGACATGCAAATAATGATCTTTTGCTCAGTTTCATTTTATTTTATGGGTTAGGCATTCCGACATTACCTGCAAATCAGGAAGTAAAACGATACAAGATATGAATTACATTCTGCAGGGTGCAGCAAAAAGAACACGTAAGGTATCTCCAGGGCAGAAAACAAAATTTAACAAGTGTTGACACAAACAAATTTTCCACACCTTGTTTTAAACAGGTAGCACATTAGAAGCCAAAACATTAGCAACGGAATGCCAATGTGCCTAGAGCGCAAAAGCCCTATTCTATGGAAGTATAACTAGATCTTTTGGTAGGCTCGACTTTAATGTTTGTTTAAAAAGGAATGGCTGGAAACAAACTCATCTCAACTGAGAGAAAGATATGCTAATAGTTTCACTAATATTGATAGTCTTGAGAACTCACCATCAGGCATGGTTCCTGGCAGATATTTCTAATTAAGCATCCCTAATTGGAATGGAGTAACTATCATATATTCTGTTTTATCCTGTGAAAATACACAGTACACAACATATTCCTTCGAAAGAATGATTTCATTAAAAGCCCATAAGACTGGATAAAGCAACAAGGGAAAGACACGCTAGAGACTTTTTAAAATTCACAATATATTTTAAATATTTTAAATAATACATGTGCATGTTAGTCAAGGTTTCTCAAATATATCCTTATTTGTGGATATATGATTTTCTATGTTTTTGCCTATTCCCTTTACTGCTGTCAAAGGAATGAGCCCCAATTTGGGGAGGGGTGGGTAGGGAGAGCAGAAATAACTATATATACATACTTCTGTGGAATTGACAATTTACCTCCAGTTATAATCAAGGAGACATAACAGGAAGGAAAAAAAAGCCATGATAGAGATATAGCAACCTCACAAGTGGCATCCGTTTGGTGGTGTTTGGTCCAGTGTTACTCTGTGGTGTCTGTTACTCTTAGCAGGAAGCAGGCCCTCAAGGGTCAAATAAATCCCTATCTGCCAATTGATATTATCACCAGTGTGATTAGTGAACTCATTCCAGTTGATCACTCTTATAGGGACAATGCCTTGAAGTGGTGTAGTGGTTTGGAAATACCTTCCATGACACAGTTTCCTAGGAAAAAGGTCAGGATTGTCATTGATGTGCTGTACTTCTGCTGTATTGGGGCAAGCGTTTGTAAACAGATTTTCAGGGTGCGTAAGAGATTGGCGCTACATTTGGGATCAAGTGGTCAGGCTATCTAAAGCAGCACAAACCGCTCTCATGGGACTTTGATTCAGTGTTGACCGCATGAAAAAGGCTGACAAATGTACAAGGAAAATTCTTATCCCTAACTCCTCATAGCACTTGGTATAAACGTAATAACAGTTAGCCATGTGCAGCTTTATGATCAAGCTTTGCACCAAAGCTCAGATGTGTACCACTCAATACGGAATGCTGAAGTAACTTCATGGAGGCTAAGCCATGGAACAGCTGGCGGTTGGGAATCCCTTGGTTGGCACACAGGAAGTCACTCAGTGTGGGTGGTCTCAGACTGACAGTTGTCGGTGGTCAAGTTCAAGTCACTTGGCCATCATCTGTTCAATATTCATCACAAAAAAACGACACTGGAAGGCACAGACTTCAGGCCAAAAACCTTTTCTGTCAGAAGACTAATTGAGTGAAGTCCATTGATATGACCACTGAATCTGAATGACCTGTGGAATTGTCACCAAACCAACATGATTAATTCAGTAAGGAATGTCAGTGACCACTGATCTTGCCTCTTGATGGAGGGGGTTTGAAAACTTAAAATGACAGCTGAGACCTTTGTCATTTTCAATTGTTTGTGGTGCTATAAGATGTTGCCAAATAACCCAACACATCCACTTCAGTTTCAATCTGATGTGCTCCTGGAATCAATATGAGAAAAAAACATTCTAAAACTGATGACCAAAAATTGTGAAAAAATTGAGGGTTGAGGTTTAAGTGCTCCTGCCTTGCAAGCCAAATTTTTTTGCCGCATGTGACTAAAATATATAGTGTGGTCAATGTTGTATAATGACTGCTGAACATTCTGTATGAATTAAAGAGCCATACAGTCTGACATGTTTTGTATGCTGCACTTTCCTTGACAGAGGTCAAATATGTAAAGCATAGGTTGTTAGTATATTTTGTGCTTATTCATACACACTAACATCCTGTCGTGGCACTTAGACTAGAGAAAGAATGTAGTCTCTGTCAAGAGGTTTGTGACATTCACATAGCCATCTTGATACTGATATAAAAGTTGTCAATACTGTATTGGTTTGGATTTCTGCTGACTTCAGGATCTGGCAGGTAATCACTGAACACTGGCTGAATGATCAGCAAAGAGTAGGCCTAAGTGGTGTCAGACGTGTGATAGTCTAGGAGCACTTATGAGTACGCGGAGTGTGTGAAATATTGACTGTGTGAATACCAGCTGACCTGAGGGTCACAAACCCTTCATGCTTTTTTGCATCGGGTATTATCGCCGTCTCTGGCAGTGGAATCCATAAATGCGCAGCGTCACGACTCAACGAGCCGTCTCCGCTGTCATTGTTGACGTCGTCCAGGGGGAAGGGCGGCAGTCCATCAAAAGTGGACGCTAAAAGGGTCCCTGACCTCCAGGATTTACTGTGGGAAGGTCCGCTCCACACCTTGACAGCCCGCGTGGCAGAGCGTTGGTTGCCCTGGAAACAGGGCTGTCGCTGCCCGGCTGCCAACAGCAGGGGGGCCCCTGGAGGACGGTCATGATATGGGGCGTGCCCTTCTGTCGATCTCAATGCGGTCCCTGACCCTTTTCTTTGACCCTCTGGCAGTCTGCAGTGATTTCAAACCCAGGTCAGAGCATGCTTGATCAGTTACAATTCAAAATTTCTCCAGTGGCCCAAGTCACTTCTATTTTCTCTGGCAGAACAGTTTTTTGTGCTGAAATAGATATTGAGGATTATAAAAATACATCAAACTAATAGCGAATATGTGGAAATGTGCTCATTTCACTTGGCTAACAACTAGATTTTTCACATGAAATGTACTTGATAACAATAACTGTATAGTTGTGTCTATATTGAATTTGCGTAAAAATGCACAATAACTTGACAAGTCATTACTTTAACAGTAATGAGCAATTGAGATACAAAAATTAAGTCATAAATTCAAAAAGGGAAGCATAGAAAATGTTTTAAAATTTAAAAATAACTGAAATTTAGAGAGGTTTTCCTTGAATTAACTGGCTAACACCCAGGTTTACACTGTTGTGCTGGTTTCTGAAGTCAATCTCTTGAATTTTATGGTTCCTGTAGTTAAAGGCCAGTGCTTTTACCCAAGTGCTCCAGTGCTTCTAAGGAGACACTGCTTCCAGCACACATCGGGCTGTAATAGGCAAGGGATTTCTCCTGCAAAAGTGGATAAGCACGCTGCAGGGATGGGTTCAGATCGGGATTGAAATGAAAAATATGCCGTCATTTCCAATTCAAATGCGATCAAGTGCGGATTTGGGATTTGAAGTGGAATTTCTGGTTTTGAAGGCTTTGGAACTGGAACTGAATTGAATTTGACACCCTTGAAGGAAGTGGAATTAGTACGAAAACCTGTGCTGGTCTCACAGTACCGTAGGGGACACTTGCCAGGGTTGGCAAGTTGAAATGGTTCTTTTCCGGCTCTTTCCGCAGAGACCTATGTCCAGCTGTGAGAACAGTCAAGCCTATATCTGGATGAAATTTGGCTGCTCTGCTCATTCTTTCATACGCCAATGTTTGTGTAGTTTTAGTAAGGAGATTATTTATGTTGTAACCAGCTCTTGCTGCAAAGAGATTTTCATGCAGCATTACAGATTACTTCTTGGTAAACATTATGTTTTAGGTCAGCTTACTTTTCTGTGCATGTGTGTACCTGTTTGTGGATGTGTGTTCAGACGCATGTCTGAGTTTATATGACTATGCACTCACATCCGAGTGCATATCCGTGTGCATGTGCATGTGTGTGCATGTGTGTGTGCAAGCAGAGGTTATTCAAACTGTAGGTATGATTGTTTGCATCAGGTTTCTTCAGTTTTATGTGCACAATGTGAAAAATGACCTCTACTCCCTGGAGTTACACAATAGGGTATTCTTTTCAAGGATCATTGGCTCAAGGTATGTTTCAGTTTTAGAAATGTGAGTGTTTGTTTGGCTCTTCAGAGTTCATTTTAGGATAATCTGACAATCTGGTCTAACCACCATGAAAGGCTACATTTCCAAAGCCTGACTCATGACAAAGGTCATCGGGTAGGATTGTTCTCTGTCTTTGAAGTTGAAAAGTGAAATTTAAGGTTATTGTTATGTATAGACTGTTCTACACACTTCAGAGCTAGATAGGTCAGGCATTGAAGAAGTTTCTGTTTGGTTGTCACATGTAGTTTAATGAATAAACCATGCAAACTGATTCAATTGCAATATATAGAATGTACTTGCTGACCAATGAGTTATCACCAGATCAGCATATTGTGCATAATATCTGTTTGACGTGGTGTTTCTTTCAATTTTTGAAAAGTATAAAACAGTTTTGAATGAACCAACTGAGTATATTTGTATATTTAACTTGATGCACAGCCATTGAAGTCACCTGTACATACTGACTAATGGAATTGTATATCAGTGTTGTACATCAGCTAGAGCTGTGAATCATAAGTTAATCATTCCTTACCTTTTACGGAGGAATAATTGATTCATATGTCATATATTTTGAAGTACTTTTCCTAATAGTTTCCACTGTATTTTTGTTTGGATACCAATTCTTTAACTTCTAAGTAGAAGGTGCAAGAGTTATAAAACAAGCACTCATTGTAGTTCATATTTTATGCACAGGCAACAGTTCAAAAGCAGCATTTCTTCTTATTTCAAGGTAGCTGCTTAATTTAAACGTTATGGAAAATGGCTGATGTAGTTTTCCCCAATTTTATTTCTTTTACCTGTGACTGCAAAAACATGGATGGGAACAGAGAGCTGGAGAGAGTGGGAGGGAGATTGTGTGTGTGTGTGTGTGAGAGAGAGAGAGAGAGAGAAAGAGAGCAAGAGAAGGAGAGGAGGGTGGAAGACACAGAGAGCGAGAGAGACTGAGAGACTGACTACTGGGCGCGATAAAAGAAAACTGAAATCCAGCCTGAATTGTTTCCAAACCCAGAAGTGTAGGAAGAGTGAGAGACCCACAGTGAGTCCTCCTCCCGCTGTGCCGAGTCCATTCATACGTCCTTAGCCAGTGCCATGTGTCTGGAAATGTGCATTCAGTATTCAAGTGTACAGAGCGAGATGTCCCGTCCCCACTGGGTGACCCAGTTCTTAGCAAAACACACATTTCCAGCGGCCTGTGGTTAAATGCGTCTGCGTCTGCATCTGAGACTTACCTCATAGCCATCCCTGCAAGCACGAACAGTTGTGAAATACATGTCTTGTTTGCGATGAGAAATTATTTGTGCAACTGATGTTGAGGGATTAAAACTCACTCTTCAAGGCGTAGGCATGGTCACAGGTCTGAGCTTGATTGAAGGGTGGGATCATCTCGCTTTGACAGCAGTTGTAATAGATGGTCCGCATTCCTTTACCCAACTGTAAGGCCAGCCATTAATCATAGATCTGGAGTGCCGGACCCTGAAGTGCAGCGGTTAGCCATGGTACTGTTGTTCCTCGTGTCAGTGAAATACGATACGGCCATTTTGTCCGACTTTTGTTTCCGGTTCTTACAGTTCAGTCTTCATCAGTTCCAGGACATTATTTCTAGCTCAGGGCTACACAGTGCTGTAATGATTTATCTTTAGGCCGGCTTGTGTTTGAGAAGAAGTCACCTGTTTTTGAGACTCTTTTGAGACCAGAAGTTTTTGGAGTCAGTCCCTTGCTGAATTACGCCATGGAATTAACACTGACATCCAGCGACTCTCTTTCTGGCTCTCTGCATTAAGGGAGATGGAATGTAGATACTGGCCCTGGTAGAGACCAGGAAATAGTCCAGGGGTCATGCTTGCATATCTACCTCTTCACACCACAGATTTCGAATATAAGCTCTGACCCCGTGAGCCTTTCGGCCTGGTCACGGCACCTTTCCACTGCCATGTGGAGTAGCGAGAGCGCCGTATGAAGTGTCAAAAAGGCAAAGCAATGATGGATCAGCACCATTTTCACATGATACCAGCACTGGACTGTGGACACATCTGATTTCAAAAATGTTACATGCAGTTTGTGTCAGCATGCCGTCGTCAGTGGTTACATAATAAATAACCCATTCATTGGCATTGTGTATTTAGGAGCAGCAAGCTCATAACTTAAAGTTGACTTCATGTATTTCAAGGGGGTGGGTTGCTCGAAAATATGAGATTATTTTCCATAGTGAGTGTTTGTGTGGCAGTGGCTTCTACTAGCTCCCTTTCAATGTTTAACTACTACTATGTGTAGCAGTGTTTTGATTGTCTTTTGGAAAGTCTCTGTGTTGAAATTGCAGCAGCGTGATATCAAGATCACGCAGAGTCAAAAATGCAGGTTTCAGATTTTTTAAAATTGCTCAAATAACAGGGGGGAAGGCGAACGTGACCATATTGTTTTTATCACTCTATTTTGTTGTTTGCGTTTGAAAACTAGCTCCTGATGAACCGCTGCTTTGTGTAGAATGAAGCAATATACGCACTGCAGCTGGGAAGATTGTTCCAAATCACAGTGCCGTGCAAGCTTGTGAAACCTAGGCATGCCCACAGCTCCAGATAATACACGCCAGGCTAATATTTAGGAACATTGTGATGCAAACTGAAGGATGTGTTCTCAGCCCATTCAAATTTGTTTTTGTATCTTCATTTCATAAATTGAACACATGCAAATTGCTTATTTTCCATAATAATCCCCAGCTGTACCTCAACATGGCTGCTTATTGATAGCTTCCACTTAGAGTGTGCCTGTTACATCAGGGTGCAATAGAAAGGGCATCTATATGGATGTAGGCCTAGTAGGATACCTAGTACCTACGTCTATGAACTCATTACACAACAATACATGTAAATCACGCCAATATTCTGAAATACTAAGTACCAGACTACCCAGGGCCTTCCTTTTCAAGTCTATTACAGGCCTGTTCTTAAAAAACAGAACTCAAGAATAGTCCACCATTCATAATGGAAAATACTTACACAGGGGATCTTTGTACCTTTTTAAATAGACCCTATTTCTGCTCCTTTCACAGATACAAACTAGATGCAACTGAGTTTCCAGCCATTTTAAAGGTATAATTTTCTCAAAGGGGCTTACGATATGTAGGTTGTCAGGCGGCTTTTCTGCAGATTAAATTTATACCGGCTCCCTGTCGCGTACCTTGTGTTATGGTTTAGTTGAGAAATGTCTCAGCATAAATCTATGGGATGATCAGTCACTGATATCTATCTTGGGATTTATCTTGCTTATTATATTTTGATTGTTCATTGATATACCATGTGCATTTATGAACTTGGTTATCAGATTGAGCTTTTCTGTTCAGCTCACCTCATAGGAAGTTTATTACAGACTGATACATCTGACTCAGGAGTCGGTATCAGGTATGGGGATAGGGATGAGAAGTGTATGAGGTAAAATTCTTTGGCCAAAGTTTAGTGTTTTTGGTGCTTGCAGTTGTGTGTCTTGAAGGTGGCTGGGATTGATTTATTGTGCAGGAGTTTTGAGATGGGGGATTCTTGCATGGTTTTTAGCAGCCTGGCAGTAGGGATTTCTGAATTATGGCCATACTGGGCCTCTCTGAAGTTGGTTCAGAGATAGACAGGGGCTTTGTGTTGTTTCGGATGCGTTTTCCCTGCCATTTACCGCACTTGGCAAGGAACTCCTCCTTTACCTCAGTTGCAGAAGCCGCACAGATCACTACAGTGGGAGGGTGAGGTGGCCGAGGGTGCAACTGCGTTCCTGCTTTTGTGTCTGACCTTGTGCCTCACAGGAGTTTGTGGAAAATTACAGTCAAAAGGCCACAGCTGTATGAGTAATGGGCTCATGCTGAAAGCAGCAGCCCCTCTACCTGTGGGTTTAGGGGAAACGTCATCCTGTAATGAGGTTTTCATGGTAAATTGATCTCTTGACCAATACTACAGCACAAAAAAACAACATGAGTCAATTACAGCCTACCAGTTTTGAGATATCCATCTCCTTTCCTGGAAAAAGCTGTGTTTCATGACCAACACCAAGGCAGCCACACCTTCTCTAAAGAGTCAGATGTCTGCTCTTACACAGGACCAAACTAGAATAGTTTTTGCCACTCCCTACAAAATTTATAATACCAAACAGTACTTATCCGGTATAAATATGAATGGGGATTCTCCTGATGTCAGGAGAGCATCTTGAGTTGCTAAACATTACACTGTTTTGGACTGGGAGGCTGTCACACAAACATTGGTTTGGTAAGGAGGATGCAATTAAATTTGGCTGTTAGGTATGCAAGTATACAAGGCCAAGGTTTACAGACAGGCTTTTAGTCACACTGTGGTTTAGCTGGGGAGTTCTATAGGAAATCACTAAAAGAAAATTGTGTGCACAGTTATAGTTTTAGTGTTTGTATTTTGTTTTTTGGAGTGGTGGTGGGCCTGGATGCCATTTACCCAAGCAATCACATTTATTGTTATTGGATGAATGTTGAAACTCTCTCAAATAAATCTCTCTCTTTTCTCTCCACAGTTTCACCTGGGAAGATTTGCCTTCTTGTGGGATTTATAAGCTTTCAAGAGCAATAGCAACATCATACATCTGAGCCTTCATTAACTGGGATTGCTGAGCGGTTGACTTAACAGGTTCGCTCCTGCTTTCCAGTTGGCTCCTGGTTTTCCTGTGTCCCCGAATCGAGCTTTCGGGAGCATCGAGATGGAGCAGAGAGAACTTGCTGGCTCGGTCCGGTCGAAAGGGGCCGAGACTGAATTCTATCCCTCCGGGAGCACGATCAATCGGGCCGACCTCTCGGAGGGCATAGGAAGCTGCCTGCTGCCCGCCCCGGGCGGGAAGGGGCTCCCCATAGGGGGGGAACGGTTGGACCCGGAGGAGGAGGATGACCTGGGGCTGGGCAGGGACGTGGACGACAACTCAAACCCTGACAGCGAGAAGTGGGCGCAGGCAGACGGACTTGAGGAGCAGGAGTTCTCCATCAAGGAGGCCAGCTTCTCAGAAGGCAGCCTCAAGCTGAAGATCCAAACCACCAAGAGGGCCAAGAAGCCCCCCAAGAGCCTGGAGAACTACATCTGTCCCCCAGAGATCCGCATAACCATCAAACAGCCCGGGGAGCAGAAATTGGCCAAGCAGGGCAAGAGCTGCAAGGTGTCAAAGGAGGAGGACAAGGGACCTCCTAGAAAGAAGGTAAGCCCTCCTTAAAATGGAACTGAGAGGCTGTGTCTTAGTTTGAGTCAGTCATGGTGTGTGTGCATATCCTGATTTCTGTGGCAGGCGGCAGTTTGACTTGCAAGCAAAGCACATAGATATGTCAATGCATTGTAGGGAAATTCCCTTTTTAATGTGACAAGTGGAAAACTGATGGTTAAGACATCTTTATTTTGAGTCTTTGCCATGGATGTTTTCAGCCTACAACATTATGTAGTCAATGCCACCAATTTTATCATTCAATTGAACAGTCATGTAGACTCTTAATAGATTTGATCATTAGGAACCTATAGATTTTTATGATTCTTTTATAATTATATTTAATAAAAATGCAGGAACGATTCAATATATTTCTGTCAAAATAACTACCCATAGTAAACCAGCTTTCTTCAGAGCTATTGCATGTATTTCAGGTTAGTCCAGCAAATTTAGGGCTAGTGGATCCAAGTCATGACAGCAGAGAGAGTGATTACAAAAAATATCTGTGATTGGGTTTGGAATGAATGTTAGTTCAGCTGATTGCCTCCATCTACTCGTGATAGCACAGAAGGAAGTCTTTGTTTTGGATTTATGAACTTCACCCAAGAGAAGTTTCAAAATTGGCTCAGATAAGAGGCATCCTTTCAGCAAATGCATAATTGATGTTCATCAAGTTTTAAAACAATTGGGTGTTATAAAATGATGTTACTATTGCATTGCAAATCATCCAATTTTTGGGGACTTCAGAAGCCAAGATAATAAATCTTTGATCTGTGGGAATTAGATAATACAGCATTCTCCTTTTGTCCCTAGAAAATACACACAACCCCATGAAGAGTGAGAGAGAGAGAGTGAGCTGTATTTTAAATGCAAATTTTTGCTAATGTCTGCTCCTTACCTTGCCTCCTTTGATCCGGTGGGGTTGCTCTTATGGAGCTCCATTGTTCCACGCCCTCATTTAAAAAACAATTTTGTTCAAGTTTTGCCAAGATGGCACAATTTGGATTTTTCTGCCTTGCCGTCTACTTTGTTCAGCTAGGCCCCTCTAGATGTCCCCAGACGAGGGAAAGGGGGTGGGGGTGCAATTGGGGGGGTTGGGGGCATGTTCACGGTGTGCCATGGAGCGGTCTCTGTTGAAGCCATTAACCTTTTCCGACATTTAACACAATGGATTCACAGTCTCCGAGAAAACCTTACATCTAGCTGAATCTTCACTTTGCTTGAGAGTCTGCTCCACTGCTCAGAGTCAGAGCAAGGTGCTCAGACTCAAAGCAGGAATATGCTCAGTCTAGCAAAGAAGTTAATTGATTGACAAAGGACAGGCAGTATAAACCACATGAAGTGTACTCTTATGCATGTTTCATTTGTTAATTAGGATGATACATATGCCAAATGGATATTGTGTATGAGGATTTTTAAGAAGGCATCCTAAAATAGCACAATTGTGATGTGAATTCTATTATGAGTTTTTGATGTCAAAGGGGCATACGTGGACCTTAGCAATCAGCTTTTCCACCACTTTGCTAAAGGTCACAGCAGCCCACTGTCTTTTAAATGTTATTTATGTCTCCATAATGCAGAAAAATACTTGTTGGGTTTGCGTATTTGCATATTGTGGGAAGTGAAACCTCATACAGCCAGGAAGTAAAGATCATATCAGCCAGACACAAGAAAATTTCCAATATATGGTTGAATCAGTATGAAAAAATGCAATGAACCGTGATTGTCAGATTGGACTATAATGCCACTTTTTTTTTCAAACTTTTATTTTAATGAATGCCTTCCTGTTGTTTATAAACGTGGTAACTAGCAAGCAGGCCATGTAATTACTTTGCCATCTATGTGTTTTTAGACAACCATAACAGCAGATAAAATTTTCAGTTATGACATAAGATCATTTTGTTCACATACTGACCCTGATTGCTGAGAATATAGCTGCTTATAGATGGTTTTGCTTTCGTTTTAAACATCTAAAGAACAACTCACTGAGTATTTCCCTCTCAAAAGTTTGCAATACTAGACACCCACTAACACTACTGTGGATAGTTGTGTTTTTGCATTGAAAAAAAAGAATATTTTAATCATATTATTGCATTTTTTCATTCTCAAGGTTGATAGACCAGAATGGTGCTCAAATATAAATGCCATTGTGTAATATGCATGTAAATAACCTAACATTAATCAGACGTCTTTATCGAGCTGGGATGGAACACCCATTTAACTCACACATTGTCTTGTCTATAGAAAGCAACAGTAAGCACCTACAATTTCCCCACAACAGATACGTTGTTGTACCCCCCCCTTTCTTTTGGTGAAAATGAAGGCTGGAAAGAGGAGAGTGGAGGCTTCTGGGAGAGAATGAAAGGAAAGGATTGTGATACCGCAGCTCGACCCTGTAATTTAATATAATTAGGGAGAAAATGCTTGCTTGCAGAAGCAGAGTGGAACTGCGAGCATCAGCAGCTTTCAGCGAGCGCACCGGAGCTCAAATTGATTCTCTCCCACCCCACCCCCCAACCCCTCTCCCCCCAAAACATTGAGGAATTCGGTTGTTAACCTCCTGGTGTAAGAACGTCCACTTGTGTCTTGTCGCTTATGTAGAGGGCACTGGTCATATTTCCAGTGTAAGTACTCATAAATTACCACTGAGAGAGAATGGCTAGGTTTCATGTTCAGTGGTATTGCTGTCAGGCTAATCATTTACACAGTAATGTAGCAAGATCTCCAATAAAGAGCCACTAAATTAAGTTAGATCACCTGTACTTCATTGTAATCCAGTCTGCCTAAATGAATATATCAGGTTGATATTAACTGGGCATCACAAAGACCTCCATTTAGTCTGTTTGAACACCTCTGACAGTGTGCATGCAATATGTGCAGCAGAATGGCAAATTAAATGACAAGACGGCAATCACGATGATGGTTTGTTAGCCGGCCTGAGATCAAATCTGCAATAGAGCCGAGTGGTAACCAAAAGGACGAACCCTTTAAAAAGCAGTGGTTTCTCGGCAACGGGAATGATCAATCACCCAGCTGACTCTGGCTGTGCATTGATTGCGGCTTGAAGTGCCAAGCCCAAAACAGAATTCTGATGTTCGCTTTGTTTTTTTTTTGATGCAGCTTTTTTTGAACCTGTGTCATTACCGTGGCCCTGCCAACAAAGTGTTTGCTCCCATTTTCAACAGAGCAGGTGGCAACTCAAAAAACCATGGCCGGTGCCTAATTAGCGATCTGTTACGGAAACGCAGCTGGCCCAGTAAGTCATAGGTTGCAGTCCTTGGCTGGAGGCTAAACGTCAGGGGTGAGTGGTTTTGAGACATCGAGTGGGAGAGAGAGAGTCAGAGGCAGAGACAGGCCGCCAGCCTGATGTCTGGGACTATCTCATCCAGGCATCTCCACATCGACCAAGACAGAAGGTCAAAAGGGAAATCAACGGACAAAGGGGTTAGCATCACATGACAGACAGGGGGAAGGAAATATACCATGCATCATGCTCTATTGAATGATAAGATGATGGGTGGGTCATTCACCCAGAGGTGCAAGGCTACTTAACCCTCTTACCTGAGGTGTTCATGGTCCATGTAAGGGTCATACTAGGCCTGGGAGTTCCTATGTTTAACTGTAAAAGGTGCTACTTTCATTGAAGCACTTAATTAGTTTTCATTTTTTAATTTTATTTTTAATGCATAGAGGCAAACAATGCCATTTTTATTCATAAACATTTGTTAAAATTCTTGACAGGCAATAGACATGTGATTCATATTGTATGTTAAACAAAGATGTAACAGCAAAGATTGCATATGAATGTAATGCAGACAATTTACTCCACAATTTATTGTTTGTTTATCAGATCCAAATATTTATATGGCCTGATTTGAGGAAAGCAATCTATATGGCACAAGCTTAATATGCCATCTAATGAGGATTTACAGTATAAAAACGTACTTTATCAGAATAATAATAAAAATAATAATAATAATAATCATTATCATTTCTGTGTTGGGTCTCCATCAGGTCAGAATAGCAGGTCCTTTAACAATGGACTCATCAGAATTCAGAATGGGGACTATATGTATAAGGGCGAACACTATCTTCCCTTCAGATCTCCCCGGTTACAAGCCGCCTGGGTTCAGGGGTCACGGTGTAATTGAAACTGGTCAGGGCTTGCTGAGAATAGGGCTTACATCAACCGCTGGGACCGTGACAGCTGGTCTCTGCTCTCTCTCTCTCTCTCTCTCTCTCTCCCTCTCACTATCTCCACTTGCGACGGTGAACCCTCTCCTATCATACACTGAGATCGCAGCACACAAGCCTTTCCATACACGCTTGGACGCTGCGGCACTCTCCATGCAGCCCGATCGATTTTTTTTTACATTTACAACATTACAACCTTTCTGTTTGCACACCATACTGCGCAATTGTCTTGGGGGAAGATGGCATGGGGGGGTCGTCTTATGGGAATAGGGGGAAAGGAGTGCAGCAGGACTGAAGTGTTTTTAACCCACATGACAGTGCAGTCGCAGTCAATGCTTGACTTGGTGATGCAGCGAGCCTGTTTCCTTCCATCTTTGTCATTAAGCGTGAATGCAGAGAGCCCGCCTGCGTAATTAGGGGGCCTGACCGCACCGCAAAATGGTGCGTCGCCTGCGTTATGCCTGGTGCCAATTCACATTAGTATTCAGGGGTGTCGCAAATGGTTTCGATTGCATTTCTTTTGCATTCGGAGGCAAGAGATCAAATCATTCTGGGGGTGGCTGGCTGGCTGGCTTCGCCCTGCTGAATCACTCATTTCAAATCATTGCAAGACAGGATGAAATGGGGTTTGATTGAACAACCCAGTGATGGCGGGTTTTGACATTATCTGCCCCCATAGATGAGACTCAAATCCTGTCATGTGAAGGCTCATAAATAAACATCAGTGCGAAGAAATGATTAAGCTAAATGAATCATTTAAATGACACTGCAATGCATCTCTGGACTGCCTGAGTGAAATTATCATCTGCAAGGTTTTCTTTTTTCTTCCACAGTATGCTCTTGAGGTGTGACAGGGGTGAAAGTTCACAGCGATGCCAAGGCATACCGTCTCCCAATCGATATCTGTTCACTGCCCCGGAACTGGTACTGTCTGACATGTGACTCGAGCGTTAAAGAAGTTTTCCCTCGGTGTGGATTTTTGACAAGGGCAGGTCTCACCAGCTGGGGGTGGGGGGTCTTCCTGTGTACACTCCTGAGGTATTTGACGTGAAAGACAGCCGACCAGTATTCATTTATGCCCTCTCTTCTTGTCTAACCGGCCTGTCAGTTTGCGCTGGAGCCTGAGTTGATGGAGAGGAACAGGTTAAATAAATGAGGGATTGTGTTTAGGTTAAATGCTGCCTTTGTGCCGTAATGATTGGGGAGTCTGGCACGGAACAGATGGGCTACCTCCATGTCTCATTGTGTCTGGGTCCTTCTTTTTTTCATTTTGGCTGAACTAATAGGCCAGATGGTGGCAAAGAGGAAAGGCCAACAAGTGAAGCTCGGCATATGGGGAGCCTGTTTAAAACGGGACCCTGCTGGGGAGGGGGTTGGGGATAGGGTGTGTGATACAATAGAAGGTAATTAAGGACAGGACTTGACATTACTGAAAAAAGGTGTAAGCCTTTGTCCATTGCAAAATATTTCCTCGAAAATAACCCCTGAACCCGAAACCCCCTTTCACCACCCTACATTCAGATCTAATGGTTGGGTGCTTGGCGGTAAAGGGCGATGATGATGGATTATCCGAATGTGGTTTTGGTTTCCAAGGTACGCCGCGCGCATATGCATTTGCAGGATGATGTGGGAAGTGCTGTCATGTTAAGTTATTGTCACTGAGTGTGGTGAAGGCAAACATTTCACCGAATGGAGATCTATAACACGCAGAACAGCAGTGACTCATGGATAATCCGGGTTAGTATTACAGAGCGCAAAAGCTTCACAGAACATAGACAGACAGTTTTGATCCAGTATTTACTCTTTTAATGTAATGCACATGGAAGCGTACTCTTGGTCTTAAGGGGAAGAAAACGGGCCTAATGGAGGCGATAGGGGAATTTGGGCGGTCTCTCGATTTGCAGTGAATGCTGCGGATGTAATGGGAATTAACGACAGAGCAGCAGGCCATCCACCAGTTTACTTCTGGGAGCTAACTGTCATGGTGTAGGGTGCAGTCAAAGGTGGGGGTGGTGAGTGTCCGTGACGCGTTAGGAAGATGAATGAGTGTTTTGCCATATTGAACCTAGGGTTAAGCCCCCGAACCGCTTGCTCTCATGCTGTTCTTGATGTATCTCTTCCAACAGTTTCAGCATTTAGAATGCACACGGCCTCCATCCAGAGCTGCTGCCCTCCCCTCTCCCTTGTCCCTGTGTATGCACTCCCTCTGCTCGTCACCAGCCAGAAGCTTGACCTTCATTTCAAATGCGTCCGCATATCCAAATGATCTATTGCCACAAACCGGTCGGAGTGACACCCTTAAACGTATTTTGTTTTGAACAGGGTGAGGACACCTCAGAGAGTTGTAATTGATGTCTGAGCCGTATCACTGCAATTTCCCCTCTCTCTGATGTAATGTAAGATGGAATATCTAATTTTTTTTTAGAGGTCAGCTTTGATTGTAGCCAGCCAGCCTTTTTTTGTCCCCAGGATTATATTTTTTTGTGCCCGGTTGGGGCCAGATCCATGCTTAAAATCCTGTTTTAATATCTGTGCAGAGTGATAAGGAAGGCCCCCTTAAGTGTGTCCAGTCCAATTCGCCCAACCAGGTGGGACTTTTGTGTCCTACTGGCAGTGGTGGTACAGTTATCTCCCCGTCACACAACCCTCTTTTGCGGCGACTGCTTTACCAGGATCCTGTAAGCCATTTTCAACGCCACGGAGTTATCATTAGGTGTTAGTCCAGTTTATTTACCGGAAAATTAATTCCGTAATGGTTGCCAAGTAGATAGGTGACTTAGCCCGCCTCTTGATGCGAAATATTTATCACAGGCAGTTTGTCATTCTGGACCAGTGGTTGGTGACCCATAGCAAAATTATGAACAGTTACGGGATCCAATAAAACATCAAATGACTATGCGTGCATGTACGTGCAGAAAAAGAAGAATGGCTCTTATTAAGTATATTTTTTGTAGTTCTATAGAAAGAGACTCAGAGAGAGATAGACTGGTCCAAATAGCTCTATAAAACTAACCTCTGTTGGTGAATGAAGAGATTTGTGATCCTACAGAATGAGACAGAAAAACTGGCTTTTAGATTTGGAAGTTACTCATCATGACTTTTTTTTTCTTTGTTGACAAAGATCCTCCCTGCATAATCCAAGTCCTTGGTGTCTAAATATCATGTATACTGTGAATATTCCAAAACATAGTTAATAAGGCTTGTGCAAGTGCCAGACTCCCCCACATAATCAAGTCTGCTTTCCATTATCAAATCAAGCATCTTATTTTTAAAACTTTCCATGGAGAGCTCGTTTTTCTATTTGCAATTTTGAGCAAGTCCATTCACTTGATTAAGGAAGCCATGAATGCGTGAAAGATGAATGTTGAATAGAGTGATGATATTAATATCAGAATCATTATTTTTTCAGGAAGAAAGAGCTATCGTTGACTTCTCCTCTTACCTCTGAAATATTTATTTCCCTATGTTGTTTACCAGATAAGTGGTCGCAGTGGGTTGTATGTTATTCTCTCACTGCTTTTGCTTGGTCCCAAATGAAGCCATCTCCTTTTTTTGTCTCATGCTCTTTGGCTTGCTGCAAGCTGAGTCTTCCTTTGTTGTGAGAGCCACTGAGCTGGAAGGGGTGTTTTCTTGTGGGAGGTGTGGGGGGGAACAGGAGGGTGGTGTAGGGGGGGGGTTTTGTGGAGGGATGTTTGGGGTGGGTGGGGGGGTGTTTCTGTATGATTTACCACTACCGAAACACCAGCTGTCCCCCTGTGTCTGTCTCTCTGAAGCCCCCACCACCCCACCCCCATCCCTACCAATACCCCCCCCCACCCCCCCCCCCTCCAAGCCTGGTCAGGAAAAGACTGCTGGATATGTCACTCTCAAACAAGAGCCGCTACAAAGTCACATGGAAATGGCTGCTTTTATCTTCCTCTCCGCATGACACGGAAGGTGCTACCAGGGTTTTGTTTGTTTGTTTTGTGCCATGTTGGTTTTTAAAACAACTGTTTGTATTAATAATGTGTTTTTTTTGTCAAATATAACCTCACAATCCAATCTCAGAATCACCAAACTACAATACACCATTAATTTTTATTAAGAATCTGAGAATAAAAAGAGCAAGTGTTTCTTTAATTATGTGTTTTTTAAATCTGTTTAATCGGATTTATAGTTTTACATGATATACCACAACCCAACGTCATTTCTTTTTGTTTCAGTAAATCTTCTTTTTGTTAACCAGTGTAGCTTTTGCCCAGAGCCTCTGGAGTGTATCATCCATGCACATACCTCTGAGAAGTAAGAGAACAGGCCCCCTGATCAGACCTGAGACAGACTCACCTTTGCTTGAAGCCAGGATGTCAGTTTTGACCCAAGGTGTACCATTGGGCCCGAGGTGAGAATTGCACCTTGGGGGATTGCCGTGTGAGCCAATTGTGAGCGTGTGTGATGAGGTCGGGGTTGAGACAACTGGAATCTGCCCCACGTTGACTCGCCCTCAGGGTTGGACAGTGTCGTCTGTGAATAGCCTCTGTGGCCAGCTGTGTTAAGCTGCTCTTAACTTGAGTCGCTTGGAAAGGGTTTCTGTGGGCCACATTTTGGTGGACTGCCATAGCCAGATGTCTTTAAACCCTTAGATGAGTTGCCATAGACATTTAAAATACTACAGAATCTGGAGATCACTATGTAAATGTAAGATATGTAAATATTTCTAAATTTATTGAAGATTTTGTCAACCTTAGTAACGTTAAAATAGTTCACATGTTAATTAGACCTTTTGGTATTACTTCAGGGCACCATACGTTAATCGACAAAGTGCAGACTTCTAGTAATGTAGCAAATTAAATTAATTAGGCATTAATATAGAGGTATTTTAAACTTTTTCTAAAGTAATGTGGATCTTCAGGTCTTTGTAACATTTTTAAAATACAATTGATTGAATTGTTGATATTTTCAGTGATTGTTGTTCAGATGACTGTTGTAGTTTTCAAATCTGTGATTTTGGGGGTGCACTATTCGGCTGGACCAGCTTAAACCCCAGTAGTTGGTACAGTGATGTCACCCACAGCCTGGGATCTAAAACCGACTGTGACTGAGTCAACCATGAATGGGAGTCCCATGTGGTGGTACACAATTAGCTCTCAAAGGAAGGCCCTCACTCATCAGCGTATGGTCAGCCCCGCTGCACAACACTGACTCCTCTGGTTGGTAATGGGACTGCAGCCTGCTTGCAGTCAGCATGTGCCAGCTGCCTATAGGATAAAGACTAAAGACCACCCCCCCCATCCCTCCCAAATGCAATGAATGCACAGCCCAGCTAATAGCTTGAAGAGTGAAAAGAGGCAGCAGCTGGGAAAATACACACACACACACACACACACACACACACACACACACACACACACACACACACACACACACACAAACATTCCATACTGGCCATAAGTAAAAAGGGGAAAGATCAGTACAGTAAATTGGAGCTGATTTTTTTTGTGTAATATATTACACCAAACAGCCTCATTAAGACTTTGTAAGGCACTATCATACAGTGCCTTGAGTTGTGTAGCGATGCTATTGAATATCTGTTTGGATAGTTATGTACGTTATAATGTAGAGTGAATGCATTACAGTTGTAAGCTGAAACGTAGTCCTGAGAGAGGTAACGGTGAGATGCACTGTGTAAATCAGATTGTAAGTCACATTGCTCAGCTGTAATTTATGTTTCTTTTAGTCTTACAATTCAGCACTGCCCCCGCAAATGGTCTTTCGCCTCTGTGCTTTCCAAGAACTGTCTGAGTCATTCTAGATCTGATAGCATAAATGCTGTTTTATTTATTTTGTGATTAATTTCCTTTTGTTCAGGAAAAGAAAAAAATGAAGCACAGCATGTTCCAGTCAATGTCAAAAACTCACTGACCGCACTGTGGGCTGAGAAGAAACCGCAACCCAGATCTTACAGTGTGTTTTGAATATGTCCTGTGCTTCCAGAAAATGCAGTTTCTTTGAAGGCCATTTGATTGGTAGATTATACTGGTATAGATGCTGGTGGTCCTTAGATGAAGGCCTACCTCTTGCCAACTGAGCTTCTTCCTGGAGGATGAAAATTAGGTGCAATATTAGGCGATGAAAAATAGCGATGTCAGCTACATTTCCCCGTATGGTCATCAGTACTTCCATAGTGCTTTAATTGTTCAGTAGTACTTTTGCCTCTGGAAATGCTCAAATGTCATCAAACCTTTCATTTTCATTACGTTTTCCAATCATAATTCTATATTAATGCGCTTGCCAGTCTCCTGTATTCAGGAACTTAAAGGTCATAGTATTTGTGTCTGAGATTTCACTGCACTTTGAAAAAAAGAGTTTGAAACTGTGTAGGTCAAGTGAGTGCCCTGTACACACAGGATAAGCAAAAGCTAAATAAAGATCTTTGTACGTGCAGAGAAATGCAAGCTCAGGGCAGTAAGTGATATTGTACTCCTGTAGACACCAACATGTCTCCCTGTCCTTGTAACTACAAGTGCTTTGAAGAGCGATTGCTGATATTGTACTGTGGATCAAAGATGTTAAGTAAAATAGATGAAGGCACTCTAATCCACTTCTCATTCTTTGCATATTAATGCCTTGGAACTATACCATAATTCAATGTCAATACAAAAAGTGCATGAGTTAAACTTAACCTCTCATTAGCCGTTATAAATTTGCTGGTGTAATGAAAGTTGTATGCAAAGCCCCTCGCTCAGCAGTAGAGCTTAAATAGACAGTGAATTGGGCTGAGCTAAGTTAGACCATCACCTGTGCCACTGAAAACAGCGAATAATGTTTGTACGGGGTTCCACTTAAGGCTGCACAGATGTCAAATGACTGTTTTGGTACTAGAGAAATGCTTGAAGAATGTGGGGGCAGTGTTTGGAATGTCTTGCTATGGGTTTTTCCAGAGGGTATAGAAGGGGGATGGGGGATGGGGGAGTTAAATGAAATTTTGAACCCTGTTCATTCTGCTTCCCATATGCTACAACTTTTTTGAGCTAAGATTGCAGATTTTACATGAATAAAACAATCGCCTTAGGCTCCAGTAATGGCATCTGAGCCCACAACAGAATGCTGCAGTCACTTTAAATTTCCACCAGCTCCACTTGGGTTTTAAAAACCATCACAGTCCTTTGTTGACATTTTTAATATGAATATATAATTAGGAACAAAAAAAATGACTGGGATCCAATCAAATGTACCTAGTCTTTTTAACAGTGTATGGCATTCAGTCAGAATAGACTTTACCATCCAATGGAAGTTAATTACAATGTATTGGAGGCAAGCAAACATGTCATTGGAATGCCATGAATGGCCTATACCCTTAACTAAGTGACTAATTTTATTTGATTGTGCCCTGGCCATTGCCATTCTATTTGTGTGCTTCAGTTTTGGCCATTGACGAAAGAGGATATCAATTGTTTTTTGTTGATATCTCTTGTCGCCATCCAAAACGAAGCAACATTGTGGTGTGGGATGTTACAAAATATTTTTTTTTCTGGAGGTAGAAACGTTTCTTTTTAATCATATGGTGAAACCCTTGACAGAACCTGAAACAAACAAAGTTAATTCTGCCTCTTGTCTCGGTGCTCTTGCAGAAGTATAAACTGGAAACATGTTTTCACTTTATGCTCATTTTCAACATAAGAGCAAAAAAAGACTTGAGGGTAATGTGTATTTACTCTGTAGAGTGTGCATTTATTCTGATGTGCTCCAAATATTAAATCCACTGTTGTGGGATATCAAAAGCAGCAGAAAAACTGCAGACAGAAAATCGAAGCTGTGGCCGGAAAACAAGCGCATGACTAACTTTTAAAAACATCGGGACAGGATTTAATTTGTCACATCCACCCCGTCCTTCTCTGCTCTTTCCCAGGGCTCAGGGTCCGTGGCAAAGATCAGACTTCCTGCATTCGTCACATGACCATGTCACAGTGTCACTCCTAGGGTTGGACTTGCTGTGAACCAGACTATTGTGTGTGTAATCTAAATCCTGTGACTAGTGCAGTAGCTAACACCTTCTGGTGTGCCCCTCCTTTGAACCCTAAGTGTAGGTCCATTGCGTGAAAGAGTGCAAGTAATTGACTTTAAACTTCTAAAGCCACCATACATAGAGCACTGCCCACACTTTGTATCACAGGGGACTTAAGTCCCTCCTCATCTTTCCTGATCCTTTCTTGAACCCTGTAATCTTTTAATGTCCGCGAGCTTATCGGCCTTGGCGAATTGGACTCTGCACTGAAGACCTTTGGTTGAGTGGCGCGTGCCATTGCTATAGGAGAGGGGGCAGGAGGGGAGGTTGGGGGTGTGGGTGAGGTTTGGTGGGGTTGGGGTTAGGGACTTAGGCATGAGGGGAATTGCCCCCCAAGTCGATTCCGTCCCTGAGTATAGAAGCCACTTTGCTTGTCTTTTGGAGTCAGCAGCCAGAGTCGGGGAAGGAGTAGTAGAGAAACGGGTCACCTGATGGCTTGGATTGGCACCTCACTTATTAGACAAGCCAATGTAGCTCTTCACCCGGCAACGTTTCGTCAGACACTGTAAAACCTTTTCACCTTTGTCATTTGAACACTGCCGCCCCCCCCCAAAACCTCAACCACCACTCCCCCCCCACCTGTGAAAATACCTCAGCGTGCTGGAACCTAAGATAGAATGTGAAAGATGAAACCGGCCTGGCATCTCAGGTCTTCTTGGAAATCTTAGCTCCCATGGGCCACGGCTGGCTCTTGTGCCGATACCATGGTAATTGCGGGCTCTGAACGCCGTAGCAGTCTCTGTGCTCCCAGCTGGCAAGGGGCATTTTTTTCTCAGGGCTCATACCACAGGATACTATATCAGCACTCAATTTTGCGGAGCATTCTACAGAAGCTCTCTCTCAAATTCTTTAGTTGTTAACCCTTACTGTCTATTATTAACATTCAAAATTGTCTGAATTCTGTTAAGCCATTTCTCTCTAGCTTATACTTGAAGTCCTAATATATTGCTTTTATTATCTGCATAATGGAGACAACAGCCTATAAGTTTTTCACGCTGGGGTTTTCACAGTTAGACTGTGATTAACAGGCAAGCTGTAGTGCAGTGCGTACCCACAAATCACCATGAGGCATGTTCAAACTCTGCAGTACATGTTGGAAGGAGTCGAGTTTCCTTTTGACCTGACAGCAGTTCTTTTAATTGTTCCCATGTTAAGCTACTAATCTCTGCTGGTTGTGCAACTGTATTCCCTGCCTGTGGTGCTTTTGCCTGGAGGACCACTGCTATTAGTGACCACACGCTTGCCTGTGGTAGATTTTCATCTGGCCAGTGAAGGGCTGAGGGTGGGTGGAGAGGCCTCCCTCCTGTGTGTTTTGTGGTTAGATTTATGTACTTCTGTGAGGACCCTCCCACCCAAGCACGGGATTCACAAACACGAAAGAAGTGAGGGAGATTTTTGCCAGATGTGACAGCGTTGTGAGCCTTGTTGATTATGTGAAAATAATCGGGAGGTTTACGGCCACATGTACAAAACTATCTATTTAATCATTTTTGTGTTTAATCTTATGGCGTCTCAGATGTTCAAGCCAATTAATTACATAATTGAGTCACATTTATTTCCATTTGTAATGATGCCCTGGGTTAACTGTGGGTCCTAGGGGCTGTGCGGCTGCCAGAACCAGCTTGTTCTTGATAAACTGGACAGGCGATTGATGGAGAGGCCATTATCTTGAGCTGAGCTGCAACACATTCCAAAACTACAGAAGATGTGGTGGAAAAATAATAAATAAATGAGAGGCTAACGTGAGGCCAGGATATCTTGTCCTGCTCAGTCGGTGGTGCCATTAGGGGTTGGGGTGGGGGTGGGGGGTGAAGGGAAGGGAAGGGGGGAGTCTGTGGCATATTGACTTTCACTAGGTCTCACTTCAAGCGCAATTGAGTTTGTCAGTGAAATGCGATCTGGTCCATCAGCTGTCACCCGGAGATGCTCTTGTCATGGCTGCTGCGATGTCAGCGGGCCCGGATCTCTTTTCAGTTAAGCTTTTTCCTCTGAACGCCCATTGAAAAGCCAGTAATTAATAGTGCTAGACACAAAGGCCTCTCTGCTTACATCTTGATTAAAGGAAGGGGGGTAAAAACGGCTTCAGGTGGGTTCTCTTACCCAAATGAAAGGTACGGGTCAAACAAGGTAGCCGATTCGCTGGTCGTCGGGATGTTTTAGCTACAGCGGCTGTCACAGGATGTACTTAATGGCAAAGTTCAGTGCTATGTGACTTCTGAAAGCAAAATACATTTGGAGGTTCAATGTATTACAGTTAACTATGTTCAGGTGGTGCTATGCGAATGCTCAATTTGTCATTTTAGATGCAATACATCAACTTTTAGCTTTGGTTCGTGACCTCTCATCACCAAGCAAGTGCGGTGGTAGAGCTACATTTTGACAGGATTTTGTGGGCCAGTAAATTCAGTACCGAATAAGCAAGAAGTTTCACACTGTATCGACCTGTTCGGATGTGAAAAAGATGCTACTGATAGCTACTGCACTACAGCCTGTTGCCCTTCCAAAATCAGTCGGAGCCATATAAAAGGGCTCTTTATTCCATTCACTGTGCTCTCCACAAACAGAGCCTGCCCAGTACAACATTATCAAACTGAAATCTTGTCTCTTTTTATCAGCCGTTCCAATAAAAAGCTTATTTTGCATGAATACCGCAAGCTGGATGGGATGGTCTTGAAAGCCTCTTGAAAATGGTCCAGTCCCTCTGAGCAGTAAATCGATATGTAATCTAGCCACATCTTTGGATATTAAATCATGCAAACCAATTAAGATCGTTTGGCAAAGTAGATGTTAGCCCCAAGGTCCAAAGATTTACGTTTGTAAGATGTTTCTGGTTGTTGATTTTAGATGAATGTGTTGCCCTGTGTGTAAGTTCTGATTAGATTTTCTGATGTGCAAAATACAAAGAGCAAAGAGCGCAAATAGAAGCAGATTATGTCATTCCTGTATAGGAGGAACTCCTTTAGGAAAATAAACGAGGAAGCTGATGATGTCACAGACATGTTGAAGATCCTTTCTTTATGGGAGGGTAATCTCTGTGAGCTCATGTGACTTCTGCAACCAGGGGCTCCTGCCGTACTCCAGGGTGAAAAGCACAGGCCAAAACGGTCACAGAAGGCATCGAGGCAAAGCCGCATGTGTGAGGCTTCTGATGGGGGAGTGTGGGCCGACTAGCGGTAATGGAGATGGAGTGGGGGGGAGGCCAAAAGGATCTTGTGTCCGGCAGTTCCTCTGACCACACACACGTTCTTCGACATGAGTTTGTGTGTGGGGGGCTGGAGGGCCTATTACCCGCCTCTCTGTTTTGTGGGGTTTTGGGGGTGTAGCGGGGTAGCGGGTCTGGACTAACGGCTCGGCACGTCTTTTTGCAAATCCTGGAATAGCAAATAGCCGGATTGGATTAGTGGAAGTTTTTTTTTGTATCTTTTTTTTCGCTCCTTCTCTTTTCTCTTCTGTCGTGCTTTGCGCATTTCAGACTGTGTGGAATGCTTCTTTGCTGTGACCTTTCACCCACACTGTGGTGAATGTGGCCTGGCCTATTCCATGATGGGGGAGAGGGGGAAGGGAGGAGTGTGGAGCGAGGAGGGAGTGGGAGAACGGGGGAAGGGGTGTTGCAGTCATGTGCCCAGGTGAAAACAAATGCTGGCGGTTGAACTTAAAACCAGGAATGGAGAGTGAGGTCCAAACTCGTACAGTTCTTTTGGGAAAAAAGGATTGTTTAAAATTGAATAGATACAGTTCAATTACTTAACATAATGGTACATTAGACAATAACTGTGCTATTTTTCTTTAGAATTCCATGTTTTTTCCTATTTTTGTTAAATACATTATTAATTATAACCTTTTCATTCTGCCTTGCATGTCTCATTGGTTGTTATAATAAGATTGTCATAATAAGAAGTAATTAATCATTATTAGCAGAATATTATGATTTGATTAACTGGGGAATCTGAGGCCTTAAATTCAGATTTTCAAGTAAATATGTGGTAGAACTGCCACAAACATGTGACCTAAAGCAGTGGATCACAGTGTGGGGTCTGTTATACAAAGGCCGTGTTGTAGTTACTTTCCTTAGACCTGTTGTAGTAATCTTAATTGCTGAGGGAAATAAAAACATGGGGGAGTAAAACTGAAATCATGGCCTCTCATGTCACAGATTGTTAGATATTGGGTTACAGTTTTATCTCAACAGTTTGAAATGAATTCATATGACCGAACATACGACCAAAGTTTGAAGGATTTGTGTGTTTTGGGAATAAACTCACAAATAACTAGGTATGAACTTCAGACTCCAATGATATCTGGGACAGAATTATATGCATGTTTTAGCAAAAAATAATGTAAAAAATAAATGTTTTTTTTTCATATCACATAGTATTTTGTTAAGGGGTTGTTAAGTGACTGAATCCAAGCCAAATCAGTGTTTTCACTCTCCCACTGGAAATGAATAAGTCATGCAGTTCAATAAGCCAGAGGTTAGCTTACGCATCGGCTAAACACTTGAACGGGTGAAGAGGAGGGCGGCAGTGGACACAGAGTAAGGGGAGCGGTGGGGTCGCCCTGCAGAGCTGCTCTTTCTACTGCCGTGACCTTTTGGGGGCAGCTGCACGCGTCAGCTGATGCTCAGGGTGTGTTGGAGTGACCAACAAAATGGCCGTTTGACGTTGGCTGGGTCTGACTCACTGACCTCCCCCAGTCCCAGCTACTATTGACATGACACATAAGACTGTAACAAAGCAAGGACACAAATACCAACCTGCCTCTAAAGCTACGTAAATACAACGAACGAACTGTGCACATTGGCACATTCATATATTATACATCTCCTTTTTTACTACATGCATATTGTGCACAACTGACATTACACAATTTGTGTGTGTGTGTGTATGTGTGTGCGCACCCCTGTGTATGTGTGCACACGTATGTACGTGCGTGAGTGTGTGTGTGTGTGTGTGTGTGAATGTGTGTGAGTATATACTTATATATAAATATTAGAAATATAACCTTTATGTGTCTATATATTGTTCTGAGCACAGTGTGTTGGCCTATAAAGTCAGTGGCATGTTCTCCTGGGTTGTTAACGGCAGTGAAACTCATAGAGTAATTTGTTTTGTATTGAGCCAGCATCCCTGGGAAGGCTGCTGTCCTGTGCTTAGGTGCTTCACACAGCTCCAGTCCTCTTGGGTTCCCTCCCTGTGCTGAGAGATCGATATGGAGTAAAAACCAGCTGCCCGGGAACTGAGCACCCCCACCCCTCCTCTCCCCTCTCCACCTCACATACACCCCACCCCCCCAACAACCCACACCCCCCCGGCCTCCTCCCCCCACACAAAGGAACCATTATTTAGTCACTCGAGGATGGTAGCCAAGCAATCCTTTTCATTAGCTTAAGCCATTATGTCCCGATTCCCCACATTCTTCCTGTTTTGGTTGGAGGAGCCAGTCATCAAAATGGGTTCTCTCTGTGCACCCTGTTTAGGATGTGGTTGTAGGCTTGTGTGTGTGTGTGTGTGTGTGTGTGTGTGTGTCTGTGTGCATGTGTGTGTGTGTGCATATTTGGACACGTGCATGTGCATGCATGTTTTTAAAGGCTCTGTGATGAAGTCATTTTTTTTTTAGTTTTATCAGTGAAAATCCACCATACAGTGGTGTAATTGCCATGCGATTTCTGCCGATGAGAGTAGCTGTGGAAAGGTTTATTATATTTCTGGGTCATGTATTGTTAGTATAATTCCAGAGATGGTTGGGCTCTATACTTCCTATCCTCCCTTATCTATTCTGCTCTGGTGACTGCGTGTTTTAATCTCAGAAGCATGCTTTCACAAGATATGTATTAAAAATTCTTTGTATGATATCAGGGCAGAGTAGAAAAGAGATTAAGTATTTTATGAATGTAGTTATGAGTGAATTTAGGACTTTGAGACTGATTTTGGTAGAAAAGTAGATAACTCACTGTCCTGAATATAGCATTAGTCCGTACAATTCCACGTTCTAGACAATACAGATTTGAAAGCATATTTTAACTTTCTCCCACCTTTTCAGGTTTGTTATATTTCCTTTATAAAAAACATCAGTGTGTCCCATGGTAAGGTGAGTCAGTGGCTGTGAGCACTTTTAGTGACTGACTAATATTGACTGTGATTGCGTCATGAGCTAAATATAAACAGCGCAGTAACAAGCGCAAGATACAATTTATACCGAGGACAAGATGTTCAGACAAAACAGTTTGTCCTGTGATGCAGGTCACTGTGAGTTTTATAGACCGAACATTAGAAGCCCATGGGTGCATTCGCTTGGGCTTAAATATTTAATATCCCCCTAATTCAAACCTCTGCCCCCCCGCCCCCAACACCACTCCCATTGCATAAAAGGGAATGTTGTGCCATTCACAAACTGTATCATGACCACAGAGTCTAGTTCTTGCTCCTAGATACCTGAGTGTTTCTTTAATGGCCTGAATGGTGAAACCACTGGAAAAGCAGTGGACAGGGATCTGCCACAACAACGCGTCAGTAAACACTATGAAACCTGGGCCCAGTGGAGCTGGTGGAGGTGTTCTGTTTCCTTTAAAGGAATGATGGTTATAGCAGGGCTTGTGCAGGAATACTCACTATTGCAAGGTTACATAATGGTACTAACAGGGCTTCTCTCAGCCAGTCGTTTAGCCCCAACCAATTCTGCAGTCATCAAGCTATCTTTAGAGGGTAGATGGTTTTGTGTGATATTTAAGTGAGGTTCCCTCTGTTTTCAGGATACGTTTATGTAAAGTACAATAACCAGTGACAGACCAGTGGTTGACTCTTTGATGACAAGTCAAATGGAAATCAAATGACAGAGATTAAGTCTGGATAAATAAGAAAGAGGGAAAATCATTTCACTTTAAAAAAAATAGAATTTTAAACCTCCAATGAGCTGTTGCTGAGAGTCATTGGTAACTTCAAATCAAATTACAATCACACTCATTGAGTGGGTAGAGGTCCTAGTCTAGGGATCATTGAAGAATAACAGGAAGTGAATATAAATATAATTTTGCTACAAATCTGAGAATTTCCAATCCATATACCATCACAAAAATAACTTAAAATGTACTTTTGAAGATCTGGTTCCACATATTATTGAAGATGTGTCTGTTTTTACTAAAACTTTGGAAGTATTATGATGGAAAAGAGCCAGCAAGCAAGAATGCAAAGGACAGCAATCACCCTTGTCACCGAGAAGCTTTGAATAAGCACACACAACTTAGTTCATTGGACTTCTTCCTATATCCTGAATCTGAAATGGTTCGTCGAGCAACATCCTTGCTTAACCAATTGAAGTCATTTTCTGATTCCATTTTCAGTGCCCTTGAGTACTCTCCTGTATTTATTTTTGTGATAAATCAAATTACATTTCCATGAGCATGCATCCATATCCCTTTATTTGTTCCACAGGCAAAGATTCCTCCCCATATACCATATTTTTTGTTTCGGAAGCTGCAGTGATTGATGGTCGGGGCTAGGCATAGACCATTTAGAGAGTGATGCTAACCTTCAGTTCTTTAAGGCACAGTGCCCCTTGTCAGTTAGGACCCATTGCACCCAGACTGGGGAACTCATAACTTCATCATAGCTGTTCTTGCATTTCACTTAAGAGCTTGTTAGAAAGTACATTTCCACTGTGAACATTAATGCACCATTATCATTTAGGCTTTTTGATGCAAATTTCCAATTTGAAAATGGGCTATTACTTGTGACTTGTAGGTGTTAGAAGTTTTGATTTGATATGTCAGCAATTGCTTAATTTGCACTAGCCAAACAGTGTTTGAACTTTGGCCTGTACATGAAAGTAAGATGTAAAGATGTTGGCTACTCAGTAGCTTTGCAGCTGACTATGGGATCAGATAGCTACAGCATACAGGCAACATTACTGACAGTTTGCTCAATTTATCAATAAAGTTATAGGCTATTCCAGAGGTAGGTTTATTATATATATTATGGTACAAATTTGTACTTTGTTTATATTGTAATATAACTTACATTAAAAAAACATAAAACATCATGGCCCATGGCAATTGTAGTTTCAGAATCAGTGAATCAGTCTGTCAGAATCATAAGTCTTTAGGAGTCTTACTCTAAGAAAAATGTTGAAATGTAATGGGAGTAATCCCTCAGGAGTTATTCTCACAAGTTTATTGGCGGTAAATAGCTTCCTGCATTACTCCAGCAATCAGATTGTGTTAATTGTGCCGAAACTATGGCTTGTGGGGATGAGCGCATTCTTTTGCCGCTTTGTTGTTTCTTTTCCTGCCCAAAATTACAGGGCCTGAGGCATTTCCACAACCAGAAATAACCCCGAATCTTTCAAAACCTGGAATCATTTCCTTCCCAAAAATGTCTGACCAGCCTTCATTTGCCAAGAAGAAGCTCTTGCCAGCAGACCAAAATAAAGGTTTTTTTAAGAGTCGAAAAAATAGGATGCCTCTAACCGTTATCCAAAAAAGGCTGAATAATGTAACATAATCACACTGTGATGTTCATTGCGATGATTAAAATAATTTCACAAGACACAAACAGAATATATGAGTAATCATTGTATGTAAATTCTCTGATTTCTTCTGATGCGAGATAATTGTAACTGTGTGTTCAAAATTCTCTTGCAAAATTTGTCTGACTGTTTAACTGTTTGTGTATACTGTAACTCCTGTTTAATTCCTTCATGCAAAAAAAAAAGTTTATACTTTTACCTTGAAACCAAAGCAATCAGATTTCATTGCTATAATATTGAAGTGCATGTTGTCTTAATTATGGACCATTTTTGTCTTCTGGCAACACGAGACACTGTCCCAACATCTGTTCATATCAATTAGCAGAGGAATTATGGGAGAACAAAAGACATAATCAATGGATACATCCAAATGATGTGATTGCAAGTGAATTAAGCAATTTCAGGGGGCAAAAATGGGTAGATCTACATACAGGGTGAACAATGCAAATAATGAGTCCCTAAAAGCTAAAGCATTCTGGCATTGTTCTGTCTTTGGGTCTAAAAGCCTTGTAACTGTTCCTTTTGAAATGCAATTATTGCGATCGCATGTGTTCTCCCATGCAGCGATTATCCATAGCGCCAATGTCATGGTCTTCACAACCTATCCTACTCCATAATTCAGCAAGGATGCACAGTTGAGATGTCTCAGTGTATCATGTGGTGATACTGTAGTTCTGTAACATAGAAGTTTATATAAAAATTATCTGTTCTACAGTGAATAAGGGTAATTTACTCTGTCAATTTAAGACCGTAGTTTACCACTGCCAAACTTACGTAACACAGCTTTTTGTTGTATGTGGTCTAGATACCCTGTCACTCCTTTTATTCCCTCTAGAAAAACAGCTTAATCTCTCCTGTCCAGACAGACACTTTACAAAACTCTGCGAATATAGAATTTTTGGCAGCTTTGTTGAATTCAATGTCTAATGAGAAAAAAAATGCAATCAATAATTTCCAAGCACGTGTCCATTCACTTCCATGAGCCGGGAAACAGAAAAGGACTGACAGTGGAAACAATCTCAATGAAACTGACATAGTGATTTTTTTGGCATAAAGGAAAAAAAATGTTAATTTCATCCTAAATTCAGCCCAGTAACCTTATAAAGCCATGTTTAGAGCACATGCAGACATATTTTTAGGTGCTCATGATGAATATCATGGACACTACACATCAACATTATTGTTTTATACATTTGCTATAATTAAAAGATTTTTTGTTATACCTCATTCTTCACCACATGACCAAAATTCCAGACTACCAGAGCCATCTGAGGCGCTGTGACTTGTAATTGAAAGGAGCACTCTGTCATTGATCAAAGAAGCGCTTTTCAGTCATAAAGTATTTAAAGTGTAAATGCAATATAAGTGCAAATGTAAGTTTCATAAGTCACTTGTAAGTAACAGGGATATCTCCTAAACAAGTGCATACTATACATAGTCTAACAATAGACTGTGGGTAGGCCTGACTACTTACATTCTACCAGTTATTGAAGGGTGGCTATTGCAGATTATACAGAAAGGAGATTTCTGGTTGTTGAAATGGGTGTCACTTGTTACAAGGAGTCTGAGTTTACTTAAGAGCTTCAGTAATGTAGAGAAATAAATTGTGGTGAAGTGCTAATCCAGTCATTTATAACAGAAAACTTAAGGGGAAAGGTTAACAATGAGGAATTAGTCAAAATGTTGTGCTTCCAAAATGCAATAAAAATAAACTTGCCAGAGTTTTTTGGCGCAATATTATCTATCCCTGTAGATTTTCTTGGAAAAGTTTTTTGGAGTCAAGAGCCACTTTTAGTCAACACTGATTACATTGAAGGGGTTGTAGGCATGCACCAAAGTCATACTTTATATTAATAAAATTCTAAAATATCATTTTTTAAAATTAGAGTTGGACAGTTAAGTCCGTTTGATTGCCAGATAATTTTTTCCCAATCAGAGAAATTCACATTTTACTGAAGGCCAGGATATCTTATTTTAGGGTGTGTGAAGGCCCAGCAGATAGATTGAGTTCTGAAGTATGGCATTGTCATTTGAAGGAGACAGACTGTGCAACTGTGACTTTTGTCCCTTGTAAAAAAAAGGGGGGGCACCTAATCTGAGATCCCTCTAAATAGACTCCTCCCAGACAGACAGCATACTTTTAACAGAGAGCAACATCAGCCCTGCAGCCACACCTTGAGACACACACACACACACACACACACATGGTCTCTCTCCAACAGGCCTTGAGGTTTCTTCCACAGGCATGAATGGGGGTCTTTATTCCTGGGAGAGCTGGTGGGAACAGGGAGGGTGTCTGCATGAGCGGCTTGGGGGATCAGGACCAGAGTTCCCATTTTCCCTTTCTTTCCCCCCTTTCTCTTTCTCTTATTCTAACCCCCCCTTCTCCCCACACCACTACCACCACTGACCCCCCTCTTTTAAGTGCTCTTCGTCGGGGAGCGGGCACAAAGGCGTGTTAGTATTCATTTTGTTTGTTTGCTCTGGACCTGTCAGCCAGCCCCACAAAGCCGGGAGAGATCAGAGAAGAGCCAGGCTCTCAATGGAGCCGGAGGGGGTTCCGCGGGGTTTGTTTCGCAGAGCGTGGTTCCCACAGGGGAGGGTGGTCCTTTGGAGAAAAAGGGAAAGGGGGAGAAAGAAAGGGGGCAGGGGGCAAGAGGGCTGCTGGTGCACGAGGGCGGGCCGTGGGGTTGCCGAGAGAGAAAGGGGAGGCGTTGTCTCAAAGCCAAGGGAACTGTGTGAGGATCATATCAATCACTTGGTTTTTGGAGGGAACTGTTATTAAAGAGGATTTGGGTGGGGGGGGGGGAGGCGGGAAGGGAGGGAAGGGTGGTAGCGGTTTGTGGGGTGGTGGGAGGATTGACGGAGTTGGGGGGACCCGCTCCCCTTTTGTGCAGAAGATCCTCTGGACATCTGCCCAGTCCTATACGCAAGAAAAAAAAAAAAAAAAAAAAACGGAACACTCAAGCCACTGGGCACTTTGCCCAAAAGGGTTGCAAAAAAAAGAGAAAAGAAAAACAATTTGAAGGACACTGTGTGTGTATATGTGTTTGTAAGGAGGGTTTGTGTAGAAGTGGGTTGTATGGTGCCCTTATAGATTTAAGGATTTGGTTTCATGTTGAACAGTTCTGATTTAATTATCTTTGGCTTGAGTATTTTCCAGACTTGGCTGTTTGAACATACACAGTGAGTGAAAGAAAGTGCATTGCTCAATGGAGACTCTGCCAATGAAACACAGGAGGGCATTGGCGGGGCAGAAAACCACTATTAATTTCTATAAACAGATGCCATTTTGCAGTTGGTCTTTAATTGTGGTGGGTTTCAGGGGTATTTCTTGTTGGAGGTTTGGGATTTGGGGAAGAGAGGCATGTGGCATTTTGGTCTTTTATGTTTTCATTATCTAGAGGCCTCCCGTTTATGTACAGCCTCCCCCAGCACTGTGTCCCATCACCAGACAGACTCTCAGTCCTGCATGAAGGGGAGAGAGGGAAAACCTGTCTGTGGCTATATTATCACCATCACAAATCTCAAAGCAGTCTACATTTTCACTTCCTTGCAAGATACCCTGAAAGATATCTCCATTTCATGAAACTAAACAGAAATGCTTTTGACAGTGAAATCGCAATGTTAAGTCCTGTAGTAAATCTGGATAGAGCATCTAACCATTTACTTTGTACTTCCTGAGCAGAGAAAACATTGCATTAAAATATGCAGTAGCAACACAAGGGCCAAATGTGGAAGGTGACCCTATGTGTGGTCAGACTGTTTGCCCAAACTCAATGTGTCATAGCTGCATGCTTAGCTGTGGTGCTGCAATGAATTGTGGGAGTAGTGTATCTCTGTCTACAGCATAAGGAATGTAATGTAGAGTGGAAAGGTTTCCCTGGTCCTGCTCTCTCACTCCATCCCTTCCTCTTTCACATCTGGCCTCAGACTTCCTCTCCTGGGCTGGTTTTTTTGTCCACAGACGAGCACATTTAATTTTCCGTTTGCCCTCCGCCTGTCTGGATGCCTAAACTGATGACATGAAGTAACTGCACGACCCAGGCTTCTGGTGCTTAACTGGTGGATTCTACAGAGTCAATAGAAAGACTCATTTAGTTGCTGCACATGCTCATTTAGAGGTCCCCAGCACGCCTTCTGTCTGTGGTTCAGATGTTCAGATTATCGCTCAATTCCTATCATTTAATCTGTAAATTTCACAGTTACAAATACAGAATAGTTTGAGAACATGGGGGTGTAAAACAAGATGTGTTGCATGATAGCTAAATGTAGACATAACCAAAAGACTTGATCAGCAGTTTGTTTTAGATTGTTTCAATTAAAAAAAAAAAATTATATTTTTTAACAATTTGAATGCTAGAGCAGTTGTTTTTTGATCGTTTGCTTTGTTCACTGCCGTTTCAGTGGTACACCTTCATCAGTGAAGGGAGGTCTAGCAGGTCTAGCAGAGTCTGAAACATCAGAGCATAAACACTGTGATCTTTTCAGTTCGCAGTTGCTACATGGAGTTTGATCCTTTGTTTCATAATGTATATTTCTTTTCTTTCACCTGCACTAATCCAATATCAGGAGTGTAGATTTATAAACTTGGTATATAATTGCATTGTTAATTGTGTGTTTCCCCCTAATTTGAAATGGCAAATTTTTGTTTTGATTTACCACTGTGCGATCTACACCCTACCCTAGCAGTACTGAAGCTAAAGGGTGTGCCCTCCACTGAGGCACTGCTCCACAAACCAGTAACTGTTTTACATTAAAGCCACACATCACTATGGGAGGGCTAACATTGATAAGAGAAGAGACATATCTCTCACTGATAACTCATAGCTTGAGGGGCATCTGGCACATGATTATGAGAAAGTAACTGAGCTGCTAACCTCAGGAATTTTGGCTAAAGTAAACTTACCCTACTTCTATTAATCTCTTAACTTAATAATGGCTTGCATTTAATGATAATCGATAACATTTCATGTAGCCCTATTTCTTGATACCTAAAGCATTGTGCAGTGGAGGGGGGACACTCACCTCAACTCTTTGTTTATGTGATCAGTCACCAATATCCTCACCTGTGAAAAGCAAGTGTTTTCTCAAAAAGTAATGAGGGCTTGACCTGTTGACTCAGGTGGTAATTGTAGAGATAACTTCCCGCTTCCCGTTCCGGGTGAAAGGTCCCCCCATCCCGCTGGCTTGCGAAATGGCTCTGTCTGTTATCCAGTCGGCCGTTGCGCAATGGGAGCACATGTGGAGGCGCTGACATGGATTGTGTAAAACAAAAGGGCAGTCTGTGTTGACTCAGAAGGTCAGCAGGGAAGTGTGGCTGATCGGTAACCTATCAGAGCTCAAAATATCAAGCAATGCCGTTAAAAAAGGTCACCTCCAACTTCCCTTAGTTAGGCCTTGGAATATGAGACGTTTCCAGAGTAACCAAACTCCTTTCTAGGGGAAGCAGGCCCAATTTACATCACACTTTCTAGTCTAAAGCCTGAGGAGGGCTTTAAATGACTAAGTTCACTTCATTAGAATAGATTTTTGTATTAAGAGGGTAAATGATTAATCGTGTTCTATGAATGTTGAACTTGCAAACCTTGTTCATATCAGTGTATTACTTGGAAAAAAAATTAAATTGCGCTAAAAAAAATCCACAATCCTGGAACAGCTTCTGTCTGGTAAAGAGAATGAGGAGGAGAATGGATTGTTTCTCATAGGAAGAAGCATTAAGAATAATAACTAAATTATCCATACCTCTAAGGGTCTGTAGAGCTAATTTAGCATTGTGGTGGTCAGCTACTTGGCTTTGGACTGACTCTAGGCCCCTGGAGTGGCAGCTACAAAGTGCCTTTTTTCTTATGCATGCAGTGTCTTTCAGGTCCTGATTGCTACGCGGCAGTGAGGTAAATAGCAAATTGTGCACTCACACAACCAGACCACGCACTTAAAACGACCATTAGTTTGCTTTAATTTCCACCATCACAAACAGCTGGACCGTTTGCGATTCCCGACACGCAGTGTCTGTGTTGTTTGATTACATGCAGTCACCAGTTATTTGAAAATACCAGGCCTTCAATGACAAGATAATTAAACCCAGACAATTACAAGTAGTAGGTTATTTAACAAGAAAACGGAACTAGTTTGTTACTCTATTGAACCTGAATCATAGCCACTGAGACCTTGTACCTCCTTTGGTTAGACATAGAGATTTAATGTGTGAATGTGTCGTCAGCGTGGGAATAGTCCTAGGCCTAAGATATGAAGGGGATTGGGCTTTAAGGGTTTCCAGTGCGTGTTTTTTTTTAAAGCAAGAGTAAAACATTAGCGACTAATATTAGAAACCTCTACCAATGGCAATTTCACAAAAAACATTATTCCTTTTCAATAAAAAATTATTTAAAACTAATAACCTCATCTTGTGATGGAATCAGACTTGTCTGCATTTAAATAATCTGATGCTTGTTCTTCTCCGGAGCCATTTTTTAACGGTTTCATTTAGGCCTATATTTATAGTTTCATTCCAGAGAGGAATTTTCCTTGTCTAGATGCTCTGTCTGTGCAGATACTATGGCAGGAATGTCTGGACGAGGAGAATTCCTTTTGCTGGCTAACTAAAATAACCTGGGAACTTGTATGTTTTGCTTAAGATGTCATATCAGAACGTTTCCATTACACTTGTAGATTTCCTGTGGAGTCAGGTTGTTGATGAGCATCTGCATGTACTTTAGTCATGTTGCCAGGCATACTGGAAATGTCTGCATTGAATTCTCCTACAGTAACAATGACTTAAATTGGTTACTTAAAAAGAAGGTTTTAGTCCTTGTTTGTTTGTTAATTTCTTAATGCTAGGATGCTTCCAGGCAGCAGGTACATATCTCCTTGTGTATCTAAGCCTTCGATTATTCTATTATGGATGTCTTTGGCAGACTTATCCTGGGCACTTCAGGCCAGTGCGCCAAAGTTCATGGTTCATTTCCCCTTGGTTTGACAGCACAAGTTTGAAGTGTATGCTTTTCTAGTGACAGGGGACTTGTGGAATGCCAAAACTGCGGAATGCCAGTTGGGGGATTAACAGTTGCCGCTTGTGTGATTCATAGACAGAAAATTAACTGTTGAGCCCGGGCCTCGGAAGAGAGGCCTTTTTTCAGTCTCCGTTTGCAATTTTGCTTATTTTCATCCTCTTGTCATTCTCCCAAAGCTGTTCCTGTGCCAGCTTTGTGCCTCTTTTCACCCGGAATTAGGTTTAGAGTGAACATGACTCACACTCAAAATGTCTGCCAGTTAAAGTACCACAGTACCGTGTATAGAGTGTCCATGAGATATTATTTTCATATTCATTAATTAATTTATGTATTCTTTTACAAGAAAATCCTATATAGGAGGATTGTAATTCGTCACCATAGATTCTTTGTTCAAACAAACACAGTGATAGTATTATTGGCAAAATGTGCACATGGATTTGTATTTACATTGGTTAATATCAGTAAAGGCAAAATGGAGCGGTGTTGATTTTCTCTGAGGCCAAGATATGTCAATAAATGAAATGACATTTTCTCAGGGTGGCATTTAGTCCGCCGGCCATTGGTGTTTGTGTAAATAAGTAACAAAATGGGTGTCTTCCCCTCCTACTTATTGTTCAGTCTGTAGCGGCTATGTTATTTTCCCCACCCTGTCTTTTTTTGGGTATTTAAGTTTGGCTGGCAGTAGAGAGAGAGAGCAAGAGAAGGAGGGAGAGGAGGGAGAGAGAGAGACTAAGCTTTGAGGAGGAGGGTGGCAGGGGAGCGGGAAAGCCAGACAAAAAGCTGAACCCATGCCAAAAAAACAACCGCTGCAGCATGAGCGGAGACTGCAGTCAGATTAATATTTGCAATGTGAAATGTTTTTTTTTTCCTTTTTCCTACAGCAGCGGGGTTGTTTTGTAGAGAGAGAGACGTGATAAGAATGAGCAAACCCGGGCCACCCGACCACTAACGCGAAATGCATCCCGGAGATTCGCAAACCACCGAAAATAAACAGACAGCATCCGTGCCTCTCCCTTTGGTGCCCTCACTGCCATCCACTGCCCATCCATGTAGCTGTCATCGTTTTGTTTTTTGGTTGCTGGAATTAGCGTACCGCGCACTTTCTGCATTGCTTGTCAAGCATCATTATACAAACATGGCACCGTTCGCTAGCACGTCCTTGCCCCTTATGCTGGTCGAGCAATCAGGACACTAGTAAGATGATGTAGTGGCTGGAAAGGCAGTCTCTCTGCCAAAGCCGTCATTCTTTCCCTCTGGCGTGGCAAGGAGACAGAATGGCCTTTGACGTGAGTGTTTCCATCTCCCATTATACCTAATTCAGGGGTGAGCCGACACAGATGTTTTACTATCTGGGCACGTACTCCTGCAGCCTCTGGTTTGTTTTTTTTTTTTTTTTTTATAAAATTGAGATGCTCCATTTTGTTTTGTGGCAGGTTTCAGTGCTGAGGTGAGATGTATTATTTCCTGGCCATAACTTGCTTTTTTATTATTTTTTACATTTTTTTCAGCATTTTTTAATTTTAATGTGCGATCAGGATGCTTGTCAATTGGCTTGTGTCACCAGTATTTCCTCTATAGTCGAGGTTCGTTTTCTGAATCAGGTGTGCCAGACGCACACAGTGGGGACAAGATGCAGCCTTCACCACGAAAACTGTTCGCCTCGGCTTCAGTCATTTCGGTTGGCTGATTAAATAAAGGTGGTGAATTCAAAGAGGCCTGAGAGAGAGAGTGAGAGAGAGTTTGTGTGTGTGTGTGTGTGTGTGTGTGTGTGTGTGTGTATGGCTGGTGGGGGGGGTTTGTGCTGTGGTGGTTGTGCATTGTGTCTTTATTATCTCAGCTTCAAAGCCTGTCAATAACTCGGTGGTTTGTAGCCAGCCCAAGCTAATGATGGCTTTCAAACTCTTAACAGCGTACATTCTGTTAATCAGCCAGTTCAAAAGGATGGATGAGTTAAGGGAGTGTAGTGGGATTACTCATAATTAATTAGTCAAAACAGCAACAAATACACAGCATGAATGACACTTTAAGCAAATTGCAGTAATCGTCGAGGCTAATAATAATAAGACCGGAATGAAATATTTAGACGGGGGTTTGGGACAATGATGAATCATGCAGGTTCATTTGGGTTTGACCCTCTCTACTAATCAATCGACTGGAGGATTTCAAGCAGCATGGGAGAGGGAAAAATACAGCTTCATGATCCGAGATTTCTGTTATAGTTTCTCTGAAGTGGTTTCATTTTTGTGTGAGAATGAAAATACTAATACCCTACCACACAATACCAAAGGCTAGAGCAAACAACACTACTGAAATGGACACACTGGCATGGTCTGGATGTAGTCAGATGTTTGTGCAGCATCAGTGAGAAAATGGATTGAATTTTTTTATGTAAAACTGTTTGTTGCAATTTTACCCTTTTTGCTCATTTGTGCGAATAAACCTTTTGGTTATCAGAAGGAATTAGCAGGAGGGAACAGGTATCTCCTGGATCTGTAATAATGGAAATGAAGGTTATTACATATTACCATAACCACCAACTGTATATGTATAACACATTTGTTAGCATGGAGTTTTTGTATGTGCGTTTTGGATCCATGCATTATTTCCTGTTATATCCAAGCAAAATTTAATCTGACACAGCTGTGCGCTGTGAACCACTTACTTAAGAACATGTGGCATGTTTTACACGTAACAAAATCTCTGAGAGGCTGTAAAGTTTGGGAAAAATGACTGTTTCTTCTGGAACGGTGTTGGGTTAAGCGCTGGCGGTGCCAGCCTTACAGAACGAGCCATTTCCCCTGCGGATCTCAGGATGGGAGAACATGCCAGCTCCAGTGTCTTCTGAAACCGAATAGTCTCAGGTGTCATAAGCCCGCGGAGTCGTGGCCGGTCACTGGACGGACGCCATTACCGTGGATCATGTGGCAGTTATCCCTCGTCACCTGCAGACCATTTAATTCCTAGTTTTCAACCAATCCAAGACCAAGCTGTGGTCGTTTTGACCAAAGCAGGCCGGAGCCTTCCACACAGTGAATAATCACAGCCAGGGCTAGGGTTAGATGTATTACATGCGATACATAGCTGATCTGATCCACTAATCACTGATGATTAGTGAGACACCCAGCTTCTATAAAACCTGGAATGGCTCAAATTGCTAAGCCCTGGACATTTTTACCCAAGAAGAATTTAAAAGACCATAGGAAAGTAAATCAGAAAGTATCGCTTTTTGAAGTTTTTGGCATCACTTGCATGGAAGGTAAAATAGCTGACCGGTGCTCATTTAAATTAAAATTTCTTAAAGACCTTTTTCTGAGCAATTGAGTAGATACAGGCCATTGATCCTTTACAGACATCACTTAGAGCTTGGACCTCAATCTCTTATGTATAATTTAACTGACTGAAGTGATCCTGTTCAAACCATACCTCTGCTTGTCTCCCAGTGACATTGTAAAGGGGCAGCAGAGACTTGTGGTTCTTGTTTTTAGCTTGTGATTACTCACCCAGAACAAATCAAAGATAGAGAGAGAGAGAGAGAGAGAGAGAGAGAGCACTGGACTATTACATTTAATCATCTGCAGGCTGATGGAGGCACCTAAAAGTAATTTGACACACAGTGTTTCACTTGCTTATGCATCGTCTCCCAAACACCCATGCTTCCGTAAGAGCTGCTTCACACTCCCTTGAAGTGTTTCTGGCTAATCGATCGCTAATTTCGTGTGCCAAACCTAAAAGCAGAAAAGCAGCGGTCTTGAAGTTATTTGAAGTTTGTCATATAGAAATCCTCTGACCTTTACTTTGCTGAAGTTCTATGATTTGAATGTCACAGAAACATTATTGTGATTTTTAGCTGATAAAAAGCCAGAATGGGAGGCCCATTATTTCTACAATTTACTTTCTAGTTTTTTTTCCCACATACATTACAAGCATTACTTACCCATCACAGGATATACTGCTGTTTGTATTGTGTACCATTACACTCAGATTAATCCTACATTTCACTAGGCTCCAGTCACAGGAAAGAGGAAAACATTGACTCAGTGTTGCTTTGTAAAGCCATGTGAATGTAGAAGTGCTGATTTGACTGCTTCATCTAGATGACAAAGAAAAAGGTTATAAATCTATGTAAACTTGTAATACAAAGCCTGAGTCCACTGGGAGATATCATTTATTCTGCTCCTGGAATATCCAGTTGAAGAGAGCAGTCAGATCAAATCAGATCAGATCAGAGAAAATTAAATATGTGGATATTATAATAAAGGCGGCTGTGAGAATGAACTCATATTCTCCATTAGTTCCTCTGAACAACAATTACTTTATCCAACTGCTGGTTACAGTCTAATATATTTAACCTCATTATATCCTCTGCTCCAATGGGAGCAGAAGTACTCTAGTCTTTGTCGATGTGCTTGTACGTGTTTGTTTGAAGCGATCTGTTCCATCTTGGTTTTCTTCCATCGGATCTGATATTCTTCACCCTTTGCCGTCTACTGTATCTACTGGTTTTTATTTAGTTTGGTCTTTTATTTCGTCTTGTATGGCATTTTTCCTCTTTGTTTATTCCAAACTACCTACTTCGTTTTTGTTTTGTTTTGTGTGCTCTGACACTGATCAAAAGGTGTCCCGTGTAATCAGAGAAAGCTTTTCCATATCGGGTGAAAGATATCCAATCCGGCTTTGTGTTGTCTTCACCCAAGTGTCGCATGACTCTGGGTAGCTCTTGCGCAGCGGTTGTCAGATGATCCTACTGTCCCATTCACCCACCGGGTCTCTTAAACTGTCACCAGAGACTGGCTTACAAACACTGTAATTTGACCAATTAGTACAGTGGTTATAGGGAACACCACCAGTGGTCAGGGTGCAAGCTGACCCAGATATATATGTACAATGTAGGCATCAATAACTTTAAGTGGCTAATGTAATGGCGTAATCATTTGCTGTCTCAAATGGTGACGTTTGGCTTGGAAGGTAATACATTTTATTATACACAACCAGTTTCATATCACTTGTCTGTCTGTCAGTATTTTTTTGGAAACATTGTGTTGTGGAGGGTTAAGTGTAGATTGCTGTATAGTATAAGTATGTTTGTCAGTTTGATTTGTTTCAGCTCTTTTCCTGGAGTCGGGACTGTGTGGGGTTGGTTTATCACATTTTCAGTTCAGCTTTGTTCTAATACTTTGGAAAGACTACGCAAGAGATCTCTTTGAAGTCCCTCACTTCCCTTCTTGTCCCTAATGCCCTCTGAGTCATCTGCTACAGGAGTTATAAATCACTGCCAGAGATTTTTTCCCTTTCTTTTTTTTAAACAAACACCCTGACAGATCATCATCGTAAAAGTGGGTATTGAGGAAAGATGAGAACGTATAAAATGTGGTTTTCCTGACCTGCGGCTTTGTGCTTCATCAGCTTCCTTCACACTCTTTACTTAATTCCGCCTGAACAGTGTCCTTGGTGTTCTCTCAGGTCTTGGTTTTTTTATTATCCTTTTATTGCATGCCTGTAGTGATTTGCACTGTATAATTGTTGAAATGTGTCAGATTTATCAAGTCACATCATATTTTATATCAGGTACCCTGAGGAGAGGAAATGGGAAAGGTGCTTGAAATAGAGAACAAGGGCAATTAGAAAATGATAATTATGTGTGTATGTAATCATATCTGATTTGAAACTCAAAGATGCCATCACAATATGTATACCTGTGGTTGCGTTTGAAGATTCAGATTAATCTGTAGGATTTATCAGTCCAGTCAGATCTGACAGCCAGACATCTACCGCAATGATTAAAATCCACGCCATCACCATTTCTAGCACGGACAAGATTCCTAATTAGGCATACCTTTTATAGGACATAGATTTACATATCAAGACGGTGCTTGAATCAGGTCCAAATGGAGGCAAGTAATTAGGAATATATCTAAACAGCTTTGTCACCTAATTTTAGCATTTTTTGGGTGTATAAGAGTGCCAGCTATTGTTGGACACAGGATATTAACCTGAAAATAAGAAGCTAACTAAAAACCAGTGAAATTTTCCTCTATTTGTATTATATTTTTCTACTTTTTTGCACCATCATTTTGGTTGAGAAAAACATTGGTCCTAGTTTAGTCCCTTGTGGGATACCACACTTGATGTGTGCATAGGCCAGAAGAAACCTCCATTTGACAGAAATTAAAATGTATTGTGCATTTTGTGATCCAATCAATTTAGTGTGTTATAAACTAGCCTGTTTGCATGCAGTTAGCTCTGTCGGGTTGTCAGGTTTGCTAAACAGAGCACTTAAAGTACAATATAGGAGAGCAACACAATCCGGATCAAGAAGAAAGAAATATCTCATTTACAACCTTGAGAAGAATTGTCTCCTTGTACAGTGTACATAAACAATCACACTCTCCTTCACATGGCTGCAAGGGATGTTTGACCTTAAGAAGTGTCGGCGTGGGTCTGAACCCTGCGTGCCAGTTAATTATAAAAGTGGTGCAGTGCTGTCCTCTCCCTCTGGGAATGGGGGATCCAGAGAAGGCAGCTTGCCTCTGACTGGATATCGCACGCAGTGCAGGGACAGGCGGGGAAAGGGTTGGCAGACGTTCCGCTGGCTATTTCTGGCAACTGTGACTCATGGTAACCCTTGGTTACCGAGCACACACGTGGCTGACTAGCATGCCATGAGCTGCCACTCATTATGTTGGGGGGGGTAGAACTGGAGGGGGCAAGGAAGACCGGGGAAGGAGTCAAAGAAGGTACTATGGCCACAACTTCATGTTAAGCCCCTCTTATTATCATTGGAGCGCTTGTGTAATCTGTGCTGCCTTTTTATTTTTCTGTACTCATCTTTAGTTGTGAGAGGGTGATTCTGCTAGCCGATTCCAAGCTCTGAGTCGATTTTAAAGCACTAGGATTTGGAGGTCTTTGAGCCAGCTGTGCAATGCCTCTGCCAAAGCCAAGTCCTGTTTTCAGCAGATAGCAATCCCTCATTATGGAGGACTTTATTGTTTTATTAATTTTTCGATTTTATTCAGTCATAACCCTTGTAATGGCTGTTAACTCCAGACATGAGGGCTCCTATAACAGCAGCTTGAACTTACCACAGCCACTTACGGAGCTTCTAAAATATTTTACAGAATATCCCTCTTTCCTGATTTTATTTAGCTATCTCTACTAAAACTTTGCCTGAACAAACAAACTTAACTGGAGTTGATGTGCCCTTTTGGGATAATTACATTTGTGCTACATGAGCTCCTTAGTGCAGTACACTTGCTTGTCTTGTTAGGTGTTCGTTTAAAAAAATAAATGTAGCTCCAGCAGTTTAGATATGACATAGAATCCCTACTGAGTGACGTATGCTTCAGATTGCTCTTAATAAAACACACGCTGGTGTATCGTAGGGATTATTATGGCAACAAAGTCAACACAACTAAGTCTTTTGAGACCACCTTACACAAAGTTGTCACAATAGGAAATGAAAATAAGGAGTGATAAAAAGGCAGTAGCTTTGCATTTGGTGCCACTAATTCTGCACAGTTACCTGCCTTGCATATCAGTGTGGTTTAATATATCTTAAGTAACAGAACTGACATTTCCAATGTGAAGGTTATGCAGCGGCTCTCATATTGTGTTTGGAGACAGGGGAAATATATAATGCCATTTAGCTAAATTAAAGAGCCGCTGGAAGGCTTGGCACACCAGGCCTGAGACTGTATCGTCTAGGCTGGGGGAGACCGCAAATTCCTCAAAGGATTACAGGATTAAGAATCTGAAAGGTGATGCAGTTTCTCACAGATGGGAAAATAAAAAGAGCAAACCCTGCAGAGGGAGATCTCCCGTTAATGCATCTCTCAACGGTGCTCCTTTTTAATTAAAAGCCACTGATTGAAAGATATTGGAGAGGATTAGGCACTAGGAGGACTACTGAACAGCTCTGCTGCAGGGACACACACACGCTCAGTCACACACACGCACACACACACACACACACACACACACACACACACACACACACACACTCTCTCTCTCTCTCTCTCTCACTCCCTCCCTCCTTCATTCTTGTACGCTTCCCTTGGCCTTCCCCTGGACTCCTAGTGCATGATGGGAATTTTTACAGCCAAGCGTGACTGCATAGACTGTGCACTGCAGATAAAATGTCCTGCTGCTGCCTGCTCAGAGGGGAAAGCTTAATGAGTTGTCATTCGCTGATTATAGCTTGGAAGGTGGGTAGAGAAAGAGAGATGGGGAGAAGGAGCCGAGCTCCAGCGGTTATATATGAGAGGAAAGATATCAGGCCAGGAAGAGTGTATGAGTTTGGTCTATTTTTATTTACAAAATGTGTTGGAGAAGGTGAGTGCCAAATGCACCTTCCATTTCAACATTTTGACAATGTCAGTAGCAGCCACATTGGAATGATAGACTGAATGGCCAAGTGGTGAGCACATTCTGTCTGAAATAAAGCTATATATGGAACAATATAAAACATAGTGATTTTTTTGCGGTGAAACAGTTTTTTACTGCTTTTTGTGTAAAAAGCATTGTCATAACATAGGTATATTAACAGCAATTTGACTCATTTAAATTTTCCGTTAATTTGTACTTTTACTTTTGGGATACACTCTTACCCTATTACCTTCTTACTTTCATAGCCACAACAATATTGATAACGGGGCAGCAAGCTATTGTTACTTATCTTGCAAGGTAAGCTTTTAAAGAGCTAATTGATTTTTTATAAGTACTGGAGGAAAGCTGTGATGTGTTGATAGGATGGGAAATTCTAGAGTATTTCTTTCACAGTTGGGCATTAGAGCTGTTGTTCTTACCCAGAGCTGGATGGTGTGTGAAACCACAAGGGTAGAGTGCCTTGCCCAAGGTACAGCAGCAACATCCCACCTGGGATTTGAACTTGCAACCTTCAAGAACAAGCCCTGTCCTTGCTATACTTGCTATACTGCCAAACATATTGTTGGTGTGTTGTTATGGGGCACATGGTGGAACACAGATGTATTTGAAAGGTGTGTATATCTTGTAATGGTTGGCATATCATTTGAAATTTATGTCTTTTCCTTGTTTGGATCTAGCTATTAGAACAAGACATTGCCCTGTCTGGCGCCAGACCTCAAAAAGGGTTGTCATCCCTCATCATCTATTAAAAGAATATCCTGCAGCAAAGACACTTTGTTTTTAGTATTATGCTTTTGTTTTTGGTGATGTCTGGGTTTAATAGATCCATGGTGTTTATCTCAAAGATGTGTCCCTATGAACTCAACAGAGAGAGAGAGAGAGAGCCATCCTCATTAATTCATCATTGGTGAATTTGTGATTCTTGTCAGTTTGATAATAATGTTAGGTTAAATTTATGTAAACTAGCATGTAAAGCATGTTAGACAAACCTTTTTCTTACGAGAAAACACCTTTTAAAACTTTTCAGCTCTTTTCCTTTAAATATGGTTTCCTGTGACAAACCAAGAAACATTTTGTGCTCACCCAATTTGACATGCAAAGGTATAAGTGCACGTCAGTCTAGAGAACATCAAACTGTTTCTGAATGATGTTTCCTCAGCATTCTGATTGCTGGTTTGAACTTCAATCTGAGGATATGGGTGCAGAAAAAATGTTTGTGTGATTTCTTTTATACATGCATTTAATATTCAAAGCCTGTGGGAACCCAGCGACATGATAACAAGCCCTCTGCAAAGCTTAACTGTAACCACAGAGGCAAAATGAATACTTCAAAACTACTTTCATGCTTCAGTCTCAGCTGCAAAGCTGCAAAATGGAAGTTGACCTGTGTTGAAAAACAAAATTGTGGTTAGACTTCAGGACCGCCTGTAGCTGTTGGCTTTGAAAACAGGATGGCTTTAAAGAACATGCTCTCATATCAAGCGCTAATCTCGTTACTCATGGTTAATAACAGAAAAACCACAAGCTCGCTTTGTACCTGTTGTCTGAAATGTGTACCCAACTGTTATGTTATCGCTCTCACTGTAATAGGTAACAACTGACAAGAATCAATGCACATGCCAACAATTGCAAAACCTTTCCTGCTTACCGAATACAGTTGATGCACAGAGAACAAAATGGAATTTAAACACAGACACCAGATTTCATTTTAAGGAATTTTCACAATGCTCTGTGCAGTATTTGTGACACTATGGCTTTAGAAGTATGAGCCACAGTAATGGATTTCTTTGTATATAAATGCTCACTGTTTATTTGCAGACCATGAACTATGATGTCAGCATAACTGGCCAATTAAACACTTTATAAACTTTGCTGGTGCTGCATGGGTGCCAGAGACATAATGACAATAAGAAAGTTAGAGTTTTTGACCAATGATTGAAGACTTTTTGACATCTGGATAGTGGTGTGTTGTTGTCTGGAGTTAGGGTTGTTCTTATGTTATTAGAACATAAGAATATGTAATTACAGCATTAAAATGAGGAGCCCTTTCTATTTCTTAGCTTTAAGAGAGGACTCTTACCACAATAGCTGTGGGGTAAGCATGTGTATCAGGCTGCACCGCTCCACTATTGAGATGAATCACATGTTTACTGCTAAGTGACAAGCAACCATTTATGGGATAATTACATGTATTGCTAAGCCACCAACATAAATACGTATAAATAATCAATAGCAAACAAAATACAGTGTGCTTTGCTGCAAAGTACTGCAAATGAAATAAAAATAAACATTTTGTATTTAATGAGAGAGTAATACTTTCTTGTTATTGTTATTGCTGAACATTTGGTAGTTGCCTGCTCCTGTTTCTACACAGAACGAAGTCTCTTGTGTGATAGAAATATCAGTTTCCCTGTGTGCTTGTATTTTTCAATTTTTTACAATTAGATAAAAGCATGCAGGTTTCAATATGTTTTATATTGTGCAATAAAATGTCTCTCTCTACAAGGAACACTATTTTCTATCTAAAATGTGTGTTTTTTTTTTCTTTGCAGACCTTTGAGAAGTCTTTCAAGTCTACTGAACAAGTTGAAAGTGAGCCGGTGAACTTCCTGGGAGAATCCATGAAACCAAAGCACCAACCCAAAAGCACTCTGAAGCACCAATTAGATTGGACAAAGCCACAATTAGGCGGGTCTTCGTCCCAAGGAACCATGATGGATTCTGAAACAAGGAGGGAACCAGCAGGCATTAGTAAGAGCTCTCTTCCTGATTCGACGAGCAGCCTCACCAAAACACAGCTGAAGAAGGTGCTAGAGAGCCCCTCTCTGAGTCATTTTGCCTCGGGAATGTCCAGCCAGCTGACTGGTTCACTAATACAGCCATCTTCTGCTGTTACTTCGCCGCTGACTGCACAACCAGACAGTTGTCAAATGATGCTCACATCATCGTTGAACAAAGACAGATGTTTGCAGGAAGTCGCAGAGCAAGTGTTTGGGAACATCAAAAGGAAGTATGGCCGGAAAGACTCAGTGAGGAGCCTGATCACCCACAGCTCAGATCACCAGTGGAGCAAAAAGCCAGAGAAAGACTTTGAAAAAACACAAGACAGCGCTAAAGACAAGCAAGCAAATGTGCCTGTGACGATCGCAGAGCCAATAGAGGTGGAGTCTGAGAACACTGGGAAGAATGCAGAGGGAAAGAATGAGATTTCCCCAGGATCCCTCCCTCAGCTGATGGAGGAATCTAAAGGGCAACCAGGAAGAAAGCGAAGATATCGACGATCATTGAAAGACCAAATGCCCATGGAGGATTTATCAGAGGAGACTCAGACCTCGGAAGTCACAGAAAAGACTGACAGAGGTTTTACAGAGCCAAAAGCCCCCAGCAAAATCGAGTCGAGGGTGACTAAAGCGGTGGCGGAGAGACAACCGGAGGTGGAGCAGTTGACTGCTGTGACTACAGCAGACCTGGCTGGGATGTGTCAGAACAGACTGAGGAAGAACCCGGTGGGGAGGCCCAGAACAACAGTCGATTTAAGCAGCAAAGAGGATGCCAAGCAGCAGAAGGTTAAGGATAGGTGGTCATATCTGAAGTCCAAAACTTCCATTCACCAGAAAGACAACAGTGGTCCAACATCAACTGTCCCAGAGCCTCCATCAGCTTACCCCATCACACCTTCCAGCCCGCTCTACACCAATACTGATAGCTTGACAGTCATCACCCCTGTTAAAAAGAAGCGCGGAAGACCAAAAAAACAGCCTTTGCTCACAGTGGAAACCATTCACGAGGGTACATCTACCAGTCCTGTGAGCCCCATTGCCAGAGAGTCACCTGGCACTGTGAAGAAAAGGAGGAAGAGGCGTAATTTAGCAAAGTTGGTTCAAATGACTACAATCAATACAACCCCAACTAAACAAATTAAGCTTAATAAAAAGACAGGCTATGCTGGCGTCCTTGACAAGAAGACCATGCAGACAGTCAACAAAATGAAATTAGTTAAGATGCAGAACATCTTGAATGAAATTTTGTCATGTTCATCTAAAAGCAATCTAGGACTCAAGTCCATGTCTCCTATGTCGAATGCAGTGTCAACTATGGCATCCACCATTGAGGCCCGCCTGGGCAAGCAGATCAACGTAAGTAAGAGAGGGACAATATACATCGGCAAGAAGAGGGGTAGGAAGCCAAGGGCTGATATGAAGGTCCAGCAAGATGAGCACAAAGCCAGTGATAAGCACCCTGTGCCTGTTTCTAGCCAGTATGAGAACCTAGTAGTGCCTTCGAATCCACCACCCACAGCCGCAATGCCTTCCCCCAGGGCTATGCAGCCACTCTCTGCCCAAGCTGCTGGGGCTGGTGGGATACTATGCCCTGCCACCACAGATACCAGCCTGCAGGACCTGAAGACCATGCCAAATCTGCAACCGATCAGTGCGTTGCCCACAAAAGCGCCCAAGGGTTTGCACGGCAGCAACTGGAAGCTCTCTCCCCCACGACTCATGGCCAACTCGCCTTCTCATCTCTCCGAGGTGGCTTCGCTCAAAGAGGTCACTTTGTCCCCTGTCAGTGAGTCCCACAGCGAAGAGACCATCCCCAGTGACAGCGGGATTGGCACTGATAACAACAGCACATCTGACCAAGCTGAGAAAGGCCCAGCGTCTCGTAGGAGGTACTCTTTTGACTTCTACAGCCTAGATGCCTCTGAGGTTGCTGCGTTAGAGGCCAGCAACAAAGCCACGAGAGGGCACTGCCCGAAGCATGTCTCCACAGTGGCTGTAGAAAGTTTCCTTGCACAGGAGAGCTTGAAAAAACAGAAGCATCGCCGAAAGCGCAAGGGTCTACAGAGCCGGGACGACATTCAGTTTCTGGCTGACCTTGAGGAGCTTATTGGGAAGTTCCAGGTCTTCCGAGTCTCCCACCGCAGCTACAACTTTTACCATGAGAATTCGTATCCAAGCATCTTCCGGATCAACTTTGACCACTACTACCCTATGCCGTACTTCCCTTATGACCCTCTGCACTATCTTCGCAGGAATTCGGAAATCAAGTCAAAGAGAAGGCGCGGCAGGCCGGCCAAAGCCAGTGAGCCAATGACGAAGATGCCTTTCATTCAAGGGTTCGGCTACCCGATTCCCAGCGGCAATTACTATGCACCCTACGCAATGCCTTATACATCGATGCCTATCGCTACCAGTATGATGAACTTGGGTTATTATGGTCAGTATCCCGCTCCTGTGTATTTGTCCCATACTCTTGGGTCTACGAGCTCTCCATTCATTAGGCCAGCAGTCCCACCACCCCAGTTCCATTCTGGTGCACATGTGAAGTTGTCTGCTGCTGCCAAACACAAAACCAAACACGGTTCCCACCAGATGCCCTCTGCTGGAATGGATAACGTTGAGCCCACATTAGTGTCTCTCAAAGGTGGCAGCAGCAGCTTGCCAAGTGTGCGGCTTCACAAACGCAAACACAAACACAAGCACAAACACAAGGAGGATCAGCTCTCAGATTCCCAGAGGGAAGACTTGGGTGGGCTATTCAGTGGAGTGAAGAAACCTGGCTTCCTCAGCTTTCTCAGTGAGAGGCAGGAGATGTCAGACAAAGAACCCTCCCTGACTAAGCTGAAAGACAAGCAGCGAAATCAGCAAAGCACAGACATGCTGTCAAGAAGCTCTCGGAACATCTTTGAAGTGGACACCCTTTCCTCTCTGTCCCTGTCTGACTCGCAGCAGAGTAAACGCACCCGTGACCTAGGAGAAAGTGCAGGTGACCTCCACGCCGCCTGCACTCGCCGGAACTCCGAAAGCCTTCGGACCCGGCACGAGCTGTCTTCAGACCTGTTCGGGGGGATGCAGTCTTCACGGGAGGAGGAATCCAGGAGGCGGAGCTTGGAAAGCTTTGGGATGTACAGGGAAAAAAACATTGTGCCATTCAAAAATGTCAGGAGGGAGAAAATGCAGCAGATATTCCATTGCCCAAGTCCTTCATCTGAAGGTAAGAGTTTTCAGCCACGATGGGAGTCCTGATTGATTAAGGGTCTTATCAAAGCACTCAGCTAATATCCCCCTGCCTGATGATTTGATTTTTACAGTGTTTAAGGTTCGTTGTACAGGGCAACGGTATTTCATGTTACTGTAGAGATTTTTTATGACTGCAAAGTTGGAATGAATGCGTGTGTTTGTTTAATACATTTGGAATTTTGTATTCGGTACATCTGGTGAAAAAAATGTAATGCATGGATGAAGACAACTATAATTCACATATTTCTCTCTCCTCCCATTTTCCCTTGGCCTGCCAATGGTCTTCTCGAAGATATATTATTCACACATTTTGATTTATTTTCTACAGACATGCAATAAAAAAACCTCTCCTTGTGTTAAAAGAGCTGGATAGCAGCCAGGAGTTTAATGAATCCAGTCTACTCCACTGAAGGGGAATTGGAAGCCCTGGGCTTAGTTAGATTACATTCCCACTCCCTTGGGGAAAGGGGGGGGGGGGAAACGTATTCCGCCTTACCCCCTCTCCCATCCACGTCTATGACTTACTGACATGCTTGACAGATCATGCTTGTCACAATTAAAATGCAAACAAACACTTTAAAATACAGATTGTATGTTTTATTTAACTGTTTACATGTTAGTGTAAGTTTGTTCTTGTCATTTTGTAAAACAATTTGTGCAGGAAATAATTATTCTCTTTTCCACAGTATCATTTGTGTTTATCGTGTCCATAAAACATGTAATTCCCAATGCAACTGGATAGCAATTTTTTATGTATTCATTTACATAAATCAAGGTCATATAGTTTTTGCAGAATTACATTTTAAAATGAGGCTACCACAATCCTAACTCAACAAGGAACTATTACCTTTCAAACTATTCCTTCAAAAAACATACTGGACAAAACAAATTTTCAAAGTCAAGCTTCAAAAAATTAATTCTTGTCAACATGCAATTCACCCTCAGAGAATGTTTTGAGTTGGCTGTACTGTAACTCTATTGGAAGACTCTTGGATTCTGAGTACAAAGAAGGCGTTTGTTTTTAATGGACTCTGTCTTAGTAGGCAAGAATGTTAAATAAGATGTAAGATAATTTTCTCTCGAGGCTCTTTTTGTATCTGGAGATTCTTGTCGATATGTGTTGTGAGACTTCACTGGGAATGAAAAACAGTCACATGTGAGGTGTGAAGCATGAGAGATCCTAAACGTTATTTGACAGCTTTAAAATGCATTGTGGTGGAAGGGAATATGATTTTGATTTGTGAATGGAAGTCTGGATTAGAATCCAGCTTTGAATATTTTGCAGTATAATTTATTTATATATGGATTCTGACCAGCCAGTGTAAATTATTTCTCTTTGGAGTGTCAGATGTCATAATTCAAGCTGTGTGTATCGCACATGTACACTTTCACACACACACACACACACACACACACACACACACACACACACACACACACACACACACACACACACACACACACACACACACACACTTTATGTGCAAACACACAATTACCCATATGTAAGAAAATGTGCCTGGAATGATACTGTATCATGTATACAGCTTGTGTGACAACAATACATGAACAACATAGTAAACAAAAACTTGGCCAGATACTGGGGCTCCAATGTGGATTTAGCTGTAGTCACCTGATGTGATAAAATGTGTTCTTGTTATTAACTATACATATCCAAAACAAAAAAAAGCTCTGCCGAAATATCTTTCAGTCGAATATGAAATAATCTTAATTTTTACTATGTATAAAGTATCTTTTTAATATTATGACCATATTATGGTCATTTTTATGGGTAGTCGGTGTGTAGTAACTTTGCAGAACACATTGGCTTGAGTTCAATCAACATTTGTCCTTTCAATTACAAATAAAGCCAAGCAGCACTTGGGGATTCAAAGCTATGGATGAATTCTTGCTGAATCTAGGCCATTGGCTATCACAGTGCTGAGAAATAAATGTCCACTCATTTGGACTTACAGTTTTAGTATATTTCTCTTCTATCAATGTGAAATATTATTGATCTGCAATATGTACAGTGTATAAAGTAATGTCTGCATAATGTTCACTTTCAATAGAGGTTCAGCAGGTAGATCATATTGGGCTGTTATAACTAGCAATAGCAATTTTTATAATCAAGGTGAAGAGTACCCAATTTGAAGCAATAATAATAATGTAGTCTTTGTGCTTTGAGGTCCATCTTCCTCATTGAAATAAAAGTCAGTTCTTCTGATCAATAATCAGATTCAATCTTATTCCCCTTCCCCTGGAGCCTTCAAGATGATTTATCACATGTAACGATCCTACTTTTGTGTTTAATGTTCATTTCATGTTCCTTTCATGCTCGTTATCTCAAGTAAAATAATGTAGTTTCCAGGTCTGTTGTTCTCTCATGTCATCATGGTCTACCCATTCTTACACAAGTAAAATAGAGTGGTATTTGATACTGCTTTTCTCTGACAGTTGGCCCTGTTCACCCTCCAATACGATAGGAACTTTTACTGCATCTATATTGTGTCTGTGAATGTAATCTACATGAAACAGTCGGCTTGAAGCACAGCAAGACTGCTTATGTGGAAGAGGCCATCTACATTTATAATTACACGCATAAAAATGTATAATTCAGGGTTAAAACCAACACATTTGAGTTTATTTTACTCAGATCCACAAAAATGCAGCATCATAGTTCAGAGCAGCCTGTGTCTAGAAGGAATGGAATCCAGACAAACTCCCACACCACAAGAGCAATAGATTAGCCTGTCAGCCAGCGAAAGTTAAGCTGATACCTGCACCAGAACTGTGTGGTTGAGAGGGAGGTTAAATGTTTTCATGAGGTCAGTTGTATTGCTCTTTGATGGGTTCCTAACTTGAGTGCTGCACTACACATTGTATATAATGGACATGTGGTATTGATTGGAGTGCTGGTGGTACACCCAGTGTGATGTTCCTGTGCACTAGAGAAGTAAAAAATAGTCTGAGAGCTGCTGGCGGAATTGGTTCCCCAAGACACTCCTATCCCAGATCTTCTTGTATCCTTCCTTTACAAAAGACTTCTTGAAAGCTCACTCTAGCCAATGACTTTACCTTATGAGACATATTCATAAAACAGAAGTAAAGGGTGGTGACATAGTTGTTCATGGACCTAGATGGAAAAGTAACACCCCCTAAAATTTTCAGTAACTTTATAAACAGTAACTTTTTCCTTGTATCTGTAATATATGCAAGAACATATATGACAGAATGGAGGAGAGCATCCTCCCACTGTGTCTTTGTCCATAATCTCAGGAAAGTTTAATGCACATGTGCAAAGTCTGATGGCAAAGTCTCAGAGCTTTAAAATACCCCACAAAAGCCCCTTACATTGAATCATTTCTGGGCCTGATGCAAATGTGCCCCATGTATCTGTGTTGGGCCTCATTGTTTTTTCTGTATGCAAAATTAACATTCACTCATACCTCTCTCCTTTTCTGTAGACAGGCCTGTTACAATGAACATGATAAATCTTGCTTACCACCTAGATTGAGCACCAAAATTCCTTCCTTCAATCTGTTTCTGGACATTTGGCATCTGCTGACTTGGGCAGGGCATTCACCTCCAGCTTCACAGGGAAGACTACATCTCTGCTAATGCCAGAAGGAGCTCTTTTTTTTGTATCAGACCTTAGCCATGCTGCTCAATTAGGCTCTGCCTCATTTGCACTGTCCAGGCTTGCTGTAATCCCAATCGGGTAAAACAGGAGCCGCCTCCAAGCTGGTGCTCCAACTCATAATCTCTTTCCCTCTCACTGGGACCCAATGAGAATCTGATGGGCTCTGACCTGCCATTCTCTGTGTAACCTCTCACAGGTCTACTCTGTTGCTCTTTTGGAATCCATTTTAGTGATAGCCTTCTATTCAGCCCCTTAGGCTTTTACAGGTTTGGCAGACTCTGAATGCCACAGCACTGTCTCCTGTTCTTTAGTCCAACAAAGACAGATATTCCTGTGGTTTCTCCCCAAAGCTGTCTGTCTACAATTTGGAACTCTTTCCTTGAAGCATGTGCTGAACAGCCTGTCCCTGTGTAGTAAAATATGAACAGAATTTATGTCTCTAATATATCTATCGAGCCCAATGCCCACCCAGCCACCAGGCCTGGCGTTATGTTGATGGACAAAGTCCCGTTTATCAGATAATTTAACAGGCAGTACCATTGTGTTTAACAAACACGTATCTGAGTGGATTCATACCACATATTTATAGCTTCAATGCTGATGACAGACTCAATATGAAAAATTTGACTCTGAATGCTCCTTGTATGTTTTGTTTTTCACTGTACTTACAAATAAGGGGTTTGTGCCTCATTTTGAGAAATTGCTCCAAACGTTTTCCTTTGTTTAATAACCCTTCATCTCACTCAAGTTGTCTGTATGAAAAAAACAAATGACTTGTTTCTACATGCTCATGAAACGTATCTCCCCAGATGTCGGCCTACACAAGTGCTAAGTTTGGATCAGACGGGAGTTGTGGCTTTATTACACTAGATTTAATTTTGAGCGGAATCAGTTAGCAGGAGTCCCCTTGGCTTTCCATGAACAGTTATTTCCAAACTACTTGTTTTATGAATTTTTTATGTACAGAATGCCTTTTGACAGAGCCGTTCTTTCTTGTTTGCATAAAATATTGTGGCTGCATAACATGAATAGCGTATTCATTGTGTGTGATACATTACACCCCCAACTGTTAATGAAATGTATTTACTGTAGGATTTTTTTTTTTGGAAAGAGGAAACAACAAATCTGAAATATTACAACATATAGGGTGTATTACAACAAAATCCTCCAACATGACATTGGAACAATATATTCCCATATCTGTTTCTTTATCCCTTCTGTTGTAAACATAGATATAAAAAAACTATTAGCTGAAAAGATATTTGACCTGTGGTAGCAAGATAAACAATTATCATTTTTAATCTTGTGAATATATGTGATATCATCAGAAGACAGCCATTTCAGGAGATAGTTGTCCCTTTTGGGGGGATTGGGTTGGGGTGGGGAAGGGGAACATTGTTGAGACTTGGCACCAACTTTGTTTATCCTTGCCGTGCTGCAAAGGTCGACAATTGACCAACAGTGTCTCCAAACAATGTCTGGATCTCGAGTCGCAGGCACCACTAAATACTTGCTTCTGACCTTTGTGGATCCTTCCCGAGTCAATAAAAAAAAAAAAAAAAAAAAAAAAACACAGCTGAAATCTGTGATGTGACGCTGAATTTGCTCTGGGAATATTTTAACCTTGAACTCTTTGGCTTTGGTTTCCATGACAACGGGAAGTAGGTCTCCGCATGTGGGAGGGTGAGCTGGAGGGACAGTGCAGAGGCAAGTCCATAAATCGGTGTCCCTAATGAAAACATGGTGTGCAGGATGCAGGTAGAGATTTCAGGGGATAAATGGCTTGTGACGATCCCTTTGAAAGGGGAAGTGTCTCTGTGATGATTTGTAGGCACTCGGGAAGCCTGCATAAGGTTCAGAGAAGAAGCTTTTGGGGGGTGAGGCGCAGGCACATACATTACTTGATTAAAACCAAACGAGGAATTCAGTTGCATGTGTTTTTCTAATTCAGTTACAGATTCAAATACCCCCATTCCATACTGCTATTTGTAGCCATATGATTTGTGTGTGAATATGGGCTGGGTAACTACTACTAGAGTGATTGGAATGGATACAGAAGATATATGACGTTTACTCTTCCCACTACCTGCTGGGGCCAGAATAGAGAGAAATGCTCAAGTGGCCATTATGTGTGGTGCAGCCAGTCATATTTATTCTGTTTCCAGTTTTCATGATACATTTAGTTTTTTAATAGTGATTTGATACTTGATTGATTAACCATTTGTGTTATTATTTCTATCACAGAATGATAACTGACAGCATAGCAGTATGTCAGTACTGAGTGTTAGTGTGCCTATCTAATGGACAATACAGAACTTTCTTATAAGCCACAAAGCAATAATTTCACTCAGTTGGGGAAGATAACTATTGTGTGACCTAATTTTGTCATTAGATAAAACACTCATACAATTTTTCTGAATAATGTAAACGGCTGTCCTTGTATTTCCTGCACATATGGTTAACTGGGTACAGGTGAATCTCCAACCTTAATAAGAGCAAATGCTTAAATATGGGTAGACCATATTTATGTTTGTCATCATTTTTTCTCGTAAAGTTACATTGCTAGAGCTCACACTGATTCTTAGTGATTTTATAATTCTGGAGATTTACAGAATTATGTACGTGCTCAAGGATGAAATTAGTCAGCCTGACCACTGGAGTGATGCAAAGAATATAAGGAAAGTTTATTGATACAATATTTAGTTTTTGACTTTTGATGGAGGAGTCTTGTATTGTCTATAATAAATTCAGCACATTATATTTTGTAAGTTGAAAAATTATTGTGTTGGGAGCTATAATATAGCTCTCTCCAACACTCCAAGGAAGAATTAAAAATCAATGTCAAACTCTGTATTTTACTATCAAAAGAGTAGTTCATTTAACCAGTCGGGGCAAGTCTCAGCAGTAACTTTACGTATTTATGATCGTTTTAAGAGTGTCTGGCATGGATTTGCCATGGTCGATGAGCAATTTCCCATGACCGAACGCAGCACAGTCTTGGAAAACCGATACCGCTGCCTTCACCGTGCCAGTTTACATTGGATTTTAAGTACAGCTTTCCTTGCTTCTCCACGACATTCCCGTTCCAACATCTGTACGATCCGTCTAACTGATCACGTCCCAGACAGGAAGCCTTTTCGACGTCGGCATTCTCTGGTTACGTGTGGCTGGTTTTCAGTTAGCTCGCGTTAATTTATGAAGTCACCACTTCTTTAAGAGTGCCTTGAGAAAGGAGAAACAAGGTGAGAGAGAGACAGAAAGAGAGAGAGAGAGAGAGAGAGAGAGAGAGAGCACTTTTACTTTTCCCTCAACGCCAGCCAGGAAGTGAAGCTCTCTGGAAAGCAAAGCCCCTCTGTAATATCCGTCCCTATCTCAACGCCTTTTCAACACGCGGCATCTTAAAGCCTGTAATCTGTGGCTTGTTTTGTCTCATGCCTGTTATTTTTTTCCCTACTTTCGCCTATTAAATCCTCCATAATAATAGTTTTGTTTGTTCTCTGGGAACGGTGCCCAGATGGAATACCATACAGTGAGAGCAGAGCATTCTCCGAGGATAGGTGAGGCCCAGAGGAGATCATGGAGGTGGAATACACATTTGGGCCGCTTTAGGCCATCTGACCTTATTTGACGCAAGGGCCGGCAGTAGTCTGACTTATCCTCTGGGCCCGGGCTGTCTTCCAAGGCTCAGAAGTGAAGTGGAAAAGGCATTAAAGGAATCACCTGTATCTTCGGCCTCATAACGTCAGTTTACAGTTTGAATTTACAGCCATTCATGTAGAGTGGGACCACTAAAGTCATCTGATCTTCAGCCAAGTCTACATCAGTGCCACTAACTAACATTATAGCTCTGGATTTGTATCCTTTACCTTTCAGTTTAGCACTTAGGTATGTTATCTGCAGTAGTTTTAAAATTATGTTTGATTTATGTTGTGTTACAGAAAACTGTTCTGTGTATTCAGGGATTCATCTAACATTTATGGTATGCACTGTATGCAATGTAGCCCACTCTGTCACTCAGTGTCTGCTAAATAAATTGAATGTGGGTGGAAAACCAAGGATGATCACACCTGTATAGAAGCAGATACAATAAGACAGATGTCATGTTCCCTAATGACATATCCAGGTGTGCTGTATAAAATGTATTGTTATTGTGGCTGCATATGGAAACCATGAACCACTGCATACAAACTGTTTGTGGGAACTTCTATAGACCACATCTGTTCCTATATGTTTTATTTTTTTGACATTTTAATATTGGCAACCGGGTTCTCTCTGCAAAATAGATCCAATTTAATCGGCTCAGATAAAACGGGGCCCCCAGTGGAGGCCATTGTCACTCATCCTTAAAACTTTGGCATTCAGGAGACTTCCATCCGCTGGCAGGCCTCCCTGGTTCTTTGAAAATGGGCACCAGAGATCATCTCTGTGCCCAAGGCGCGTTCAGTTTCCAAATATTCAGAAATGAAGAGGACAGTATTCATGCAGTCTCTGCTGCTCTGCCAGTTCGTAATTCTAAATCAGTCTATACATGTACATGTGCCCGGCCTTCTCCAGAGGAGAATGCCTGGGAACCAGATGCAGAGAGATAAGCTTCTGCAACAACACGTTTAATGGCTGAAGGAGACATTTCTGTGGATTTCCTGTCATTACAGAATAGTTCTTAGGGCTTCCATGTGCAAAACGAGATCTACAAGCTTGTCTCAGCTGTGCCATGTATAGGCCGGAACTCAGAGTGGGGGAAGAGGATATAATGAAAATTTGTTTTTCAATTAACAATATTTGCATTTTTTTTTATTTAGATTGTTTATTTGTAAAAGTGCCGCTTTTTCCTAATTGCGTCTCTTTTTTTCTATTTTCTTTCGTATGCAATGATGTGACAAATATGGGTGAATTTTAATTTATTTCACAATCACCAATTATACAGCAGTTAAAATTACAAATGCGTTTGTCTCATCTTGCTTCAATTAAGCTAAATTTATGCTTTGGAAGCTGAGTTAATTACACTGAAGAGAAACCTAAGCAGCAATGCAGAAACAAGCTTTCTAGCGTGTAAACAGTTGCACATATTGGTAATCAGGGAGAAGCTCTGCAACGGTAAATAGGATCCAGGGCTATTATTTACCTGTTTTTTCCTTTTCTCTTTCTCTTGCAGAACACAGTCCACTGAAGAAGAGGTTCAAGCGGAAGGAGATCGAGGAGATTCAATGTGAAGTGCGCAAGATGTGCAACTTCTCCAAGATCCTGTCCACCAAAAAGAACCTGGATCACGTCAACAAAATCCTGAAAGTCAAAAGGCTCCAAAGGCAAGCCAAAACCGGCAACAACATCGTAAAGAGGAGGCGGGGGAGGCCCAGGAAGCAGCCCCCACCCCTGGAGGAGGAGTCTGTGAGCCAGATGCCCGTGCTCGAGAGATGTGTGGACCTCCCTGGGAAGAGAAACCTCCGAACGGGCCTGGCACCTGAACACCTGGAGTTCTCCAACCATGACTCCATCATGGACACCATTGAGTCGGTTGTCCACATGGCCCGGTCGCAGCCTAAACAGCCCCAGACGAATGCGGGCAAAGACTGGCATGAGTCGCCGGAGGAAGTCCGGGCTAAGCGGCCACGGAGATGTCGGGGGAGCAAGAAGGAAGAGGCAGGCATCACAGGGAGAAAGCCTGGCAGCTCCGGCCTTCCACCGGCCAATTACTGAACGGTGCGCTCGGCACTGGGAATCCTCCTTGCACTTTGGCCTTTGTTGTCGTTTCTTTTCTTTTGTTTGTTCGTTCATCGTTATTTTTCTCTGTTATACTGCGATTATGGGCATTCATGGAGGATTCAGGTGGAGAATGTGGTCATTACTGCAGAGCTGGCGTTTCGTTTTGAACGAACTTACCGTTTCGTGCACTTCTGACGCAGCTCTTTTTTTAACATCTGTCCAGAACTGACATCCTGCGAAAAATCTACTTTACTTCAAACTCTTCTATTCATTCACAATATCTCGAAACTTTGGCTTTGCCATACCTTTACCAGCAAGTATTGAAAGGATTTATTTGCTCATACTGTGGTTATTTTGCCTTGGATTTCTAACCTTGTCAGAGCACAGTGTATTCAGTGCATTGACCTATATTATTTTACACCCGTATCCCTGCCCTATTGTTCAATATTTGTCTGAGCACTGGCAGGTGGCAATACTTTGGAATAAGACCTTTTTGGGGGGCATCTCTAAGAGGTCGAACTGTACATAGGAACCATACTCTTCACACGATACATGCCTTTTCTCTGTACAACATGTTTCAGAAAGTATTTTTGACGTACTGACTTAAATAGTGAAGTGTTGTACCCTAGAAAATGACAGTTGGGTATTATTTTAACCAAAAATTGAAATGGGTGTGACTCGAGACAAGTTTGTTTTCAGATGAAAGAATCCATATTCATTCATTCATTCAGTCATTCATTCAGTCAGTCAGTCACTCATTCAGTCACTCATTCATTTATTCACCCACAATATATGAAGCGGGTACGCCACATATATGGAAGTATCAGGCTTGTTAACTGCAGAAAGTATCTGAAATATCACCAGCTTGAACCTTAGTTTTGTTTAATTTAGTTTTATTTTATTTCTGGGAAAGAATATTGCATACATTTAAAGTTCTAATAATCAAATTCAGCACTTATATAGATAATTAAGCCTACTTTATCTTGGCTATCAATATTATAGATATTTTATAATACCAGTACTGTTCATAGTTTCCCTGTACATTAGTGATCCTTTTTCAAAATGATTCATCACTTTTAACAATTTAATACATAGATAAATTAGGGGTGCAGAATAGTTTTCCCAAAATCTTAGTCCTTCTCTGTAACATATTGTATTTTGTGTTCTCAGTCAATAAGTACAAAGATGCTGAGAGGGAAAATTGGGTTGCTTTTCAAGCACAAAACCATCACTGTCAAAACAGAACCAAAAAACTGAGGTTTGGCAAGAAATCTGAGTTGAAGGGAAAGTGCTGAATTACAGTACTGCCAAGTAACTTATGAAAATATGAGATCTTCCTGAGTTCTTAGAGAAATTTGGACCATACTTTTTTTGGTTTCCCTTTGATGTGCTCGACCACACTACTAAAATAGTGATATCATAGAAAGGAACAAATGATCTTCAAAATTTAGCATTCAGATGTAGACTCCATGTTTCGAGAGTTGTATTGGAGAGTTATTGACTTCAGTCCTTGATCAGTATAGTATGCTTGTATATGGCACTATGAGTTTGTAAATGAGCTCACCAGGGCAAAATGGCAATACTTAAAAGCTGAAAGAACCAGGAAAATAAGCACTATTTCTAATTCATATTTTACTCATGTAGCATAGACATAGCATTGAGAAAAACATTGCATTTTACTACATCCCTGATACTTCCTTCACCTGTCATGTCAGTTTCACAAAACATGCAGCTTCACGTCTGTTTTTGTTGTCGTTATTGTTGGTTTTGATGGAAGTTGAGCAGGGAAAGTAACAATCAATCAGTGTTTCACTTCATTTGGAAAATCCTGTCTGTACATTCCCTGGTAGCTCTTCTTTGGTGAGACTACTCAGTTAAGGGTCTCATAGCTGTTATGCACGTGCCTTATGTTTGTTTCCCAATGCATAACATTTGATTTGGATGAATTCAGCATTTAGCATTAGAAGTACCATAGCTGGATCCAAATAAAACACACATTGTCTCTTTCATGGCAAATGCAATTCAAACAAAACAGAATTGACATCACAACATCATTGTCTTCAAGTATTTTATATTCTGTAGGAGACAAGTAGACATGTCCTTTGGAATGTGTTCATTCTAAAAACAAATGGCTTAGACTTTTAAAGAGTCTAATGTTCATTTTGATTGCATTGCATTTGCTGGCAAGTGCATTTGTTTGAATCTAGCCCGGTGTAATTTGTATAGTTTGACATGTGTCATAAAGTTGTTAATGTGCATTCAGTGAAAGCCCTGTTCCCAGCAACTGCAGAATGCAGTAGTCTCTGCAGACCTCTCAATCCTGGAAAAAATGTGTTGAATTGGTCTGGGTTAAGACAAGGGTACACAACTCCAGTCCTGAAGAGTTAGTGTGTATGCTAGTCTTACCTAGACTAGGTACGTATACTTCAGCACTTATTGACTGAAGATTTAACACCTTGTTTCCAAGGATGGAATTGGCTGTTGATTTAGTGGAAATTGCAAAAAACCAAGAGACACTGTGGCCCTTTCAGGACCAGAGTGGCGCAATCCTGAGTTAATCAATGAGCACTGTGGAATTCTGGGACAGACGACGAGCACCATTGCCCCATACGATGAAAAGCACTCCCCCTTCGCTTTCCCTAGTGATTGCTGTGGATCATATGCCATTTGTCTTGTGGCGTCACCACTTTCTCGTTTGCTATGCATCAGGTTTATACCAGCAAACACGATGGGCGGACAGAGACTTCCCAAATCCTTTTGGGTCAATCCGTGAATTTTAGCTTTCCGTTTTGGGTCCACCCTTTGACAAAGATAATTAAGTGGTCTTATTTAACTTAAAGAAATGTAATAAGATGAATTATAATTTGAATTGATGATATTAATAACAATTTGTAAATTGTGCAAAAGGTGACTATCATTGCAGCTATTGTAACTGCAAAGAACCGGAATGTTCTGTCTATCTGCAGTGGAGCCTTAATCTGAATTTCAATTCATTTAGAAGTCAATTGTAAATAGTGTAAAAAGTATACTGATCTCACTGCATGGATGCAAGCTGTGCTTAACTTAAACGTGGGACTTTTGAGATGTCAAGGTGTCGGATTGAGGCCCAAGTTGGGCTTTCACGCCTGAAATACCGTTCAGAGCTGAGTGCTGACGAGACTGAAGTCGACTTGTGCCGGTTTCCCAGCCAAGAAAAATATGTTGCATTCCCTACAGTCTGTGGTACAAAAACAGAGCATGCAGACCTACTTGGTTTGGGAGTGGTTCTGAATAACCCTGGAAAAAATTGCCAAAAATAAAGAATTATGTCCATTAAACAGTATTTAATCCAGAGCCATTCAAAGTTCAGTTTGAAAGAAGCCGAATCTGAATGTCATTTTTAAACCAAAATATACAAATTACAAAATGATGAGTGATGTACCATTGTAGTCTTTAATTGGGGATCTTGAAGTGGGAATGGGAAAGGGGGGAGGTTGCTGGCCTGAAGGCTAGTCAGTTCACAAAAAAAAGCATTGCTCTTAGCCGGCTAGCAATTGTTGTGTTGAGTTTTAAAAGACCAGATAATGTTTTACGCTACCAGCTGATGTACCGGTGCCTTCTAAAGCTGAATAGTGTTATCTTTATCTGGTTTTAAAACTTTAACAAAGAAAAGTAATGTCAGTTTGATGTGAAAGATCCCGCTTATGCATTGAAGATGTGAAATGATCCTTCCATGTATAATGGAATTAATTGGCACTACAAAACTCTGAAGTCTAACCAGACAGTGAAACACTAAAGGCTGGAAGTGGACAAAAATCTTTCTGCTCACATGAACACAGGCTACATAAATCATAGAGGTTTTTTTTACTATATTGTTGTTTAAAAATAAAGTGCAAATTAAGTATTGAGAAAATAAATAAATGGAACAATGTACTTTGCAAGAGCACAAAATGAGCTCTAAACTGTGTTGGCATATTTTAGTTTGTATACATAGTGTTTTTAACTGCTTTTTAATAGAGTGGATTTTGTTTTCCTTTATTTGCATGTTCGACTTGATTGTATGCATACATATTTTAGACAAACGGAAAGTTATTTCAATTTTAATTAAATTGGGAGGAAAAATTGTACATTGTTTGATATGTTTTGTAATGGATTTTTAATTCATGAAGCATTTTTGTACATTGTATGAATATTAAACAGCAAATATTTGGCATATATACACATATGTGTGTACATATGCATATATACACACAAATATATATATGAAATGTATGTTTGCACACTCATACATTATGTATATGTGTGCATGTATGTATATGCTCGCATGCTTTTGGTCATGTTTGTTCATGATCTAGGTGTTATTTTTTGTTCGTTTTTTGTTTTGTTTTTGTTTATTTTCCCTTTTTTCTTAAAGAAAAGCTCGTCTTTTTGCTGCCATTTCCTGGTTAGCAGTATAGAGCACTTAAAAATAAAATAAAGTTGATCTTGTTCATGTTATTCATTGTGTGAAAATAAATGAGTTTATTGAAACATAACAATTTTCCCAGACCTCTTTTTATTTTGCATGTTACCAGCTCACACATGATTCAATATTTTCCTCTTCCAATAATTTTCTTAACGTAAGAATGCATGATATTACCTCTTTAATCAAAATAATACATGCTTATTACATAACACTCTTGTACAATACCAGAAAAATTAGTAGACTCATTTTTGAATTGTGAATCCTCTCAAATGGCCTACATATTTAATTTTGATATTTTGAGGTCAGAAAGTGTAAGAAGAGAAAGGTTGCTTTACAAAATAAACAAATAAAACAGAATTAGAATAATATTTGTGTGTAAATCTCAGCACAACACAAGGGAAAAAGGAATCAGAAAAATGGCTTACATTGACATATGTTCGCATTATGCTAATTGTCTCACATCTACTACTGTGTTTCAAGGGGCGATGGAATGTAATGAAATGAAGGGAATCCTTTCCCATCAGCTCCTTTTGCCTTGCATATTCACAGTCAGTGTGTTAGCCTAATACTGTGGAGCTGTGATAAATGGATTGGACTGCGTCCCTGGCATTGGTTGGTCGAAGGAATTTGGAAAGCGGTTTACTATAGGCTGATGCCCCTCTGTAAAATCCTGTTGCCATGGCTGCTGAGGGAACTGCCCACATGCTCCCGAGCAGCGGCTCTGCAGATGCAATTTCTCCGCTCAAACATGCTGCCCGTTTCAATCAAGCCGCGGAGATGTGTTCTTGCAAAGATGTGTTTTCACTGTGTTTTCTCTTGCGGTTAAAGTTAGCAGAGAACTTGTGTTTTTTGCTTTGACATGAGTCACTGGATCCATCCAGAAAAGTTTACTGTTTCATGAAGCACTAGTACCGCTAGGAGAGAAAAACATCTCAGATCGGGGCTCTTTTATTTTGAAACTGTCAGTCAAAAACTATGGTATGCAGAAACAAGGAGGAATTGGTGCGAGCTTATCCTGAAATATGCATCTATGGAGCAGCATATTACTTTGTATTTATTCTCTGCAAACCTGCAGCAGCTGTGCCTTGCCAGCTCAATGCCTATTCGTGAGACCTGACAAGAAACTCAATGTGGTCTGGGAGAAATTGTCCTTGGTCCAGTAGGTCAGTTGCAAGCATGTTTCAGTCTGGACATTCTTAAAACCAATCTCTCTAGTAAAGTGTTTTCAAGGAGTTGAAACAAGTCACTGATTTACGTGCCAGTCTACACATGGTGCCCTTGTTGGATTCAAATCCAGCTTTCTCTGGATACTCCCACAGTCCATTGGCTGAATCGTACACATGTCAACAAGCTGGTCTGTGGTGAGAAGCCCAGCAAGTGGCATGGTTCGCCTAGTATTGTGATCCAAAAACAACCCTGGAGTGAGAATCAGCAAACTGTAGGCCTCACTGGGAATCACTGTCAAGAAATTCTTCTCCTGGGTGCTTTTAAAAACATTCTGTGTCACAGACCACTGTTACAGATTAACTTGAAAGCCATCTTCAGTTTCCAGCACCTTATCACCAACTCCCTTATGACAGTGTTACTGTGGAAAAGCCTTGTATACTTTTCTCAGCTTTGATGATTGCATGAAATATTGAAGTGCCACTTCCTTAAACATATGGAAATTATTCCTGACATCGTCTACATTAGCCATGCATACATACCTTACATGAGACCTGTTTATTTTCCTCAACACATTTTTCTCAGATCCCGTTCACCAAAAGGAAGAGATAAAGGAACATGTCAATACGGACAAAATCCTTGCCCCCGGCTTCTACAATTTGATTACTTTAGGGAAAACTCACATATCAAGGTGGTCTCAGTTCTTTCCTGTGTACAGCTGAATACATACATAGATATAGAAATCTGACAAGAATACTAAACAGAAGGTCAACCTTCCATTTAATTGATTTATGCTGAGCTATAGCAATCCTCAAAATTGCACAAAATATGCATTTTATACATTAACAAAATGGTTGCAGGTCTGTTGAACTGGAAGTGAGCAATTTTTATATGTCAAGATGTATCACTAAATTAAAAGCTATATAATTTTGTATATAGTTTGGCCAAAGTAATAGATAATGCAGTACAATGAATTTAGGATGTTATGTAAAATATCAATGCAAAGCATGGACACAACTAGTGTACAAACTGCATATAGAACCAAACTCCTTTTATCTGAGTGTAAACCAAAAGTGGAAGAACTAGTGAAACACATATTTCTAGGAGTGCTGAATCCAAACTTCAGAAAATATCATCCTATGTTCATACTGAAAGCTTCCAAATCACTTACTGTTGTATATGGAAATAAATAGTACTGTATTTACCTGCCATATAGCAGGAAAAATGTCTCTCCTCAACCACATCTTTTTCCAGCTCAAATGTTGTTAAATTTAAGGGCAAACCAATTACATGTTTGCCTTGGGGTGACAATCCCACATTGGCCGGAGCCCAGCAGGTGAGACTTTCTGTTGCACAGAGGTTAAGCTGCAGCAGCAACTACCTTACAAAGAACATTGTTTGTGTTCCTCATGGTCTGGATCTGTTGATTGTCCTTTGTTTTGATCAGTTGACATAACAACTGTGATCGTATTTGCAATGTGGTAAGTGCTAGTGCACGCTACAAAGGACATGAGTACATTTTGTCCCCATGCACAATGAGGAAGATGATGTGGGAGGCAAAGGGTCGCAGTTTGGATGCATGTTGGGGGTCATTGAGTTTCTGTATCAACAATTAGACACATCTATACCAGCAGGCAATTTGGAAGGACAGCCAGAAGAAAGCCCTCACTGAGTGCAACAAACAAACTGCCGGGAGTTTGCCAAACACTACTTTCACTGGAACTGGGTCTGATTGTCAAATGAGACAAAAATGAGACTCTCTGGCCATGTGCAGTGTCAGTATATTTGGCATCAGGATGCGGATGCATACTAAAAAGAGCCTCATGCCTACCGTGAAATATGGTGATGGACTGTTGATTTTAAGTGGCTTTTTTGCTGCCACGGGTCCTGGGGGCCTTTGTTAAGATCAATGTCATCATGAACCAAGGCCATTTCTCATCTTCAACCGAGGCCAAATACCTGGGTCCCTCTGCCAGGAGGCTGAGGCTTGACCACAAGACCATCCAGCCCAGCAATGGCCCCAAACAAATGCCAAAATAAATATTTCACAATAGCTGTCATAGGCTCTGAATTGGTCTAACATGAAGGCAGCAGTCTATAAGCATAGACCTATAGATTTCTGGTCCAAGATCCATTTCAATGAGTTGTCCAACCCAACTGAACATGATAAAAAGAGGCTAGGTGCTGTTATACTTCCAAAGAAAGGACACATCAAGTACTAAAAACAGGCATGGCAATAAGTTTGACACCAATATTTCTGGTAAACAAATTGTAGTACATGTACAAATACCACTTCACATAAGTTCTTCAGATGCAATCTCGCAACTAATACAGCGTGTGGCACAAAGACATTGCACACTTGATTCAGTAATGCTTTACCACTGTAAATGCAACTTTGAATTTGAATATTAAGGAAGTTCAACTGTCGTTAAATAAATCATGTATTTTGGCACCTGCTACCGGATCATATCTAAGCACATCGAGATTACATTGTCAACTTTATCACTAGTTGATGGAGTTCATTTTTGTATTATTGCTTTTTGAGATAATTATTTTTATCTTGTCAAGAGCACATTGAAATTCTCAACAAATACCCACAGTATTTTCAAAGCCCCTTCTCATTTTGGTTGGAAAGAACAGACAAAACGTCTGATTAAATATTGCCTAAATTAATTTCAAATGCTCCTTCCGACCTTCATAAAAGCATTTGACTGAAATGATTTTTAAAATTTTTATTTAGCAAATTTTTATAATAATAAAGACTGTGATATGATCATTAAAAAGGACAAAAAGGGATTTACTATTCTCCCATTGACAACGGGTCTCTTTACACGACTGCTTATCTCATTTGCCTGACATTCTAGTCTCCTAATAAAAAATATCTGGCTGCCAGAAATTCCTGGCAAGTGCTGGGTATCCAGGCAGCATGTCAGTGTACTGTATCTCTGAACATGCAGCTGACCAAGAATGCTCACATCCAAGGAGCATTCGTTTGGTACCAGGCCCAAGGGTAGACAGCGTCAATCGCTATCGGTGAAATGGCTATTACGGCGCTACTAAGTACAGCCTCACTTGGTTCATCAGCATCAGACTTGAAGCTCTCTCCCCATGGAGGAGAGCGAATGCTGAGATCCTTAATAACTTCCAAGCCTCTCGGTGGTATTGATCGCCATTTGAGGTGACCCGTGTCCATCATATATCCCATGTACGTTTCCCCAGTAATTGTCTGTTTTCTAAGTGCGGTGTCACTGGTGCTCGGCCAGCAGGTGTCAGCCCTGTCAGAGCTTCCTGTCAGAAGAGCACGCTGTTAAAGTCTACTTCTGTCAAAGCCTCTTTTCTCATTAAGTGGGACACTGAAGAGCCTGAAGAGGCGAGAGGGAAAAAAATACTGCATTTAATGCTGTTCAGAGACACTTTTGGTGACGATGTTGTTGTGGTAGATGCTGGTAGAGTGACTTCATCACGGATAAAATGTCATTAAGAATGCAAATGAATCCAAATCTACACACATGTACATTTAAATATTTAATAAAAGGTGTTCAGAAAATGGTAACCAAAAACCAAAAAAGATGACAGGTGTCATATAAGGATTATGTTGCCAATGAAATGCAACATAGTGAACTCCAGTACATACTCTAATGTTCACCACTGTTCTCTCAAAAACCATTTAAACACACTCACAAACACACATACCCACATATGTTTAAATGTTTTTTGAGAAAACTCCCTAACAATCCTTGTGACTTTTTCCCCAAAGAATGTCCCATTTTTCTTTTTCATCATTCAGTCACAGCACCATTTTTAACACCTCAGTTAGTTATTTCCTGTCAACTTTATAACTAGGAAGTAATCTATCAAAAACCATCACCCAGTGTACCCTTATGCCCTCAGTCTCTGGGACCATTGAGTGGGTGTTCATAAATAACTTTGGCCTCTGAGCAAGTGACCACAGAGCAGCTCAATTTACAGTGGACAAGCCCTTCCAGCTGGCAACCTTTTCAATAATCATTACTGTGACTTTTAATCAGCCAATTTCTTTCAGCAAAGCCGCATTTCCTGTCTAACTTTGCTGAGCTGACAATCACACAGACGATGCCCTCTTCTCTTACCTAACACAACCCTCTACATGGAAAGGTGTACCCCATGGACACCCCTTAGGCTGTTGTTTTTCTCTCTCTGTTCCAGTTCCCTTGAGTATCATATACATTAGAGTGAAATTACTTTGGAATGCTATAAACAGTCACTTTTACGTGCAAAACAACCACCCAGACATGTAATTCAAAATTGTTTTTCTTTTTTTTTTTTTTGTGGCGCAAAGTGGTATCACATGATTTAAGCAAGCCCCACATGTTGTGCTCAACAACAACTTGAATTAATCATTTGCATATGAGACTGGCTGATTTTTAATGCAGCCAAGGTGCTGGATAAGCTTTGTTGAAATTGCAACTGTTTCCATTTGTTTTTAAGCATATTAAGACAAGATATGTAGCATTTTTCCAAACTATCAATTTGATAAAAATTCCAAGACCTTGTGGTTTTTATTTTTTCACTTTGATTTTTATACACAAAATTCTTCTTTCCATTAGGGAAGTTTCACAAAATCGAGAATCAGCATTTTCAATAAGCATATATCCGTACTAATATACATTATAGCTGTAGTGTAGTCACACCAATCCTTTTGCACCAGAATGCTCACTACATATCAATGACAACACAGGTTATTCATGGACAACTTTGCTCATTGTTTATTCCCTGTAGATTATCTCCCACCTACTCAAGCTCTTTCTCTCCGTGTTAGACAAACTGTGTGGTGCAGTGTTATCTTCCATGCCCTTGCCTGTTCAGGACCTCACCACCTCCCTGGAAATAAAAGCAAAAGTTAAAAATACCACTTCAAAACCTGAGGGAATACTGGGTATAAAAAGCTTGTTCTTGCTCTTGGTGCTGTACTCCAAACAAATCCATCGATGCAGTGTTACTCAGTGTTAATTAATTGATATCAATCAATAGATATATAGTCATAATATATCGTCATATATTTCACAATAGATTGAGACCCAAAAAGCAATATGAGGTGAGTTAACCCAATACTCAGTTAGTTATGAGGTGAGTTTTTAGGTCATCCAAGCTAACAATTTTTGTTGTGCAGTTTTCTTCTTGTTCCTTGAGCATTATTTACCTGAAGTGTTCTCTTGTGACCCTGACAGAACTTGTTTTGAGCAATGTAACATTCTTGCAATCACTGAGGAACATTCACATTATGGCAAACCTCAATGAAATTTTAACCAACGTTTTTTTCCCTGTATTCTGGTAATAGCTTTTGTAAGCTGGGATAAATCATCGAGTAACAACCAGAACCAGCATGGACTATGGCCCTCCTGGACCAGGAGTGGAGACCAGCAAGCTGTAGGAGCACATTCTACCACAGAGGTCGCTATAGAGCGTTGGGTTTGGGAATGTCATGGCAACTTGTACCTCTCCCACCCTTACTGGGAGATGGTATTACTGATGAGGTATCACAACCCAGTAATCGGGGTGACAGTTGGAGCTAGGTAGTCTGGATTTGACCCAGTTTCTGGGTGTATCATGGCACTGAGTGAGTACAGTGATAGAATTCACCATGTTTGAGGCCTGTAGTGGTGCTCCATTATGCCAAATGTTTTATCACTTATATTTTATGCCCAGTATCCTTACTGCATGTCAAACATTCTCTTGCTTGTCAAACAATCTGTTGGTTCCAAAGTTTAATATTCTCTCACCCCTTGAGGAACTGTTGCCATGGAACATTTATTAATATTACAGCAATATATCTAATGGACAGCAGATTGATTTTGAAATTATAGCGTCACAAAAAAAAACTTAGATGCTATTTTGTAATAATCACCTTTCACAAAATTATCTTTATCCTCCCAGACTGTTTTATAGAAAACTCCCCTGGCAGGAAAGCAGTGATTTTGTCCAGAAAACCTGGCAGAGCAATTTATCTGTATGAAAATTACTTTGAAAGTGAATAATGTTGCTGCTCATTTTAAACAGAAAAGGAAACAGAGAAAAAATTGATGATAAACCTTTTAACCTAATTTTCCAACCAGTGGTTAGTTTACTCTCACAAGAGTCCCAGCCACAGGCAATTGTACAACTCCACCTATGTGTTTGTAAAAACATGTTCTTTGGGTAGGTCCAACGTTGTTGTTTATCATATTTAGTCAAATACTGTATGTAAAAAAACAGATGCCATCTAGTGGTACTTGCAGGAACTGTATGCCTAACCCTTACATTCTAACAAAACATTCTAGTTCCTACCACCCATGCTTTACTTGATTGAATAAGAGTCCGTAACTGCTCATTGGTTGAACTGAAATTAAATATGTATGCAAAAATTACTGGCAATCATCTGAGAGCTGTAGCATCCTGCCAACATCTCCCACATTAGCTCAATGGGTCAGGTCCAAGTCTAATGCATAATTGCTGCCATACAAAACAATCTCTTTAATGCTATAACTTTTTCTCTCCAGAAACATGGCAGAATCCTCAAACTGAGCTTGTTCAAACCTTCAACAAATGCCTTTATCAACAACTGGTTTCTTCAGCTTTAAAATCTCTTCCCATTTGCTCTTACTGTAGCTGAAGGGCAATGCTGAGCTAAAATAATATTTTTATCTAATTCAATTCTGCAGAATGTTGGACAGTAATAATTTAAGTATGATTGAATTATGAGGATAGGCTGAATGTTATCAAAATTATTCTATTTGATTGTTACTGTCTTCCCAGATTATTCCAGTGTAACAGATGCAGTCTTAGTTTTAACTCCTTATTTAATGGAAGAGCCTGTCATCTTGTGAACATATTTCAACCATTCAACATTCTATCAGCATAAACTAGACCATGTGTTTAGGGGCACTACAACGTAGCTCAACATCACTTGTTGAGTTGAAAAGTTAAGGCAGAAATTAATTACTTGATGGCATCTGAAACCTCAACAGGATGAGCAGTCCAGTAGTATAATGATAATTCATCTACTACAAGTAGGATCATCTCTACAGATTAAGCACGCAAATTATTGCTTGACAAGTGTAAAGAATGCAACTGGAAAAAAATCCCAGTACTAGACAGTATCAACTTATGTACAGACTGACTTTAAAAGTAAACATACTTCCAAAAAATGACTAATTGCATGGACTAATTTGGATACACATTATGATACTGCACATCAATGCATAACATGTAAGGGTTTTACATCAAAATGAAACAAGAATATTCTCACTGAGGAGAATATGACTCTAAATATGCACGTGCTATGACATGACTGTACATATTAACCACACATGCACACAAGGGATTGAATATTTCAAGAAACATCGAGTCATATGGATTGTCTTCTTTTCCAAATATTGCAAATTTTTTTTTACATTTTTATTTACACACTGAATCACATGTTCAATTGGCCTAGTCTTATTTCCATTGACCTCTCTATGAGAAGACAGTAGCAGGTACATGTGGCAAACACTTACTCAAATACCATCCGGACTGCAATTAATGGAGTTTGTTTAAACAAAAGTTCAAGTGAAGTATTTTCAGACAACCCCTCATTCAAATACCTCTATCCCTCCAATCCGGGTTTCTTCACAGGTGTTAAGTTGCCATGTACCTCTCCCATCATGCACACTGCTTCCAAAATCCCCCTCCCCATCTTCACCTTCATGTCTATTAACATGTCTGTATTTCTTCCTCTTTTCTAGTGGTCCGGTGGACGTCACCCAAAGTTGTGAGATATGACGCTGCCCCCTACGACTCCAAGCCCAAGATCAAATGTCTGTACCGTTATACAACTTGCCACATCACAATAAACTCCTAATAAGCACATTCAATGTTGTCTGAAAATTCATTGTACTGAACTGTTTATAAATATTGAAAGGCTGTGATTTTATCATACAAAAGGGAAGGCTATTACAATAGTTATCCAACAAACAACAGGAGAAACCAATCTGAACACGAACCATGGCTGGCATAGCTTTGGTGGGCTGATTTACAGCGCTTTCTAAATACAAAGATTCAGATAAAAACCTGTCTGATCAAAGCCAAGCCATTGATCACAATGGATTGCAGAATCTTTCTACTTAAGTCCACCACTGATCATTGTTCAGAGTAATTCAATATAGCCTCCAAGTAGCGATAGAAGAAAACTTTGTTTATTTTCCACAGCTAATTCTGTATCAGTCTGGTCTGAGTACAGTTTGTAAACAGCTAAGAGAGGATGTGAGACACTGGCCTCCTGTGACGACAGAGACCACAGAATAACACAAAGTTAACGAGACAGGTCAGGGGTCACTTCCAAGGAAAATAAAGTAATTTATGAAGAAACCAAGAGGAACACCTCTGGGTTCAACTAAGGACATTATTTTAAGTTTGTAATACTATATTAGGATGATCATGGCCAAAAAGATAGTGAGCTTACAGCTGTGTAAGTGTCCAGCTTACCCTTGTGGTCCCTGTAGGCTATATGAGAGGGGTGCTTGCTGTTGGCTTTGTGAATAAATTGGCCTACACCAGTTTTTAACCTCAATTCATGCAAAGCTTCCAAATTCATATTTTTGTAGGTACTAAGCTTTGGGATTCTTATTACTGTACAATGTTCTGTTTGCATCATTGTACTGAAGGGTGGCTTGGTGGTATGGGCAGTACTCCACTGCTTAACAGGACAACACAAGGCAAAATGTAAATGCATTACACTTCTCCAGCTCAGATATATGTAATGGGGTAGTTCTGGTGGAAAAAACACTACTGTCTGAGCAAATCCATGTAGCAGGAAAAGGTTAATAGATTTTCACTGTACAGAGCAGCAATCAACTTTCCAGATATATAGGTCTCTCGCTCACCATGAGATAGACAGCTATAACATCATTTGCTTTCTGTCCTGCTCAATTAAGCCTATCCCCATTTGATAACCACATATATATGTGCAAAATGCAGATATATTTGATTTGCAATTATGGCGTGTTTTGTACTACCACAGATATTGTATACAGACCAGACATTTGGCTTTGTGTGTTCATCATTGAAGGTTCTGCCCCTGACATTGCCGCCTCTTGATTTGCAATGTTTTTATACTTATCCAAGAAGGAGCTGGTTAGAGGTGCTTTTTAAATGCTAATTTAGCAGGAAATTAAATAATGTGTATTAATGAGCAAGTGAACATATTACTGTAACAGTATACCACTCTGTAAACGGCATTTGGTGTTAACAGCTTATTCATTCCCACACCCTTAATGCCGTAGAGGATTACCAATGGTACCAAAGTCAAGGCCTTTGGAGAGAAACTTGGAGCGAAACACATGATGTTGCTATTAGCGTAGCCTGCACAAAGGGCCCTGCGAAAACGGCACAGATGGAGTCTGGAATTAATCCAAAGCAATGTGTTAGAGCTTGGAAGAGGGCCTTGGTGAAAATGGAATAAAAATCCACAACTACAGTCTGTATCAGGCCCCTTACCCTCAGGGCTGGAAACATGAAGCTCAGAGTCCAGAAATGTTGATGTGTTGAATAGAATCAACATTTGCAAGTCAGGAGGGCTGGGGGATGGGGTGTGGGGGTAACATGGGCCAGTTTTCATCCCAGAGTTCATAGGTGGTTTTCTTGGATTTCATTAAATTAGATTTATGACTCTTAAGGAAAAATGCCTTCATTGAATTTACCAACAGGCCAGAGCTGGACTCAAAAGTAAAGATAATCAGACAGGGTGATTTTAGTAGAATACCTGGCCAATTTCTGAAAATGAGACCTAAAGTGTAATGGGTTTACATTGAATATAGGGTACAAATCAAGAGATTCTGAGCATAGAAATGATCTTCATTGTTATTTTGAGTTACCGGGGCAGTGAATGGCAAACACTTTTAGTGAGAAGAGGCTGCTCACAGCCAGAGAAGGAAAATGTGACTTTAACCTACTTGATGGGCTCTTGAAGATGTTGAGGATAATGGATGGTGCTCTGGAAGTAAACGTGCTCTCACCAAAATTGCTGAACTCACTGAGAAGGTTGTTTATGCGCTGGCTCGGGCAGTGGGACTCTTTGGACGTTAAGTTGATTGATTCCAGGATGGTGGAGGATCGATTAGACTGCAATGAAACCAAGGCTAGGCCGTGGCCTGTTATCTCAGGATCTGTGATAGTGATGTTGTGCTTTAGCTTTGACATGGTGTCTTAGCTGGAGCACAGACATACAGTGGTGCAAGGGGAAATCTACAGAATGGTGTAACTGAAGGCAGGCGGTATGGAGCTTCAGATTGTATTGGAGCATGGTCTTTCATTCTGGAGGGAAACTGATGCAGTAGCGAATAGCATACTTTCAGCCGAGCACAACTGAACAATGCGATGTTTCTCTGAGTACCTCTGAGTTCAGATGACAGAGGAAAACCAAAGACATGAAATGTGAGCGCTTAAATGGAAACTGAAGGGAAAAACAGCTTAATTTTCATCTACTCGGATGCCAACATGGATTTCCTGGTGGAATTAAATCCACCCGAAAAGATTTAAAGTTAAATCCAAATTGAGTTACTCAAAGCTCAGATTTTAAAGTGTATTTCTTGAAAATTCAAATTATTTATGAGGGCTGAATGCTGCTATTTAGACTTGCAAATATCTTAACATTTTTACATGGCTCAGAGCTGCACCTCCATACATAACACTGGAGAGGGAGGGGGTCTGTAGCTAAGCCGCTCTCCTGCTGGGGTCTGAATGTAATATGAATTCCGGCACTATTTAAAAAAAATATTCCCCTGTACTAAGCAACCAATTACACTAAAGCAGTGCCTGACCCGACAGTGGTGCAACTAATTATTCCATAACATAGTTAAGCCCCCTCTAATTGACTTCAAGTGCTTTCCTTTTAAAAAAAAAAAAAAAAAAAAACATCTTCGTCACAGTCACCTCCGTCAAAGTCACATTGATATGCAAATACCAATCCACCTGACAGAAAATAGCTTAAGAAAGAGTGAAACTCTAAATTGAATTATCTCTTCCGCCCCCTCCTCCTCCCCCCCAACTGCCATCCATTACCACCACTGCTTCTTGCTTTCCACAAATCCCCCAACCCCCCACTACCCCCTCGCCCCCAGCCTTCTGCCCCCATCAACCCTCAACCCTTAGAGCACCACTTACTATTTGTGCAAGCCGTAGCCATCAATCTGCATATATATGTCTAAAGATGTGGAGGATTCTATTTTTTATGGAGATAAACGGGGGAGCGGGAGCCGCTGTTGCCAAGGTGACGGCGTGACTCATGGCAATTTGGTGGGTGAATGAAGCCGTTAGCTGAGCAGGGCTGCGTGATGCGGTTTTTAAAACAGGCTTCCTGGGATCCTGTCAGCGGCCGCCTTCCTCCAGCTTTTCATTAAAGGCAATTGCGGGGCCTTCAATCCGCCATCTCATTACTTTTTTATGTGCTACTTGAGGAATATTGTGATGCTCTATGGATGTGTTTCATGGCCCAGTTTATGGCAAGGGGCGCCATAAGAATTTGAATCATACGGTAAAATAGACCTTGGGATTAGAAGGAGATAGTGTGTGTGTGTGTGTGTGTGTGTGTGTGTGTGTGTGTGTGTGTGCATGCATGCGTGTGTGTGTGTGTGTGTGGACCAGAATATGGGAGTGACTGAATATGCTTGTTTTAAATGCATTGCTTAACCTTGTTTCCTCAGTGTCTTCTGCCATACATGGCCTGATAGTTACTGTGCATGCAGTCTAATTGGATGAGTTATCTGAAATAGGCCGGGGTTGATATACAGTAATCCGGTTAGTTTTTCTCGGCTCAGCACCAAATTCAAAACTTAATCCTAAAGCCGGAAAGCTCTTTTCACTGTAACACATCATCACAACTCAATGTCACTCTCCAACTGAGTTTTTTTTTTCTCCACTGTGTAGATAAATGAGTTTGTACTACTTCCTATATTTAGAGTATAGCCATCGAAATGAATCAATTCAAGAATTAGTCTCAGATAGATGTTTGCACCACAAACAACATAACCAAATGCCTTAAAGTGCCACAACAAGAACTGAGCTGAACTAAAATGTGGGCTTATCTACTTACAATAATATGCCAACCCAAGTGGAGCAGGCATGTGTACAAAAATGTCTTACTTGTGAGACCTGAAAACCATGCATGAATTTAATTTTTCCTTTGCCTACCTAAAAAAAAATATTCCCTTTGATGTCTCCACCTTCTCCTTGTAAACACCATATTTATTCGAGAATTTCATTAAAATTCAGATTGACGATGCACGCGTGGCCACTTGGCGCGTGACTGTTCAAACTGCCAGGTGTGTTTCGCTGTCTCTGATTAGCATGGCTTGCAGTTAGCAATATGTGTTGCCAAATTAGAGCACAAATTAGTGAATCATTAATGGATTCTAACAGCTGTAGGGATATAAATAGGTGTCGAGAACCCTTGGGGAGTTTGACACAGAGTGGGTGTTGTCAGGAAGCGGAATTATTAGCACTTTAAGTCACAGAGCACTTCCGCGAAATGATGCATCAAACTGTGAACGATTCCACAAAATTAAACAGTGCTAACCTTTTTTTTCATGTTTTGTCTGGCTGCTAAAAATTATTTGTAAAGGATATGTGGGATGACTCCATTTAGTACAGCAATGGTGTTTTTCTAAATTATCACATTGTATTAAAGATATAGTTGTGTTTTATTCAGGGTCTTACTAAATCTGTGTGAGACCAAAAGCATCATCCCATTCTTGGAATTTCATGCATACTTGGTTTATGCTAGTGGTTTTATTGTGGTAAATGTAGAAACCAGTTGAAAACACAGACACAACTGCCTAACTGACGGAAAAGCACAAATTGGTGCATTTTCTAGCTACAGTGGCTTTCGCTTTCAATGGTCATGGCTAAAACTGTAATGATTGCAGGTGCTATCTTGGGTTTTATTATTTGTTTAGTGCTTTCTCACCTGTACTATCGTTGGGAAGCTAACAACGTTCTTTTGGTCATCTGCTGATTGCTAGGTGTGGCCGATTAGTAATTGGTTTCAGGTGTGTGAGGTCTTTATATTACCCAGGGCTTCAACATCTCTTTGCGTTAGTGTCGTCTATACACTTTGCCGGCGTTGGCAGAGATTTTGTCCTCTGTGGGGGTTTTTTTATTTTTTTTTTTTTTTTTTTTTTTTTTTTTTTTTTTTTTTTTTGCGGGCTTAGTATGCCTGGTTTGTAAGTATAATGTAGGAATCTTTACGAAGTTCTTTATCTTCTTTTGTTTGTGGGATTGATCCGTGTTCACCCGCCGAAGAATTTGGTGCTGAAGTATCTGCGTGGTACTTCACAGTTGGCTCTATATATTAAGAGCTGTTAATTTTCCACTCCTGAAGTCTTAGCTTCTTTTTATTTATCTTAGAGTTGGGGTTCTCCCACAGGAGTGTATTTTTGTTTTTGTTTTAGGGATTTGTTCCCTCTAATCTCTCCTTCGAGACCTTAGTGGTTTGGGAATTCGTTCCTTAGCTTTTTGTCTGTGTATCGTGCACTCTAAAGGGTCCCATCATCATCATTATCTTCATCATCATCATCATCATCAGTCCTTACAAAAACATCCCTTAAATTAATTTCCATTTTATTAAAATAATAATATGAATACTTTGCATGAACTATATCAGGTATTGACAGAACTGTTTGAAGATAAACACAATGTTTAAGAACGAAAGTAACCACAATTAAAAATAAGCTGGTTCCATACACCAGCAAGATAATGGCCAGCTATTCCACAGATATGCAATTATAATGCTGAAATTGTAAGCTAGGTGTTGGTATGTGTGTCATAACACTTATGAGTATTGTTAATCAAACACCCAATGCAACATGAAGAAAGTCAAAGATATATACATACTAATATCTGCACACTATTTACATCAGGAGAAAGGAACTATTTTATGCATGAACATTTTTTAAAATTGCCATGATACAATGTCACACATGTGCCCATGTTTATATAATAATAAACATGTCCAGCTTGTGCTTAGGCTCGCATACTGTTTTATTAATAATTCAGTATTGGTGAATATGTTAAATTCGCCTGTTCCCGTTACAAATGTCCCTCCACCAGTTGCTTGAAGTCATTAAGAGAGCAGCTAACAGCTCTTGTTCTCTGAAATCCCACTTTGACTCCTGTCATTTTTCTTCACAAATGATTAATTTGATGGAATTTTGACTTATCAAAAAAAATCATACCAGCCCACCATTACCCAATGGATTTTTAGGGATATACGCAGCTTTACTTTCAATGCAACTAAAGAAGAACAATCGAGGCGTGACTGCTGCACAAATGGTGGTTGGTTACGGCCTTAAAACACGTACGGCAAATCCCCAGATTAACGAAGGCTGCCCATGATATTAACATATATTTCAGAGACAAATGAAAATACAGGTTAGACAAAAGAGGAGAGCTTTGGTCTGCAGTTCCATAGAGATCAAATTATCGCTCTTGCCCTTTGCACTTTAATTGCTCCCCTTCTACCCTCAGGTTTATCAAGTCCTTTTAAGTCTAAAAGGGATTCAGTTTTTTCCGCTACAATGAAATGGACTGTATTAGACAAACCCTTCCAATAAATTTTGAGTTCTTTAGGACTTGAAACTGCTTTCATTAGACAGTAAATGAAAAGATAAAATGTCTTCTCTGAAATCAATGGCCATCCTTGGTATGTTGGAAATAATCTGGATTTAAAAAAAAAAAGCCATTTAATGGATAATGCCAGGGGTGGAAGAATGTATAATTATAAATGAATAATATGAATGAGATGTAAGATATAAAAAGATATTAGTTTCATAAAGCAAAATACATAAATAGATAAAATAAAACCAACAACATTGGACTTGCTTCCCAGAAATTTTCATTTTTATAATGTCTCTGTATGAAAAATATGCATTGTAGTTGTCGTCTGCTTTGAGGGAATTTATTTGTCTTGGTGAAACAAGAATTTGAATACAGTACCCCTGCTGTACTTTAAACCATTCTCTTTTGAGAAAATATCCCTTGCATGCAGTTTGCAATACATGCACATACAATGCAATCCAGGGTGGTATTTCAGGGTTCATTTGTCATGTTCTTGCTTTTGGTCTGATACCATTCTTAACGAGTTAATGAACAATTTACCCTCACTTACCTTAGTTTAATAAAGAAGTGTGAATCAGATTTGAGGGCAAACCTGAGTAGAAGCTCACTATCCTTCCTGTCCACATCACACCCATTATCATTCATAATAAACACTTCCTTCATGGCACACATTGTATATGGCAAATGACACACCTGCTTTGTGAACCATCTTAATTATTTGTATTTTGGTGTTATCAGTTTCTTGATTTCAAACTTAACTGTAAAAAGTGAATCAGTCAGCCATTATAGGACACAAATCTCCCTCGACTGAGTCAGAGTCTGAATAAAGATTCAGAGTCTGCTTGCTCTTAACCTGATTCACGAAAGTGTTTCACTCCTAAAATGAGTCAGGTGATATTAGACATGATTCACTAGAGTATGACACCTGTCCCAGTTGTCAGTCTGACTCAGTCTTAATAATTGTACTATGGTACAGATACATTAGCAATTCACCTGTATTTACAAATTAGACATAATCAGGTGTTTTGGGAGTTAATCTTTGCTGTAGCTTATCTTTTGGGATAGGTGATAGGAAATAATGTTCTATTTTTTTTACAAATTGGCTTATTTAATGCTTTTTTTCGAAAGTGTCCATTATGAAGTGCTGCAAAACCATTTTGTAATTGACAGTATACAATTTTGAAGATTGATTGATTAAATAAATGGCTGAGATGGCTGATCAATGGTTGGTTGATTAATTTTGTACCCATAAATACATTTTGAGAAACTGTCCACGACCAATTGAAAATACATCAAGATAAAGCCAGGCATAAAATGCCGCTTTCAGTACATGCACATCAAATAAAACCTGTTGTAGAGGAATAATGTAACATTAAAATATAAACTAAAGCTTTTATCTTTGTACACAATTAAATGTGGAAGTCAATTGAGCATAGATGGCGAGATTGTAGCTCAATTACATTGCAAACACCACTTCTGGATCTTACCCTGTAATTCTTTTCTGTGGGGGGGAATCTATTAATTGCCTCAGCTAACTGCGAACATCCAATAATTACATTAACTGGGTACTCCAGTGATCTTCTGGGGATGCATGCAATGGAAGGCCTCAGCAGCTTTGTAGAAATAATTACACACTGCATTATCATATACTGTCCCACTGCAAGTCCAGAGGGGGGTAATGAAACAAATTTCATCAGAGAAAGTCGTGCAGAAAATGGCCTGTCTCATTCCATTAGATAGCAAAAACATGAAAACTGATAAGACAGGATGAAAACATTTGACATTGATAATGTCATGGAAGAACTTCATAGTTTAGGTCAGGTAGTATCTCCCAGGCCACAGCTGCCTTAATTTCAATCCAATGTGCCCTGAAGTCCACATGCTTCCACTTGTGATCTAGGAGGTATAGGTCTCTAGCTAGTAGAAATCAACATTAGGTCTGGTATAAGTTTGCATACAAAAGGATACATGCTGTGAAGATTTCATGTATCATCTTTAATAGCTCTTACAAGAAGGCAGACAGCAGACTGAAGAAGCACACTTGGCCATTCTAAAACATAAAGAATAAAAAAGGGAACATAAAATCAGATCTGAAAAACTAAAAATCATAAAGACAACAGGTCTGCAACAGCTGAATTATTCATTACAAATTAGCATATGCTACATTTGCACAGCACCGTTGAGGTTATAATTCAGGATGCACATAACATTTACAGAAAAGTAATTGGACTGTAAATCTTGCTTGTTGTTACAAGCCACACTTTTAGGAGGTCTTCTTTCTTTTGGGAATGGAAGTATTTATTCAGAACTATACTTTGAATGAAAAAACACACACACACACACATTTGCAGCTGTATCAAAATATGTGATTAAAATAGGTAAGGTTGGGCTACACAGGCAGCATGTAATAAGACATTTCCCAGATATCAGTAAAAATGCATTATTCTTGGTAGAGAAGACAACAAGGCGAATTACTTGTGCATAAGCGCTAGTGTATGAAAACCTACAGTACTACTAGAGATGAATGTTTCTGCAAAAAAAAAAACATTAATAAGCCTTTAACATTATTACATATCTCTAACATTATATAATAACGTGCATCCTCTGTGCATCCTATCTATATTCTGACAGGTTGTTCCTTATCATTCTCAGGCTTGCATAATATTGCACTTGATATTGATAAGAATCAGTTATTGTATAGGCAGTCATCTTCTGACAGTCATGGCGTCTCAGTTGGCCTGCTGCACCCTTTGTGTGGTGCTGTTCCTGAAGATGTTCCCATATTCCAAGCTGATATCACCCCCATACACACTGCTGCACTGCGTTTAGTGCTTTTATGCATGCCTGGATGAAGTGCATCGCCTACCCAGTCACAAGATCTAATCATTATTGAACCTGTATGGGAGATTCTGAAACATGAAGGTGGAGTACAGGGTATATTTTCACCTCCATTTTAAAAAATAAAACAGTGTAAAGGATCTCCCTTCATATTATCAGAATGAAACTGAAGTAATCATAAGTATCATAAGACCCTTATTTATAGAGGTAATATTTTCAGGATGTCTTCTGAATGGTAACTATAAACACTGTCTTCTCAGGCAAACAAAGATCTCACATGCCTCAGTGTGATCACAGTTTTTTTGCATGGAGGCAATGCCAAGAAATACTGCAATTACAAACAAACCAGGTCTGTGTTGCTTTAGTTGTGTCAGCTCTAGACTATGTCATCTGACTTGGTTATTCATCTCTGACACAAAAAGCCCACCTGAAACACAGAAGTACTGAACAAAGTCGATCCCTCTTCTCCTGCCACCAGTGTGCACTCCTGTTGATGCAGCAAACCGTGGCATTTTAAAGAGGTAATCGTAGGGAACGTTCTGACACATTCTTTCATGAACAATGCAGGCAAAAGTTTAAGGCAAGACTTTGAGGTTCTTGGCACGAGCCCGTCTCTTGCGCTTCATGCTTCATATTTTGCTCAATTCTTTCGTCCAATGCCAACAATGGAGCTAATTTATTCCAAATGTGGCAGGCACTGGAAGGCAGAAAGATACATTATTCTCCCAGCCGAACAAGTCGAGAGATTTAATGTGTGCAAAGAGAATGGAAGCTCTATAAGAGGATGGTGCTTTAGTGCTGGATGTTTGCTAGGTGTTCCTCATTACAACCCCACCCCCCCACACACACACACACCCAACTCACCCCTTTAGTTAAATGGTACGAACTCAGCAAACAAAGTACAAAGTACAGATTGTTGTAATTCTCATAGTAACAACGCCCAGTCTGAAAGCTGTCAGCGAGGTGGAGAGCTCTTTTCAACAATTTGTGCCTTTGGGCATTTTTCTGATTAAAAATAACTAAGATTTTAGGTTAAGGAAAATAATATGTGTGCATTTGTAAACATCAGGGTTGTCTGTGGTCAGGGCAGTCATATTTGTGTGCACAGACAGTTCACAAAACAAGCATGTCCATTATTATTGAGATCAGACAGACAACTATGTAGTTTTAGTCTTCAGTTACAACTTAAGATGCATAATTCTGATTTAGTTATTTTGGTTTTTCGTTTTATTTCATGATTATTTTGATAAGCACGGGTACTAGTGGCATAAAAAGCTATAAAACAATGAATCCGTTGGACTGTTTGTCATAGCATTTATAGCTCACACAAATATACAATGTTTGTCCCTGGACGGGGATAGTAAGCTGTCTGTTCTAGTATATTTGGCATATATTGCCATCTTGGGTTCTGTCTCTTTAAACCACAGGAATGCACACCACACTGGCACTCTCAAATGTTTCAGTGTCAGGTTTAATTGAAGTGGGAAAAAGTCCTTTCTGGAAAGAATTTTCACATGATTATTCTTGGTATGCCAGTTCTGGGTAACCAAATTAGTTTTATCATTTTGAACTTCAGACAGTATGCAGCAATATATTCGAAAAGATATAGTCAGGATAGTTTCATCCAATACATATGTCGAGAGGTATAAAATTAAAAAAAGCTGAAAATGTGGCTAACATTACAGCTTATATGCAATATGAAAACACAGATGTTGGTAATAGGAACCTGGAATATCTGGTTAGACTAATCATTGAGAATTTGAACACAGCCAAAATCCCCATGAACAGCCAATAAGTGTAGGCAAGAAATATGTTCCCACAGCAGTAATATAATTATAAAACCAGTAATCAAAAATACATTAAATAATGCTTGGTGGATTTGGTGTGAATAAATATTGTGGGTCCAAATAAATGTTTTCTTGGGATAGAGATGGACCTTGGAAGTTAACATGTGGTTAAGTTCATGCAGAATTCCTTCAGACAAATGATCCATGTCAACCACCTCACTGAATACACTACAGTATTCACATATGTATTATTTTAGTTACTATTAGTTACTACAACAAAAGTTAAAAGAAATAATTATTGGCACAGTGACAATAATAAACAGACACAAGTTTGCCTTGTAGTGATGCAGTAACTGCAGTTTTTTCTCTGGTTTTTGAACCATCACAACAAAAAGACCATAAACAATAGATAACAGAAACATGTTTCAAATACAGCCATTGAAATTTATGAGGACTGTCAAATTGAATTTTCAGATTGTTTAAAGTCAAAAAGAAATCTTTAAAATAAACCACAAATGATTTGCATAGAATGGTTTTCCTAAATTTTGGATTGCCGCACATCAGACCTTTTTAATTTACATTGTTTGGGGAAGCACTGCAGTTTGCAAATCCGACATATTAACACTTATGAGGTCATAATCCCCTCCCACTTCATTGTCACTGCAAGAGTGGTTTGTGTGGGTGTGTGTGACCATTTCTTGTTTTGCATTTTACCATGTTCTACCTTTTCTTGTAGGCATTGAAGCTGGAGGTCTCTGATTGCTCGGCAGTGTTAAACACCTGCTATGAAAGACACCAGCTGCAGCACGGAGATGCACTTTCTCCCTGGGAGCCTGCCCGACTGACGCCACCTTTTGTATAAAAGCCTGAAATGGTCGTCCTTTTTTTCTGGTAAGATAGCTTATGTAGGTAGTGTAGGTAAGCTAGGCTGCGGAAGAGTTTACTTGTATCAAGTTTAGTTATGGTTGTTTTTATATTTTGTTTGGTTTTTGCTTACCCAACCACTCCTTGGTTAGGATTTGGCTGGTTTACATAATATGCTTCTGGCGTTCACCAGCTCCTTTTGTAGAGACATGGCTTTCATGAAATGTTCGGTTGTCAGGGTCTAGGGGGCGTGCGCCTCGGTTACTGCCTAACTGACACATAACAACACTAAATGAGGCAACATTAACATTTATTAACATTTATAACATAGTCCATTCTCACTTCACTGAAAATTGTGCTAGGTTCTCTGTATTTTTAATATGTATTATAACATACTAACATAAATCACATGCTGAGACAGCCAACATATTTGGCACTCTAAAAAGGTGGCCGTCCATGCTCAGTTTCTTGAAGAAAAAATATAGTGATTATATATTCATATATGTATAGATAGATATTCATTAATAAATAATACATAGTACACAGAGTCACAACAAAAAGAAAAGATTTGTGTTTGATGAGGATTAGCTAATATTTTAGTTTTAAACATCACGTTCACAGAGTGCCCAGGCACATCTCTGCTTAGTTATACCCATTAAGCGAGAAGATCCTACAAGGCAATATCAGTGTTGCTTTTAGTAGAACAGCTACAGGCAGTATAATTACAGAGAAACTGAGGAAAAGCCAATTAGCAAGTAATTAACTTATAGATGCTTGCCTTTGGAATATAAGATGAATATCTGGGAACAGTTCATTTGTATGTGGCTAGAAAGCAAGGCCTAAAAATTGTAAGCGTGTGATTGTAAAAGATGTTTGATGCATTACTTCCAGATCAAAGCACTGGAAAATGAGTCATAATCCAAACCAATACTGCAGATCCCTTGGTTGGACAGACTGCTTTATGTCTTTAAGTGCTGATCCAGGAACATTTCTGTAACATTCTGGCATTCAAATAAATCACAGTACGTATTCTACACTACAATGTGTTAAAATACCCCTCTTGCGCTGTGATTTCTGCATACAATTTTTCCTTGGAAACCATTCATTGTGACAATACAGTCATTCCAGCACTCATATAAAGACAATTCATTACTTACTCTGAAATATAAAGCAGACAATCTCACTTAGCTTTACATCACAGATATTGCAATTTTAGGCACAAACAGTTTTATGCTCCATGACGTTTTGGAGCAATGTTTTCAGGAATGTTGTGCATTAACAGTAAATTTAAATTTAGTGCAATATATATAATCAAGGAACACAATTAAAATGCACTGTGAAACATTTTGAATAAAGACAACTGTTAAAAAGCACAATGGGCTTCCAACTTTGTCATCAGCCTTTCTGAAACTAAAATAATCCTTCCTCTCCCCCTATGCTATTTTACACATACAGACGGCTATCAGAGTCAAATTAAACCGCAGCTGAAGAGTGGTGCTAAGGTTTTCCTGATGCTCTCTTACAGAGACTTAGAGCAGTGACTTAGAGTGTAAATGAATGAGGCAGTGTGAAGTATAGAAATTAAGAAATCGTTTCAGTTGTTCAGCTGATTTTGAAAACCCCCCTATTGGTAATTTTAACCAAGGTCACTGTCCAAATAAAAACTACCATGTTATATGCTAGCATTTTTTTTTAATTGGCAAAATTTCAAGCCAAAGTTTCAAGGAAAAAAAATCCCCATTCCTCAACCTGCCACTGTGGCTGCAATCTCATAGATACAAGCCATAAGATGTACTGGGGTAGAGAGTATATAAGTACATCTTAATCTTTGAATGTATGAAGACACCATTTGAATCATTCAGCAATCAAGTATTCTCACAAATCCATGCTGTCCATAATGACACAGTAAAATACAGGACTGAAACAAGAGCTCTGCCAAAATTATAATCTTAAACAGGAAAATCAGTGTTCTCATGAAGCGTTTACTGTTTCGTGTTTCCTCAGCATGTCACCTTGTCGAAACAGGTCCATCTGGCCCTGTGAAGCTTCATTTCAACTGTCACTATGTCTTACTTTCAAAGGCATTTCAATTGCTCATTCATTTGTCTACTCTAGTGTCCTCACTGTAATGGAATTCCTTCAAAAACAAATTTTCTCAAAACCCTGATATTGGAAGAGGAGCCTGAACTTGGCACACTGGTAGGATGTTGAAGCACAATGGAGGCTGGTGTGTTTGTGTGTATGTATGTGTGTATGTGTGTGTGTGTGTGTGTGTGTGTGTGTGTGTGTGTGCGAGGAATGAAAAGAGCCAAAAATCTTGCTTCCAGTACAGAACAAATCTGTGAGAATTTCCTCAAGTACAAGTGACTGCACAGTTCACAAAAGGCCTCCCTATCGGAGACGGCAAAACGAAGAGGATACCTCTCCCTATGGCAGCTGCAAGTTAATTATAGAGAAAGAGCCCCTGAATAGAAGGATTAGTGCATTCATCACAAGGAAATGCAGGAAAGACTGTTTCAATTCTTCCCTTTCTCTCACAAAAATACGCTGCTCTCTGGCTGGCCATATAGAATGCGCGGAATTTGAATGTTGTAAATCGGGAATCATCTGCTCGTCGTCTTTCTGGGAGTGATAAGGCTCCATGGTGTCCGCGAGAATGTGTCCTTTAAGGTCCTTGTATTAAAAACAATTGTCTCTTTAAAGGATTTAAGGGCTTTGTTTCGTATGGCGGCTGCTGGTTGACACTTTCAATGAAGGGCAAACCTCCTCTTTATGCCTTTTGAATCCGAGCCCTTTCTGTCACTTTGAGGAGTTTTAATCCCCTTTATATATATCTATATTTTTTTTACCGTTTGTGGCATCTGCTGGTTGACCTTCGTTTCTGTTTTGAGTCTGCTGTCTGCTTTGCCCATAGCCAAGGTTTACTGGGTGGTCAGTCTTTTGGCTCTGCGAGGGGTATCTGTGGATAAGCTTATGGACCCTACTTCAATGCATGCAAGTGTTAATATACGTTTTGAAGTTTGAGAAGTCTATGCTGGAAAAATGAATATAAAAAATGGGGACAATAAAAAAATAACCCTGGCCAAAAATCCTTCTTAAACCATATCAAGCGTTTTGCAAAATAGGCCAATTTCACTCATGGCCTGGCTTAATGATGGATTCACACAATTTTATATGTTTATATGTTTTATATGTTCATTTTGGTGTTTTTTCGTCACAAGTTTTTTTGACTGTCCTTTCCAATCTCATAGGACCAGGAACAGTTCTTGAGAAAAAAATATCTCTCTATACTGACTGACTGAAACAAAATAACTGTCCCTCTGTGTATCTGCTCTCTTTCAACACTCTGTAAGCACTTTTACACAACTGCGATCATGTGATCATCTCCAGCAAATTAAAGGATAATACTTGTATGATTTTTAAATTTTGATCCATTGTTGTGATAAGGTTGACAATAATAAATGTAATGAATGATACAATAACGCCAGAATCTCCTCAAACTAAATGTGTGTACTCTAAAGCATTTCATTGGATGAGGTATCGGGGGGAGGGTTTTTATCCACCCAAAGCAGAACTTTCCACCAATAGCTGGTGTTCACTGCAGTAAGTTTAGTCTTAACTCAACAGTCACAACAATGCATGAGTGGCTTCCAAAAGTAAATAATATTGTTCTGCTGAAAACAGTTCCCATAAAATATACTAATATTAGTGATGTGAAGTCACATTTGATACATCTATCATAGTCTACCTCATGACAGATCACAATAACAAGCCAAAAAAATAATCACTGAAGCTCCCAACATGTCCCGACAATGATCCTTACCAAAAAGGCAACAATATTGTCTTGAAACCTACAGTTAATGTCCTCACACAAGTCTCTTATTGCCTATAGCATGCTGTTCCAGAACAACATGTAATTATTTGGTATAATTTAGCCCAGCTCTGACCTGCTGTTGAGACATGATCATATGACTGTTGTTTGATCAGGTGTACTGCTCCCTTTATGGCTTCACTTCAGCAGGAGATGACTCAAGCGGTTGAGGGTGGGAGCGAGGCCTGGTGCCAAAGCCTCACACTGCATAGAAGCTTTAGATATAGCAACGCACGCTACTCAAGCTCAAAGTACACGACTGGCTGCACTCTTGAGACACACCTCGATGAGTTACATTTGCAGGAAAAGGAAAATGAAGTCATTCTAAAACCTTTTTTCTGTACCGAAAGCTGGTGGAAATAATAATATTGTGTTTTTTGACTTGGGAAAACAAGCTACTCCTAGCTTCTTGTTTTCATTATGGAAAATGTCAGCACTTGCTAAATTATTCAATGAGGAATCAAACAGATATACAAATATTGCTGTACCACACCTGGCCCACATACACACCTGTACCTTTTTTACCTTGTGTAACACATCTTTGTTTATTTATGGTCTGTTGTTCTTGTGTTGAATTACCAGATCTAAAATCATAAAAGCTCTGACAAACAACTATCATTAAAATGCGCTACTTGTGTTTTACTCGCCAGCTGTGATACCACAGAAACACACAAGAAATACTGCAACTCACTGTAAGAAAATGATATTATAAACTTTGTCACACACTGACATGCATACAGAATACAGATGAGATGGAATTCTGAAAGAAAAATAGTCATTGAACTGATGAGCCTGATCTCATAGGAGCTGATGCTTCTGTTATTATATATTTCCACTGTTATTTAGTGTTATTTTACTTAAAAAATGCATTCACATAATGTTTTGTTTATTTTGTTTGGTCTCATAATTGGGTCAGAAAAAAAATAACAGATTGACCTTTGACTATTCCTGAGACTTTGGTACATTTGCTTACATATATGAGAGGAAAAAAGTTCTAGCTCAATTCTGTTTGACACTTTAAAAATATACAAATATACTACATTTAGATATCTTGGAATAAAACACTCATTTGTGTGGTGACAGTGAGTCAAGGTGACTAACTCGTTCAGTGTTTTAATTAGGTTATGTAATACAATGTTTTTTTGCCCAGCAAAGACTGACTGTGTCATGTCCACAAGATAAATTTGGTGCATTTGTCAAGTCAAACAATTGGGCTCTTTCAGTGAAGCGAAGCTCAACATACTTCTTCTCTGTGCAAAAAAAAAAGAAATAAAAATCAGCTTTTCTGACTTGTCTGTTCCCTGGACAGTTTTTTTTAATGTATACATCCACAGAGGCCAGTGCAGTTGATTGCAGTTCCCGAGCGGTACTTACCGGAAACCCGTCCCAAAGGAGGTCTCAGGTTTCCACCGAATAAAAAGGCGCTTTTATTCGCAGTAATTAGAAAACCTAACCCAGGGCTCGGTGCAGGCACGCAAGCCTGTCTCTCCAAACACAGGAGGGGGGGGCAAGGCAAGGAGAAATCATGGGGTTAACCTTCTGACACTGAAGTGAAACATTTTTCCCTCAGCCAGCTTTTAAAGACTTTAATATCAGTGTCACTTGTCAGCTATCCTAAGCAAACTTAAAAAAATTTGTATTTTTTTTCTGTGAAATCAATTGTGATGGTCTACCACTACAGCAAATCTACAGTGCAGCTTGGGTTTCTGAATGTGAAAAACATTTAAGTTTTTGTGAAAAATGCTATATCGAGTTGCAAACTACAGGTATTCTCCCTTTCATTCACAAACACGTCAGTCACCAGCTGTGTCCCGCTATGTAATCTCAGCAATTCTTTTTCTGACCTAAAGCTAAAGTACACACAATCTCGTATTCATGTTTGCTGAAAAAATATACCCAACTTCAAAGGTTAATGTTTGAACTGTTCAGCTCATGGACATGTGTTTATTTTAAAAGTCACAATTCAATTACTGTCAGCTATTCTAGTTTTACGTTGTGTTTACAGGGTGAAGCAAGAAGTTGTGACCTTGGAAGACTGAAGAACAATTCCATTAAGGACACCATGGAAAAGTGGACTAACAGAGATCTCAAAAGAGATGAGAGGTGGAAAAAGGAACACGCAGTAGATCCAGGATGGGACAGGGAGAATAGTTGAATCTGGTCATTAACAATACTTTTTCAATGCCTGTTTCCAATTAAAACATGGTTATTACGTAAGTCCTACCACCGGTCCCGCCAGTATGAGACTCACCATACACATACATAAACAATATGTTCACTCTTGCCAGTTTTTCCAGTTTAGGCTGGGGGCTGTAGAGCTGATTTCAGATGGGAATCATTAAAAATGTCAAGATGTTTGCCAGGGGTGCAGCTGCAGTCATAGAGTTTGTCAGTGGATTTATCTGCTGGATTTGGTCATTTTATATGACCAGTAGAGAGTGTTTATATGACCTAGATTCTGTTTCACACTGTATGTGTTAGGTACTTGGTTTTGAGTGCATAGTACAGTTTTCTCACAATACAATATTCCTCCAAGGAACATTTTGGAAAACATAATATATAACATGATTGACCAAGTTTTCTTTTTCTTTAATTAAAAACATGACTTCTACACAATTTCCCTGACACTCTACAGTCTAAGCAGACTGTTTTAAATACCCTTCTCCCTACCACACTAAATAAGTTCCAAGACGAGGGAATTAACAGGAATAATATACACAAGTGTTTCGGAATTACACTCCTATAACACTTGTACATTTACACTTCACATATTCAGATATAGAATATATATGTGGATGTATTTATTTCATTACGATGGAGATCCAGGGCCATATATTTTGAATGATCATCATGATTTGATGATGCTAAGAGCATGATGCAAGAAATAATTTAGTGTGTTATTTATTGAGGTTTTGGCACATACCTGACAATGAAAAAAATGCCAACTCAATTATGTTTACAATTATGCCATTCATGAGCCTATCATTTTTATGGAAGGTTTACTGAGAGGTTTACATACAACAGCTAATCAGTGATTTTGCTGTTCACTACAGCAGGTAGGCCAGATCATGAGTTTGATGTTTGATACTACAGTCTCCTTTCCAGTCCACCCTCAGCTGACAAAAAAACATACCATGAAACACCAATTAAAGGTGGAGCGCACAATTTTTTTTTTTACACAATGCCATACTAGTTTATACTTGCATTAACAGTAATGCAAGGCTAATAACAGTAAGTTATTAGTTTGCTTGTTAAAAAAGTAATAGCTTCCTGTTGGAAGTTGAAAGTAATTATACAGTGTTAATAGTTACTTAATAACAATTAGATGTTACTAGCTATTCAAGTGTCTCTTTTGAGCTAGCTAACAAACCTGTGTTGGAGGTTAGCCCTATTTTGTTGCTTTTAATACTCTAAGCTAGGTGTGCCAACAAGAAAAAAAAAGGATAATACTCATGCACATATTAATCTACTGCACAAAAAGAAAGCTTTTTCTGGATAAAATTGCCAGAATGCAGGCATCATTGATCCTGATATCCTGGCCTTCCCCTCCAGTGAGCCAGATGTCACAATGAAAATTCTATGTAAAATACATGCAATTAATGTATGGATAATTGTGCATCTTATAGTTCTATCTGACATACAAATAAGTTAGCATGCATCATTAGTTTCCCTGGTGTCATGCTTATTTATACATGTTTTGGTAATGGTAGCTTCTTGGGGACTTTTACACTTGTGGAGTCATTCTGTTGTACCAGCTATAAAAAACAATGTAATGAAGCTTTGCATATATACGTGTTTTATTAAAAGAGCCTATCTGTTAAGCTTGAGATTGTTTATTGGGTTGCTCAAGGCCAGGTTTCTTTTTGTTTGTTTTCAAAGATATAATTGGCAATTGGCACTGTATTATATTCATCAAAAGCTCAAAAAGTGACCACATACCCCATGCTAATACGCTCCTTGAAAATATAGTATGAAGTTGAGAAAAGCTCCACTTAGATCACCACAGATATCTGAAGTGTACATTTAATGTTCAGCAGTCTTGGCCTTCATGTACAATATAGCATTGAAGTCCATCATGAACAAACAGCACGTCACAATCTACTCACGAGAGATTTTCTGGAATGGAAATCACATTTGAAAACAGCAACCTGTCATCAAATAAAAGATGTCTCCATACTTTTTTTTTTTTTTTTTGCATACACAGCAAGGGCACGTGCAATCCATCAGGTTTATGAACACACTGCGCTAGTTGCCATGGTGACAGTAGTATTTTTCTGCCTCCTCTTTATGGTAGTAGATGTGAGTGCAGCACACTTCAGATCTTTTAATCACGCTATTTTTATTGTTGTATTTTTCCCACAAGACTCTGGCATGGTTTGTAAACCACCCTTGTATATCTGTTCTTTTTCTGAATAAAAATTGTAAGCCACATTGACAGAACCAACTAGAAGAATAAAAATGATGGCATTATAATTGTTGACACATGAGTGAGATTTGTTGCCTGCAGGGCTGTCAATAATCACATGCACAGATTGAATACTTAATAAGAGCAGAGAATCTGCCACAGAGGAACAGAGGACCTGTACTTCCAAGTGCAGCGGAAAAGATTGTATTTCAACACAAAATGTTTCTTCTAATTGCTGTCTTTACATTTCGCATTGCTGAATCAGGATTTCCACATCATTTCATACTGTTTAGCTTGACTAGTTTTGATTCTAATTATGTTTTCATTTATGAAATTACTTATTATTTATTGCGTGACCTTTTTGCTGAGCTCAGCTTGACATTTTCTTGAGCAATCTTTTCCACACTCTATTGTTCTTTTTCCACTTATCATGTAGAAGATACAACAAAGAGACAACAAATCATTATCACTCAATTTCCAGCTTTATTTCCTCCTGTCATTTGGAAATATATACCCAAATGAAAATACGTATAGGCATTCTGTACTTATCTAGTGTGATGGTTAAAGAACTGGGAATGTAATCACAAAGGATAAGGCTTTGTATTAATATGACCTTACACATATCTAATAACATTGTAATTACTTTAGATGTAGTATGTAATATCACACTGTGAAGCAGCAATCAGGTAAAGAATCACAAGCTGCAGAGTGACATTTGTGAAATTACACATGCTATATAATCCTTATCTCTCACCTACAACCAAAGCTTTCTCTCCCAAGGTCAAAACAATGACCTTACCCCAACAACAAATGTATCAACAACTCAGCCCCAACAAAAGCCACAATACACTTTATATAATTATATAATGTTTATATCCATACAAAGACGCACACCACTGGCTTGAATTGTTATCATATAATATTGACTACAGTAACTTTAGTGAAATAAAATAAGCCAATATCAGCTTAAAAGCTATTGCCCTGTACAGTTGCATATTCAGCTCCCGTACGATGTTTTGTTTTTGAGCACCACATGTCGTATGAATGTTTAAAAATATAATCATGAATAAAAGCATCTCATGAGCAATTATTATTATGGAGCTAATAACAATTCAATTTGTTTGTCATAATTGTAAAAAGGTTAAGGCTACTCTAATCTGTGTTGGTTACATACTTAATATAGCCATTTTACAACAATCACAAGACTTCCTCTACTTTGGTCACATGCTTTTCCATTGGCAAATGAGAACCTAGGGGAGGGGTGTCCAGTCCAGAACTGACCCTGAAAATCAGACCCTGGCTGGGGATAGAATGTAACACCAGACACTCTTGTTCATCAAAGGATTGGGACTCCACCATCCCCCCACCTCCCCCCCCCCCAAAATGAGGAGAACCCATAAACAGCTCTCAGCTTGAACTGGTCTCCATATTCACACTGACTGAATTACTACTGGTCTCAGCTCACCTGAGAATGTCTTTTTCCCTTATTCTCTTTTTCTTTGCTACCATATCAAAGGGGAACTATTTTATATTACAATAAAATGGTGGGCCCCCTGAAATATACTTTTTCATGTTTCATTTTTCTTATTAAGTGTCCTCTCATTCTTATGAAGTGACCTCCTCCTTTTGAACCCAGGCCTTATGCACTTTGATATGGATTTGAAGCAAGTATATTTTTTCAGTATGTATTGAAGTTTGGTGATAACTGATTAATAAATGATTTCCTAAATACTAATTGTGTGAATGTTTGCAAAGTTGTAATGATTTCACAGATTTGATGCTCAAAGTTGGGGGCAAAGGGCATGGCAGTTATGACTGATAATGACTCAAGCATATGAAATTTCATTTCAGCACAATAAACTGCATTGGGTTCCAAACCCTGTCACAACCCAGAGGCTGTGTGGCACTAACACATAAATCATCAATCCTACTAAATGTGTGGCATTTACTCAGCATGTCTTGTGGACCCAATCCTATTTGTCTGGTTCCCTTTATAAGCAGACTAGGTTTTATGACTGGGCTAGCCACTAACATTTTTTATTTTAGCACTGATTCTGTTTGTCCTCTTGAAACAGCTGGAAACCAGATCTATGTCTGCCTACACCTCACATGGCCATAATGAGGGGTAGAATTAAAAAGAATGCCACACAAATCTAAATTTACTTTTTTTTCCCAGTCTTACCATCAACAATAGTGTGAATGTGTTGATATAATGTTGCAGTCATTTGGGTTGAATGCATTCAAACCCCCATTTTGGACTTTGTGAGATTAGAACCGTGAGGTTTCCTGAAAAGTACATTTATGGCTGAAGAAGAAAAATAAAGCCTTAGCAGTCAAAAGCCATCATTTGTCCTCAAGTTTAACAATCGGGATTTTTACAGCTCATATAGGCTTGGTTTCGTAGTCATTTATTGACAAGATTGCAAATATTTAAACCGTAGTACTTATATTTATGATGTTGTGCAGTATGTAACAGCCTGTAAAAGCAGGACCCATTGTCATTATGATCAAGTAAACAATGTTCCTATCTGCCTTCATTGCCATGCATTCTGGGTATCAAGCACATCATGTGTCTTACAATTAAGATGTCACTTTGGCTGCGTTCACTCGATGCCTCTGTGTTTGGCGTATGTGCATGTGTCTCCAGTGACAGTGAGTAACGCTGATAGCATACTTCCTGTCAAAAAAGCCCAGGGGTCCTCGCAACAAATGAAGCTCAAAGTGACATCCTTTCATAACGATAATGTGTCAGAATGTGATGCATTATTAAAACGAATACATGCGACGCACTCAGATTTATGTAAGATTTGTGCGCACTCCTGTAGTGCTGTACATAACAAGGTTATGGCATGATGTGGTCCAGGGCCATTTTTACACAACAATTCACCATTTCATTTTTACTTATATATATATATATATATATATATATATATATATATATTTTTTTTTTTTTTTTTTTTTTTAACTGCCAATGCTACTCAAAACTCCCAGTATTGAGCAGCATTGCAGTGCATACACTTCAAGTCCATGTTTCCAATTTTTTTTTTTAATCCAAGTTCTCAGGAATCCTAAATAGGCTTATGCAATGCTTTTTGTACTGTGGCACTGGGTAAGATGTCATCTTGAGCTTATGTAACAGGTAATTTTCTGAACATTCCAGGTTATGTGACATAGCTCGCTGTGTTTACCACTCAGAATTAGTCTGTGGCATTTAACCCCTCCAAATAAGTGAGGATGAGTAATTTGATCCTGGTGTCTGTTGGGCATTAGTGCTGTGATCCCCCTCCATGTTGTTTTTTCCCCTTTCTTCCTTTCCACATATTTTTCAATTCAGAACCTCCCTGAGCAACCCTGATTATATAACAGTTCCATCTCTCCCAGCACAGCCTCTTGTTATAAAGTACTCTGGCCCAGTCAAGAATTTGTGGCTAGGAAAAAGTACCCAAGTACAATAACAAGTAATAAAAGTAATGCTCCAAAAATGGAGATGTTAATGAAAAAGGGGCTGTTTCTCCCCTTGCCCCAACCCCCCCCAACCTCCATCTATCTTTCTCTCGGATCTGGAGAGTTTTATATCTGATGATGCAGGATGGGAAAATTTTCAGCTGGTTAGGTTCGCGCTCCTTTAAGGAAACATACATCCCCGGGACCCAAGCCGTGGTGCATTATTGTAAACATATAATTTCATAGTGGAAGCAGTTCAGGTTGTTGGCTGCCTGCCCTTGTTTCATTTCAAACAAAACGGAGAGGGCTTGCCAACATCTGGTCTATGTCAGTGTCAGAGTTCCATGCCATTGCTCCTCAAGAGGACTCAGTTGTCAACAAGTGGATAGAAAGCAGATTTGCTGTGATTAATTAAAGGTGTAACGTTAATAATGACCCTCCTTCCCCAAAAGCGTCCCAAAGCGGAGGCTTAAAAGGTTCTGCGGTGAGCAGGGATTGGCCCTTTCTGTCTACATTTCAACATGATGAGGCAACACAAAAAGGCTCCCATCCCACCGCATCTATGCCTGGATTCAATCTGATATGTCCCTGACTGAAGAATTATTCATTTCATCAAGCATTTCAGTATTTTTATCACTTACAGAGAAGACGCTTTATGAATTTCATTCAGTTTCCTAAAATCCTCCCATTTACGGAAAAAAAGCTGTGGTTAGATTAACTTTGACCAAGGCCTTCATCTTTTCAGAGATGATGAACGGTTGATTTAGTTTTAATTAATTTAATTAATTGTGCATACATGACTGTTGCTCTAAGTCTACAAATGCAAAGGTTAACTTGTTTGTTCAGTGTGAGCTGTGTAAAAGACTACTTCTGACTGGGACAGTAGAGCCCACTAGGGGGAAGTCCTAGTGTACAGATTGGCTTGCTCAGAGCGAGAAACTACACTTGGTTGATGCTGTATTGTGCCTTTACGTTATGACATTCAAATTTACATTCACAACATCTGGAAAAAGGTTTTTAGATAAAAACAACGAATGTTTTTCCACAGCTTTCATCTGCAACATTTCTTGTCCTCCCAAGCCAGTTAATTCATAGGTTTGTCCTCACGTCAGCTTGCCTCAGAAGCAATCTAATTCTTACGAGATGATCGAAACATCCAATTGTGAATTCAGTGGGGCAACAGAAGTTGGCATTATGTGAATCACATGCTGTGCCTTAAGTATGAAACATATTTACCATGCATTGTATTTTCTCTTTTACAATGCTAATCCTGAGTCCTGTGAAGAATGCTTATTTTAATGGGGTTTTCACAGTCTTTACATGAGGATTTGCACAGGCAGCACATCTTCAAAATCCCTTTATTTCCTCCCTCAGAATAGAGATAGAGTTTTGGGTTTTAAACATTATAAGGCCCTCACAGACAGACACTACATCCAAACTGATTGACCTGGATAATGAACTACAAAACTTGATTAATTGCTGACTTCATTGATTCTAAATTGCCTGCTTTTGATGTTTAGCCTTTATAGAATTAATGTTTGCAAGGAGCATATTGACTTTCCATCATTTTCTGTCCTCACAGCCCAAATAAAGCCATTTCTGGCTAAATTAAACATTTAGCACATTTGATGATTAGCCATGTATTTAAGTATGTTTATTTATTGTAATTTTTCCCATTGAGGCCACTTTTATATGTGTCATTTAAGTATTCAAGTCAAAATTATTTTATTTTTCAGTAAAATAATAGAGGAAAATTCCATAACAAGGTTATTGATCCAATGGATGGAGGTAATTCACATAGTTTTCACAGAAGCATACAAACATCCATATTTGTATAGGTGCCTGGAAGAAAAGAATGGTGTAAATCATGAAAAAGAATACCTACTACTATGACCCCAGGTGTCCTTCATTTTACCCATGTGTACTGACAGTATTTCTGCTATTTGCTCTGTGGTGGGGAATGATGTCCACATGAGCACACCTGTATAAATACACAGTTAGTGACATCAGCAACACCATTGATTTCAAATCGCTCAATTATACATGGTGAAAAATAGGTGCTCATTTCAGTGGTCTATGCCTGTACATTCTGGGGAATATATGACTGAAATATAGAAATCTGAACACCTTCTGTCCCAGTATATAACACTGTTTACCTGAGAGTGAGCATGAAGAGACATTGCACAATTAAAATAGAAGACAGCACCAAGAATATTTTTTGTCTCTCCCCAGAGCTGAATAACAATACAGTAAAGGGTATCTATAGGAAAAGACAACTCAATATGTATCAATAATTGTAACTTTTTAATTTTAGGTTTTTTGCTCATACCATCTATACACATGTATTTCAATTATATCGTGATTATAACTAATTCTCCAGGATGGTTTTTTGTCATCTAAAATTTTTCTCAGTTTATCCATCAGGCAGAGGAGAATGCTTTCTCAACTCTTGGGTCTACCGTGTCTCCATTTTCATTAAATGTTTTGTTTGTTCTAACTTGCAACAGACTTAGGTTCATAAGGGATGTGACAATATTCTGCTCTTGAGCCTTTAAGACACTGCTCTTGCCTGTCACTGACAAACACAACATGCATCTGAAAAAAAATGTATCAATCCATAAACATTATCTGTTATGGAGATATGCTATTCAGCATTAGATTCAAAGCATTCGATTCAAAAGTCAAGTAAGAAATCACAGATTAATACTTATGCTTGCTCATGCAATCACAATTATTAAATGAATAATTAACAGATTAGACTTGAGGTAAATATGCCCCTTAGTAATAGCAGATTTGAGGGATGTGCTAATGATCAATCCTGTCTGCCCATGTTGAGCAAATATGACCTGGGTGATGACGATTAAGTTGCTCTATACACCAAGGTTTTCACATTGAGGACGTTCCTTCTACAGGACATTTTAGTGACTTTTGGTGTTCTGTAGTCATCTTCAATCTAATTTCTCACTATATTTTGCTAGAGACTTCCAGTTAAGCTTAGGCAGCAAAACTAGAAAGGAGATATGTGTACGGTTTTACATCACAGTTGTACTACCCTTGCGTCTCAGAATCACAGTCCCACAGGATTCTGCTCCTTGCCTCCCATATGTGAGTTTTACTCATGTCTGTTTTCAGTCCCTGCCTTCTTATATCCTACAGCACATCTTCTGATTGCTGAAAGATGAATATTCAATCAGTCTGATGTTTGAACATTTCGTTTGAATGCAGCTTCATAGCCTCACAGCCGAAAGGAGAGCTGTTTTGCTGCTTGCTGCTTGCTGCTTGCTGCAGCTGCAGTCACTCCTCGCTGTTGTTTACTCACTAGGGGAGTCAAAATTCAGACATGTCTCGTTGATTCTTTTTTTACCTCCTGTGCCAACACTGCGCCGCATGCCAAATGATCTGTAGTCAAGGCACCCAAGTAATGGTTACAGGCTAACAGATATAGGCTGCTGCAAGCTTTCCTTCACAGGGTATGGAACCTACTGGACATGAGGAGATAGATGCTAATATTTGGGATAGGAGGCCTTTATGGTGAGACGTTGTAGGGCAAAGGCAAATCCTGTGGAGTTGAGGAGGGGGTGGGGTCGGTCACATTTCACAGACCTGTTTATTTAGGACAGTCCCATTCTCCACACTTGCCTGTTGGTTTAGCAGGAGAAAGGAAACATCACAGACAGGAGGAATAATGTCCCAAACCGCCCAAGCACATTCATGGTTACACACATTAAACGCAACAAAATGGCCACGTGCAATAGGAAGCTGTCAGCAAATCATTTGCCATTATTTTTACACATATTTTTGCTGCTTCTAATTTAGACATTTGCAAAAGTCTTAATCACCACCTAGTTTCCTTCAGGGCAGCTGCATGTCTAACTTTATGAGACAATTCTCCCAGGTTACTCCTGATATCTCAAAAGTCTTTTTCTTGAAATTAGACAAGTTAATAAAAGAGCCTCTGTCACTTGTATTTGATAGAGGTTTCATTACCAAAATAGAACATTTTTCATGAAGAAGCACTGGCTAACACAGCAATGTTACATGACACAAAGTGACAACTAATTTCATGCTGTATGTCTGCAGAACCATGTGATTCAGACATTTTTTTGTTCTGATTAAGTCATAAAAGCTATACACAACTGTCTTATGGATACAATTCACTAGCTGTCATTAAGCTCCCTATTCCAGTTACTTTCTAGACAGCTTTTAAGAAAATGCATTAAATCCTGTTTACAGCTGTGTTTATTGACACTCTGAAAGATCTGTAAAAAAGTAAACACACACCCAAGCTAGTTGTCAAATATAAATGTAAATGTAGACAAAAATGTGTGTGGGTCAAGGTGTGAAAGAGATACCCAAACAATTCTGTGATAAATTGATAGCTATATTCTGAGATAAGCAGTTATTTCCTGTCAAACTCTCCGCTTCCATTTTCCAAATCTGTGATTTCCAGGCAAAATGACATCCTGTATTTGATACTTGTCTATATCCTGAGTATCTTATTAAGGAAGCAAATCTGCTTCATACTTTACTAATGAGTAATCTCAGAGACAAAATGTGTTAACAGACAAATGTCTTAATTCTCAGTGTCTTTGTGCCATCTGTCTGTCATGTACTCAAGATAAGTGCCCACAGGCCTGACACTGTTTCTCAGCCGAGAGGAGCTTTCAAATATGAGATGCTGAGAAACGTTTTAGAAAAATCCTCACATTAATGCCAAGTCCTAGAGAATGCAATGTCCTCTCCATTTATAATTTATTTAGGAGCTTTAGAGGAGCTACCATATAATATGAGTGAGTCAACTATTTGGACCAATGAATGCATTAACGTTTGAGAGAAAAGGTTTTTTTATTGGTTCAGACAAGTCAGTAATTGAAAGCTGAGTGTAGCTCCGCTCTTTTAGGTGGTTCATGAAATCATATTTCAACCATCACTAGTGGATACTACTGCTGTTAAATATAATTTCTGAGCTATTGCTTTTGCTATGGTATTTTGTAAGTAGGTCACACATGTAACTATAATGACAGGCATATTCTCAATGGAGGCCTTTTCAAATAACACTTCTGTTAGGTTGGTCAAGGATGTGTTGTGTTAAAAGGTACCTTTTATTTAAAAAAAAAAGAAAGAAAGAATCGTTGACCAAAGAGTCCTGGTGAAATTTTCATTTGCTCTGGGTTTTAGAGATTAACAGTTGTACAATGACAGGTATACAATCACACAGACGCGGTTCTGGACTTATTTCTTATGTCGTGTGTTCCTTTAGAGATTTCCCCATGGACAGGAGTAACTCCACTCTACGCCTGCTGGAGGAGGTGGGGGCCTCAGAAACTGGCTGACATGGCTCAGTGTGAAGAGCAATAAATATTGTAGAAGCACTCAACATTGCACACTTTTTAGATTCTCTTTGCATAAATAATCAGAAAATAACACATTCTGCAGGGTATTTGCAAAAGAACACACACACACATACACACACACAAATGTCTGACATTGAGTCTTTGAACAAATATGGTAGGTTATGGTATGTATGCTTGGTTTCAAAGGTAAAAACAAATTACAGATTAATAACAAAAAACCCTCCAGAGGTTACTGTTTAGCTGGTTCCATATCAATATAAAACAAAAGCAATATTTCAATGGTGTCAGTATGACTCCATGAAAGCTTCATTATTAATCAGAGAGTGTGTGGATCCCTGTGTTTCACTCTCAGTGTATGGTGAAACAGTGCCTGATGGTAAAACAACAGATGTACCTGTATGTCTTGAAATTAGTGAGAGTATCTGGACCACTCAAAAACTCCTTGGGTCATCAATTAACAGACTGCTTGCTATTGCAAACGGCACAGACCAGGCCCAAGCCTGACACAGTCCAGCCTGCCATGTTTTGCCTGAAGAGTTACTGAAGAAGCCACTCAAAAGTCTGAATTAGCTGCTATCCTGTCACTAGCAAAATGTAGGTGAAAAGAAAGTGTTATGGCCTGTGAGGTCCTGAGATATGTTTTAATAAAATATGTTAACAAACATTTTAATACATTTTAAGTAAATATTGATTTATAATCCTTTTACTTTCATAGTTTCATTTTCTCCTACTCATAAGCACAAAGGACACTGGTTAAACAGAGCAATATTTTCATATTTGTCTTTATATCAATGATGAATCTAAAAGCAAATCATTCTGACACATTTCAAGTCATAAGCAGACAGTCTCTGATGTGTTAAAATAATCTTTTTACACCAAATCAGACAGGCAAACACTTCAACCAAAATCAGCTGTGCTGATATTAGTAGTCACTGCCCACTTAGGTTACACCCTGAATGTGGAAGGAATAAATGAATATATAAATGAACACAGCTCCCATTTTGAAAGATTGTGTCACATGCCAGAAATCATTCAACTTTGCCATTCACACTTACTCTTATTTTTGCAAGGACAATAAGTTCTTTCCTTGTGGTGTGTTAACCAAAGCCTGGACATATATGTATATTAGCATCACAATTAATGCCCTTGTCTGATATATTTCATGAATGGAAAGTTGAAAACAAATATTGTTTGCTTGTTGTGAAGGTTTCCATAGTACCTCATCCTTCTCCTCTCCATAGAAATGTAACAAAACCACAGCATATAATGTGGTTTAGGCCAAGTCTCTCTGTCCTTTCCTCTGTCATCTTGAATTATTTTAAACTATGTTATCGAGTTCTTTAAGCCAACCGCCCCAATCTTATTAAAGTTGGACGGATTTTGTGGAGCTTCGGCTTGTTTGAGTTGGCAGATCTGTTTGCTTAAGAGTGTACTTTTTGGAAAAGTTTTACCAACTCTTCTTTGATGTAAAGACTTACAGAGGACATGTTATAGGCCCTTGAAATGACAACATCAACAATGAATGGAGTTAAAATGAAAGTTTTTGGAACTTACACTATTTAGGATGTTTTGTAATCCACTGGGGTACATGATATTTTTGTCTAATTTACAGATTTTACAATAATGAGTTCAATCTCATAAGGGTTGATACACCTCTGGTACAATTTAGGTGTTGAGTACAGTTTTCCTAAGAGTGAATGATTATAACTGTGTATTCATTATATACCTAACTTTACAGTTCAGAGTCATTTTGAGAGCTAATTGGTTTAAATTTCACCAAAAAATCTTGGCAATATAATTAGTGACCCATTCCAAAAGTAGCACATCTCTAACACAGTTGCGCTGCTCTGTGATTATAGCAACAGAATACAAAGTAGAGAAAGTCATTCAGGGTTATTGATTAAAAGCGGCAGCTTTTTCTGTGTATGTTTTCTAAGCAAAAAACAAAGATTTTTTTTGGTCTTAGACTTTCCCATAAACTCCATAAGCCAGAGAGGAGTTTGCTGATTATAGCTGTAAACGCCATGAGAGTAATGCTTTCTCACTTGCTGGCAGGATTTTTTTTCTTGCTTCTGTGAAACACACAATTAAATATTAAGGGCTTATGGATCCTTCTCACTCCATAAAGCCGTCTTTTGGACAGTAACCCAGAGGACAAAGCTAACAAAAAGAGGTTTAACTAGACTTTGCAAGTTTCCCTTTGTTTTGGCTTGTTTATACAGTACTTTTGTTGCACTGAATACACTTTCGGCTGAGTTCTCCCTGTATTACCTAATTTACTTACTAACTGTAGTGCAGTTAGCAAAATGAATGATGCCACTAGGCTGTTGAAAGGATATAAAATGACTAGGTGCCATTTTTTGCAACAACAGGATGTTTATGGAGTGTGCACTTTCCAGAAAGGGAAGCCATAGGGATATTTGACTCTATCTGGGAAGGCGCATCAAAGCACAATTTATTAGATTCACTTACTGTTTTATAGAAACACTTTAACTGCACCATTGTCACATTTGGATGAATACGATTATTGGATTTTTACAATGTTTGGTCCTATTAAAGCAGTACGAGGTGGTGCTTGCAATAATTACCACTGATTATTCACCAGACCTTGTCAGGCATTGGCATGCAGCTGGAATAATGCCACCAGGCTAAGTGATGCCCAATTAAAATGCATGAGTTCTCAGAGGAATGGAACCAGGGAACATGCTTGGCATTCACGTAGCGTAGCCTACGCATCGGTTGTGTCAATGAAGAGTAGAATTATGAGGAGCTCATTGACGTCCTCCCCATCATTTCATGACATATTATATAATATCTGTGATATTTCTGGGGGTGGGGGTGGGGGTGGGGGTTGCCTCAATATGGCAGAGCCTTGATCAAAAATCAATAAATAGATAATAACAGTTGCAGCGTTCTGAAGTACCTCAGTTTGCTGTTTGCCACATAGAACAGGAAAATCCATGTCACTGGTGTCCATTACTGATCACCACTCACCAGGACGATGCACATCAGCCATTTGAGCCTGAATGCTCCCCACATACTGGCTGAGGCAGAGGGGAGAGGAATTGCAAAGCGTACTGTAGAGTCTGAAGAATGACAAGGCAGTGGAGGCATTCTCCAAGCATCTCCTTTACTGGAACTGGAATGACGGACACGTGAGGCGGTGAGGCTCCAGCTGTGAGTGACAGGACTTAGACGTGGGCATGTTCTGGTGTCCGGTCTACCAGAGGCCACTTCCCCTGCAAAGCCAACCTGTCACCTTCTTTTACTCTCTTTGATCTCTACAGGCTGGATAAGCGCCAGCTTTGACGTGTGGGTTGCCGATGTTGTAATGTGCAGAACCAGAAGTGCTTCCCCAGGGCTCACTTTTTACACATCATGGTGATAAAGTGCTTTGGATGATGGAATTAGAAAATAAATCTAAGAACTGCATTAAGATGAGACACCACTATTTAAAAATTGAATACATGTTTTACACCTAAAATTGGCCCAAAATATGATGGATAACATGAAAATAGCACCAGATAGTGTTATTGAAGATTTACAGTACCATATGGTTGGTCTATGTATTTAATATTGTGGTTGATTTATGAGTCCCTGAAAATATTTCCTGCAAATCTCCTCAGAGATAAATAAAGTCATTCTTATGTACTTGGATTAAGTATGAAAGCTTTTTCACAAGTGGGGATGAATGAATGAATGAATCCTAGGCGAAACCATGGGGACAAAGAGTATGGGTTATTTACCCGAGTCATAGATGAGCAGCAGGTAAAAATGAAAATATATCTTTGATTTAAAGTCGTATATTTAAATATGACCATGCATGCTGTAATGTTACATTTAGTCAAAACTGAATGGAGTTATGTGCTCAGAATCTTTGCCACCTATGTTTCGCAGAGTTATCATCCCCATGGTAGAAATATGAACAATAAATCCAGAGGATGCAGCTCAGCATCTCCAACTGAAATTTATTAGTGAAATATGCACAGAGTATAGCCATACTTTTCAGCCGATTACCTAATAACTGCCACACGAGAGGATAAACCAAATGTAATGATGCGGTCTTTTGATTTGTACACTTGAAGTCTCAGATAAAAAATGCCGGTAACAAACCACATTTTGACAGGCATTTTTGTGAAATGCAGTTCAGACAAAAAAATACTGTAGGCAAACTCTCTGTAGGCACCTATCATTGCTACCACTAGAGGTAGCTGTAGTATTTACTGCCATTAGTGAACCTTCATGTAGCCCTTGTATCAAGTTCAAACGGACTCACTGAGTTACTAATGGAGTAAATTTATATTTGTAAAACATGAACAAACTTAGATGTGTAGCATGTATAACAAATATGATTTAGAGCATGAGTCAAGCCAGAGGGGATGTGCAGAAGATGAGAAAGAAGAAGAGAAACAGGACATTGCTCCACGTTCTCCTCCAAGCTATGGAATGCCAGTGCTCAGTGGTTTCCCAGTTCACTTTGAGGGATTGGCACTTGAAGATTGAGTTGTGGCCATTAAAACATCCACACTAAAGGAACACTAGATTGATGCTTTCATGGAGAATCTCCAAGGCCAATCCACGGCCACAGTTAAACGCCAAGACATTAACAGATTTTACTAAGCTCTGTGCAGTGAAAAGTTCCTATTAGGGTGAGTATTACAGACCTTTATGAAAGGGTCCAGAAAACTCATTCAAAAGCATTTGCTCATGATCTTCATGAGAGGCTACAGTGTACTGGGTGGGATAACCTGTCCTGAATCTCCAGCTCAAGCATCAGTTTAACAGTACCACTGGTAATGGGTCTTCATGATTCTCCAGTGGGAGGTGAAACAGAAGTTTAAAGATGGTGCAACACTTAAGGCCTTATGGAAATAACCCAGTGAGAAAACAATATATGACCCTGCTGCAGATCTGAAAGGTAAGGTTAGAGGAACGGTTGCTCCTTATGCTGCCATCAGTACTACAGATACAGATACTTTGATCTTAGAATCTCTCCAAAGAGCAGAATCTCGCTGCACATCAATAGCCCAATTAAGGAGTCTCTCAAACCACACTCAACACAGAGGGACCTGACATGAACCTTTTACACAGGCCAACAACAAGTACTGCCAAGTGACGAACAACGTCACCCTATTTGTTTTGGATGCTGGGCAAGAGCTGAGGAAATATCAGCTCAAGCTCTACAAGTACGATTAAGGGAAATGAAGATGTACCACCGAATGTAAATATGTGGCCGAATCACGGTCCACAAATGCAAACAACACACGACTGTTTAGGAAGTTCCCCTTCAAAAATGCTGCACTTTTGACAGAGATTTTGGGGACCGTTGAACTTTAGAAGTAGAAATTAGTAGAGCCTAGGCTAAATGCTCATTGTAGCCAGTTACAAAGTTACAGCTGTCACAGAGTCATTCATCAAATAAACTAAAACTAAGAGCCAGACCACACTGCTGCATGGTATTAGTTAGATGGCTTTACTGAGGCAAATTGGTTTTGAAAACACTTTGATCACTTTTGGATCAAATACTCAAGTGACCTGTCTCCTTATCCATTGCTGTCCCATCTCAACAATGACAACAAGAAAGGCATAGAACATGATAATCTGGCACATTCTGGTGACCAGTTACGGTTAATAGATAACTGCCATGACCAAAAGATTGTTGTAAGAATGCAAGCCAAATGACTTTGGGGTTCATGTCAGCAGTTGTAGGGGCAGAGGTGTGTGCCTCCTCAAGTGATTCATGAATTCAAAAAGAAATGAATAAATGAGTGTACCAGGTTGCTAGTTCATTATCATCACCAGAGATCTTCATAAGAGAAAACATCTGAGAATATGCGATATTGCTGTGACTACCCAAAGCTAGGTTTAAAGAGATATAAGGATAATTTTCCTTTGCCTTGGGTGAAAGAATCATTTATTGCCATGGGAAATGCAAAGTTTATTTCAGCAATGAATCTTGGTGGGTGGTTCCAGTTTCCTGTATCAGAAAAAGGGTCATTTACTGACTGGTTTCACCTCACCCTTGGTATTTTTGAATAGACTAGAATTCAATTTGGTCTCTGCAATACCAAGCACATTTTTGAGAGGCGTATACAGCAGACATTTAGTAACCATGTGAGATGTTGTTTATCTAACATGATGTCATTGTTATGTTTTCTCGTGACGTTACAATCACACAGAGGAGTTAAACAAAGTATTCAAACAAGCACAAAAACATAGGTTCAAGCTATTCAAGTACCACCAAGGCAAAGGCCTTCTCTGAAACCAATCAAGGACGTCAGACACATAACTGTGTTTAAGCACTACAGCTATAGCTTTGATGCTAATTTTGCTCACATTCTGAAACCCCTTAACCCTTTTAACTTGAATGATGAATTTTGAATCAGAAATTACCCCCTGTAGGTTCAGTGTAATACATTTCTTATTTCATAACACAGAAAGATAATTTTATTAAAGAACTAGGTTCGCATATGATGTTTTTTAATGGTTCAAATTTTGATACCACAGCGTATAGTGTTTAGTTGATGAGCTACGCTACACTACGTCTATGGCCTGTGGTGCAAGCTGCTGAGGCAGCATCTCAGTATCACCATGGACGAGAAAGGGTTAAGGCCGGCATCCTTAGTCCTCTAGTTCTCCATCTGCAAGATTTGTGAACTGATCATACGTTGAGTTCTTGTCCCTGTAGTGGTGTGGGCATTATGTGATTGGTGTCTTCTCTGCAGTGTGGAAAAGAGGTGAGGGATAGTCTCCATATGAATCAGAGGTTCACATGAGCATGTCCATCTTGTCCTGACTTGTTCGGTGATGTACAGTAGCTCAGGTGGAAAAAAATGTGATAAAAAGGCGAGATATTTGGGGCTTCGAGAAAATGACAGCCATCTCATAGCATCTTTGTACTGGGTTTAAATTAGGTGAAGCAGTTATACAATCATCCCTGTTGGAGCAGATTGTCTACATTCCTAGTGTGCTCCTGGTCTAGTGTGCTTCAAAAATATTTCGGGACAGTTATTGAACAGGTTTAATTGGTATTTGTTATGACATACCTTGTTATTATAATTGACTGCAATTATAAGGTTAAAATAAAGCTTATTGGATGTTCTGTACATTTGTTTCTGTCCATAACTCCGTTTAGCTTGTTACTGCAGGTGATGCGTAATGATGGCCAAATCAGCTTATGGGGTATGAGGCGATACATAGCAGCTGCACTGCATGTAATTGCTGCCAAAATTTCAGTTCAATATTCAGTGTTGTAGAATTTCTCCCATAATGGGTTAAGCTGCATATGAAATAATGAAGAGATATCATACGTCTCAGCACAGCAGCATTCGCAAAGTACTCCCAATGTCTTAGGATGTATGGTTTAATGATTTCTGGAGCCCTCATTAGAGAGAGAGATTGAACGTATTATGACAGCTCTGTCAAAAATAATCTGGCGGTTGACGCTGAGTGTTTTCTCGCGCCCGTGCAGGAAGGTGCCTGTGCAAGTGCAGTGTGACCTTCCTCTCTTTTCACTGATTCTGAAAATGCGTGTGTCATCTGTTTTGGCAATATGGAGGGGTAACGATGGCATTCGTTGAGCTGCTTTGACAACCCGGGAGTCAAAAATTGAGGCAAACGCGTGGGACGCATGCTTAAACTGTATATGATAATGCTGCTGGTGCATTCAGGAAACCTTATCTGTGAGGAGTGAAGTTCACAATACCGACTGATGCCGTGTATTTGAATCTTCTTTTACATAACAAACTTTTAGTTATAATAACCTGGGCTGGACCCCAAAATTGGCCTGGGTGCAACAATAATCCCCTAAAATGTTCCCTGGAAAAATGCATTCATTGCGTTTTTAAAATGTTCTCCTCTTTAACAAAATATGGTGGAATCTATATTTTCATTTACTATGAATCTAGAGTAAGTCAAAGGCATTTGCATTTGAATTTAAATTAGTATTGCACTACCTGGATTGTTTGGGGAGATTATTTTTTCATGTACTTTTTGAGGGAGGAAGCATGATTAGTGTCGTAACTGGTAATGTGCAGCCAAATTAATGAATGAAAGTGAATTTGGAGTAAAAGGTATTTTATTCCCTATATTCCATATATTTATACACATCAACAGATACTCACACATTCCTCATGTTTGGGTGGATGTAAGGCCAGATTGTTTGTCTTTCCATGCTCACAAACATATTTTTGGCAGGAAGGAAGTATTTTCATTCATTAAGCATGTATTTCACCGCAGGTTTTCTAAGCTTTCAAGTGTTTCAACATTCAATCAAAGAACAGGCATATGAATTACAAACTTTAATCATTTAAATCAAAACTCACTGTGTGCCAAAAAATGAGAAATGTTTTTTTGTGTAACAAAGAATTGAAACATTTATCGCTGTCTGCCAATGTTTTGATTTATTAAACATAAAGCCTCCAGGCAACCAAAACAAAGAATCAAAAGTGGAAGAGGCATCAAATAGCAGGCACTCTCTGTAAAGCATTCTCTAAAGCCATCTTAATTCATTGTACTCATTAGTGATGGTATCAAGAGCTCTGTTCTGTTTCCAGATTACAGAAAATGAGTTTTGTTGCAAATGGAAAGTTCAATTTTTAAGTATGTAGGCCTCTCATATTCTCCTTTCTAAAACCTGAGTGGATTCCTTCTGATTTATGTGATGCTAATGGGAAAACTATACAAATGTCCCAAACTTTTGAATGTGTTCCAGTGAAATATCTGGTTACATGAAGAGGTTATATGGTGCAATTAAAAAAATAATAGGATTGGAAGTTTTGTGTGAGCATCATACAAGTGAAACCAGGGTCAGTGGGAAACATCTGGCATGTGGTCTTTTTGCTTCACCTCTTAAATAAAAATCTGTATTTTACAGTCCATATATTAATAGATATGGTATGACAGAATGCAAGAAAAGAAATATAAAGAAGGTGTTTGATTTTGCATAGGCACAATAAAATAATAACTGGAAGCATGAGCACATTGATGTTAAAAGCACGGCAGCTTACCTTCCATGTGATAAATAACTCTGTAATGTATGGTAACTGCGCAAAAATAAGCTTAATGCTGATTCTGAAAAGCAATTGCGAGGGAATTCTCTTAAGTTCAGTAATTCTCAACCCAAGTCCTGGTGATCAACAAAGGGCTTCTGGTTTTTTCTTTATTTTCTCATCACCTTACTGATAAATTAAGACAGGTTATTGTGCAGTTAACTCACCTCACCTTTTTCATCACCTATTGGATCATTTGCTGATTTTCATGTGAAAACCAAACCCAGCAAAATCGTAGGAATATAAATTCTATGGTCAGAAACTTGCATATCCCCTTAATGTCTCATGTAATGTACATTATATTCAGCGATTGAGAAGACAATTTGAGACCAACTGAGCATCAAAGAAATAACACACATAGTCAATTATTGTGAGATATCATTCTATTAATAATAGAATAATGTTATTTTTACATTAAACAAGTCTGTCTGTGTGTATGTGTTTGCATATCTGCATGCATACACACACACACACACACACACACACACACTCAAACACATTTGATCTTAATCATGACACACTTATCCATGGATAGAAATCGTTCTTTCACTGCAATCTTCCGCTTCTTGCAACGTTGCAAAGGCACTTCAGTTGAAAGTGTGTCATCTCTTCATTCACTCAGCTTCAAAATAACCGTTTCAGTCTGATTCCAGAGCCAGGCTCGGCACATCCCTCATTACAGTCACTGATGATTTACTTAGGTTACTGTATGCCGGGTATATTAATATACAGCTTCTGCTAAGGCTTCATGCAGCATCCGGAATTGTCAATCATAAGTCTGCTGTCTTGAATGCAGCTGGTATTTTGTCTTGTTCAGTGTTTGAGCCATTCATGTCTTACATAACTAGCAGACAGCAGTCTGAAGCCTTCTGTAGTAGTATGTTCAAGTATACAAAAACAATGCAAAGTGTTCTGTAAAACTGCTGGTCTCTTTGAATTTGTGTATGCATATTCTTGGCAAAGTTTCTGAACTCATTGGGCTTGGTTGTAGGTTTAATGCAGACAAAACACAGACCACTCATGTTTGAGTAAGTACATTGAACAGGATTAAATACAAACACGGCATCAAACAAGTTATACTGTGTTAGGTGACCATCACAAGTGACCATCCAGCATTAAACAAGCAAGACTATGTCAGGTGACTGTCACGAATATGAGAATTCTTGTTTGTTAAATTTGTGTGAATAACATAAAACTAATTTTCATGGAGATCAATGCCATCACTCTAAAGGAAATTGTGTTGTGAGGAATTTTGGTGATTTTTGACTGCAGTCACATTTTATGCACATGAAAATATAATGATAAAAGTGATGCATGCATAAACACTTTTGTATCCCCATCAGAAGCCAAAAGTCATTGCTGCATGAAATGCCTTTCATTGCAAAAGCATATAAGTATTGACAGTAATATGAAACACGTTTGTGTGTCCACCCCCTGTAGACCTCTGCCTCGAGATCTCACAAGGCTCCTGACAGATTGTACTAGACTCAGCCACATGCTCCCCCTCCCACAATGCTCTGACCAATCTAATCTCTTGTTCTACTTTTGTTCTCACTGGCTCTCAGTTAAATATAGAATTGATAAGACGGTCCCAGTTTTCACATATAGGGTTTTCCAACCCACTGCCCCCTCTGACATTAGTTAGCGCCCCCGTAGTCATGCTCTGATCCGCATGTTGAGATCCTCATACATACAATCCCGCCCACAGATCTTTGCACTGTAGGTGACATGGCCTTCTCTTCTGTATCTCCCCATATGCTCAGCTTCTTACCCTCTCAGTTCCAGGCTGCAGAATCCAGTGCCATATTTACAACATTTTGGTTTAGAATGAGCATTGCTTTTCTAATCTGGTTATTTTGTCTTTGAGCTTTCATTTTTATCTCTAATTTTGACATTTTAGTTATTCCATTATTCCATTTTCTGGCATTAGTTTATCATTTTTAATTGCATGTGCTTCACCATCAGTTAGCATGGACATTCAAGAGCTTAATGTCTAATGCATTAGCCTTGGCAATTTTGATACTAACAAGTTAATTCTATGTGTTTCTGAGAAATCTGAATCTCTGAAATTTAGTTCCCTGTATTATTTGTGGTTCTCACCTTTACAAATGTGGAACAGCTATCAAGATACCATGACAACAATGGCAATTTAATTCTCAGAGTGAACAATGAACTCGTAAAGCATGTTTGGAACGACTGGCATACATTTGTTTGAAATGACAGATGTGAATATTTGGAAATTAAATACTTACACCCTTTCCTATGCAGAGACTGCCTTTGTTGTGCACACATTAATTAGTGTGGGAGCACACTGACAGCTAACAGTTGGGCACATGAAGGAGAAAACTCATTGAGCCATATTGGTAGCAGGGAAATTTATGCAAGTGATTGTTCACACGGCTACTGTGCTTCTGTCCTGTTGTCAGTCAAGACAGGAAAACTGCCACCTTGCATCGAGCTACACCACAATTTACTGTCCCTCGAACAGATGCACATGATTTTGAAAACTTGTGACATCTGTCTAAATTTTCCCATCGATATTGTTGGCTTCTATAAACATTAGCCATTATACACCTGCTTTTTAAGCTATTCTACTTTCCTGAACAATGACAATGGTAGTTATTTTAGAATATACATCTTAGGCATTTATATGCAATCAAATCTGTCACATACAAACCAAATTGTTGATCATCTGCCTGGCTCATTGTCTATTAAAATATTTCTGGTGCACATCATGAGTAAGAAAAAGCTTTTCTTACACTAAATGGACTGTTTACTTTGCATGCCTGCAATAACCGATCCACAAGAAACCCAAGTCATGTTAATAAGTGTACATCATTCTAAGCATAGCCTAATGGTGTGCATAGCAAAAGATGGGAACCTTATTAATCTGTATGAGGGTCACATAATGAAATAATCCCTGAATGTCCATGAGTCTCTCAAAGATGTCTCATATGACACTTCTGAGGGAGGCACATCAAAATGTATTTATTCATTTATTTATTTGGTATCACACCAGGGACGGGCAATCCCATTTCTGAAGGGCTGCTGCATATTATTTTGTTTCCATCAAATATCCAGCCTCAATTACCTAATTATCTTTAAGCAGAACAGCAGGTTCACCTGTAGATTAAATCACAGTAAACGGTTTCATATGGGGAAGCGAGGAGTCTTATTTATAAATTTATATTTATAAATGTCATCCTGCATAAACAGTCGGGCTTATTAAATAGTAGGGTATAGGGCATGAAAAGGTAGACACAGCTGTCCTTTACCACCTCTGCTGTGTACTCTGAATATATAATTACTTTAACCACAATCTTTAAAATGTCCGCTAATTACCATGCAAATCGCCCCACAAAGGAACAATGCTAAGAGTGCTAATTGGCCTGGAATCCTTTGAAGGAATGAAGGCAGAAGATGGACTTCTTGACAGTTCACTTTCTTAACAGGGAAATCCCAAACCTGCCACCTAATCACCCCCACCAGGGTAACTTCCTTTTTATTATTATTTTATTATTATTATTATTATTATTATTATTATTATTATTATTATGCACTGCCTACATTAAGATACTGGTTAGATGGGACACAATGAAACCAAAAAACAGAAGGGCTTCTCAGAAAGGGCAGAAAGATGTCTCTGGTGATGAATTACCTTTTTTGTCAGGACAAGGATGAGCTAAAGCCTCAGTACACAGTTGAAAAAGTGGTTGAGCATTAACCCTGGATCAGCTCAACTCTGTCTCTCCCTAAACCAACTCTTTTGTGCAAATCTCTGGAACTGATCCATAGTCAGAGCCGAGGGGCACTATCCATCAACAGCTCTGTTAGCTTCACCTCTGCCATGACGATCCGATGGTCTCAGCTCAGCAGTGGAGAGAACTGACCTGCAACAGTGAAAGTGATAATGTGCGAGAGGCAAGACATGTAGAAATACACTACTGGGAGTCATCTCTCCATCCTTCCTCTAAAGTGTGCGTCAGATCATTTGAGTTTATTTCCCTTGTCTTTTTGGCGCATTATAACAAAGGCTGTGAATTGTGATTCAATGATAAAGAGAAACAGCATGAATAATGAATTTGAAAAACTGATCTGTTTATATTGATTCTACAGTAAGAATTTAACCCACCCGGCTTTACATCCAATATTTCTGGAGAGCCACTTGCCATAGGTTCCTATATGAAAAGAATTCCCAATGTTGTCTGCAAAGCAACAGGGGTATATTTACAGTATTCATCTGTACTTTGGCATAAATAAAATATAAACGCAGAAACTTTCTCCTGAGCTATGACCTAGTTTTCACATGGTTGGGAAAAAATAAGCCTTTTTATCCATATATAGCTAATAAGAAACTCAGCCTGCAGCTGTCTGAATGCTCGTTGCGATGAAACACAATACTGGAAGGGTTGTTATGCCATGTGAGAGATAGGGTTTGACTACGTCTTCTGTCACATGTGATCTTTGTCCTAATTCCATGCCAGGGATAGAAACAGCAATGTATGTAGGCCCTACAAAGGATGGCAGCCTCTTTTCATCTGTCATAACACTGTATCTGAAAGGCAAGAGGGAAATTCATCATGAGGTGAAAACAGAGATTTTTACATGCCAGTGGTTGCAGTATGTTATCTGTTGCGTGTTGCTTATTGCCAATTTCTCACAGGAAAACTGATTATCGCAGAGCGGTCAGTGTCAATATTAATTTTAGTATTCTCTTGCAATGTGTGTACTTTAAAAAGTAGAGGACCCATTTTAAAATGTGTGCTAGAACAGTTCATCCCGGAGCATAATCCCATGGTCATGGTGTGATACTCACATGTTAGAGTATTCCCCAAGAATTAAAACAAAATATATAAAATGTTTGATAAAGTTTTCTTTTTATTAATTAGGAATAACACTTCTGCTCCCCTAACACAGAAATACAGCATAAAAAGAAATTAATACTTGCTAATGTTGTATTCTCAATGTGGATGTTTTGTGTTGAATTCACATAAATGCATTTACTCATAAATGAATTCCACTCTCTCTCTCTCTCTCTCTCTCTCTCTCTCTCTCTCTCACACATACATGCACGTATGCACACACACACACACGCACACACGCACACACGCACACACACACACACACACACACACACACACACACACACACACACACACACACACACACACACACACAAACAGCAATTCTTTTTTACAGTAGATTATGGAATATTTAATAAAATGCTGAATTACAAGTTTGAACTTGCATTTACAAGGTAGCAGTAACTAACACAATGTAGTTGTGAAAATTCACACTTACAAAATAAAGAGTGATAATTCCAGAGCAATGGCTTATGATAACAACATGATTCTATGACCCTGTTTTATTCTGTCATTTGATTGGATCATTTCACAGTACCCATTTTCAAGGCCATGGTGCATTTAGTCATGTTCTGAAACTGCAGAATTCAGTATTTCATCTCATGCCTATTTTTGATGTATGGCATTGGAAGTGAAATTCATTTTAGGGACTTGGCAGGTGACAACCACAGGGAAATTTAATGACCCAAGTTGGATTACTACCCCTTATATTTGGAAAGACTATGGTTTCTTTAAGTAATGCATACACTCTATACATTGTAAATTGTCTTTAGATTTTTTGTGCATACAGCATGGAAAACATTTTCTGCTAAAATTAAACAATGTCAGCCAGCTGCAAGCACAAATTAATCCATCATTGAATAAATTAACAGATACTGCCAATGAATAGCAAATGCAACCATTTGCTAATTTGATACAATACAGAACTGAGAAACCAGCTGCACCAACAATTGACAAATGCTCATTTTTATTGCTGCCCTAAAACCAACATGTTAGTCATTTTCATGTTAACTTTGATTGAATAACATATAAACCAGATCACTGACCAGTTCAGGGAAAATAATACATGACAGAATATAGCTAGGTAATTTGCAGGATGAGTCCAGTTGAGGGTTTCAGTGTTCTTTCATAAACAGTGTGAGTCTTTCATCAAAAAAGCTGCTTTGATTACATCATACCCTTCCTCTCCCATAAAAAAGACCATTGTCCTGAAACCTGCTTTTTTTGACAGAGATTTAATAAAAACAAAGCTGCCAATTATTGCAATCATAAAGTCAATTTTTCTTCTCAGAGCAGCAGAGTATGTTATTATTATTATTGTAAACTTTTCTGTGTGAGTTATGGCACATAACATTCACTCCCTTTGAGAATTTGCTGGCCCGGGTCCATGGCAGCTGGAAACTATCACGAACTCCAATTACTGTCTGTCTGTGTCAACATCTGGAACCCACTTCTGCTGTTTGGGCTGTCTGCATCCCAGTGTGAGTAGGGCTTTTGGCCATATAAAGCCAAGTGATCTCTCTTGGAATGCTGGGACAGCGGTGTGAGTGGATACCGCTCAGGTTCAGCTTGACACTGACAAACAGCTCACCCGATCCATTAAAACAAAAAATATGGAATATAAAGGGAGGTGAGTGAATGTTATCCATGCTGCTCAGGCTCAGGCACACTCTATGCACAGAGGCCCTCTGTAGCTCCCAGGTTTGAGAAGGTTAAAAAACATCTAGTGCCCTTTACGACCCCCAGCTTCCATGTACCGAAGGGGGATCTCGCTTCAAAAACACGACAGGCATGTTGACTTCCTCCTCTGTAACCCAACCTCGGCCTGATTGACAAATGGTCCCAGAGAGCCCACACGCTAAATTATAAAAGGTTTTTCTCTAACTTGAAACTTCAGGACATAGGCACCTCACAAGAAGCATTAGAGCACTCAGATTAAATTTACGGTTATAGGCTGTATGACAAAGGCTCTAATTACAACCATTGGAAAGAAACATTGCGTTTGTGTTCAAACTGGCTTGCTTTCTGCACTGTGAGTCATAATAAAAATTACACAGCTGGTAATTTGTCCTTTAATGCATGCATACAGCCCATCTGAAATTATTATTTATCAATCATTTTAGTTCAGGAAAAGAGGAAATAATGAATCAATGTTTCATGAAATAATAACCGACTGCACATTATGCAAGGCTTCATTTGCGATTTTGAACAGTAAGCCATTTCTGTCCCTGGTAGAGATCTAAGGGGCTTTCAGGTGGTCTATCAAGCTGAAGTGCTGGTTCTTAGTTTAGTGATAGATCCTGAAAAATAGCGTAAAATCCTGGCCACTCAAGACCCCAGAGAGGAAGGGATTTATTTCTCATTGTATTCTATGGCCTCATGTTTTGACTCCTTTGTTCAAAATGACAACAGTCTTCAAATGGTGCACGCAAAATATTGATGTGTTAAATTAAAACAATAACAATAATAATAATAATAATAATAATAATAATAATAATAATAATAATAATAATAATAATAATAATAATAATAATAATAATAATAACCTGGCAGCTTTTCAGGATACTGGCAGAATTTCTTTTAGCCATAATTCTGCTTTACAAAAGAGGGGGTACTGCAAATTACATTGCACGTCTTTCTGCTTCCTTTGGCAAAAATCAAAAAAGGAAACCTTTAAAAATGTGCTCTTTGTTTGGAGAGGGGTTCCCATGTGTTGGCTGTGGTCCTTGATTTTTAGCCCCCCCTCCCTCTTCACTCGGCGACATTCTGGTAGCCCCTTGTTCCTTGATGAGAAGGTTACAATATAAACATATGAAGAGTGTAATGAAGATTAAATGATAGAGCCAACAAGCAGACCATTGTGTACCTACCTGCAGTTAAAAAACACAAGGCCTGGACTTCATTAGGCATTCTGGGAAGTCCAATTTATTGAATCTTAAAGAAAAGAAACAGTATATAACTCTTGGCACAGGTTTCATTGAATTCCACCGCCAGCGTTGAAGACTTATTTTTCATAAGGAATCGGTAAAACCACATAAACAAGCCGGGGTGGAAAGTATTTCCCTACTTTACAAAACACTGCGAGTTCATTTGGACTACGGATCTGTATTTATTTGTGTGTTCTCACCAAGGGCCAAGTTGGGTCTTTGAAAATGGTGCAAGTGTAGTTTGTATTCTTTCGTTTTGGATGTGCCATTTTACTAGCCATGGTAATGAGACCTTGAAGAAATAACAAATTACCTCCCCGGGCCTCCAATAATATTTTCACAGCCAAAGGTTGGCCACACCCTCAGGCCATGGCGTAATGTATATCACAACTGCATTGAAAAAAAGTGGTTAAGTATAACAATCCATGCTTTATAAATCTAAATAGGTTTACAGAGAGATGTCTACTTATGACATATTATCACACCATCTACTTATTGGGTTATTCTACTTACAGAGCTGTTCTTAGGGGTATGTTTTACATAAGTCTTACATTGTATACATACTTTCATACAATATATGTCATAACATATACAAACCACAATAGTCTCTATTGTAACCTTGTGTGAGAGATAAGTATTTCAAAAAACAAAACAAATCATTTTGTTCTTCCTGCAAGTCATAATTCAGTCACTGTCCTTGTACAATTTAAGTTTTTGGTACTTTTCATACTTACTTTAATTTTGTATTTATAATGGTTTTGTTTATTTTTTGCACAGCATAATGCACCTGCTGAGATAATCATGTAATTATCTATTCCCAAAATGTGTGGTATCCACTGCCCATTCAAAGAGCTGGTAGCACTCACACTTTTCTTATTAATTCTGTTATGGTGGCTCACGGCTAGCAGTCATTTTATGAGACCATGCACTGAAAGGGAGTCTTTGCTTTGATTAAGAGACGTGTTGTTAGAGAGAGAAAAGGAGAACAGATGAGGTGATAAGGAGGGACAGAACTGGAAAAAAAGCAAGTGAGAAAATAAATAAATAATCAAACAAATGAAAAAGCCCTCATTGTTCTTGGTGAGACTATATGCAAGACTGAATATGACTGTAATAGCTATTATAGGAAATCCTGGATAATACCCTCAAGGCTTCCATATGGAAATCTCATTGGATTGCTGGCCAAACGTTCCCTTAAAAAAGGAAACTCACATTCCTAGGATTTGGAGTCATGCGGTATCAAGTTCGATCGACTTCGGCAGGACCTTAAAAACACAGATGTAGGGTTTTTTTTTGGTTCTCCAAAGTTCCACATTCAGCTGCGCTTGTCTGGTTAGGGCCACTTTATAATGACCTATTAAGCCTTGAAATATGATCGTTCTGTTGGGTTCACTTACCCCTTAACTACCCACGGAGGCATAATTACCATCCCACCTCACCTGACAGAAAGGAAAGTGTTTACTCTCTTTTAGCTTTATATTTATTTTCCCTTTTTTTCAAATTTTTTTCAAAGTCAGGACATTCTTATATGTGAACAGATTGCATTTAAGTATACCTTAGAATTCAATGACAGCCAGAGGTTGTTCATATTAACCGGATTTCTTGTGCGGACAGGTCATTAACATTGCAGTTTATATGCAAGCATTTCATATCACAGTCATTATTTTTCCTTTACATTCTCAAGCTGACATTTGAATAGTAATCATGACTGATGCTGTGAGGATTATATTATCCATTGTATCTGCCATTCATATAATAACGGGTGATTATGTAATTGTGGGTCAGAGCCGTACTCATAACTGCTAACTGATATTGACCACAAAACCGCCTATAAGGCTAAAAAAAGGTCAAAGCACCATCACTGAGGAATTGGGCTGCCTAAGTCAAATACATACCACAGAATGTGTAGTTTAAGAAGAGATGTTAAAACGGAAAGTGGTTTGAATTTGAATCTGTCTAAGACTGTTTTCCCATGTGGGAGTTGTGTGTTTTACATTGCAGCATATTTGCTCCGACCTACATGTTTAGCATGAATTCTTCCTGGAGGCAAAAAAATATGTTCCCTAATGTACACTAAGTAGCTTTTAACCGTGGGAAGGAACAGATGTAGGAGTGTGTATAAGTCCTTGCAGCTAAATTACTGGTGATAGACTGGCAGAGGAACGACACATCTAGTGTGTCTGTGATCAAATGCCTCACTTTTAGTTCAGTCAGGCATAAGCAGAATGTCCTGTATGGAGCAGGTAGTGGTGAAATACAGTACATCACCACAAGAGAAAATGATGGTACTAGAAAAATGTTATTATAAAGTCATCTCAATATTAGTTAATGACGATAGCTTCCACTGGCTTTTGGAGTAAAAGCACCTGTTCCTGGTGCAGCTGTAGGTCCCCCGGGCCACCTGTGTAAAGGCATTGCTTGGCTCAGATTCTCCTGGGAGAAATAGTGGCTGAGCTCTTTCAAGTCTTAAATGACATCATTCTCTAGCGGCCTCTCCTGGCCAGCTGGACACCTGAAAGATTTGGGGATGCTGCTAGATGCTCCTCCAGGGGCTCTGGCAATGCATGGTGCCATGTGCGTGAAAGAGGGAAGGGTTAGTTGTGACATGAAACAGAGTAACATTCGTTTGCCTTCCTGTTCACAAGTGTGGGAGTCCAACAGAACAACAGTTCAATTCAGGTGAGGAAAAACAGGAAAAATACAAAAAAAATTGCAAATACAAAACGCTGAATCCTAAATTTACATATACACATATTTTTTTGTCTAGTCCATATTCCTCCAAAACCAGTTCCTTCAAAGCCTCACCCCTATGTGGAAAATGAAGGGGTTGAGAGTGTCTATTATGATGGAAGCTACCATTTATCTGATATTTCCAGTACAAGGGGCATTCGATATGAGGTATTTCAGTATGATATATACTGGTCGCTTAAGACACAGGGTCAAGCCCTGCCAACAGGATTCCACAGTGGTAGGATGCCATTTGCCTCGTGCTGCCAGAGGGCAGACTGGGATAGAGTCAGCCAGGATTCTGTGTTACCACTAAATTAGTTCTGCTTAATGATATGCCAGGTGCAGTCAGCTTTCAATTTGTCATCAGTGAGATACTATACATGGCCTGCCTCCAATTGGCACTGGCTGTCTCCTGCAGCATTATGCTACCTACGGGGCGCAAAATTTTTATTTGGCTTGCTGACGAGTTCATTATAAGGGTGAATGCAGTGCTCCAGGTGAGAGCAGGAAGGAGTAACTCAACAGATACAAATGGCAATTCTAAAATGGAGAGAAGAAAATCTAAATTATTCCCAGTGCAGGACCCTGTTAAGATTGAAAGACTTATGTATCATGTTATTTACTTTAAATAAATAAGACCCAATAAAGAAACTGACAAACATGGTGTATTTACGTAAGATATTTACATATTTTCCTATCCCCTCATGCACACACACACACACACACACACACACACACACACACACACACACACACAATGTGCGCACATGTGCTCACACACGTGAATGCACTTTTTGCAGACTTTCTTTCTAAACCCCCACAGCAGTTCTGTTGCTCGCTAATAAAATGCACAATCAGAACATTCACCAGGGAAATCAAAAGCAAATGACTATGGAATTAATTATCATCTCTGGGCAGTCTAAAGAAGATTACTGAACAAGTAGATGTGGGCGAGCTTTGGTTGCTTGCCATTTGTCTGATGGCAAATGGAGGAGACATGATTGGTCCACTGCCACAGGCGTCATCACCCCATAAGTCAATCTGTGGCCACTGACAGCATACATGGCCATGTACTGTATATAGGTTAAGAAAATAATTGTGTAAGAATGGAATAATCCTTCTTTGTCCCTCAAAGTTTTCCATGAGCAGCACTGAGCCCCCAGGGCATTTCTAAGGCTGTAATCATGGGTCCAGATAGAGTACTCATCTGCCAATAATTGGAGCAGTCTTGCTGTTGAGCTCTGTGGCAAACTTATTTCTTCCCAATAGAGTCCCACTGCCTGATATGGATTTCAAAAGCATTATAACCAAAGACACAAATGTCAAAGGGTCTGTTTCGATGGTGGTACTGTATTATTTTTCATCAATTTGTGACACTGGTAGTTTTGTTGAAAACAACTACATAAAAACAATAAAATTAAGTCATTAAATTATATTTGATTGCAAATTCCATATCTATGTTTAACATTCAAAATGATGGACATTATAACTAAAAGTTCTGTTGGCAGACTATTGCACATAAAACTATTGAATACTTAAACTGGTTCCTCAGAGATCGTCAACCTACATGTGTTTGTCTATTTAGTAAATGGAGTAGATCCTTTTCCTTGTTTAGTGTGACATGCTTTGCATGTTGCATTCCTTGTCATTCACTTTATTTTAATATGTCAAATATGTGAATAATACAAGCACTTTATACTTTTTTATGTTAAGTTGTTGATTTACTAAGATACAAAATAAGGGGTGTTATTTTACATGTATACCCAAAGTATTTGCAAGTCTTACCATTTCTCTCTTTTTGGGAGTTCAAGTATAAGTAATTGCATAAATGACACCAGCTTTATTTCAATGAAGGATTTTGGACATTTGGAAAATGACCTTCATTTGCTCAAACTGTTACACTAGATTTCTGTCTGGAGTAAGACTTTGTCCCAACTGTGATGAATGAAACTATAGCTACTTGCACTGCTTACACTGTTAGTGTCAAAGAAAATATATTTGTTGTAACAGACATTGCATTGTTCAATTAAAATGCTAGTTACTCTTGTATTCTGTACCAGGATTTGCTTTATGATTAAAATGAATTTATTCTTATTGTTCATGGTGGATGAATCCACAAATGTCCATTTTGTGTATTTTAAGTGTTACCTAGAATGTGCCAGGTAAGTAGCTTCAATTGCTACCTAATCATTCAGCACATTCACCAATGGATATTCCAGACACACCCCTGTGTTTGTAATCACCAATGATAAGAACAAAATGGGCACACTGGTATGTCTGTACATGTCAAAGGGTTAAGAACCAGTGGCAGTGCATCTGGGCTGGGTAGCTGTCATTGGCTGTAATGTGTTTGACTGACACAGAGGAAGTCAGCCTCCATTTCAATCAAAAGCTGTAAAGTGACATAAATAGATAGGTGATATGTATCTATATGTTTTTTTGCCTCTCACATTCTGCAAGCGTGTCCATGGACCTGAAAAGCATTTTCTGTCAAAAATGCAAATAAACTATCCTAAAGCAGGAGCTGTCTAGGTGCTGAATAACACAGCTGTGCCATATCTCCTTGTAACACAGACTTCTACCTTGAGTGATTGCAGAAGGCCGTACAACATGTAAAGCAGTGCAAGTCAAGAGCGAGGCCTTGAGATTGCAACGCTTGCTCCTCCCTCTCACTCATTGTTCTCTTCCAGCTAAAAACACAACAACCTATAATTGAGTTCTCGGTGTGATGTGAGGAAACATTCTGGCTCCTCTCCTCCTTCCTCCTGAAGAGATTGAAAGTTTCGAGCCTCTAAACCATCTCTGGACAGTCAAGTCACCCTTTATTTTATCTCTCTTGGCAAATGGTAAAATGTAGAGTAATGAGCAATGTGTAACTCCCGTCTTCACCAGACAGGCTGTGAAAACCTAAATCACATATAATTGAAAGCCAATATATTTTATCCTGCAGCCCAGAGATTTAGATCCTGAATCCATACATCCTCCCAAGCTGGAGCAGGACATTGTTAGTGTGGGCATCCCAGTGGGGCGAAAAGAGAATCTGAATACTGGAAGACCAAAGTACTGTTTAAAGTCCCAGAGGATCACCAGAAGGAAGAAACTATAGTAGCTAAGACAAACTGTAAGGCTTAGCACTTCAGAAGGCTCTATCTCTAGTTAATTTGGCAGACCCGAGGGTCTGGGACTGAGCAGAGCCAGTGCAGTGTCCTCTTCCTCTCTCTGGAGATGGATAAACTCATGTTACATGCTATGGGCAGCAGCAACTCCACTTCTGATGTCATTAGCAACACCATGGAAGATGATGAAGGTGAACATTTCCAATTCAACCAATAATAAAATAATTATGGTACTGTCACCTCTGTGATGTAGGGCATTCAATGGAAAGATACAATATTTTGCAGGCATGTGCCAATATTGTATAAATTAGTCAAAACATGCAATAAACAAATACTGCAATCAAACACTCAAATAGATGCTGAAGAATGCTGAGGAAGGTGGTGGAAAAGGATATTGAGAATGGGACCAGTTTATAGCCTACATCTTATTTTGCAATTATTGTTGATCTCAACTACATAAGTCAACTAAATTGCCTGTGGGGGGCGCAAATACACTGGATCAACATCCTGAGATGGTCAGTAGCACAGGATTCTGTGCTTGAACTTGTGTCTCCAGGTAAACAAGTAACAGCAGGGAGGTAAGAAATTCCCAAATGCATTACAATCTCTTTCATCACAGTACAAATTCTCAATCCACCTTTCTTTCATTGCACTACAACTGTTTTTGTGAATCCCACAGCAGTTCCCATGAAAGTAACACTGAGAGCTAAAAGTAAGTGGGGAAAAGCTGGTGGTAGGATGTATGTATGGGTTCCATCACATCTTAAAATTGACATACTGAAATCAGACTGACATTCCTTATTTGTTGTCATGGAAACGTGTCTCTGTGAAACTGTTCCAACCTTTCAAACTTGTCTATTTGTCACCATATGATGACAAATCCTCGAAAAAGTCGCACAGCTTAGGGTCTCATGATTGTTGATAACTCATGTTAAATTAGACATGACAGGGAACACTAGTGCACAGACACCTACATTACCTTTTGGTTGTAACATGCATGTATGGAAATAAAAGTAGCTATAATAAGGAACCGTGTTAATCAAAGAAGAGAGACAGAGAGAGATCCCAGTGTTTTCATGTTTAATCTCTTGCAAGAAAAAAACTTGAGAATTCTTACTGGCAGCTCACAACAGTGAAGCCTCAATAGTTAATACAAACAAAATAAATCCTCCGAAATCCCAGATTCTCCCCTCTCATTTGGCTTTCTTTTTTCTGTTTTTTAATGCAAATCTTGTTGAGAATTTATATAGTTACCCTACTGACAAGAATGCACAGTGCTACTTATGTAAAGCTCATAGTGGGTCCAATGAGATGAAAAGCTAAATTGTTTGGCTGTTCCATCTCTTTGCATGGCTGTCGCTTGTGCCAAACCCCTATTACCAGTGTTCTAGAAATCTGGTTTCATTCACTTTTTTTGTATTTCAGGACAAAAGATAAATGCATCCTCATTCAAGGCTTTTATAAAGGATCCAAGCAGGATGTTTCTGTTTTTTTATTTTATTTTATTTTTCTTCAACCACTTAGTAGAAAAGATTGATACAATCAAGAATTTTCCTTGAAAACGTATGAAATTGGTGACTGTGTATGTGCTTTGAGTTCCATTTGATGAGACCTTAAACAACCCCACAAATTCCCACATGGACACCGAATTTAATCATCATAAAAAGTGGGTAATAAATCAACAGTCAAGTCTACAAGCTTGAGGCTTTGCATACATGTTATCTTGAACATCTTACACATCTTTACAATTTCTATGGTCCTAGTCTGTCTGATTGGATTTTCCACCATTTTGAAAACCCCCATTGGAGCTAAATGCAAGCACAACATTGGTGGAGCCTCTTCATGCACAGCACACAGACGTTTAGATACCATACAATGACCAATGTGTTTTAAGTATCCTGGATAGCTACAAAGTGAAGCATTTCTCATTTATTGGTTATGATAAATCATACAGGCACACCTGGATTCACTGCTGTGACATGGTGCCCATATATTTAATGGAAGAGTGTCATACAAGGATGACCCACCCAGCAGCCCCTGTTGTATTTTAACTTCAGAATTGCCAGCTAAGATTTGTATGTCCCTTAATACTTCATACTTATGGTTATATGTGTATACTGAAAGGCTTATGTGTGTATTTTTTCCACATGAGACATAATAGACTATCATGCTTAACCAGGATGAACTTGTATGGAATGTCAAGGAGTGGATAAAATAGTGATATTCACATGTGTTGTCAGTCGGTCTGAAATCCCCAGAAATCAGGCCCTGGTGTCAACATTGCTAATGTCCTGATATTTTCCATCAGAAGAGGATTGTCATTATCACCTCAGGTTTTCACAGCTATTCTGCAAAATGGCACCCCCTACAGCAGGTGGGCAGTCACTAAAACAGGGCATTGGTTGTTAGTCTGTTTCCCTCTATTGGCTCATTAACACCACTTCTGTCACCAATCTGTTTCTCCCAGGTGGCCTCTGGTCCAAGTTGTCCAGCCCAGCCCCATTTAGCTTCAGCTGCTCAGTACCTGCAGGCTACAGAATTTGTCCTTCCTCTTATGGAAACTTGAAACCTTTCAGAATGCAGCAACACTCTCTGGAACAGATGTAAACAAAAATAACACTGTACATTCCAGGACTTAATTATAATGTCTGGGAGGACCATCTCACCCAAGAAACACACACATACTTGTACAATATCTGTATTGACACTATGTTTACACACAAAGCAAGCTTTGACATTGATTATGTGAAGGAAATTGTCTTAAGATGTGTGGTTAAAACACATAGAAAATGTACACAGTCTTGTAATCTGTGCCTTAATTGGCCTTAATCATATATGTGTCCAATGTGGTACTTAATAGACCCCAGTTATGATGAGCACAATGAGCTTAATTTGTGTATCCCTTCCATGACATTATTGGCAGCTTGCACAGATATAGATGTATGTCATGAGTTATGAACAGAACTGGTTCTGTTCTGCATACTTTGCAAATTCAGTTTGCATGTTCAGGTAGTTAGGAAGTCACCACCACCAGCAGTCAGTCAGGGCTCTGGTTCATTAACATGAATGAATGTGTCATGCCCATTCAAACATCCCATTCATTTCAAGAAGATAAATACATGAATGAATGAATGAATGAATGAATGAATGAATGAATGAATGAATGAATGAATGAATGAATGAATGAATGAATGAATGATTGAATGAATGAATGAATGAATATGAATTTTGTAGGTACCCAGGAATGCTTTGTCATTAATATCAAAATTATTATGGTATATGGGGACTTAAACCTTAGTTTAATATAGAACAACTGAGGCCTAAAAAGTGGAAGACCCGACATATGGACAGAAATAAAAGAATTATGTAATCAATTGACTGAATTCAAGACAATGGATGCCCAAAAAGAAAACAGAAAACAATTATAACTACTTGCAATCTGCTGTGTTACAACACTGTTTGTATGTTTGTATTTCCACCAGAGGTCACTGTTATGTATTTTTTGTTGTATTTTCATGACGTGTTTGGTAGACTGCAGAAAACAGCCACAGTTTAACTTGGTTGAACATTTTTGTTTTACGCATACTGCATTGTCCCACATCTGTGTACAATATACCTATTATTTTAACATTTTGTCAACAGTTGATAACTAAACAATTGTGCTTTGTTAGTACACATGACAAAAACATTTGAAATTGTAGGATCTTGAGGAGCTGAGAGTGCAGCTGGTGTATGAGTAAGACACTTTTGGAAGGCAGGGTTCTGTATGGAATTGTGTTTTGGGCTTTAGTCAATTGCCATGTTAAACTCCAACCTACATAGCATCTGCAGAGATTGATTTAAATCAATCAAGAAGAATAAAACTGCTGTTGAACAAATAAAATGCATCAACTGTGCTGGCTTAATAAATCAATCATTGTTGATTTTTCATCAGACATTGCTGTAATGGTACTCTACTGACCCCTGCTGGTCAGTTTAAAAAAATGTCATCAATCTGACTTTCAAATTCATTCTGGGCACTACAAATAAATTAGCGCAATGGATTTTCAAAAGTCTGTACACTGCTTGTTTTATTGTATTATTTTATATGTACACTTCACAGCATAGCAATATTATTTTGTGGGTGTTTTATGGGAGAAAAGGGGGAGGGGTAGATAGGGGCAGATAGCTTTTAATTTTAGTTTGTGTCTTCAAGCTTTAACATTAGCCAGTTTTAATCAGGTGCGTTTTAATTGAAAGCTTGATCTATGCTAATTAATTAGCACAATGAATTTTCAAATTATCTTCCTTAAAACGTATTGCATTAGAAATGTTTCACTCACTTGTTTTGTTCAATGAAGATGAAATGTTTAATTCTCCCAGATATGTTTTCCCACAACTTTTACCAATATTTTTCATAATGAAACATATTTTCACTGTGAACTATGTGCATATTGTGCAGAATGTCAGAACAAATTTACCTAAACTTGAACATTTAAGATTTATTTTGGAAACAAATTTCATAGCACAATTTTGTGCAGCCTGCAAATCCAGAACTTAGCTAAACTTTTTCAGTTAGCAGAATGAAAACTGTCACAGCCCCCTTGTCTGGCAAAGCCGTTGAGATGAGCTGGGGACACATACCAATTCTTCAGTTAGCTGAAGAATCAGCATTTATACACCTTAGTGATGACTTTAGTGGTCAACAGGGATCCCCAGCCCCACCTTTACCGGCTGTCTTTCTGGATTACCATGCAAATTGTCCACGTGCTGCCCATATGCAAGTGTTCCACCTCCCTCCCACAGAATTCCACATAATGGTAGATTCTATGCCACAGACAAGCTCGTCCAACAGAATATGGTGGGCCAATGTCTTGTTAATTGACTGTACATTAATTGATGATTGTATATTTGCAATTGGGCCTGTTATCTCTGCCCACGGCTTGTTCTACCTTTGTTACTGATACTGATGACACCCAACTCTTTCTCTCATTCTCTCCCTCTGACTCACAGGTCTCCACTTGAATCTCTGCTTATCTGCAGGACATCCAGAGCTGGTTGGATACCCACCATCTTAAGCTCAACCCAGACAAATCAGAGCTCCTCTTTTTTCTGGTCCCATCCTCTCCTCTGCTGGACCTCTCTATCTCCCTGGGTGACACTATCCTGTCGCCGTCATCCTGCGCCAAGAACCTCAGAGTGGTGCTAGACAACAAACTGACCCTCTCCGAGAAAATCACAGCGGTGAGCCGAGCGTGCAGATTCTTCCTGTATAACGTCCACCCCTCTCTCACCACCTATTCCATGCAGCTGCTAGTTCAAGCGACAGTACTCTCCCACCTGGACTACTGCAACTACCCTCTTGCTGGCCTTCCAGCATCTACCATCAGACCCTTGCAGCTCATCCAGAATGCCACTGCTCGTCTGGTCCCCCAGGTCAGAACGGCAGATAGTCTGTCCGTCTTCAAGCACAGACTGAAGACTCACCTCTTCAGGATGCAGGGTCTCTCCTTCCCTCCCTAGCTCCCCCACTTAGCCATAGTCTCACTTGTAGCAACCTAATATTGTTGGTTTAGGATTGTTGTTGTATTACTAATGGTTTCTCATTTTTATTTCTTCAACAAGTCATCCACAGGGTTTAGTCCATGCTAACCCGTCTGGCAATTGAGACTTGAGACCCCCTCTATCACTTTAACACCCTTGTCCTGAAAGAAACGCTCTTTGTGCTGTAAGTCGTTCTGAGTAAGTGTTCTTTTATTTAATTTAAGTTAATATTTTGATGGGGTGAAATAAGTTAATTATCACATAATTTCCAATCCTTCAATAAAATAAATGACTTTAACTATGAAATGTATGGATTGATCTGTACAGTCTGATGTATTGTTCAAAAGATTTTTTTCTGAATGCACAAACAGGAATCAAAACAGTACCTCTGCATTCATCTTCTCTGGGTTAGCAGAAAAAAGGCATAGCTTCCAAAAGTCTGGAGTATCCTTTAAAATACAAACACCAATTGAACACTATTGTATAACGGGCTGTAGTGAGAAATAGTCACAATATTGGCTTTTCAAAAATTCTGATTGCTTGGTTGGTTCATTCACTTCATTAACTTTTTAATTATGTAGATTGTAATTAATCAAAGTATGAATGTATAAGGTACACTAAAATTTGAAAATAATTTTAAAAATGGGAAACCTGCCAAAATGACTGCTTTGAGAGTTTTCTTATGCTGCACACCGGTATGTCAAATATTTCTGTGGGTGTGTCTACACAGATTTGGGCTAACCAGTTTAGAGTATGTAAATAAATAATTACTAGTTATGTCCCAAAAAAAACTGTGGACGTGTGTGTGTGTACTTGAGATAAACCTTTATCATTTTCTTGGATTTTAGTGACAGCTGAAGAGGAGGGGCAATGCAGAGCATTATAAAAGCTGGTCAGCGAAGGGATATGTTTGGCATTATGTCTCATGGCTAATGTTGAAGAGCACTGAACTCCTCACTGGACACATTGATGCCTGAATCCAATTTTAAAGAGGTAAATTTATCTGTTTCTACCTGTCATTATCTTAGATTTCAGCCATTTTAGTCAAATGTATATGGATGTATGTTTGATAGTATGAAATTATGCTGCAGCTGTACAATATCTCAGGTGAAAATCACACAAAAACAGGTGCAAAAATATTAGTTGTTTTTTCGGATGGGGGAGAGTGATGTCATTACAAATCTACACCATACATTTACAAATATTGCTTTTTTTGTAGAGCATGGTGCAACTTTGCAGCTGTTCTTGCATGTATTTGCACGTGTAGCTTTTTAGAAGAACACTGAGGAAAGAAATGTCATGCTTATTCTCTACAGTAATTTTTTATTGGTACCGTTGTCTATGTATTGTATGTATATTTTATGTATTTTCTCTTGATATTCCGGCACAATGTACAGCAATCCAGGGCAGAGATCTCACAGAGCGTTCCCATTCTATTATTTTTAATATTGCTGCTGTGTTAGGCACATTATCTATTTAGAAATTAGTAGTCATCACTCTCAGCAGATTCTTCACAGTGCATTGCTGGATCATGACCAATGTAAATTTGAAAGTTCTCCCTAAATGCAGCATTCACATGCCCCTTCTTGCCTTGTTAGTATGCGAAATAACAAAAACAGATCTCCAAGGTGTCTCGCTGCATGATTCCTTACTGTCCTGTTCTAAGCTGTACTCTGAAATACCCAGCAAACAATTTTTGTTTGCAAGAGCATTGTCAGACCATTTGGCAAACTGTTCCCAGTATGTACATTTTGTCTATTTTCTTTGATGTTCCTTGAACATTATTTATCTGGAAAGTTCTCTGGTGACTTCGACCAAACTTGTTTGGAGCAATGGAAAGTTCTTGCAATGTTTGAGGGACATCACATTATTACATTGTGTCAAAACCCAGTGACAGTATGACCAATAGTTTTCCCAATTTTATGGGAACGCTTTCTGTTTGCTGGGTAAATCTCGATGTCAAATCTTGGGGACTGACACTTCTGCGTGCAAAGACCTACGGGAATAAAAGTATGTGCTGTGTGACATGCTCCTAGACAGTACAAGCAATGTGACAATCGTGAGGTCATATAGAAGCTGTTTCAAGGAACCTATCGAAACGAGGCTGGACTGTGATGAAAGCAATTATTCTCCATTGCTGTCAAAGACAGAGGGGGCAAAGTAAGCCCATTTCAGTAGTGTTTCTATGCTATCTTAGCTGGGCTGATTATGAAAAATATAAATGATGCTTTGAATATTTTATAATGAAAAAATGTGTCCATATTTTTCCAAGGAATGCCTGTTCATATGTGCTTATGTTGCTACTTTTTACATGCTTCTATTTTGCATCTTCCTCATCCACCACCAGCCTGTATGGCCATTGACTTGATTTTACACTGAGTTGACCTGACTGCCCAATCCCCTTTCAGGAGCAAAGACCACTCATGGCAAACCCTGTTACAGCAAGCACTGCAGATGAAAATAAGCAGACCCCGGAGAAGAGCGACCAGCAGCAGTCTGAAGGGCCCACTACACTTCAGAGGGCCAAGAAGAAGCTCTTCAGATGGGTGTCATACTTCTCAGGGGACATGAAGGTCTTTGGAGAGTGGATGAAAGGTTAGAGATGATGATCTATCAACTCAATCTTGAAAATCTTGCTGGCTGCTTTTATGCTTGTACATGTACAGTGTGTGTATATGTTGCTGTTACCATGGTATCATGGTGTGATCTGTGAGGCATAGCATAGCATAAATAATGTGATGCATTACTTGGAAAAAATTGAAGAAATAAATTTAAATTTAAAAAAATATAAAGCAAATAAAGAAAAATTATGTATTATTAAAAAAAAGAATGGACAAGAAAGCTATATCCTAAATTAAAATAAAAATGCTTATTGATTTATGATAATGATGCATAACACCATTTAACTGAAGGTTTTTCTCTGAAATTCTAGGACAGTTTCTCCTGATCCAGATACTGGATTGGGTACTCCGTGGAGCTGCTCAGGTTATGTTTGTCAACAACCCTCTCAGTGGCCTCGTCATCTTTGCTGGACTGATTCTGCAGAACCGATGGTGGGCACTCAACGGTTTTGTTGGCACCCTGTTTGCCACAATCTCTGCCCTTATTCTACGACAAAACAGGTACCTGCATTTTACTCTTATCTACATGTCACAGGAAGATGTGTATAAAAGGTTGTTTCCTTAATTTAACTCAACAGAAGTTTAGAGTAGCTTTTGGTCCAGTTGGTTAATAACTTGTAACTAGAGGGAGAACATCCATTGTGAAAAAGATGTGCCTTGTTGACCATATTGCCACAAATTGATATTGTCACCCATAGCAGAATAGATGTGTCTGGATTACATGTAATGATTGAGAGTCTTTTGTTTGATGTTTGTTGGTGTCAACTGATCTAATATTGTAAAATGCCATAATATTTTAATAATATTTATCTCCCCTTAACTGCCAGCTGTGGATCAATGTGAGATTTATTTATTCCAAAAGGATTGTGTATTACCATTATATCTTTCTTACTTTTTACAAGAGGTGCCATTGCTGCTGGTCTGTATGGCTACAATGGAATCCTGGTTGGTCTTCTTATGGCAGTTTTCTCAGCTAAGGGGGACTGGTATTGGTGGCTTCTGCTTCCAAACATTTTCATGTCAATGGCGTGGTAAGCACAGGTGGCTTTCTCTACTCACCTCATAGCTGGCAGGAAATTAATAAAAAAAAAAAAAATTACATTGTTAACAATACAATCTAAAGGCGGACAACAGTTTTGATTTTGTTGATTTTGTGTTGGATTGTTAAGATTTGTATCATGTATTTAAACATGACTAATCATGGGAGTGACTATTAGGGGAGAAGGAGAATAATAGAAAGCATTAGAGCACCAGACAGCTCAATCATTCTCAGACATGTAACAGTAGCTTAAGGCCAATGATCAAAGGTATTGTAATTGAATGTGAACGTGCTCAAGTGGAGTCCAGGAAGAAGCACTGTTTTGGGTAGATCTGTCAACCTTGACATGGCCAAATACACAGAAAGCCATTCAAGCCCACACCATTTGCTAATAACTAATGCATTAGCAATACTGAAATGTAGTTTCAGTATTCAACCATTTGAAGAATGTCACGTGGAATGTCTCAGAAGCACAAAGTAGCTCAATCTATTGACTTGATCAAGGACACTATTATATAATAGTTGGGACAGCACACTGACATTCTTTTATAGAAAAATGATCCTGTGATCCACGCCTCTGATCCATATCTCAAACAGGTGATGAGAATACTACAAAATGTATCTAGATTACTATAATCATTGACCTAACCATGTCTGTTGTTTTGTGCTTGCGATCAGCTCTCAAAGCCCCTCTATGATAGATTAAAGTAGTTATTGTGGTATATTATGTTGAAGATTATTATTTTGAATTGTTGGCAGAATTGTACATTATTTTAGAACATTTGCATCAATGTACTACTACTATAGGAAGTTGACTGTAAAAAAATGAGAATAAATTAATCAGTGTTATTCATTTTTTGTGTTTTGCAGTCCAATAGTTTCAAGTGCACTGGCCTCAATAAACAGTAGGTGGGACCTGCCTGTTTTTACCTTGCCCTTCAACATCCTGGTCTGTCTACACATGGTGGCCACTGGCCACTACAACCATCATTTCCCCCAAGTTCTCATTCAGCCCAGAACCTCTCTTCCTAATATCACATGGTCTGAAGTGGATGTGGCAAAGGTAGGCGGCAGCACACTTGGATAGAGATGGTTTTGCATGTGACAGAACTTTCTAGAACATGTACCCTGCTCAGTGAGTGGAGCATCTACTGATGCTGGTATTGACACTGTGGAATTCCATCAATCTGGAAATGCCACATTTTCTGACAAAATATCAGATTTCTTTTTCCTTCTTTTTTGTCATGTGCAGTCAACCAGGGAAGAGAGCATGTCTTAAGCAATCAATGCTAAGAACTGAGATCTAGTCATGCATGGTATGACATAAGCACTTTTGGGACTAATCCAAAAATTGCATTGAACAAGATTAACACAGTCCCATTTGTCCTATTGCTGTAGCTTTTCCGTGCTATACCCGTTGGTATTGGGCAAGTGTATGGATGTGACAACCCGTGGACAGGAGGAATTTTCATCATTTCCTTATTTATTTCTTCTCCAATCACATGTTTACATGCTACGATTGGATCAGCTGTTGGTATGGTTTCAGGTGAGGATACTCCATGAAAAGGAATTTGGAATACACCAAATCCTGGATATACAACATGACATTACAATAATTACATAATTATTGCTATAATAACAATTTTATAACAAAGCAATGTAAACCTTATTCCATCATTTTTTATCATAGCTCCTGAAAAAAAAACTTTAGAGAAGGTTTAAGCACTTAGACCTTGTTAAGACTTTACCTTACAGCTGTGAGAGAATTACATGGTATCTCTTGGTTTTGATGTTCAGGTCTTGCCCTAGCGGCACCATTTGAGGCTATATACTTTGGTTTATGGGGCTATAACTGCGTTCTGGCCTGCATCGCCATCGGAGGGATGTTTTACGCACTGACATGGCAGGTTCACCTGCTTGCCATTGCTTGTGGTAAGTTTTCTCAATGCCAAATTCACCACCATTATGCATGCAATCAGCTAATCATGTTTTACCAAGTGCTGTAAAGTTGTACTGGCCACAGGAATAAATGAAAGAATGTACTTTTCATTTTCTCCACAGCATTCTTCTGTGCATATCTGGGCTCAGCCATTGCTAATGTGATGTCCACAGTAAGTGTATTAAAGTCAAATAAGTGGAATTTTGGAAATCTTTGTATATTCTCTCTATGTTACTAAACACTGTGTGACCCTACCTCATCCCCTTATGGACAGCTGCTTAAAACATATATCATGTAACTGACATTACAAGCATGTAACATTTTTTTTAAAGAGGCAGGCACAAGTAATTCACCTTACATAATTATCCATTGCATTTTAGTTTGGATTACCAGCATGCACTTGGCCCTTCTGCCTCTCAGCACTGACCTTCTTGCTGATCACCACGGAAACAAAAACCATACACAAACTGCCTCTCGCAAAGGTGACATACCCCGAGAAAAACCTCCGCTATTTCTGGAAAATGAAAAAGGCTCAGAAGGCAGAAAAGGTGCAAAGAGAGAAAGAGGCACAGCTGGAGGAAAAGGAAAAAGAAGAAGTTTTGAAATCTGAGTTTGTGAACAGTGAGCTAGAAAACCTAAATATTGCCAACCTGGTAAAAATTGCTGAGGAAGTTATTTCAGTGGACAGCATGAATACAGCGGCTTCAGATCAAAATGAGCCAAATGAAAATGACTTAACAGAAGTGAGAATTGGAGATGGTGATAATTCATCCAATGCATCTAGTACATGACCATTTCACAACATTGTCAAAGGACATCTACTGCTTCAGTAACAAAAGTTCATGTAACTGGCTTGACTGGTATTCTTTAAACCAAACTTAAATATTACTATGAAAGCATGTTGTACCATGACTTTTTATTCTTATTGACTTACAGGTATGTACTATACCATTTGGGGGAGGGGAGGATCTTTATTTTTACACAGCGCAAGGTTATTATGCTGGCAGATACCTACAGCTGAGTTACATATTCCTCGTTGTTTAATGGTGTAATGCTTCCGGTTGAATTTAACAGCAATATTGTAATGAGTATAATTCTACTCAGAGTTCCAATAAAATTAGTTTTTATAAATAATGTGTGGCATATTTTTAATTCTGTGAAATGTAAAAGGTATTTCAGTTCATTGGGTGGAAAGATTAAGATTATCTCTCCACAATCGTGCTGTCCTAACAACATTATCATCGATGATCTTTGCAATTTTCCCAATCCAAGCTAAACTATGTTATGTGCGCCTCCACCCAGTGACACCCCCCACCCCATCACACACATACAAACACACACAGACTCAGAGTGAAGCAGCCACACACCCCTCTGATTCATATGGTGTCTTTAAGTCTATACACTGCACATGCAACATCAATCACATATTGGCCGCACATAAGGGGTTCAAGAGGAGTCTGCTTTTGTTCTCTAAGCTACAGTTGTTGTTAATGTGCCCTCAGATGGGTAGTATTATACTTTGTACCTGTAACTACTAATCTGTAGCGTTTACACACTTAAAAGGTACATATAAATACTTGGTTAAAAACATTTAGAGGTATAAAAGGTATAAAAGAGGTGTAGAGGTATGTCCCTAAAGGCTGGCATCGACCCAGCATTCTGGAACCCTCCTGCCAGAGGCTGACAGCTTATTGAATTTGTGTAGTAAGTTGAATGTATCTAAGCTATTGTTTTAATGGTCTTAAAAACAAAACCGTTCATACATTCTCACCCAAGCAATAACAGGAGGCTTTATTCAAAGCAATACTAAATTATATTTATTAAAGGGTTATTTTTACTTTCAGATGCAGTGACGTGCGGTGAGGTTCATAGCTGGTGAGGCACTGACGTCATCAGAATCAGATTTGCAAATAGATGCATAGATTGACAGCAGTGTACAGGTTATGTTTCACTTCTGCATCCTTTACACATACAAGCAATCCTTTCAGCTCCGGCGTTGGTCTTCCTTTAGTTATTATCTCCTGCTTCGATTGAAAGTCCACTTGAGAAAACTGTTTTAGTGTCGAAATGTAGTCATCCATGTTGAAAGTCGGGATAGGCGAGAGGAAAAAAATAATCTCTATCTCTAATAATCTATCGCTGCACTTGACTTGCTTACCGTATCGTTTAACCTAGCTCGCTGTCACTTACTCTGCAGTTGTGGAGTGACAAGACGAATGTCTGGGATCTTGAGCGCCCCCTGCCATGAGGCAAGAGAACTGCCTGCCTCACCTCCAACCTGTTCTCTGCCGTTTATAATCGCTCAGCACACGAAACACGGTACACAAACACAGTTGGTGACAAAAAGCACTGTACATTATATACATAAGCTAAATTATTGAAAATCAGTTTACATATTAAATGTGTTTAAACCATTTTATTGACGCCGTACAGCAACATGCTCTCTCCGCTTAGCAGCCAGCGCAGTTAGCCAGGGGTTGCGCAATCCAAGGTGAGGCTGAGCTCGCTGCTGCCTCACCGGCATCGCTTCCAAGCATTTGAATGGGAAATTAAGAAAATTCAGCGATTTTGAAGAAAGAATAATCGAAATTGGTGAAGCTAAATGAAAAATAAATATTTTTTAGTACAAACCACCGGATGAATATAACAATTTAAATTATTTTATTATTATATATTTTCTTTCTTTCCATGATGGCTGGTGAGGCACTGCCTCACCTGCCTCCCCTGACCGCACGTCACTGTTCAGATGTAAACCAAATGCACATGTGTACAAGTGTCCTGAATGGAATTAGAAAAATGTAGAAATGTAGAAACTGTAAGGTACCAATATATACCCATGTAAACAGTTCAAAGGGCATAACCTTTGAAGGCACTGCCCCAGTGGCAAATTACTAGAATGTTCCTGTCAACAACATCCCATACAAAAACTATGAGTGCTTACGTAATAGGTGATTCTTGTGTATGGCAGTCTTAGCTAGGCCAGACAGGAAACAATGGAAGGCGTCTAAGATTACCCGGGCCCGTTTTGTGTCTTGTCTAAATGCAGCTGAATCTCCTGTGCCAATCATCCAGTGTTAATGACTGGCTACTGATAAGGTGACCTCAGAGACAGTCATTACCAAAGCAGTTATCCTGGAAATGAGCTCCCCGGCCACATACCTTTGTAAATCCAGCATCATGTGATGATGGCTTAAAGATGGGGGTGGCTGAGTTGTGTTTATGCAAAGACAGATTCCTTCCCCAGATAAAGTCTGTATTTAATGTGGGCCAAATGTCTGAAACCAAAATGTTTACATGGGGCAAAGATGTCACGGATAGAGGTAATGTGTGCACTTGGCAACGACAGTGACTTCATGGCTGCGGATCATCTTGTGTGACTGCCAAAGGTTTGGATACTGCAGAAGTCCTACTATCGACCCCCATTGTGTGTTTTTTAAAAATTATTTTATTAATTGATTTTATGTTATGTTATTGGAATTATTCCACTGGGACTGATACAATGACATTAATTATATTATAAACTATAAACTAGACATTGGAATGAAAGGGATTGATTTATCACCTGTATACATTGGTTGATTTGTAAAAAAAAAAAAATCAAGGAGGATGGTCAACTTTGGAGAAGAAGGATGGTGGTATATTTCTACATTTTTTTATATTCATAATTAATCATTAGACAAAAAGACAGAAAATGAACTGGTATTTATTCATACAAAAATGATCAAAAACCATCCAGCAACATTTAAATATTGCCGATAGGTTTTGTCTTTTCCCAATTAGGCATAGCTAATTGGTAAAGCAAAGGGGGTGAGAAACGAGTAGACAATTCTACAAGGGGGTGGTTGTGGTCAAGATTTTTTCCAAGGAGGATGGCATCCCCCACACCTCACCTCAACTCAAGCCCTGCCTATATACACCAGAAAATTGAATGTAGATGAAGATATTGTCAATGGATATTTTGTTTTTGAAGGCAGGACTGCTCTTCAGTATAGAGGCATTTGACAGGTTTGTCTGTTGGTGAATGTCACACTGTAGTTCAGTGTTGTGTCTGTTTAGTGAATGGTTAGCTTCGGTATTGCTTATCTGGCAAAGCAATCCTACTGGCTTTCAGAGCAAAACACATTTCATGGAAGCATGATGGTTATAAGCCTGGTTACATGAACTGCCTGTTCATTGAAATGAACTGAGCAGAATACCAGCACAACCATACACATACACCAAAGTAGTATGATTTTAGTGTTCATAAAAAATACATAAGAGGACAGGATGTCTAAGACTAAACAATTAGAAGAGATATCAGCATTTGGCTTCATCTCAAGTACAGTAATAACCACATTCAACAGAGATTTTAGAATTTTAGGCCTTTTACCTTAGTCATTTCCCCTATCACAGAAGCCAGTCAGATTTGCTTAATCGGGAGGGCGATCAAATGACTGGGTTTGTACATGCTGCTCCTCCCAGATTGGTACTTAACAGAGTCTTAATCATGACAGTGCTGAATGTGAAGGCAACGAGAGACTGAGGTGGGTAATTGACTGGGAAAAACCATGTAAAAAAAGACCATACATGCTGTTTGATCCTGATATTTCCCAAATCTGATGTGGTTTAGCTTTGTTCATAAAATTATTGGAATAAGAAAATAGCAGCCCCACAGACATGAATGGCAACCTAGATTAAACATTACATAATGTAAGAAGTTTTATAATTAATTGTATCCAGTCTTGACTGGACAGCAGTATGTCATTTTAAATAAATTTGATCCAAGCTATAATTTCTGATATTTGTAATAATTTCAATGGTCTAATGTTATGCAACTGAAAAGTATGTATTCAAACATGAGAAAATTATGTGGTCCATATGAATATGTTTAAGTTTCAAACCAAATGAAATTCTGAACTTTTTTATGATTGACAGTAGCATATAAGGTCTTAAAGTTCCAGTGCAGTGCAGGAGATCAGTTCACAATGGTGACGATGCTAATGCTTTTAGCAGTCTGATGATGCCAAACGATAATGGGCAAGGCCGGGTGTTCATATCTCGTATTTCATGCATTTCATGAATGTCATAGAAAGTTCATGTTCCTCTTTGATTGAGAACAAGGTCTCTGTTCTGAGAACAAGAATGTGCTTTCTTGGAAAAATCAGCAGAATTTAGGACAGCCCTCTGCAGGGTGTGCCAGCTATTTGACTGATGAGTGTGGTCACATATTTTATTATAGATGCTATCTAATGGGGATGAAGTCGCTGAAAGCCACAGGCAGTTTACAGGTTGCTGCAGTCTCAGTTTGTCACCATCTAAACCTCTAAGTTCGTTTTTGGAACATGAACCCTCAGGGAAAAACTTATCCCATATGTGTGCATATGTTGTCTTCCGGCATTCACCATTTGAGCTTGATATGCGTTAACATGTAATTGGTAGAACTTTCTCTATGTTGCAATAAACTGAAAAATGACCAATGAACATCCTTTGTATCTGACAAACTGTAGCATACTCAAATGGTGGGGAAAAATGATCATGCTACCAACTGATTTTAGAATTTAACTTCAGAAAATTCCTGATTGTATTTCAAAAGTTTGTTATGCATGGAAACTTGAAACCTTTTTTAAGAATTACAATTGAAAAGATTGCCACAGCAGGCTCAACGTAGGGAGACCCTCTATCAGTTCAAGAAAGTGCAGATGAGAGATTCCCACAAAGCATTTGCTTTTGGCCCCTGCTTCTCTTGACTCCCCTTTACCGGCTGAGCTGCGCTGGTGTTGCACTGGGAGAGACGGCACCACATGTGCAGCTGGCGCAAGAAAACAGTGGAACTGCTCTACCCTGAAGATGTGGGCTGATGATGCAACTGCACATCATCTCATGTGACTCTGGGCCATGGACTGCACTGGCACTGCACCAAAATCCTATGCTTTAGTTGGGTGCGCCATCCAGGCGCCAGTCTGTACAATGAGGGACTTACAAAACACAGCACAATGACAGCTCCAACAAAGTACCAACAGTTTCCTCCTCCGACTGTATTAGGTTAAAGAACGACACCCTGGTCCTCGCTGCTAAACTGCTTATTGTCTTTAGTAATACAGACAAAAAAAAAATCACACAAAATGCCAGAATCAAAAAGTCCTAAAAATATTTTTATTTTTTTGGCTGGAGCGTCTTGATATCAAGAAAGCCTGCAGAACAGAAATGCATCATTTACAGTCCTTCAGCACTCCTGTGAAGCTCATGTTCTCTTTTTAACCTTGAAAACGGATACAATCCATGTTCAAGCTTCTCTAGAGAGACTACAGGAAAACATGATAAAAATTCAGTAACAGAACAATTATTTTACATCAAGTAGAACTGGACAACATATTTCAGCTTCATACTTTTCCCCTACACTATATACAATAAGACACATTATTCATGCATCCTCTCTTTATTATATTAACTTTTCCCAAGTGACCTTCAAATATATTTGATTTTAGATAAAATATGATTTAGGTGGTAGATCACTGATCCCTGCAGGTGGCAATCAAAACAACGGAATAAAAATATGGAAAAAAAAGAAACCATAATTACCTCTAGTGACAAAGGAACTATACCACTGTAACAATACTGAAACATAACAATAAAAACTTTTTTGTTCAAAACTCCACAACAGACATGAAAATTAACTAAAAACAATGAACAGCAGTGAACAGCATAATAATTTTACTGCTTTAATCAGATGATTTTACATATACAAGTGCAGATGGAATATGACTTTCTGGACGACCCACTAACAGCTCCACTTGTGAGAGGCAAATCAATTAACAAACGATAATTCAGTGAAGGTTGAATCACAGAGGTATTTAGTGCCAGTGTGGGTCCTCACATCTCTCCTTTACTGGAGAGACTGGAAAGTTGGCTAACACTTCATTTTCACACATATGTAAATGAGGGGTCTGGGCTTTCTTGGATTCAAAGCCTAACGCAGCTATTTGGGGGGGTGAACACAATACATCCCTCCAATGGTAACGTGACAGTTAAAAATCAAGCAGTTTTCCATTTTTTAATAAAACTTGATCTTATAAACTTGGCATAAAAATTTGCTTATACTTATAATCCTACAAAGCAGAAAAATAAATAATAAACTGTACCAACGCAAGATACATTGTGCGCATAATTTATCAGAAATGCAGTCAAATTTTCAAGGTTTTGTCACTAGTATTTCTTAATTCTTTTACACCTACATATGTTTACTTCTGTATTCATAAATCTTAAGTTGCAACGTGTGCATGTTGCTACAGAGGTCTCATTTTTTCTATCATGGGGACAATTTTCTTTTAAATAAAATTTTTGCAAAACTTCAAAAACCGTGGTTTTTGTATACATCCAGAGGCTACATGAACAGCATTAAACTCAACAGGTGTACAGTGGAACAATGAATACATAATTGCTAGAGCAACATAATGAAGATGTGAGCAGCCAGTTATTAAATCTTCATTCCAGTGCATTTGTTCACAATCAAAGTTGGTAATGGCATTTGATTTCCTCTCCAACATGGCTACAATATCCATATGAAAAAAAATGACATGAATCCCATAAATTATAGTTCAATAATTTGAGAACCTCCTCCCATTATTTTTGCTCCTGTACTTAAAAGAAAACATTTTCGCTGTGTGCAAGCCTTCACAAATCTTTAAACACTATATATAAACATGAACTAATGTCCAGGCAAAAGCAAATAACATGATCTTTCAAAAAAGCTGAGGATTTTCAGGAGCAGATCTACATAAAGTGACTGTACATAGTAATTACAAGTTTACAAGCATTGCAAAATTGCGACTCTCACATAGAACACAGTGTGTACATTAATAGAAGCCCTAAAGGATAGTTTAAGCACACTCCTTCAGAATTACATACCCATAAAAACCATAGTTTGATACAATCATTACGCTATAGGAGTGCACCAGTTTTCTGGGAAAGGAAACAATGGAGTGAACCCTCTGAATGAGTCTCACAATATGATTCTGCATTTTATATCGCACGTCCTGATTTTGCAAAATGAGACCTGTCCCTGGGTCAAAACCTATTCATCCAATCACCAGTCTTCATTTGACACCATTTGTGTTTTTCCCCACTTTCAACCTCCTCTAACGTTACCTAGCTATAACTAGTTAAGCAGAATTGCAATAGTTATCTGTTGATGTTAGCAACCTAGACAAAATGGATAGCGAGCCAGCTAAAGTTAGCCAGCTAAGCAAAACTTTTGTCTACTCCTTTTTTGTCTTATTACAGTTACCAGTGATAGTGGAGGTTGAAAATGGGGGTGAGGGGAGAAAAAATAAAAACTAAACATGGTGATATCATATGATGAAGACTGGTGATTGGTTCAACACGTTTTATATTAGAAACTTCCTTGAAGAGCCAAGGATGGTTCTTGGTAGAATCAGGACATGCAAGTATGGTGTGGAGTTTTTGCAATGGGCATGGCAACAAGGCAATGTGAATGTTGATGTAGTTCAACGGTTTGGTCTGCAGCTAAATAACGCCAAGATTTTCGTACAAAGTTCTAACCCAATGTAACTCAAACACAAATGAACAAGAGTGGCCCTGAGCTAGCTAGAACTCTTAATAGTGCAAACAATCTTTCTGCTGTGATGACATCAATGGCACCAGGGAGTCATTTTTAATTTCCTTTTTCTTTCTTTTTAAGCAGTGAGGGACTACCGTGTGGAACGCCTACTGACCTACAGCCACTGCCTCAGTGTATTCAGGTTGTTGTCCATCCACTGCATGTTCAGCTTGATTGTTTCTGCTGCTTCCTGGACGCTCCTCAGCTGAGAACCCCTCTCTTTGAGAGAACCAAAAAAGTTCTGTACCTACAAAAAACATTGCCAGTTACATTACAGATGTGCTGGATACAGTGTAACACATGACATTCATTTTGAGTTTTCTACCAACCTCCAAGAGGTGAGCCTTTGAGGAGAACTGGGAGGTTGTGGACATGATGATACTTTGCATGGCAAAAGATCCCAAGGGAAACCTTATGTGATCAAGATAAATGTTAAGACAGATCATGAATACAAATACGAAGCACCTCATACTCAAATCAGGGACCTCAGAGTTGACACATGTGCGCTTTAAAGTAATCCTGGACATTGTGTTTCATGCTAAACAAACCCTTCTCGTGTCACTTTGAAAAGATGCACAATTTTGTTTCTCAGTATAACTGATGAAATTACCATGTTTTATTCAAAATAGGTTAATTTCATACATAAATTTACTGAGTTCTGTGTTCTGCTTGTTCTGTGTTTAATATTCTTTCATTCATTTGTGGTTGCAAGCCGATTAAGACATGACAATAGAGGAAAGCTTACCTGCTCACACAGACTTATGCATACTTTTAGTGAGCTAGTGATCAATGGAAAGCAGCTTTACATCTATGAATCAGTAAAGAGAAGTTCCATCACACAGATTCTCTGACAGCGGCAGGTGCTGAGGGTTACTTTCTCTAAACAATTTTCTTACCGTTTTGTGATGTCATCCCAGTTCTCCTTGACAAAGTCCCAAGCATACAGGTGTCCAGGAAAGTTCTTGCAAATTGTATTAAGGACTAAAGGAAGCTCCTGTGTCTGGACCTCGCTGCCATCAAGACTGGCCTTCATTAACCTGCAGGCCACAAGATTCCACAGCAGGCCATCAATGCCTACACTATAGAATATAAGCTGTCTAGGAGGGAGAAGGGCTCTGCGGAGCAATTTTTAAACAATACTCACCACACAATGCGCCGCACGTCCTGCGTGCTTGCCAGCGCCCGGAGCATCTTGCGTTTTTCTGCGTCGACCTTGGAGTGTTTGTAGGTCTCCAGCAGCTTAACCCAGCCATCATCCGTCTGCGCACCCACCGAGAAAACAGTCTTCATGAGGTCACCAGGTATCCTGCAGAATGGAACAACATGCTCAACCTATACATCTCTTCAGTACCGCTAGTCTGTCCTTTTATTTGGCTCATACATGGCTCCCTTAAAGCTCCATAAGCCTTGTTTTTAACCGTAACTGGATTACTTATTTACTTTCCGTAGCACGCTCTCGGATTCCACTGCTTTACTTACTTCTCAGTTCCATTGGACCACTTCTTAAAGATCTCTTCAGCTTTCTTTGTGCAGTTGTTTCTGTTAAAACTGCAAGCCAGCTCCAGAAGGGAAGACCTAAGGTTTTTCTTGGAAACAGAAAGTCCCTCATCCTCCCAGACCTGACTGTCCATCAGATCCCCAAAGTGATCCGTAATGTAACTCTGTTTCAGAACATTTTAGAGAGACAAATGCAAAACAGCCGATTTAAAGCATTTCATTTGATGAAACCACAGTACTTTGTTTCTGCAATACACATAATCTGCTACACTTTTCTTCCTGAAGCATGAGATGTCTGAAACCGTTCAGTAGCGGCCTTTCTGAACTCCCAAGAGTGGTGTGTCGAGCTATAGCTCTGTTCTTTAATACAGTGACTCTCTTGTGTTCTGAATGGGCTTTGACTTATACTTTATAAAACATTATTTATAAAACCGGAAAGATGCCTTCAAAAACAAAATCATGGCTTTTATTTCAAATGTACCTTCATCCTTGGAACCAATAGCAATTCCTGCCTTTTATCAAGTAGCCCATAGATGTGGGTCAGCTGGGACAAAGCCTCCATCAAAGGACCAGATTCTGTCTCATTCCTAAGGTAGACCAGGAGGGACAGCACCTGTTTGAAGGGCACTTTCCCGAGCCTGAAAGAGCAAACACCCCCAAGACAAGGATTAAAACCACAGAAAAAAAAATACAAATCCCTATGTTGTTCATCATGTACATCAGCGACAAAAAATATCACCCAGTGTACCTGGAAAGGGCAAAGATGTTGTTGATCAGAGAGCATCTGTCTTCGTGTGTCAGAACGTTCAGGTTGTTATTCAACGCTTCGACCAGCTCTTTCCAGCCTTGCACCCCATAATCCACAATGTAGAATCCCTCATTCCGGAAATTGAGCTTCAGCCACTTCACGCTTTTTGGAATGTCAAACGTTACTATTGAGGAATAAACAGTCACAGAATCCTCATTTGAGGGACTGCAGACAGTATGTATACACAGTAGTAGTTCTTCGCAGACAGACAGTATGTATACACAGTAGTAGTTCTTCGCAGACAGACAGTATGTATACACAGTAGTAGTTCTTTGCAAACATGTAAATAATTGTTACACAGTTACCTGTCCTTTCTGTGAGAAGCAGCACCTGTTTGCAAGCCGTTTTGAGTGTGCAGCTGTCGTTCACGTATGTCAGAGGGATGTGCCACAGGCTCCTAAAGGGAAGCGGAATATAATGCTTATACAGAGTTCTTATCGGCTACAATGATGAAAAACCAGGTCACACTAACCTTTGGATTAGTTCAGGTGATGACCCTAAAATTGACACTTTTACATGGCTAGACAAAAACTTAAGCAACCAGGCGAGTCCACTCATGTAATAGCAAACACAAAGGGAAGTGTTAGACAGGGCATATGAGGCAAGTATTTCAACACTATAAAGGCCAAAAAAAAGGGTAGGTTTGTTGTAAGTCCAACCAATGACTTTTGCTGCAATTTGGCTACAAAAATTTAACAGTTTTGAACTTGAAAATGATGCATCCATTTAATTTACACAAATATATTAAAGTAGTACTGCAGGGTAAACTGCAGGGGAATTTTCATCCAGTGATTCAATATTGCCTCTGTTAAGCCATTTAATTTCTCTCACATATCCCACAAAGCACCCACAACTTATTCGTATTTCCTAGTGACCCACTTGGACACGGATTTGGCTGTGGAGTTGTCGGAGTCAACCTTGAGGAGGAAGTGCTCTTGAGATACTCTTACTCGGGTGGCAACTCTGTTTACGGTCACCAAGGGGAACCCTTTCTGCAGAGTCCATGTGTTCATCATGTCTGCTATGCTGTAGGACTGCTTGGCCACCTGAATGAGGAAAAACAGAATACTTATGTTAATATACCCATCCTAAAGGCTCAGAATCTCTATAAAAAAAAAAAATCACACATGCCCCTTCCTATTGGTTAAAGGTGAATGAACCCTGCCAAAACCCGAAATTACTTGAAATATACAATTATACCAACTCATCAACAGTGAAATTAGCAGGTTATCTCTTTTTAATGATTAAATTACTCTTAATCTATGTAATAATTACTGATTGATGTATATATTTATTGTAGATGACATGTAAACACTGTAAGGGATGACTGCAGATGCATTTTATACAGTGGACGCTGTCATCACATGTAGCTGTCACAGCAGTACTACAATGTGAGAATTTCTTCAACTATGGCCTTTGTTTTTTTTTTTTTTTTTTTTTTTTTATATTTGGCCATGGTCTTTCCACTCAATTCACAGGGAATATTGTAAAGACAAGAAGGGAGGAAGATATACAGGGGCAGACTCAAAAATGTGGCTCCACCTAGTGCTGGTAACTGTAATAAAACACCAGCAGGCTAACTCAAGGGAGATATTAAGCCGAAGGGGGGCAGTGTTTCCGTCATTTGAAACAGCAGAAGAATGGAGAATGGTGCAACATTATGCAAGAAATAGAAAAAGGAACTGAACCACTGCAAATAACCGCAGAGGGAATAGAAGGAAGAGGGCTTAAGCTGAGTCTCTTGAGGATTTCACAGAAATAAACCTTCCTGTTTCACTTACAGTAAAACACAGTGTTGAGGTGGTATGTAACATGAATCTGAATAGATTTTCTTAACAATGCATGTGTACTCATCTTCTACAATACAATAGACCTTTCATTAATGAAATGTTTTCCCCTTAACAACATAAGGAAGGTGGATTCACATTTTAATTCACAATATAACCTTACGAACTTCAAGAAAATGTTGTAAATGTCTGCTTTATTATGCCTGTACCTTTGTGCAAACAACAATACAGACTTCTGTACATTCATATATAATATTTTCTCAAAGCAAAAATGGAGTATTACCTCAGAGAGGCTGTTCCATAAGTCATCATTTCCAGTGTTCTTGTTCTTGTATGCATTTAAGTACGTAATAACCCCTTTTCGGAACTGCTCTTCAGACAGTAATGAATTCAGCATGAGCAAAATTGAAGCACCCTAGAGATTTTGCATGGAAAACAACAGACAATATTTTAGCACTATGGAACACACTTTAATAAAGCTGATTGGAAGGAAAATTTGTATCGGTACATATTTTTTTTTTTTATCAGTACTTTTGCTGTCTTCTCAGTAAGGAACAAGCTGAGGGACTTTACTTAAATTTAAGCCAAAAATTTTTTTATTCTTCGAAAGTTTTTGGGTGGCACCATTTATTTTGACATTATTTGACACTTTCAGCCTTGGTTATTAGACTGGGCTGTATCATGGATGAATCAACCAGCTTATCTATTTTACAGAAACTTTGGAGCATCTCAAGCAAAATGAGCAAAATTGACTTTTACCTTCTCATATGAGACAGAATCAAACATTTCCTCCACTTGCTCAGGAGTTTTGACCGTGGCTGAGATGGGGTGGGACGAATTCAGCGCATCTTTGCTGAGGGCTTGGAAGCGCATTCTTAAGAAATCGTCACCCTACAAAAAGACGAGCGAGATCAAGATCAAGTTATACCGCTTTGCTTCACATGCGCTGAACAGACACCCCGTGTGTCTGAAGGGATGAGGGCTGTTAAGGGGGAGCAGAAAACCTGATCTTTCTAAATCACTGAGGTGATCAAAAAGAAAAGGATAGAAACTTCCTTCTTATCTGATTTACCCGTTGCACAGAACTCTCAAATGAAACCAGCCATGTACCTCTAATCTTATCTGAGTGCTCTCAATCAGCAAAAACTATGGAGAACAGACATGTAACTGACCCACTGTATTGTATGTACGCATGGCCCAAAGGCCCAAAATAGTTCTGAATAGTTTCACTGTAAAAGACAGTACGGCCCCTCACTCATTCAATTTACACTAAACAAGCCACTGGTCTTCTCTTGTGTTGATTTAAGTCTCACATTGAAACAAAACTATAAGGAACACAGGTGACTTAGGTTAGTCACACATAAAGGTTAATCAGGGTACAAATAATACAAAAAAGTGACAATAGTTCAAGGACAAAATGAAATAATTAGGCTCTGGTAATATGCAGGGACATTCATTTGTATGCTGTCAGTATAACCACTGCTGTGAGAAGGTACTATGTATCTAATTTAATAAGCAGGTTGCTAACTACAGTGTAAGGTTACAAAGACTTGGACAACGGTCACGCTGGGCTAATCTATTTCTGGCTGAGTCAGGACACAGAATGGAAAATGCTTTTCTATTCCCCAGTCAGTCATCATGTGATGTTTGTGCTCAAATGTTTAAATATGGCCTGTCGGGTGGACTGTTCTGCTGGAGGACCAGACACTGGTGTAGAAAACCTCTGCTTGGTCCTGAGTATTATAAATTGAATCCTGACTGTGCAACTACCAACTATGGCTGAAATGTCATGATGCAGTGTACTATTAGCCAGTGTCGTTCAAGGAGGGGAATATTTTCATCAACAGGTTATCCAATAGGTTATCAACTGTCCCTTATTAGTGCCTCTTCTGTTAGAGCAGGACACTGCCTACTCAGTTGCAGAAAAGACGGCAGTCCTCTGAAGCAACTGCTCTGCAGACCACCTGGTGGACTGAAAAGACTGAAAACAACAGCTCAACAGCTTCTACAGGATGTGTGCTAATGTGCACTTTCCCAAATTGAAGTAGAACACCAGTTTAAAGAGAAAGGTTTTTGGTTGTGTATTCTGGACAGATAAAAAAATACTGACTATAAATTAAGGACTTAAACAAGTTCAATTAGAACCAAACTTACAATTTCAAGGTCAGGGAATTCTTTCATGATCGAAGTGTACTGCATGTAAGTGGCAAAACCTTCATTCAGCCAAAGGTCGTTCCACCACTTCATGGTAACCAGGTTACCAAACCACTGAGGAAAAAAAAAAACAATAAAAAATTCAACATAAAACTGCAATAAAAACCTTTACTATTCCTGTACCATTCCTTGTCAAAAACAAAAAAAGGTGACTTTTTTTTCCAAATTATCCAATAAATTATCTGCAGAGTATTATAGTGGTGGAACATGTAGCTAAGGTAACATAATATTTTGCAGTATATAGGTGTATAGCAATATCTACTATTTCAGCCTAATGCATCAAACTGAATGAGGTTCCACACTCGAAAACATTTTAACTTGAAAGCATTTGAAAAACTATAACTCTAGACGCAAAGTGCTATCACCACAGCTAAATGTAGCATCCATCACACAAGAAACCTAAAAAAAACTATTCACACAAAAGCCAACTGTCCCCTAGGCTGACAGTATCAGTCTTCAAGTTGTTTTCCAATTTGTGAAGTCCTCTGGCTGCTTTTGCTTGTTATTTTCAATTTCTTCAGAAAGCTTTGATGTCAGTTTCAATGTACTCTTTTTTTTTGACTCACTATATGGCCATTGCTAAAGCTGCTCTGAAAGCATGCAAAAAAAGTGTCAGCACATTGTGACAGGTAATCATTTCATTACCTGTTGCACAAAAATGCATTGGCACAGCAACTGATCTGAACACAACATAACTGAACAATCAGCCATAACAATCAGCTTTTATGTGTGCACACACAAGGGGGTTTGAGGGACACTCTGTAGTGCTATTGTAATGCAGTGCCACCAGGCCACTGATGCCCTGCAAAATCTGTATGACGTTCAAGCACCATATACGGTGTCTATGCAAACAACTACAGGAACACAAACCAATGTGCCCAAACAGGTTGCTAAACATACTGAAACTGCCTCTTAAACAGGATCTCATCTCATAAGTTAACTACAACATTGCATGTACAGATGAAGGCTTGGGCCAAAAAACATCTGCATAACTATGAACCAGCAGATCAACACTTGTACTTCAGTACCACTCTGATAAGAAATCAAATACGTGTGACTGCAGTTACGCACATACAGCATTCAATTGAGTGTGAAATCTGTGTTAACATGCTCCAGTAACTTATCGCAGGTCATTTACAATGTCATGCAGATGCTTCAAATGACACAGGTTGAATCGGTGCATGACTTGGGTGGTGACCTGACAGCAGCAGGATCTTGAGGTGCTGAAAGAGGTGACCTGCTGTACCTGGTGCGCCAGCTCGTGGGCGATCACAGAAGTCACCAGCTGCCTGTCCAGGACGGAGGACTCGTTTCCGACCAGCAGGCTCGTTTCACGAAATGTGATAAGTCCCCAGTTCTCCATCGCCCCAGCAAGGAAGTCAGGTATGGCAACCAAGTCTGTAAGTGCAGGTAATTTCACACAAATATAACGACAAAGGCTAAATGTTAATGTTAACTGCATCCTACTTGGCAATTATGTGGGAAATGGCCCATCCAATGTTTAGCTGTGCATGGAAAGAATATTTTAGGCCATTGTCATGCAGACTGCAGGCCTTTTAAGCTCAGAAAAGAATGGTTCTCAATTTTCTATGCAATGATGCAATGAATAATGTAACATACAATGTTTTACAACATACACGATTTTCAGTTTACATTAATACACAGCCAGATTTTATCCAGTTAATAGCTTCTTTGATTTGTAAAAAAGTATTCTTTTCCTTTTTAAAACAGAGTCTTTAAAATTGAAGGGGTACTCTTTTTTACTCCCTACAGTGACTCTCCTTTAAAGTAATTCCAGGTCTCAAACAGAACAATTTACCCAATTTGCTTAGAGGATATTTGATGTCGAAAAATGTGTTATAATATTCCAGCAGCTTCGCCCCAGTTTCCAGTGCGTAGACTACTTGGTCTTTCTTCTCCGGAACAGCATATACAGATACCTTGGGGGAAAGGGTCACACTGATGTTAGCACACGGGTTACCTTCCCTGTTAATTTAAACTACTTCAAGCTGCAATTGTCAGAAAAAGGCACCACACAATGTATACTGGTTTTAGAACCCACGGCAGCAATTATAAATATTGGAACTCTGTTTTTCCATTTGGTAGCAAATGACAATATTTAACATGCTCTGCCTGCTGACTGAAATAGTATGAAAAAAATAGTATGTGCATGTTTTTACATAATCCCCAGGCAAATCATGTGACCTTGTGGATATGTGTAATTTTTTATTTCAAATGAAATGTGGGCAGTGACAAAACCAGTCAAAAACACTTACCAGTGTACCAGAAACATTCTTGCTCTCGCTTGTGAAGTTTGCCACGATGAAAGCAACCAGATATGTACTCATTGTCACACTTTCTTCAAATTCATCTTGAAAAAGATTATCTGTCAACTCTGTGGTCTTGATCTACAAAGTAAAGAGGCACAGTTTTGTTTTAATTTCATAATACCAACAAAGTGTAATATTACACAGTCATCTTAAGTCTCAGTTAATGTACCACTATGATCAATATCCTATGAAGTAAAACTGCTACTTAAATAAGCAATACTTTAACTAAATTCACCTACTACCTTGACCTACAGTTTAATACAATATTTGATATTTAATAAATTCAATTATAATTGCCCATTGCAAGCCATATGTTCATTCATATGTACTGTAATACAATATTTAGCAACATTATTTTCTTTATAGTGTGCACATTTCAAAACTCATCCAAGTAAAATCGTATTATTAAGTGCAGGTATATAATCTTGTAGTCAGATCAGTTCTCTCTAACAAAAACATAAATATGTCCTTACATTTTGATGTCAGCAACAAACATTAATTTAAGACAGGCGATTTACTACCATAGGCATGTTTGAAAGGCTGATGTATCCAGCTTCTCGCTTTATTTTAACCAGAAAAGTAGCTTTAAATGCTGGCTCATCAAAGCACGGGAAGGCCTTTCTAGCACCAAGGGGTTCAAACTGGGTCGCCACCAAGACCCTGTGGAGGAAAGGGGCGGGGGGGGACTGATTAAACATGGAATCTAGACGAAACATAATGACAATACATCACTTCATTATCTGTATCAGAGCCACAGCTGATAGTGCTATTCAAAGATCTGTTGCTGTGCAGCTAAGATAAGCATCTTGAGTTTCTGAGGTGAGAGTGAAACATTATGAGTTCCAGGAATAGTATAGCAGATAAGCCCAATCTTTCAAGAAAGAGCCACCAAAATTTGACAAAGTGTACCCCTTGGGTCATTCTTTTGGAAAATCCCAGCAGCCACATAAATGTAAAAATTTATACATCAGAAATTCTTTTTATATCTCCTTCTGCCATTTACTCAGAATATTTTTAAGAGTAAAGTGAAAAATATGCATAAGCACAACATTATTTCAGTAAAACTTTTATTTTTTCACTCTCTCTTCCCAAATCTGGGTTGTTCATGCTCTTCCCCTCTGTCATCTTTGGTTGGATGCTGTAAAATTGAAATGGTGGTTCCATGGAAAGAGGTGGGTGCTGTTGGGTTATGGTCTATGTTATCCATGGCGGCTGTGGTGAACAATCCTCTCCGCAAAACTAGTGGACAGACAATCTCATCGGCAACGTACTTCTTGATTGTTGCCCCTCCTAACTGTGCAGATATCTCCAGCACTCTGTCGTGAGATATACTAATGCTGTGCTCATGAAGCAGTTCCACCCAAAACCCTTTCTCTTGCCATAGACAGACCTTCCCATGTAAACAGGGAAACGGGTTTCCCGATCTTATGAGTGTCTGTGAGTTGCTGCACCTTCTTTGTACCTTGCGTAGCAGTTGTACTGCAGCAGCTGGGCAATTGCTAAGTCTGTTTTTGGTGCACCAAATTTGAGTTGAGACTTAACATCAGCCCCATGTTCAACCTTTGCTTTGGCCTCCTCAATACACCCTCCATGGAAGGTTCCATCAAATGTAGACTTGTGGTTGAGCATGCACCTTCATAAGATCTTTGCTGCTTTGGCAAGGATAAGCTTGCGAAAATACCAAGCCTATGTCTTTCTGGAGAGGCAGAAGGACAACTCTTCCCTGCTTGTGTGCTTGGAGCTCAGGTAATTCTGGCAAAAGTTTGTCCTTCAGTCTTGTGGCGTTACCATCTGGTGTCTCCACAACCAGCTTTCCAAGACGTTTCCTGTATAGGTTCACCACGTCTACTGTTCGGAAGGCAACAGGTGCTTCACAGTTAGACTTGGTCAGACTCCACAATGTGGATAACTAGCTCTGAATATGCCAGAGCGTAGGCATCTTGATTGTTTCTTCCCACATACGGCTGCTGACTCTTGATGGCTCTCAGGTGGGTCCTCTCTCTGTTATACAAGTCTGTCAAACATGCCACATGGTACTTCAACTCCTGTGCAATAACATCCCCACCACCCAGTTCTGCCAGACGTTTTCCATCATTCAATTTCAGGCACATTCATCCAATCGCTCACTAAGATGCATTGTCATCACCTGGCTCCGTCTGGATGCTGGAGCTTTTTTTCATATCTAGCATTCTGAAGCTCAGCCTTCATGGCTGGTTCTCCTTAGGTTTGTGCGCCCTTCTGCCGGCTGATTACTTTGACCAGCAGCTCTTCTTTTCTGTGCCCGTTCCAGTTTAGTCTTATCACTGAGAAGGCGACAGGTCTGGTAGTACTTTGCTACTTTCCTTATAAGTGTTTCCTCTATGCCATTTTTCCCTCATTCAGTCTTGTTGGGTCAAGAACGATTGGGATTTCATTGACAGCTTGAAAGAGAGAAACACTGGCGGCAATCATGGTATAGCCATTATGTTTACTTGGATAATGTATTGGTGGTGATCTGACAGCCTCATTTGTCTCCTTTTGACAGAGGCAACATTCACTCTAGTCAGTTTGCCATATAGATGGCACTGGAACTGCACTGGTGTTGGCCAGCTTGTTGAACAGTATGGTATAGCAGACAATGAGAATATGCTATAGGTATTGAAATCTTCCGCAGATGGATTGCAGTGCAGCCCTAAAGCTTCTACCACCTAAACCATAAATCTTATCAGCCCAGAGCATCTGGCATCTCTGTGGTCAAAAATGTATGGCTTGATAGCAAGATCATTCATATTGGACAATTCTACACAAAGTTGCCCTCAAAATTGTATTTCCGGGCTGGAAATGGTCGCCAACTTGGAAAAGGGGCAGCCATCTTGATTTTTTCATGGCTAATGGATTTTTAATCAAAAGAACAATCCCCAAGGAGTATTTGTGCCAATTTTGGTACTTTTTTCCACTTGTGAAAGATTTTCCTGGCAAAATGCAATTAGCTGCTATACTAGAAGGACTGGTGCTACTGAAGTAAGAACAGAAAGGTACTTGCAACCATGTGCAAAATTTAAACTTGGAATGCTGTTTACTTAGAAAGAATTTGCTACAACTCTAAGAAAATACACAGGTTACTGTGTTGCTTATTGTGCTAAGCAAATAAATTAGTTACTGTGCATTGAGGTGCCAAAACACATCTGAACAACCTCTGCCTTCAGGCTATCTGTTTTTGCAGACACATGTACATTGTACAGACAGGCCACGTGACTGGGACAGAAGCACTGCTCAGTTGATGCACTGAATTGGGAAAGAAAATATATTGAGGGCAAAAAATTGATTTCCATAGATTTTTTTTTTTTTTTTTACCAGACAAACAGATTGGGGTTATAGTGTTTACTAACCTGCTAAACTCAAATGAACCTCAAATAAAATCTGAGACAGTACATCAAGGGAACTTGTAGCATTGTGACCTATACATTACACTACCGAAAAACAGAATGTACAATATATGGAAGAAGGCTATGAATGTGCTGGGAAAATCCATATAGTAAATTATAGAGAGGCCTCTCCTGTTATGGTTGGGTGGGGAAACATGGATCAATTTATGCACTAAAGTGGAAGAGGATTGGGATTTGGATTAAGCTAGATGTGCAGCTGAACACAGATCAATGGTTGACATGCCATCAATCCATGTCATTCAGGTTGTATGTCCCTCAAAAACATTTACAGCAGACTGTTACTGTAAAATCATCTTACTACAATAACCCACACAAAATTTCCATCATGGTGATGTCTTTTGTTACACACTATTTTTTTCATGCTGCCTATTAAAAAAACAGCAATATTTATACTGCTGCTTTTCAATAGGTTTTTTAATGCTGCTTTTTGACAAAACTGTAATGCTTTTCTGCCACAGTAGTGCAAGTACAGCAAGAAACAGGGGCAGAGGTCAGTTTTGAAACTGAAAGTTGACTACTTAACATCTATAAGTATGTTTACTTCAGGAAAAACAATACATTATCACTAACATTGGTAATCTGGCTCTCAATTACTAGTTAACCCAAATCTCATAATCTTGACAGCCCTTCTCAGAGATACCAAACTGTTACAGAAACATAAAAGTGAATAAAGTGAAGGAAGTATCATTCTAATTTTGCCTTTTGAATATCAAATTATAATTCTTTAACTTTGTCCGGCTAATATCTTGACATGGAAAATCAGTAATCAAAAGTAAACATATGCGAGATCTTCACTATCAGCACATTTATGTGGGCATTTTGCCCGTACTTCACTTTTCTTGAATGGAGGAACAAAAAATTACCTTCTTGCACCACTCTTGGCAATATAGGAGCTGTTGTAGAATCCAATATAACTGTTTGATAGATTTGCATTGTATTCCAGGGTTAAAACAAATTTACTCCCCCTCCTGAGATCCTCAGGAAACTTGACGGCTATCTGCTCCCATGATTTATATTCAAGTATCCTGACCTCTTTGTCTCGAGCAGTGGCTTTAGTGATGTCCATGTCAGATGCGTGGAGTACAACCTTATTGGTGTCATTCACAACTTGAATGGTGATGGAAACTGTTCCCTGGAATGTCATCGTTGTCAAATTAGGGTGGATCAAGAGATCATAATGAATGGGCCGGACATTGACTGGCAACCTCAGGTCGGTCCAGGGGAAGAGCTCTCCGCTGGTGGAGATGGGATAGATGAGCTCCATGCTGGTGTTGGCCTTGTGACAGCCCTCCTTGGTGAAGGTGCACCTGGGCAGGAAGTAGATGACCATGGCCACTGATGCGACCACCACCAGGATGAAAACACCCACGATCATTGTCCGAGGGGAGGGCATGGAGCAGGAACCCACAGGCTCCTGGCGGGCGTAGGGCGAGGTGTTGGCTCGCAGGCTGGAGCTGCGGTTCATGAAGGACATGCCCAGGAGGCGGGCCGAGGACTCATAGTCTTCCTCCTCTTCATCCAGGTCGTTCTCCCCGAGGCCCCGCACTAGCAGCCGGGAGCTGCGCGGCTCATACACCACGTCGTCTGGATCCAGAGGGTACACGGGGGTCTCCTTGGCCAAGTCCACCACATCTGGCTCTTCTTCAAACATACTGTTCTCAATCATGTTCCTGGGCAGTGAAGCCAGGTCTGAAAATTGAATTAAAAACAAGAAGGATAGAACAAATCGGTTTAAGAATTAAACCAAACCGTCCCAATGAAACAGACCAACAAACAATTTGAAAACTGATAAATAATTAATACTAAAATTTTAAATTTTTTAACATGAGGTAACAGTACTGTCAAAAAAAAACTGAGTTAAAGCCATCAGTATTGAAGTTATGAAGGCCAACTATATTATAGTATAAAGTGCATGAAAACAAAGACGACAATAGTAAGACCAAGGACCTATTGTCCAGTCAGTCTGAAGCACAGCGACTTGGGAATTCTTTGGCCTTAAAGGAACTTCAGAAAAACAACAAGTTCAGGTCAATGGATGCCTGATGTTTAAAATAAGTAATGACAGTTGTTTACCAAAAGTTAAACAGTGGTACTAATCCAAACGTGACTCATATTTGTCCTTTTGCCCTTTGTTTTACTAAAACACAAGTGTTAGACAATAGAAAAAAGGCAGAGACATTCCATATAAAAAATTTTGACCTTTACCTCATTATAAAAGCATCTCCCAAGAGACTGTTCATTATGTGTTTACTCTAATTTAATTTACTCTGAACCTCCATTGCTTGCCTGGTGTTCCTAAGCGTACTGAGTAAAACAAAGCTACCGTGTGTATTTTGTGTGTTTGCCTTGAGAGCAGATGTTGGGAGTGGCCCATGCTTTGAATGGCTTGACACAGAAAAACATAAAACTGGTGGCATGAAAATGTCTGAGAGCAAGTGATACACAGCAAGGCGTAGCTCAAGTCCACCCAACTAAAGTAGTGAGAAATGTCCTATTAATAGTAAGTCAGCATAGCACTACATACAATTCCCAAATCAGGGCACATTTAAAATAATAACCTAGAAGAACAAAAACATCATGTTCAAAAATGGTTGGAGTTACCAGTGATTTTTTTTTTTTAATGAGTGGGGTCTACTAAGACTTTGATCCAAGATATATGGTTAGCATTGCTGATGCTGTTTCAAGAAAAAGTGGTGGGAAGAAATGAAAAACTGAAAATACTTCTCCATGATACCTTGTGGCATTAGGCTATTAAACAAAGACCATCAGATAACATAATCTTGTCATGATACGCTTTGTCAGACTGTACCCTTACTTATGTATTGTAAATTCACATTTACTTGCTAATGTATTTGAAATGTAAAAACAGACAATATGTTGCAATGGCTTGTTTTCCCATTTGAAACATAGTAATCTTGTTCTGCTTGGTGAGCAGGCCTACAACAAACCAACAATGTATGTATGCTTGATTCTGACATGTAATCCAATGTGAATACAGCCTTAATTCGTTGTACAGGCCAATAGGTACTAAAAACCTACTGTATTAGTCAGAAACATGCATCTTTGCTGATTTAAACCCAAATAAATCAGATTGGTCTTCATTTAAAGAGATAACATATTGCTCTTCTGAACTCCAAACCCTCATTAAGACTTTGCATCGGTATTGCCATCAAACCCTAGAAGACTGTCTACATATTACACATAACCTCTACAGCTATTTCAGTAGGGTTTTGTTATTAATATTAAATAGAACGATAATCATGGGTAGTCATTTCTCTCAACCAGTTTTTCATCTTTGCTTTGTTTTGTGGCTCTACATTTTGCAAACTGAGACAACAACGAGACAGGCAATTCTTGGTTACCACAGACTTCCGTTTTTTGCAACAACAGAGAGCTAAGGACGGTCTGAAGATGCTAAAATATCGAATCACACCTACATTACATCAGATGTCTGAATGAGTTTACAAAAAAAATACAATGACAACCCACCACAACCTGGGATTAATAATTTTGTCCGTGTGGATTAAACAAATTAATCATTGTGTACACTAAATGCAACTATTTGAGTTAAAGGATTTTGCAACAATTTCTATGACATTATTCAACTGTGTGACTTTGCAAATGTCACCCAATCTTAATTTTACAAAACACGGCTGTACAACAGCCAAATGACAGTTAAATGCACGCTCATGTCATAGTTTATTTATCTGCTTGGCAAAATCCGAGTATAACAAGGAAATGCAATTGCATAACGTTCCAAGCATAACAAGTAAATACGTTAAATAAATATGTATCGGTAAATGCACATAGGAAGCGATGACTTGTTACCAGTCTCCTGTTCTTGTGTTTTTATGCCTAGAAATCTCAAAACCGATTTAAAAATATGTATAATCAATGGCATATATGCTTATATATTTCAGGGCACAGCTGTTTGCAGGCCTTATTCTAGCACTAGTACAAGCACAGAAGAGATGTTTGGTGCAGTGTCTCGCTAGCTGTATTAGCTGGCTAAATGTGTGTATATTGTAGAAAATGTATGTACACAAGAAAGAACACATCAATGTGTTTTTCAAAAACGAATGCAATTAAGTTACCGTATTAAGTGAAAGACAGCATGTAAAGCAAGTTCACGTAGTAAACTTTAAGTCAGATTGCCATCGTGCAAGCTGGCTATCTAGCTACAAGGCAATGCGGTACTAGTTAGATGTTTTGACGGTATACAAATAGTGATAAGTGATAGTTTGGCATACATTTTCAAAACACTTGCTGCTTCAAAATAGCCAACGTAGTAACAAACCATGCACTGAAAAGTAGCTATAATCAAGCACATTAGAAAGAACTAATATTAATCATTTGCGAGCGTGTCAAACGTTCTACCTAGCTAACGCTGGCTATTGTAGGCTAACGTTACTTTCTTCGCTTAAAAACCTGACTAGCTTGATAACACGTTAGCTAGGGAAGCGCCTGTTAGCTCAACGTCGCTCAAACGGCATTTGACCAACATCAACACAACGAGTGAGCTAGCAACTTTGCCTAGACACTAGTTAGCTTAGCACCTCTAGGGATAAGACTAATCAACTTAGCTAGCTAACTGTATCTGATAATAATGTGACCTTCCTTGAACTGTCGAGGCAGGCCCCATATAAAGATAAAACTTTGTGTATGTTTACGTAGCAAGACAGCCACCACAGGTGGTTACTTAGCAAGCTCGCTAACCAGCTAGGTGTACATTTGAGAAGACACTGTGTAGCAAACCTTGCTGGACAGTAAAATTTTACATATATAGCTATTCAGCTTGCTATTAGTTAGCTGCCTGAAGCTAGCTAACCATCTAGCTACTTACCGTTTTGAAAGGACTCCATTTGTTATGTCCACGAATTGTTTATGTGGTCAGAATTCCCACTTGTTCACACTTCGTTTCAAGTTCTAATTTGAAAATTAAATTAATGAAAACCGAAGCTCTTCAGGCTATTTGACAAGCCTGAGTGTCAATGCAGATCATCTGATCAAAATCCTTTTCCACGCATTGTCAGTTTGCAGTCCATTACTCTTCGTAAAAATATACAGGCGCGACTCAAATTCTGGATGTTTTTTTAACGGTGCAATGGTTAAAGCATGCCGTCAAACTGCATCGGAAATGTTTCGTACTATTTACTGCTTCCTTTAAGCACTTGACATGGGGCAAGACAACTGATCATTTTAAATACTGCTAGCTTGCTAGCCACATTTCCTTCCTCTTTCGTTTATTACACGTGCTCGGACCAAGCCGTGGCACCCAGGAACCACGTCAGGAGTTGTTTTCACTGGTCTCTGCCAGTGCAATGTCTGTGTTTCCATTGGTTTTGATTGTGATGGGGTGGGACAGATGCAACAAATGAGACACAAAAGAAATATTGCAATATAAACTTAAATAAAGGTATTTAATAACTAACGCTTGTGATAGTGTATAAACATTACTATCGACTATGAAAATACACATGGATACTCATGTCATGAATCTATGGATACCCGATTACAACACAATGATGTAGTAATTTCTCAAGTCATTTTGAAGTAACTTCAACTTGTTTCCCAAAATTTGGAATATTGACTCCTTATAATAACCATGCAATTTTTCCAGATGACAAAAAGGCCATTCTTTATCACTTTAAATTCATTAAGCTTGTACCCAGCTTTTACATTTATCTTGTATTTTTCTTCAATGGTATGTTACTTTCTTCCATCATATTCCTCATTTGTAGGGATCAAGTAGTTATTTGTGTTGCCTGTCTAACTTGTTACTGTAAATTATAGAGTGTCTCATTTTGCAGTGCCTCTGTATTCTGTGTGCTGCTTACAAGGTCAAGACTAGAGATAAGGCTTCTATGTGCAGTCTTTTTCTACAAGACTGTTGTTAACCCTGGAATCATAAACATATGTATATATTTCTGTCTGTTTCACAGGTTATTCAGAAACATAAGTCTATCATGACAACATACTACATTACAGTCACAAAAGGAAATATACCTAGAACGGTTAGGCAACAGGAACACTTTTGAGCTAAGTTAATGTAATGAGGCCTTATATTTCTGCTAAAACAACTGTTGAAAACTACCCAGGGTGAACTTTACTTGATCAAATTATTAAATCCAGATTTACTTAACAGTTGGGCATGTTTGAGAAAGACTGGAAAGTGAACGGTCATGAAATATAATTCAAATTCAATTTAACAGTTATGGCCAAAAATCAAATAAGATACTTGGGTAACAGTAATCAGTTTTAATTCATAATGCCACGCAGGACATTACAATTTGGTATGAGACATTCATATCCACAAGTATGTAAACAATACAATCAGGTCAAACAAATCAATATACATGTAATTATACACATCATATTATTATCTGTACTGTACATTAGTTTGCAGACAGTAGATTCAGTTATAAAAATACTGCTGGTGCCAAAGGAATGTTTTCTGACAGCCATTTATTCAATACATGAAGGTTTCTTTCCAACCAACGGATATTCTTCTGAATCATCTCCAACACAAGCTCTGTAACCTTTAATTGAAGTCCTTGAGATTTTAATGAATCAAAGAATGTCTTTACCTAACAAGAGAGAAGAAAATACACATTTCAAATTACAAATCCACCCTCATTCTCCCCTTTAACCCTACTGTACCTGCTACTGATACTCTTCCCTTATTCATCTTCCTCTTAGCTATTCTCACCACCCATTTGAAATGTACTGTAGCATTAAATTTCATAACTTTTGTAACAACAACAAAGGCAGTCCATACTCAAAATTAAACAAGATTAGAGCTTACCCACAATTAAGGAGGTTTTCAATTTTAAAGCATAAAATAAATACATTTTATGTATGACCTCTTGAAATGTTTTTTAAGTATTATTCATGTCTTTCTGTTTATTGAAACACCTAGTTAAATAGTGAACACGTCTCACCTCCTCTAGTTCACTCTTTGTGGAAAAATGCCCTGTGGTGCCCTTTAGGATTCCTCTGAATGATGATGATCCCACATGGAACCTAAAAAATGGGCAATTCATCTTGTTACCACAAAGACGAGGGATGAACTACATGTTTGGTCGCATGTATGAATACTGAATAAGTTAATATGACACAAGTTAAGTTATTCTCTCACAATCTCTCAGAGTACTTGGACCATTGACGGGCACAGATGCACAACTCCTCACAGAACAATGAAAAGTACTACCTAGATGAAGTTTCACCAATGACCAAGCTAGCGGCCTAGCCAAGTAACTGGTTAGCTAAACACATCCAAGGATTAAGGCTGATCAAGTAAGGTACCTGGCTGTTCTTTTAACTTGATCTGACCTTACCTGTTTCAAGGTTTTTTTCAACTTTTGAACTTAATGTATCTTTATGTACCTTGACAGCCACTGCTGGACTAGTGCTCGTCTTAGATTTGGTATGAACAAGCTACATTATTTAAAAAAAAAAAAAAAAAAAAAAGTTGAGCAGTAGTTAGCTTTGTTAAGATCCCCACTGTTATCAACATAGGAACAAATGCATGAATATAATCAAAAATCTTGTGTGAAGCATCATGTTGAGATGTTGTGATTAGGAAACGATATCTTTAACTAGAAAGATGCAGGTTAAATCCAGTGTTTGGTTAAATACCAAATGGTATAAATGGATAATATATGAAAAAAACAGCTAAGGTGCTAAAAAGAAGGAATAATGTAACATATTCACACGCTGTCCAACAGAACAACTGTGGAGTCTACTGAGACCCAGCTGTTGCTCTGGAGTTCAGACACAGCCATGCCTGTTGTGGCTGCATGAATGGTGTCACTGTTCAGAGACTCAGCCATCACATGATAAACATTTCTGCATGACAAACAGTGTGACCACTGATCATTGTGCTGCTGAAAGCTTATATTCAATCATAACTCACAGTCTTGTCCTCTGACATTGAAAAAAAACACTGCTTTGCTTAAGGAAGGGAGAGGTGTGGTAACTTAGGACTGCCAATGTAAATGTGCTGTTTTAGGGCCACTGATAAGGACACTGAATTGAACAAATAAAGAGGACAGCTGCAAAACACATAACTCCCCATAATACCAGTGGGGTAAAAGAGAGGAACTGAGGAATTCAGGAAGTGAATCTACTTGCTTAGCAGATGAACAGTTACCTCTCCAACAGCTTCTGCCAGTTTTGCCTGACAAAGTTCCAAGCCAAGGCTTGTCCTGCTGGATTCCGGGAAATTGTGACAATGAGAGAAGGGAGATCCTGAGTCCTAATTACCTCTCCTTCCATTCCCAGATCAATCAGTCTGCAAGGCAGAATGAAATTGGTGCATTCATATCATTAACGCGCATTGCAAACAATATTTTTACTGATTTTTGAAAACCTCCCAATACTACAGTAGTGTGGTGTTCACACAAGATAATCTATAAGGAAATGGAAATACACCTCTAAAAACTGCGTGGTAATTTAAAAGAATGTGGATATATGAGCATTTACACTAGATTTCATTTTACATACAGGGCAAGGCACACATTATCAGTATATATTATGAAAGAGGTACAATCTTCCAGCCATGACACATACTTTGCCAGTCTTTCAGCATCTTTGCAGTTCGTCAGTGCATACAGAATCTTGGACTTGTAACTGGAGTAAAGCGAGTTCTTGTAGGCTTCAAGGAGATAGTTCCAGTTTTCTTCATCCTGTGCTCCAGTCAGAAACACTGGCCTCAGAATGTCTGTGGGAAGACTATCAAGGGGACAAAATATATACCACTACATATTGACCACTACATGAAGTATATGCAGAAGAAGCATTGGCTCCTAGACAAATAAGATATTGCAGTTCGGAGCAGGTTTTAAACTTTCACACCGATGATGCTTGGTTTGACCCTCAGGGATCATGGTAAAGTGTTGTTGGGGAATTTCAAATCAAATAATACTGAGAAGAATAAAGGATGAACTGTTATGTTGAGGATGATGTTGTACTTTTTTGATAAAGTACTTTTTTGTAAAGGAAAAGAAAGCCAATTTCAGGTGAGCCGCAGAATTAGATAACTGGGTATTTGTTCAAAGAAAAAATTCAGAAAAATGATAAAAGTATCATTAAATTAAAATCATACTAAAAGTATATCAGGATAATTTAAAATGGTTCCTTTAAGGGCACTTTATTCTCTTGTAATTAAATTACTCAGTACTTTAAAAGTTTAGTTTTCAATCATGATTTAATTAATTGCTACCCAAAATTAAAATTTAATTCTGAAAAAGTACATTATCTGTCAAACTAAAACTAAAAGTAGCTGCCTAAGGCCCAGAAACCATGTCATCTTGCCCCCAGAGCAAGGGCATCCAGCATTCTGCAAAGGTCTCGTGCCAAACTGCTGAAGATAAGGTCAAGCTCAGGTCTGTGCTTCCTTAGCACTTGGATTAGAGACCTCTTCAGTGGGGGAAAAAGTTGCATCTGGAGGTGCTGGTGGAACACTAGAGAACCAAACAGAACTCCAGTGCACGATCCAGCACAGTGATGTGGCCAGTGTGTTGCGTAGGTTGCAATTAGACTATAAATTGAAGTCCCGATAGTGGTTGTCAAAGACTCTGTGGCACGTTTTGAAAGAGTAGGGATGTGAACTCCAGTGTTCTGGTCAAGTTCCTATAAAATTGGTTCTCTATATCTGGCCGTTTAATGATTCCCTCTATCTGTTGTCAATTCAATCCCTACTCAAAATGATTCTCCAGTTCATCACTGAAAAAAACAGAACTGACTTCTCAGTTGGCCTACGTGGTTGACTAAATAAGGGAGAATAAGTTGACTAAATAAGCGATTCATACCTCCTGGTGCCATTAGAAGCAACCCATTCATTGAAGATCTGGGAGGCCCTGCTAACGCATGGGGTATAACCAAGGTCACAGGCCAGCTCAAGCAGCTCAGAGCGGAGTCTTCTCTCAGACACAGAGCCTGTGTCACTCCATGTCTGCTTGTCAATCACATCCTTGAAATACCACAGGATATATTTCTGAAACAACAACACAGAAGGAGCTCAACAACCTGTCAATCTGTGTTCAACTTCCTACAAAACAATGCATGAGGATCTGTCCATGGAGAAGGGTAATATGAATGATCATTCAAATATTGTGCATTTTGAAGTTGAACGATGACAGTTCAGTCGTCGTTTCATTATGTAAGTAAGAAAATTGCATGCACAAATTATGCGTTCGTTACTGATTTAAAAGATTAGCTCTCAGAAATAATGCATTCTTTCAAAAGAATAAAAACATAAGAACTTGGTGAGCCAAACCTTCAAATTTTCAGCAGTGTCTGTATTGTTCTTTCTCTCCATCAAGCGGTACACGACATTGAGGTAAGATATCCCTTGTAATAAGGGGATGTTGTCTGTTTCTTTCTTCAGATAATGAGTCAAATTAAGGGCTCTGTCCAGGGACAGCTTCCCTGTGCTGGAATGTCAGTGAAAGAAAAGGAAAACCATCATCTCAAGAAACTGCTGAGGATGAATTCCATCATCTCTTCTGTTCTGTATTTTTCTCTTCCCCCACACTATGATGTTGATTCTACTAACACCCTCCATTGTGTCACAATGATTCATTACCAATACTTCAAAACAGCTAAAATATATTTTCTTAGGACATCACGATTGTTTGTGAATGCAAATCAATTCCAAACTATAACATCACATAATTAATATGGAATAAACACTTAGAGCTGTAATACATTTTGATGAAACTTCACCAATACAAGCACAAACACATACAGACATACCACCACAAACCACACCAAACCCCTATTTCTGCCATGTGAAAGCTTATTTTCTTTCAAGGCTACAGTACAAGTGCTGTAAATGTGTATTACCTAACAAGCTGGAGGGCATTGTGGATTAGGTTTGTTCTATCTTTACTGCTTATTGCAGTGTGGTCCTGATCCAGGAGCTGAGTCAGAGCCTCCCATCCTTCTTCTCCATAGTGCACAATGTAGTATCCATTCATGTCAACGTTGAACTTTATCCAGCTCACATCTCCTTCCAGCTGAATTGTGTCTGCATAAAAAAGCAATCACCCTGACAATGCTGAAGTACTGTGTAAGAGTGTCCTTTGCTGCACAAGCAAGGATAAAGAATCCCTACTTTAAATACAAATTGTGAAAAAATACAAAAAAGACTGGAACAGAATGAAATGGACTTGCAAAAGAAAAAGGTAAAGCTTACCGGTTTTCGATTTCAGCAAATGTCTGTGAACGTGTCTTGAACTGCTAGTGTAATACGTAAGAGGAATATGCCACTGGTACCTATTTAGCCAAGGGACAACTTTAAAAATCACTTTCTGCAGTTTAACACATTTGTAATGACATTTATTTGGGAAAACAGTATGGTTATAGTACCTCCATCTCTTTGGAATTCCACTGAACCAAACTAATGAAGTGAACAGTCACTGTTGTTACTGAGTGAACAGGAGAGTACTACATATCTTAGAATTCCAGAAAGATACATACTGCATAACACCTAAAAGCTGGTCATCCAGTTTTCAGTTTCATTAAAACATGATATGCTCACAAAGCTCAATTACTTAATTATTAAATTGCTAGGGGAAGTTCAACACCAAACTATGTGAGAGATTGTGGGTAATAACGTACCCTGACTGTAGTGTGGCGTAATCTGCATCATCATCCAGGACTCCTTTCAGAAACCTTTCCTGCTGAATGTGGATATTGTGTCCTGTTCTATTCACTGTAATCAGAGGGATGCCCATCTGCTGTGTCCATGTGTCCATCATCTCTCTCAGATCCAGGCTGTCACATGTGTACTGATGCTAGGAAATCAATGGAATCATGGAACCTTCACTCTAGGAAGGCACTTACTGATATTGACACTACTGGAATTTTTGTGGCACTGCAATTAATTTTCCCCCAAGCACCATAGGAATTAAATCCCTAATTGTCTTCAATCCTCACATATTTCCTATTCTATTAAAATACTGTCAAACTAAGGCCTGCAAACTAAAAATTTGTTATGCACCGTGCATAGAGCTTCAACATTCTTGTGAGCCAGGTATTACTTTTACCAATTTTCCATACTTGGTTGTATGCATTTCAGTGTTACTGTTTTTCTCAGTAGCTGGGAGCACCACCTTTATTTCTGCTATTTGGCACCATGACTGCATGACTTACAGCTCTCTTTTCGGCTTGTGAGGAGGTGTAACAGAAGCCACCAGTGGAAAACTCCCTCTCAGAAGAAGCCTGGAGGAGGCAAGTGAACAAGATGTGTAATTGTTTCTTTTATTTTTTGTCTGAAAAAGCTAAATACTGACATGACAAGTGCATCAAAACTCTTCATCTGTAGCCAGGGGCTTACATTTGCAATGGTGTTCCATAAATCGGCGCTCCGGGCATTGCTGTAACTGTACTTCTCCAGGTAGCGAATGATGCCACTTTGAAACACCTCTTCACTCAGAAAATCTCTCAGCATGTTCAGAACACAGGCACCCTGGGTAAGACACAGGAAGTTAAAAGCATACTTGTTTTCTAAATGTGCAGGAAACTCCCCATCCCACTTCCTTCTGTATCTATTCCAAGCTGTGGGTTACAACTCAACATGACAAGCAGGCTGCTTCACATGTGAGAACTGAGACAAGCACGGTTCACCTAACTTGATAAAACAACAAATAACGTTTTAGTAGGTCATGACATACAATAGGCTGCAATGATTGCTTACCTTATCATAAGAGACCGTGTCAAACATTTCCATAATCTGAACAGGTGTTTCAGCAGGGTTAGAAATTGGCCGTGAGGAATTGAGACAGTCTTTGGCCATGGCTCCGAAACACACATTTGAAAAGTAGTCATCCTATATAACAAATGTGAATTGGTTAGGGAAATATCTCCAAAAAACATGACTCCCACGTATATATGAAAATACATTCCACGTACCACTTGAAGTTCAGGGTAGGTGCTGTTAACGGACAGTCTCTCCATATACCTCGCAAAGCCTTCATTTAACCAGATGTCATTCCACCACTCCATAGTCACCAGGTTGCCAAACCACTGCTCAGCAACAAAGAGAAAATCATAAAGTGGAGCAGTCACTATGGCTACTGGGATTCTCTGCAGCAGTAGTGGTACCGATTTCAAAAATGTTCATTGTGCAGGACATCACTATATCCAACCTGATGAGCCAATTCATGGCCTATGACTTTGGTGATCCACAGCTTGTCTGTGGCTGAAGACATCTGTGGGTCGTAAAGCAGAGCCGTCTCTCGGTAGGTTATTAGACCCCAGTTCTCCATTGCTCCTCCTTGGAAATCTGGTATGGCAATCAGATCTACAAAAGAAAAGAGACTATGCACACTCTGGAGAGCCTAAAGTTTGAGAAAACCAATTGACATTTGAACAATCATAAAGCAAGAGCACTTCTGATTTTGCCAGCACCTTGTTTGGGCAAGGGGTAGCTGATGTTGAAGTAAGCCTCAAAGAACTCCAGCAATTTAACCGCCACCTCAAGAGCATAGTGTGTTTGACTCCACTTCTCTGGAACAGCATACACTGAAATCTGCAAATATAAACACAGTTACACAATGTATTCTGTCATGGCAGTACTCTAAAACCCTTGCCAAAAACACAGAAATTGCATCTGGCCAAATGTATCTAAGACAGTGAATGCTGTTATTTGCAGAATGCATACCATATCTAAAAAACACCACTGCTTCCTGCAGGGAAATGTGCTTCATACCAGACAATATTATGTCACTGTGGCTGAGAAAATATTTAGTATTGAACAAAATCGGCATTCTTTTGTAGTCCCAAACTTTTTCCATACAAAACATTATCTCAATTGTTGTGTGATAAACGTTCTTATTTACATGTTATAGAACAGTCAAGAAAATGCAACTCAAACAGTGATGCTGGAATTCACATTCTCTAACAGAAATGGGCTTTGGACTGAAGGCTGAAAAGATTTACACTGTTATGAGCAGGTTATTGGCAATGAATCTGCACCCTGACTGTGGATATGTCAGTTAAGAATGTAGGTACAAATTCATTCTCTGGCAGCATAATTATTAATTATTAATACAATATGTACATTGGATCAAGGTCACAGATAGTGACCAAATAGATTAATAACAATTTGATAGTTATTGCAATCACTGAACCACAGTTCCACAGTGTGGCTTTTGGCAGTAAGAACATATACAACAAATGTATTGAAGTTACAACAAGATTCAGTAATGTGTTGTATCTTTTGCACTATATTTGGTATTCTCCAGTCACATGCATTGTTCAGTCATTAACAATACAGTATGTCCAAGTTTTAATGAGTAATTTTAGCAAGTAAAAACAATATGTCATTGCATTGTGAATAATTTATGCATTACCAGTGAAAGGACGGCACATTAATGGAGCTACATGCCATAATAAAGTACCTCACCTTGACCCCTGTGGATGTAGTGGCACTAATGGACCTGAAGTCACCAATTACATAGGCCACTAAGTACGTGCTCATCTTCACACTCTTGTCAAAGGTGTCTTCCACCAAACCATCTTCATGCTCCACAGTCTGCATCTATGTGTGACAGGCATAAGAACCAAAATAACAATGCTGCGTTTACCTGTAAACCTGTACAGTTGCTATATCCCTGTGACAGATTAAACTGCTGCCACTGTATTGTATCAGCTGTATCATAAAGTGCGGGTTACCGAACAAGTAGCACTACTTTGTGCTAATTACCTAATTACCTTTGGCATGTTGGACAGTGCAATATGTCTTCTTTCTCTTCGTATCTTAATGGAAAATGTGGACTTGAACAAAGGCTCATCAAAGCAAGGGAAAGCCATCCTTGCAGCAGTGGGCTCAAAGTCTGTGGCTGCCAGTACTCTATGGGGAAAAAAGAGGCCAGGTCTGAGTAACAACACTACAGCGTACGCATAATCAGCTATAATTACAATTTGCATGATTATGCAAACTTGTTCTGACATATTTTTGAAAAGATAAATCATTTATGACATTATGTGAGTCATTAAATATTAGGAACATAAACTCATCATAATGTTTTCTGCAAAGTATTGCTCACTGTAAATATATGCATTTAGAGATCCCTGTTCTTTTATATATTAGAACTAATGCACTGCATTTGATCAGTCACTTACAATCTCTGTTTTATCCTTTGTAAGTGACTGTGGATTATCTTGCACCTGTCCAAATGCAATTTTGTCAGCAATACCACTAAGATATGAGATGAAATTCTTTCAAATTATTGAAATAATTATTATAAATTAATTAATTAAAGGATAAATAAGCCTCAGCCAGCTGAGATCCATAAATCACCTTTTATAACCATTTTGAGTCCTGTAGGTGCTCTTGTAGAAGCCATCAAAGCCATCTGCCAGATCTGCTTGGAATTCAATGTACAACTGATACTTTCTTTGCCCTTGCAACTGGTGGGGCGGCAACAGAGCTATCTGCTCGTGTGGATGATGCTCCAGAACGGTCATGTCTTGCTCCATGCCATCGGCTAAAATCTTTGCCATGGTGATCTCCAGCCCTTTGCTATGCAATACAATATAACTAATGTCCTGTTTTACATCAACGCTTATCTTCACAGTTCCGGTGAAGTTCATAGTAGTAAGGTTTGGATGAATGCTGAGATCATAGTGGTTTGGAACAACATTGGTCGGGAGTCTCATCTTGCTCCAGGGAAAAGATTCACTATTATCGGTCTTAATCGTGAGGCCAGAGCAGGCTGAAACTAGCAGGCAAGACATTGCAATCCTCAGCATTCTCACAAGGTGTTGTTTCGCAATTCTTGCCATGTTTGAAAAGGTTGCTAAATAGTCGCTGCTCATTCAGTAGTTCTAAATGGTGTTGCTGATTTTCAGATGAAGCCAGTTTTTGAGGAAGTGAAAATGAGGTTAATCCAAATGGTATGCTGCTGCACAATAGATACAGATAAACAAATTACATGAATGTACATAATGAATATTCGTAAACACAAGCATAGTCAATTAACACGCTTCATTATTTCGTTAATGAAAACTAATAATTTGAGAACGGCGTACCGTTCTTTGTCTTACTTCCTAATTCAATCGGGAAGGGTAGTAATACGATCGATACAATGAGTATGAATGTTTATTCACGTACCTTAGCTCCCCACTGTTGTTCACAAAAAAGAAGCAGGCAGCGAACAATTTACAACTATTTAGACATGGCCACGTGTGTAGTCTACCCTTGTTTTCCCATCATTGCGTATAAATGTCATGGCTACTGTTAATTTGTAAAGTTTTGATTCGAGAACTGACAACATTCACGGAAACATACGTTGGCCAAAGTTTTCAAAATCACCAGTTCACCAATCACTTTCGAGATGTCTGATTCGACGTTAAACTTTCACTTTCTATTTGCGTTACAAGTGCGTTAATCGATACATATGTTGACTTTGTTGTGTAACACACATTGGCAAACAGGTAGGTCTTATAAACAAAAATGGTTGAATTTAACATACATAACGGGGTCCTTTAAGTAGACCTACATGAAGCTGAAATCGTCTATATATAGAAATGATAGTGACACGGGGTACAGCTGACCTGAGGGTCAAATTTGTTTTTTAGAAAATGCAATGCGAGTAAATGAGGGAATTAAAAAAAAAATGTTTAGAAAGATAAATTCCCATGAGGTAAAACCGACATCGGTTAAGAATTATTTTTGTATGCGCTAACCTGGATGTTTGATCCATTTATGGCACCAACGTTTGAAAAATCTTTCAAGAAAATATTGTTTCATAAACACAAACATGAGCATGTTTTAATGACAGAGCTGAGAAAAAAAATCCATATCTATAACCTGTTTACAAAAAATATTACAAAAGATACTGTTTTTGTTCCCCGGATTATATTCTACCAAAACCAAATATAAGCACTGATAATGTCCGTCTATCCTCACAAAACAAAAGCACACATATGCACACACACATTTATATTGTCTTCAAAAAAAAAAAAAAGGTTTCAGCTCAAACAATATCATGCAAAACAGCAAACCACTACGAAAACCGATAGTTTCATTAGATAAAAATAATTGCAAATATGATACTTATTTTGGAAAACATTCTCTTTGGATATTGGGAACCCGCTTGATTCAATTTCATTCTGTTAGATCTGTATTCATAAAAATGTAATTCATTTCTACAATATGAAACATCTTCATGTGTGCAAACTCAAGAATGCAGGATTTTTATGTACAAATTGAGACTGATTGTATTTTGGCTGAATAATACTGGATTTGCATTAGTCATCATTTTATGGTTCGCAACATATGATTATTTATTTTCCAGGATGGGGTGATGAAGTGGGTCGATTCTAATATCAACTGACAAAATTGTTTAAAAAAAGTGGAAAAAAGTCTGAGCTGCTGTAAAGGGGAGCCAGGATCCTTTGTGCTTGGAATTGCATGGAAGTGTTGATCCGACCCAACAATTGCAAGCGTTGACATGGCACAAATGCCTATACTGTACTATGTTTTGGTAGAGCCTGCTATCTGCATTGAGAGTGCAAGATACTGTATGACATCAGCATTGTCATTTGTGATTGAATAACTGATCAGTGCCACGGTCCAAGTTGTCCCTCAGTGCAGATGTGTCTGTAGCCACATGCGCAAAGGTTCCAGGTTCCTTTCTAGCCACAGAATGTTCTTCTCCACGTTCTCCACAGCTACCTGGGTGGCCCGTAGTTGGGATGACTGATCCCGTATGGAGTCAAAAAATGCCTTTATCTGAAGAAAAATCAAGAGCACTGTAAATGACCTGTCTTAATCACAGCTTGGCTGCAGTATATTTCTATGCTTTTTTCAGCAACTCTTGGTACTTTCTCAGAATTGCTAGCATTTGTAAACACACGATATAAACTACATAACGTGCACCATTAAAAATATTGCATAACTATGTAAAAACGTTAACAATAAATTTAAAATCCAAGGGAAACAGTGTTCACTTACCTCCTCAAGCTCCTCCTTTGCTGAAAATTGTGCTGTTGTGCCAATTATTATATTTCTTATACAGAAAGATCCCAGCTGAAATCTGTGGTAAGACACAAGGATACTGAGATATACGTGTATGACAATAAGCTAGATATTTCTTCTTCTAAAAAACATTGAACAAAAGATGTTCCAGTATAAAGTCTGTTAAGCTTCAAAACACAATGCCCAGAGGGTGCCATGGTAGACTATGTTACTTACAGATTAATTTAATCATAACACAAAAATCAAAGGTTAAACAATTTGTTCATACTTTTCAACTAGTTCGTTCCAGTTTTTCTTCACAAAATTCCATGCCAGAAAGTGACCCACTGGATTCCTGGCTACACTGTAGATCAAAGATGACAGATCCTGTGTTCTGATCATCTCTCCTTCCATGCCCAGATCCAACAGCCTGGGAAATCACACAGATGTCCAATCAAAGCCAATGAAATCAGACACCAAAGTATCACCACTGCTTTTTTTATCTACTTCAAATGTAATTCTCTTGGGATAACACAAAGTAGTATTTTGAAATCATTGTAAGAGAAAATAGCTTCCATTAACCTTGATAGTTTTTCAGAATCTTTGCTACTGGCCAGTGCCACAAGGATTTTGTGTTTTTCTGTCTCAGACAATGACACATTATATTTTTCAAGGAGAAAAGCCCATCCTTCGTTTTCTTGGGCTCCGATGGAGTAAATTGTCTCAGTCACATCAGTAGGTAGACTGCAGAGACAAAAAGAACGGCTTGAAAAACAGAACACAGATACAGCACTGTTGTGAAATGCTAAATGTGTAATTTCAGTCCATTGTAGCACAATCCTGATTGTTACGTGGCTATGTGAGGAATATCTGTTGACGAAGGCCGAAAGCTGAATTACCTAATCTTGCCATTGGACTTCACCCAGCTGTTGAATAAGGCCTTTGCCTTTTCAACACACAGAAGGTAGCTGAGGTCACAGGCCATGGACAGGACCTCCGAGCGCAGCTTCCTGTCGGACACAGATCCTGTGTCACTCCACGTCTGCTTGTCAATCACAGCTTTGAAGTACTGCAGGATGTAAGTCTGTACCAGATCACAGAGATGTGTATATTACAGTCATTACAGCTAATACACTCAAGTGTGCAAGTTTGTCATAGCACCAAATGAAAGGGAAATGAAATTATACACGTCAGGTGAATACATGTTTTTTTTATGGGCTGTGCAGAATGCTAGTAACAAGTCAGTGCATTTGATAACTTTATCTCCTGTAGTACCAGGTGAGGGGGTGTTCTGTGTGGGAGCCAGAGGGACTTTGATTCAGCAAATATTGTCCCAAACTGTTCTATGCAGTCCATTGATTAAAATGTTATGAAATGTTACAACACCAATGGAAACAAGCAACTGCAAGGACATAAACACTGACTGAAGCCACTGAAGAGAAATAACAGAGAGCGGGGCGACTGGATGCAGTGAATACCAGCAGATACTTTAGCACTGTTCTGACCATTCTGTCCATTCTAAATTCAGGTAACCAACATTACTCTTAATGTAAATATTGGGAATGCTTGTGTCATGAAAGGCCTTGCATTACAGCAAGCAACATGTTTGTGTAAAGCCAGTAAAGTTACTATATTTAAATGATTATCATAAAGGGTTATTGTCATCTCCCCAGGGATTTGGGACCTTTTACCTTTTGTGAAGGTTAAAATGATATCCAAAAGTACAAAAGGATACTCTTGCTCCGGTAACAACTCACCATTGTAAATTTCAACATACAGGTAGCTAAGATACTGAGACGATTGAGAGGAGCGGCCTAGCTGTAATACTTTGCTCATAGTGGTTAGCTCTGGGAGTACTATCAGGCAGTTGTTAATTAGCAGCATAGATAGCTTTGTAATTGATGGGTCTTTGTATGGCTATCATTGAATAGAATAATAGTCATACAGAACGTACAAGCATACCACTAGAATGCTTGACTCTGTTACCCTTGTAAGCACATTTTCTATGATGTGCTTTCTGCCTTCTCACAAAAAAAAATAATCATACATTGAGGCAACCAAATTCCAAAATGACATAGAACGCTTTGTTGAAGCAGGGATTCTGGAGCACACAGTCTGCCATCTATTAGAGCATATCTGTTTGGCACAAATGCTCTGTAACTGGCCCAGTATGACTTTCTCACCCACAAGCATGGGTTGCTAATGGATCTGCTTCACTGAGCTATGCGGGCTAGACAACAACACTTGCTGGTGTGTTTTGCTGCACAAAGGACACTGAGTCACCACTTAATTGCCGTAGAATGACCCAAAGAAATCCTTAGCTTCCCAGAGCTGGAAGTTCACAACCCCATGACTCGCTCATAGCAAATTCAGACTAAATGGGCTATAGATTTGTGCCTTACTTTCAGGTTTTCTGTGACATCAGCAATGTTCCTTTTTTCCACCATCTTGTAGAAGGTCTCAAGATAACCCAGGCCTTGCAGCAGGGGAACATTGTGTGTTTCAGACTTCAGGTAGCCAGTCAGGTCAAGGGCTTTATTCAGGGGCAGCCGTCCTGCCCTGAAAACATTAAAGATTGTAAAACCATGTACTGAATCACAAGCACTGTATGCACAATAGATGTTATGTGTAATTTTCTGAATTACAAGATATATAAGATCCTATTCATTTGCAATGGGAATTATGCTTAATGATTTATAAAGCAGTTAAATATTACATGTTAAAATGGTCATTACAGACATGGGAGAGACAAGACTTTTTGAAACTTGCATAATTGTTGTACTCCCTAGTAGCTTCACTCAAAGATTAGTTGTCTGAAGAACAGATTGAATGTGTCTCAGAAATGAGCACAGGGTAAAACGTGTTCAACAAGTTACACAAATACAAGTGAATGTTGAGAAATGCTGCGGTGAAGTGTACTCTTACGTGACAAGCTGAAAGGCATTGTGAATGAGGTTGGCCCTGTCCTTATAGCTGAGAGTGCTGTGGTTTTCCTTCAGGAGCTCTATTAAAGCATCCCAGCCATCACCCTCATAGTGGACGATGTAGTATCCATTCATGTCAGTGTTAAACTTCACCCATCTCACCTCTCCTTGCAGATCAATGGTATCTGCAAAAAAGGAGTCCATGTATTTGTATCAGTACACAGATGATTAAAACAATACAGGACACAATTCAATTATTTATTGTAGATTAATGAGGAAATAATTCATACCTGATGGGGTTTCCAGCAAATGTCTGCCGATATTCCTGGAGTTACTTGTCATATATGTCAGAGGAACATGCCATAGGTAGCTGTAAAACATTGATATGGACAAAGATCTTAGCTTTTCTGTAAATCCAAATTTTAACATACCTTCACCTTTTATTAGCTAGATATGAAATGAAATGACAGCAGCTCATGCCTGGTAATACCACCTGGTAATGAACTATTATCTGTGTAGTTTGTGTGTAAAATAGAGACTAGCTCAGAACAAAATGGAGCTGTGAATTAGCCACTTCTTCACTTACCCTGGTGAATTCAAAGGCACAGTTGGTGGTTTAATGCATGGGAAATGGGTCTCTTGAATCACTCTTGTTAAACTTGTTAAAAAAGTCCTCTTTCTCACCCCTTCTGCAGTGAGAGCCATAATGGGTCACTGGGCTGGGCTGTCTTTAGGAAGCGCTCCTGACGTATCCTCAGAACTGAGCCCTGCCGGTCCACGATGACCAGAGGGATTCCCTTCTGTAGAGTCCAGGTGTTCATCATCACTTTCAGGTCCAGGTGCTCCCCAGCATAGCGGTACTGGTGTTAACAGAGAGGACAATCATTTTCAGTTGGATACTAGCTGGGGTTTGTGTTTCCAAACAACACATACATAATTCAGCATTCCAGGGGTAATCATATTAAAACTTCACCTAGCCTATGAAATATGCTATGGCTTATCTAAATCTGTACAGAATATTGAATATTAAACAGTGGTATGCACTCACTGCATTCTTGGCTGCTTGGCTGCTGCTGTAACAGAACTCCCCAGACGTAAAATCATCATCACTGCAGGTCTGAAACCAACAAACAGTATTTGCATTTCTGTGAAATATACCAAGTACAGTTGCTCAGACGGTTAGAAAAAAAGAAGCCTAAAAAAAAAGAATGGTAAAAATGAAATATTTCTAGGATGTGAGAAAAAAAAGAGACAGGCAGAGAGATAGTGCATGTGAGTGTGAAAAAGAGAAAGAATATCCATTCATATTTTTTTGCCAGTAAAGGGACCTGAGAGAGAGAGAGAGAATACATTAGCAATGCTGTCCCATAGGTCTTCATTCTTGGCGTTCCTGTAGCTGAACCTCCTCAGATACCGGACAATGCCACTCTGGAAAACGTCATCTGTTAGGAAGTGCCTCAGCATGTGTAGGATGCAGGCGCCCTGAAATGCAGAATTAAGAGTCAGTCAGACTCATGTTTTTGCATTGATGCAACATGTGTAATACTATTATCCTATATTCTATGCATAGCATCTTCATAATAACAAATAACCATAAGCAATCAAAATTAGATAACAGGATAACAAACAGAATCACCACCCATTTAATTAATGGCTACCCATCATTTTATTGATGGACGGCATGTTATGGACTGTATTACCTTGTCATAGGAAACAGTGTCAAACATCTCTTTAATCTGTGTGGGGTTCTCAGCTGCACTGGATATTGGTCGGGAAGAGTTGAGCGAATCCCGGCCAATGGCAGCAAAGCACGTGTCAAGCAAGTAGTCCTCCTAAGGGAGCACATGGGAAATAAGGTCTTTAGAAAAAGCACAATTCTTACTATGCCATTACAGCTGCATATAAAATATATATCTCAAAGCAATATATGTTTGACCAAGGCCTCAGTAACATGCTTAAGTCAAGTTTCTTGTGGAACAATTGGAACGTACCACTCTCAACTCAGGGTAGGTGGCATCTACAGAGACAAATTCCATGTATCTGGCAAATCCCTCATTGAGCCAAATGTCATTCCACCACTCCATTGTCACAAGGTTACCGAACCACTAGAGGAGGAAGGGGGATAGAATGCAGACTGAAGTACTGGAACTCACTGAAGTTTGAACACACAGCTGCAGTGGTGTGGTAAGGGAACATATTTCAGAAGGTCAACAAGAACATAGTTTAAATTTGCTTTATACAGAGCTAGGAATAAAATGTTTGAAAAAAAAACCCTGAATGTAGTACTTTTGCACACACATTGATATCTCTGCAATTGATAATGTATGTGTTTTGGTATGAAGCCCTGTCAAAATGTAAAGAAACATATGTATGATTAAATTAATTCAGTGTACATGTAATTGTTGGCAGTAGGCAATTTGAGGGGGAATGAGGGGAGATGCCATCCCCCTTTTTAGCAAAATGACCAAAATGCATCCCGCTTGTTAACCTGCCACCCCCGATTTACATGTGTGTATGTGTGGGTTGGTGGTGTGGTGGCAGGGGGTGCTCCCATTGGGCCATCCCCCCTGTTAAAAATGAACAAATCACCTACTGATCGTAGGACTCAACATACAGCAGTGGTATACCCACCTGATGGGCCATCTCGTGTCCGATCACCATAGTAACCCACAGCTTGTCCAATGCAGACGATGTTTCGGGATCGTACAAGAGGGAGGTTTCTCTGTAGGTGGTCAGACCCCAGTTCTCCATGGCTCCTGACTGGAAATCTGGGATGGCAATCAAATCTAGCAAAGAGGAGGAAGCAAACAGCATAAAGTTTTATCTTAGCTTTATTTTATTTTGAATCATATTCTGATGGTTGGATTCATTTGTGTGAAATGAATTCATATTTTATCAAGCACTGCGAGAAGGAGGGAAAGAATGTAATTGAAAGAATGAGAGAAATAATGGCATGCAATGACTGAAAATAAACATACTTATGAAGTATGAAGTATTTTGTAATGCATGAAATTTTCAGCAAAATTGTTTTGTAACCATTTCTTTCACTTTCACGTAACTTTATTTTAGTGTCTTTAAGTATTACTTTTTCACCAGTATAATGCAACATCAGTTTAAAAAAATAAATGCAGTTTCATTGTTCAAAGCCACATTTCATATACAGAAAAATTGACCTGAATAAATAAGTACATGGAATATGAAAAGCTATGGATTCAGCCACAGTTACCCTGTTTTGGAAGGGGGTAGTAGATGTTAAAATACTTCTCGTAGAACTCCAAGAGCCTCACAGCTGCTTCGAGGGCATAATGGGTCTGGTGCCATTTGTCTGGGACAGCAAATATAGAGACCTGCAGCGAGGTAGAAAATTGTTTTACATTTATCTTTCATTTTAGCTTCTTTTTCATGAACAGAGAAAAGCAAAACAAATATTGCTAAGAGGCATGTCTACAGTATGTTTTGTAATGGGTGTGTATCAGCATGACGTGTCCACCACACGCCTAGTGGTAATCTGGAGCTGCATAATACTGTGACAAAAATGGAGGGCTTGCTGTCCGATGGAATGTTTGCTGGCATACGTACATCTATTCCAGTTGAGGTTCTTCCAGTGACTGACTTGAAGTCACACACAATGAATGCCACCAGGTACGTGCTCATCCGCACGCTTACATCGAAGTGGTCCTCAAGGAGACCACCCTCCAGAGTCACAGTTTGCTCCTACAGGAAGGACAGAATGTGTTCATTTTGTGTTAGATTCAGTTACAGACATATCTAGCCTTTCTAAATGTGATATATGATATCAGATTTTCCTGGCAACCTCAAACCTAGTTATGTTTCTTAACACAAGCTGTACCATTCATTCATCTTTTTAATTACTTGGTCTTTTGTTTGTCTTGAGTTGGGGAAAAACATCATTGAGTGTCCCTTTTAAAATATACCATAAATCTTTTAATGGTGAATGTGGTTTTCTGGACCCCATAATAGGAGGAGGTACAATGAGTTGTCAATCATTGACTGCTGAACAAATTTAAACGTTTTGCACTCTACAGCTCCGTAGCTAGACCTCCACGAAGCCTCATTCTCCCATCACTACCACAACCCCAAGAGACATTCATTTCAGGCCTATCTTTGGAAAAGTGACAAAGCAGTGCATCCATACAATGGGCATATTGGACAGTGCAGTGTGGGATGGACTCCTCCTTATTTTAATCGAGTAGTTCGCCTTAAAACCGGGCTCATCAAAGCATGGGAAAGCCAACCGTGCAGAGGTGGGTTCAAAGTGTGTCGATGCCAACACCCTGAACACAAGAAAAAAAAAACATATGAAGAAATAGCAATCAACAGAACGGAAATAAAATCGTTTCATTTACGTCAAAATCGTCTTATGTATTCAGCAAGCCTAACTGGGCCACATTGTACTCATTTGCTCAAACCTAATCATGCATCTGCAGAGTCTGCATCTGCCACAGCTGCTTATGATAAGTGTGTCTGTCTACACACCCTCAGGATGGTCATCCTCATAATAACCCCATAATAGCTGAACTCTCTCATGTATGACAATTCTTACCTTGTTTCCCCATGTTTTGTTTTGTAAGTGCTTCTGTAGAAGCCGTAAAAACCATCAGCCAATGGAGCGGCAAACTCAAGGTGAAGGAAGTACTTCTCCCCCGTGATCAAAATTTTGGGAGAGAAAATGGCAATCTGTTCATGGGCCGGGTACTCCAACACGGGCAGCACCTTGTCTGATCGGTAAGCCTCATTTTCATCCAGAATTGTTGCCGTGGTGATTTTAAGATTCTTGCTGTGCAGGACCACCCAGTTAGTGTTGTTCTTAACGTCGATCTCAATCCTCACGGACCCGGTGAAGTTTAGAGTGGTCAGGTTGGGGTGGATGAGGAGGTGGTAGTGGATAGGTATTATGTAGTTGGGAAGCCTGACTTTGCTCCAAGGAAATGGCAGGCCGTTAGTGGCCATGTGTGCCGTTTCGCTGTCAGCATTGTTACCATTGCCGACGTGGTCCGTGCCAAAAACAGAGTAAGGCAATAAGGCCAAGATCAGGAGAATCATTATCTACAATGTAATAATACAATCAATTTCTATGTATCAATTCCTCGGTACAGTTTGTATTACATTCCACATAACCTCAGTAGAAATATCCAGAAATGTTTCACCACACAGACTTCAACCTAGCAATAAAAAAAAATCAAGTGGGAAAAATATTAATTCTCTCTCTCAGATTGTCTCTCTGTCACACACATACACACACACACAGACGAATATACACATGTCGTTGAAATACATGTATATATTTTACGCCATAAAGCAAAGAAAACTACGAAACAAATAGAGATGAGTGCACACAGGTGTTGTCTAAGGTGTACACATGTGTGGAGTGTACCCAAATTAACTTCTGGTGGTGTACAGCATGCTGACTTATTAGTCTAAATACCATTAATACATTTGGGCTTTGGAGTTAAAGTAGGCCCAGGTCCGCAGACAGCAAACCCAGCTCCTCAGTCACCCCTACACCACAGCATATACAAGTTCATTTGACAGCACTACATTCATGAGCTTTATCTCCTCTGTTAACAAACCATAGATGTATAAAGTACAAGGTCAGTGCGTACTGTACATTTGTGGATTTACTATTGCTTACCATGCAGAAGAAACAGAACAGGATGTGTGTGTGCGTGTGCGCTCATGTGATGTAGATTGACCTACCAACAGCAATCCATGCAGGAAGAAGGGCCTGTTCGTTCAAACTCGTCTCGCTGTAAAGCAAGCCAAGTCTGTTCCCAGATTTGGCATCTGAGATCAGTGCGATCGCCCCCAGACAGCCTCGAGCTCCAGCTACAAATGCCCTTCCGCTGCGCGGCCGCAACGCACTCAGACAGAACAGAATATCATTGTGTTTTCAGGGTGCGTGTGGCTGGACGCATTTACCTTCAATTTAGCTGCATCATTCAGGCCTGTTATTCTCTCCGAACTCTCAGCTTTCATTTTCTCTTTCATGTGCCCGACCCACAATTCCCTGGTGTACAGCTGCCGCCGTTGCTCCTGCTGCCTCACTGTGTTCTGTATGCAAATGACAGCAGAATAGAGCGGCGCTGCCGCAGCACTGAACAAAAGGCACCGAGAACAAACGCTGCTCCCCCACTACAGTTATTTCACTTTCTGTATAGAAATAGCAGCTTTTTTCAGTTATTACTTTTCTATCTGGTGACCTAAAAATAGAGGAATAATGTTTACATTTGGACTTATCTTTCAGTGAAATGAGGAGCCATATTTTAAGTGGTTTACAGACAGTGAAGGTCACAGTCAAGCAGACATACACACACACACATACACATACACACACACACACACACACACACACACACACACACACACACACACACACACACACAGACTTTTCAGGTATTGAGAAGGGTTTTATTTTATTTACTTCATATCCATTAGATATGAACATGTAAACATCACTTTACATTGAAAAATACAGCCAGCTACTGAAATATTCATGTTGCCCCCCTATTCTGTTGCTATATTTATATATTTTCCAGTCTGTTGTAAAATTCTGTAATGTAGAAGCGCAAAACAGTAAAATGTTATGGGTGAATGATTTTTTGAGGTTCTTTAATCTTAAGTTTTGGTGTTTGTTTTCTCAGAAATTGTGAACTTTTGTGGAATAGTTCCTTTTGTTTGTGAGAAAGTTTGAAATCCATCAAAGCCTCAGAATAAGAGATGAGCACTCAACGGCACCCATAATGGAATTCAAACTGAATTTCAATTCACATTCAATTCACTGTTTATTTTCAGCAAACATAGGCTCGGCAAATGGGGAACAAACATCCTTCAAATAGAAAGCTACGCTGCGTTGTTGAGGGTTCTGGAGTGTAACAGCTTTTTTTCCCTAGCAGGTGCGGGATGTTTCAGACGGTGAATAATTCACTAGAGAGAGGAATATCTTCTAACAGCACTGTCTGATATCATCAGTGAGTTACCGCAGAGCTTACCAGAGACAAGCAGGTGTGGAACACATTCTCTACTTTTTCCTAATTACCCCCTACAAATAAGCCATATAAAGCCAATAAAGACATAAAAATTCAGCAAACCCCAGTGTAGCACCGCAGACAAAAATCTTTCAGTTCATTGAATAACTTTCAGGCTACATTTAAGGGAAATTCTTTCAAAATATCCAGCATTTGTACAGAATGCATCTAAACATATTTAAAGATATTATTAAAAAGAACTACATGAAACAAATAAGGTATAAGGTAAAGGGTATGCTAGTGTCCTGATAATGAATTATAAACAACAAAATAAAAAAGCTACATTCAAGGTGAAGTAGATGAGAGGTAAATTATCAAAGCTGTTTACCTTGCTTATTCTCTCTCTCTCTCTCTCTCTCTCTCTCTCTCTCTCTCACCCTGCTCTCCTAACGCCTCCTGGGTTGCTTGGCAGAGTGCCCACTCAGTAAGACACTGTAGCAGGATTCCAGCGCGGGTGTAAAGTCACATGACCTATAGCTACTAATCCCTCACCCTGCAGTGTTCAGGACAGTGAAAGTGCACACGGCAGCAGAATGCTCCTCAGCTTCCTGGCCATCCATTTCATGGCAAGTGAGTATGGACCAGTTATTAACTTACAGACCAACGAGGTCAAACATTTAGATGACTGCCAATCTACTTGATTGCCTTTGTTTCTCATTTATGCTGGGTACTGGGTACAAATAATAAAGTCAATATGTGTGAAAGTGCATCTAAATAAGACTGATTCAATCATGTTAATAAAATATGTTAAAATGACCTGCAAGTAATTTATGCAAAAATGTCATTGCTTCTTGAATTTTTTTTTCTGGAAAAATAAGAAAAGACATTGTAGCTAGCTAGGAATCCATTAAACAAACCACCACACCACAATGTCAACTGAAAGTATCAGCCATTGATTTTATTTGATGTATCGGCTCTTGTCTTTTTATCATTCAGTGAGAGTGGAGGCTGAGCTATATGCGACCCTGGCTCCTCCACTGCACCTCCCCAATGACAGAGGTGGAAGGACCATACTGGTGTGTCTGGTAAGTGATGCCTCAAAAGGTGATATGGTGATCACCTGGCTCTCCAGCAGGGCAGGGGGGTCCAGCCCGGCCACTCACAGTTTAACAAGGGAAGAGGATGGCACCCACAGCGCTGTGTCCGTGATATCTGTGGCAACAGATGAATGGGACTCATACACATGCTTTGTCAGACAAAGCAACCCAGTGAGGGGTATCCATCGACACTACATCGACTTCCCAGGTGAGCCATCAAATGAGACTAGGCATGGTAGCTTTAGACACTATGCTGCATGGCTATGGCACATGTCCTCTCTGTGGAGTTGAAACATAAAACTGTATATTTTTTTAATACTTGTCTCCCTGTTAATGGCTGGCTTTTTCAAGTTTAATTTGGATGAACATTGCACTCAATTTTTCTGTGTGGCATAGAATAAACAAATAACATGTTCATTGAAAAAAACGTATATTGAAAATTGCTGGCAAGAATTACTTTTGTAAACTATATTAAGAACAAATTATGACCAGATTTGAGCACCTCAGTAAGGTATTTTTTTTAATATTTTGTTTATGAAGATCATAGTTATCAAACTTCAGATTTTAAGTTCAATAAGCAAATCATTACTAGACATTTTTGATCAATTAATTAAAAACCATTGCTTGTGTGTGCACATGTGCACATGCTTATGTGTGCCTGAAACCACCTAGTGAAAAGCATGCAACACTTAGTGTGTATCTCTGTGACCCCTCTGTCATGGGAGCATGTCATACAAAGAATTCAATAAGCTCAATCACAACTTGAAAATGTTCATATTTTAGATGAAGAACTTGACGGCAGTTGTTATGAAGATGAATCTGAAGGTAAATGACCAAGATGTCAAATATTTTCACATTTACAGTATTGAATATATTACAATTAATGGTCATGTCCTTTTGTCAAATAGATTTAGAATAAAAACAAATGGACATTTTAAGGGAATAAGTTATTTTATCTTTTTAATGTATTAGTATATCTAAATATAGTTTTAACTCCTATTGCAACCATCTTGCATAAAGCAACATCAACAGATATTTTTTGTATTCTTCCCAGTTATTCAGCTACAGTCTGACATTACGTTGATCCTGGCTCTCAGAATTCTCATTTTAAAGATCACTATCTTCAACGTCTTGATGACCATGAATGCGGTCATAAAGTGGTAAGCTGTAATCACATTCAACTATTCAGACACCCCTATCCAGTGCAACTTTGATAACTGACTTTTACATACATTTCAATACAGATGAATATATACTAAAGCAATTCAGATTAGGTGCTTTGCTCAGAGGTGCAAAAACAGTGTACCCTTGTGTCTATTGTTAGTTAAATGTAATTATACACACTACATAGTATTAGGTATTACTAATGTAGGTTATCAAGTCTATGTGTAGAGTGCCAATGCACAGTTGGGGTAATTTAAATCATAACACATTCAATGATATTTTTTATTATAATCATTATTGTATTATGAATTGTGATGTTTTGATTTTGCCAGATGGTCCTATCACTCTTGGACAAGAAAGATCTCTATGGACTATTCCCTGTTCTCAAGGAGTACGTGAATAAGCAAGCCATCAAGGAATGGAGTAACCTCTGAAAGTGAATCACTCTCCAATGTACATAAAGTGATTGGATCCCTTATGTCAAAAGAGGACGTTCCTGATATCAAGTTCAGGGATATCTGATATTAAGCCCTCAGTACCAAAGGCAAAATTCTAATGGAACATTGGTGATAGTATTGAACATATTCTCTGTAATTACCTGGGTTTGAAAGCAGGATGTCACCTGGGCACTTAAACACGCTGCGGTTATGAGATGGCTGACATCTGAGAGACTGATAAATGTAACATTGTGTGCTTCAGGATTCTTTGTCTGAAAACAACTATTTAACCATTTTATTTACCATTTCCTCAAAAATGTCATTCCTTACAGCAAAGCAGTCAGAGCTTGTGACTGTAATATTAATGAATTCCAATTTCTGCAGTGACAGTTTCCTTCAAATAATCAGTGCAAATTCATATGAGAAACCTCATGGCCTCATTGCAAATCTCATTTCCCCCTATCCATAAATCCCAATCATAAGCCATTATTATAAGCATTAGAGAACCGGAGATGTTTTTAATGTTGCCAGAAGGCCTTACTATTTTCCATTACCTCGAGTTTATGCACTACCAAATGTATTCCTGTTGATTACAAAAATGGTTCCACAACATTAAGTTTCCCCCTGAACTCCAGTGCTTGGGCTGACACCTGCTGGTTTACCAGCACCCAGCAATACAACTGAGCTCAACTCTAATCCCACAGCTCTGGGGGGACATTATTTATTGGGCATCATAACTACATGATGCATGATGGGAAGTGCTTTTCAGCTGAAATAACAGGAAATCTTATTTTCAAGACCCCATAGCTTCCAGTTACAAGACCCATTGCTCATTTCCCTGATTTGTCATGGATTAGTGACCACGATGTTAGAATGTTATTTGTGGAATAAAGATGAAATATACATGCATATTAAAACAGGAAATTATTGGTATCCATTAACATATTATCATAATATCAGATGAGAAATGTATTGCATAATGAATTGTAAAATAGCCTAATTCTTTTTTAACAGTTGTCTTTCATTATTTTGAACCAAGATAATTGTATATAGCAGTGAAGTGCTGTGCGAATATAACACTCTCTATGAACAAATGCTTTTTGTGTCTCTGTGCAGAAAACCATCACTAACAAAGTGCAATGTCAGAGTAGGTAGCATATGAGAAACAGTCTGGTAAAAGATTGATACTTTTAGGTCATCACTAACACAACTGAGAGTTTCTGCTGTAGAGGCGCACACAAGATTAGGAGTAACAGCAGGAGTGCATGTCCATGTATCAGTTATACAAACGGATATCACAGGAATTAATTTTATTTCTCATCATACTTATATTCAGTTTAATTAACTGGGCTTATGAAAGCACTGAAAGATGATGAGTCATACAGTACTATAACTCATCTCTTTATATTGTACAACAGAAACAACAAAATTAAGAATTTTGGTAATTAGCTATTTACTAATCACTGATGATTCATTTTCAGGGCGGACGTGAAGGTGTTTTCCTTTTTGGCGTACACATTGAATATTTGATAATTAACTCCAAACAGAAACAGCTTTAATTATTCCCTCATTCAGGCACTTCAATATAAAGATCTTGGCAAAGCTTTGAATAGTTTATGGATGGGTGAAAAGTTACATAACAAATATACCATCTGACTTTGGAAGTAAAACTGTGCACCTGGGTCACCATTAAATGCAACCAAATAAGCTTTGTTATTTACTTTGAAGAAATACAAATACAAATACAGCATCCAAAAAATACTTGCCTGTGGTCCATAGAGCAGGTGTCATGTGTCTTCACAGAGATGAGGCTCACCCTCTACTGTATGATCACATCTGTTATCAGGCTCAAGGATAACCACCAAGAAGCAGATGTGCAGTTTTGTGAGCCGAGTTGCGCCTTTTTACTCTCTACTTTAAAGTGATGAAAAAAGTAACTCTCCTCTTAAAATATGAATGACAGAAACATTCTCTTTCATGTTCTCGATTCACTTTAAAGTTCTGGAGCTTCTAATCAATGAAACTGTAAGAGAGGAGGTTGATACTGCCCTTCCACATCTCCTCACTGTGATATATGCCAAAATTATCTGGCTTTAAATAGTAAGGATATGACTGCATTTGAGTGATATTCAATCCTCTTACATTACTGTGTAATTCACTTTGACCGGTGAGATTTTCAGGCATTTGTAGGGAATACACATTGAGCCATCAAAACTCATAAAGCTATGACAGAAAAAATTAAAAGGAGCTTTAAAATATTTGTTGAAATTAAGCACAAACTGCAAAGCAAGGTAAATGAATACCTGCATGAGTAAAATATACTTTTCATTAACCTTTATTTTCACATCTAAAACTATGGAACGGGTTTCAAATGTCATATTTGGCTAAGTGGCAGTTACACCTTTTCTCTTGTCAGGGTGAAGTGAGAGCGAGGGGTGTGGTGTGATAGAGTGGGTCTGTGGCTGTGGTTTGTAGACTTCTCTCCCCACCTGCACTGTCATCTAGCAGCTTGTATCCACACTGGCTGCCCTCTCAGGTGATGAGCAGCAAGATGAAATGTATTGTGGGAAACTGGTATGAGAATATGAAAGACATTAACATTTCATTTAATAGAATGATGTGTATGCTGATGCTATTTACATATAGACCCTGACCTACAATGGATAGATGGGAGCAATGTCTCATTCATTCACTCATTACTTACTGTTTTCTTACATAGCAGTGCTGTGAGAGTAACAACCATAGAGAAATGTTTGCTTACTGTATGTATACAATACTGTATGTATTAAAACCTCATTCAAAAGCAACACTATGAATTTAAGTTCTATGGGCAGAGTTCAGAGCACTGTTATAAGCTGTTAAGTGAGCCTATGTAGTTTCACTCTCAAAATAAAAAATACCACTGATTATTATCTGTCTTAAAGAGATTTAAGATATGCTGTTTCACAGCATATCTAACTAGTTTCATTTGGATTTCTTAAGACCGATCAGCCATTCTAGAGTTATTCCCTGTTCCATGACTTTCTATGTCTTGCTATATTTTAAATTAGATTAGACCACACAAAAGAAAGAGGAAATGCCATACAGTACAATCACAAAACAGCTCTTTCATTAATGCACAATAAAATTGGCCTAATAGGCGTTCAAGCAATACTGCCCTGTGATGACATCAAGATATAATTTCTCATGAAATCTACTCACATAAATACTAATGGAACTTCTTAGAATCCTTATTAAATTAAGTTGTATGTACGCACAATAAATCAGGCAACATTAATGTGGTCTTAGCATTCTAGGGTGAGTCCTAAGACTCGGAGAACACTAATTTTCCCCTGGGAAACTATTTACATTTATTTTTTTCCTGTGCGTTTCATCGTACACTTACGTTAATCAGTGCTTATAAATGAGGAATTTTCCCTGTCATGAAAATAAAAGCTGAACTTGTGACCAAAAGGGTAGCAAGGTCTTGATAGTGTTTCATTACATTTCCTGCTCCCATGTTCATGCTTCCTGCTCATAAGTGTTCTACAACTACAGAATGACCTACAGCCACTTATGGCTTTCTAAATCGGACAGAACTAGAATGTGCCTTTACTGGAGGATATTGTCAATTCTAACACCTTTCTAATTTTGTTAACTTTTCAAACATTAAAAGCCTATATATGGGCCAAAATATGGGAGAAAATATTGAATAAAAATGAAATGACATTTTCAACAGTTGATCCACTGTTAAGCAAGATTCCTAGCAGAAGAAGCAAGTTAATTTAATACATGTCAAATATTTTTCTCATTATATGATTTCTTTGAATGTGTCTATATAGAAAATTAAGTGAAAATATAAATAAAAGTGCAACGCTTTGTTCTCGTCATTTATTATGTGGTTTTTTTTTAAATAAAACACTTGCACACATTTTTTTCTTTTTTCCATGTTTTTTTTTTACCGCATCCAGTAAAATAGTACAACACTGACGTAACAACTGATGTCCACTAGGTGGCAGTACAATCACATCTGAAATATTTTTCCAACAGCAAGATAATGGAGCTTAATATCCTCTAACAGGACACTACGTTTATAAATAATTTAAGTATTTAAACATTGAGCAGTCACTCTTCACAAAACAGATATCGGTTATTCATACACGACAAAAAAGATCACAAAGTAAAATGCTGACATGGCAAAACACAGGATGAAGGCTTATTTTGCATTAATTGCACTCGGAGGCCTTGTTCTGGTCATAGATATGCCACTCCACAATGCATTGTGGGATATGTGACATCTATGGTTCTGCAAACCACTGCCTGTGATAAACTCCCAGTGTTCCGTCTACAGACTATAAAACTTGTCACAGTATGGTAGCAGCTCTTCGGCAATTGCAGTAGTTGCAAGGAATTAGAATCAATCTACAGTAGCAAGATTAAAAGTGTGAGAGGAGGAGTGGGGAATGCTAAATCCTGCTGCTCTGTTCATAGACAAAAGGGGCTACAAACAAGCCACCTGTGAAGGCCTCATGACCTGGAGTGCTTTTACAAGAGAACTGACCTGATGGACAAATTCGCCATAATGCAATTCCATAGGATTTCACCTTCTACCTGCCCAAGGCAAATGGGTTTCAATGTCCGCCAGAGGTTGAAATGAAATCAAACTTTTCCATGGGATAGTAGCACACAGACCGCTGCAGTGTGGGAAGATGAATTCAGCGCAACGCGACCTTTCATGCACAATTTCTCCTGTGATCACTGCAGTTCCATGTGTAACTTTCCTTGAAACAGACTCAAAATCAAAAAGGCAGTAAGTGGAACAAATGGGGGCTGCATGGCCCGCCGTTCCACTCCATTCTACCCAGCAAACAGAACAAAATGCGTCTGAGAAAGTGCAAGTTGCACTAAATGTAGACATACCTTATTTGTGCTTTCAACAACGTTCAACGTACTATGTACTACGTACTACGGCAAAACATATGACGGCGTTACAAGTGTAGGGGTGTTCTGAGAAAATGAGTCCAAAGGACATTTGGTTGAAAATGAGACTGGAAGATGAGAATGGCTTTGGTTGTAAACAACATCAAAGATTGAAAATATAATACAAAAAACCTGCAATTATACTGTGTCCGACAAAAGAGGAGTGCTAGAATGAGGCAAATGGAAAAGGCAGAAGACACCATCACATCAAGAGATGGTTGTCTGTCTCCTCTTGAAGGTCCATAACCAATCAAATCAATAGAGACCCAAAAAGCAGGCCAAGGGCACACAGAACCTTCGGGAGTGCTCTGAAAAGGATTGTCTTAAGGTTCTGATTGCCTCCTTGGGTTAAATCATGTAAAGTATTCGAAGCACAGTACACCCAGATGGAGCCTATTGTTAATCATGCAACAAGTTTGCTCTCACGCTCTGCGTGAGGTTTTTTCCACCTGGACTATGAGTACTCATTGGACTATGAGTATGCATTGGACAAAAACTGCATTGGGTGTGTAGAGCAAGTACGGTAATACCCCCACATCAGCCACTCGCAAAGACAAATCCAACTGTAAAGCAGAAAAATGTACCGCAGATGTGATTCCATTTTGTTATCCAGTCTTTCCTAGTCCGATTTATATGATCAGAGTGATTCTGTTCCCTTCAGAAACTAATATGAACCTGAACGTGAATCGTCAGCCCTATAACAAAGAGTCTGAGCCATGTTTGTCCATTACTACATGTTCATTTTGGCAGCAAGAAATGAGTCACTCACTCCATTGGCCATCTTTCTTCCCAGCTCCTGGTGAAACATGTGTGTGAAGTATTCTTGTAACTGAAGAATTTTGGCAAAAAGACATCCAGAGATAAGTAAATAAAAAACTAAGGCAGGTATTCTAGATGATAGCATACAAGGGCATTTTCACTTCAATCGTCCAAATTTCTGTATCATAAAAATTCCTTACAGCTCAACTCACTCTCATCTCTTCAAAAAAATGCTTGTTCCTGAAATCATAAATGCTTCAACTTCCTCTCCCACCAGAATACAACAAACTTCTAGGACTGGCAGATGTGAAGATTAAATTTATGTTCTGCAGACTATTTATGACTACCATTGAATCAAAGATGGCTTCCCCTGAAAGCTTTTTATAGATCGTTCTTATGTACAGTATAATCATGAATCCTTTATTTCTGAGAGCGGGATGAAATAGGTTGACTCAATGATCTGTCATTTTGTTTTTTTTTTTTTTTTTTTTTTTTTGTTTTTTTTTTTTTTTTTTTTACCTCATAGAGTATACAATACCCTAACCTAGAAATTTGAAAGCTATAGCACAACTGCATTATTAACACACAGAGGCTAATAAGTACAGCAGATGTCGTATCCTACAGAGTCACTGCAGACATGAATGCGTTGAGGTGCAGATTACATCAACAGCTTCAAGCCATCGTAGTCGCCCGCCCCTCCCTCGACCACAACGCAAACATCAGGCAAATTGCACTTCTGCGGAAACCGTTCTGTTACTACTGGGCTCTTAGGTTGAAGGGAGGCAACATCTATATACAAATCCACTGCAAAACTTCACAAAAGCACTAAAGTCAGAAAGAGAAAAAAGCCCAGCAGAGACAAGAAAAGCTGAAGCTTCTGAGCTCATGTCCAAGGGAACACTGTTTTGTATTTGCAAAAAATAAAAAATAAAGTGCTTCTGTTTGAACAATGTCCTCAGTTTTGAGGTATAAAACAATCACAAAAAGTCACAAAAAAAAAAAAAAACCTACGACATCCAGCGTTCCTGAAAATTAAATGTACACAATATTTACAGTCAGGAGTGTGTCTTTTTTCATGAATCTCCCTTCATATACACAGTATATACATATATATATCTCTCTTGTTTGTCTTTTTTTGTTTCTTCTTCAATATATTATGACAATATATATTTAATCTTCTCAAAGTTTGTAGACAAAAGTCCTACAAAAGTGTGGCCACAATTAAGACGAAGAGTAGCAGGTGAAGGAGGAGGGGCACAGGGCAGGGGCCAGAGTTCGCCCTGGGGAAAATGTGCCAGCGCTCTCTCTTGGGGTGGAGCGTCTCCATGTCTTTCAGGGCATTGTAGGCGGCGGAGGTGAAGTTGACGTCGCCCGTGGTCAGGAGGTCGAATACGCAGGAGTGGAAATAGATGTCCCTGACCTCCAGCTGCTCCTGGCACTTGGCCATGGCGCTTTCCAGGGTGAAGCCACCACGAGGGGGCGCCGGTGGGCTGTGGTTGGGGTTGGCCCGTGGGTGCTGCTGCTGGTGTTGAAGGCCGGGCTGGTTCTGGAGGCCCAGGACGGGCAGCTGGAGGATGCCGTCCTGGTCGATGCGCTCAGCCGTGGGGCAGCCGTTCATGCACAGCTGAAGGTCCTGCGTTTCGTCGTAGGCAGTAGCCAGCTCCTCAGGCATGCGGACCGCCAGCGTCAGGTAGCGGCCCTGCTGCCGCACGATGACTGTGACGCCGATGTAGCCGGCGTGGATCTCCACATGGCGCCCGGCCAACTTCTCCACCATCCACAGGCTACGAGATTCGCTGTCACCCCCGCTTACTGTACCGTCCACAAAGGCCGCCGGAAGATCATCCGTAACTGCCTGGTACACCTTCTGGTCAGTGCAGTCTTGGTATGGTTTGAAGATGATCGTGATCTGTGTGAGAAAGAACACAACAAAATTAACAATTCAATGGAAAACATCATACTTGCACAATTTTCTCTATGGAACCTGAACAACAGTAAACTCATTCTTCGGGGGCAGCAGTGGAGTATAATGGTAGTATAATGGACTTACAACCTAGAAGTTGCAGGTCCGTCTCTCTGGTGGGGCACTTGAGGAAAATACTTCACCTGAATTCCTTCTGTAATCCAGCAGTATAAATAAATTATATGAGCAAAGAAAGGAAGCTGAGTAAGTCTGTCTAGATCAGAGTATGACCACCTCATCAGATGAACTAATTACTAATGTATCTTACAGGTACTGCTGACAATCCACAGCTCTTCCTAGATGGGAAATCTTTAACAATTCTTCAGGTTACATCCATAATGATACAGATGTTTTTCCTGTGTTTCACATACAGACAGTATGCAAGTACAAGACATTACCTAAATCTGAGCATTGGGTTTAACCACTAATTTGACCATTGTCCATTTTCTCCCAGTACTACATATTTTTCAGCCTCAAAACATCTGCTTCCCCTGAAGAAATACTGTTTTCGCTCATGCTCCATCCATAGAAAGGATCTGAAGTGAGGGAAACATCATTCATTCGTTTCTGTTTTTCACTGAAGTGCTTCAAGTCAGCACCACACGGAGTATCTGCATAAGCGCTCATTTTCATACATCTAATTTCCTTTTTATTCCTTCCAAGGAGACCACTATGCCATTTTAACCAGGTTCAACAGGCCCTCATGGCTATAAGACACTAACTTGTTACACACTAAATGGAGGAATGGCCGTTGGCTAACAAGCAGTGTGTCGTTGCATTAGCCTAGCACTCAATGGCAGCTTTGTCTGAGTAACCTGGGACAAAAAAAAAGACAAATCGCAGCCCATCAGTCCCTAACTAAGAGGTAACTAAGAAGTCCTCAGTTCAACTGGGGGTGCGCTAATAATTATGTGCAACAGCTAATAATAGCCCCCGCCCATGGAGTCATGAGGTCGGGGGGTAAGGGGGGCTTTGCTTCAGCTCGGTCTTCCATTAGAGTGATCACCTGCCTCCTGATGACCCCAACCCAAGCGAGGCCAGGACAGCTGGGATGTAAATTTAACCACAATCACTCTCTTCTTTGTTGGACAGCTTTTTTTGCAACACTTCAAAATATTTTACCCTCAGATAAAAAAAGAAATCCCTTTGTGTTTTCACTGCCCTGAAAAACCTTTGCTCTTAAGTATAGCCCTTAGCTGCCAGGGTCCCAGTTAACGGACTGTAGCACCTTCATTTCAGGTAATCCAGCTAATGTGAGGATGCAACAATCCCTCTTTCAACTCTGTGACACTGCAGGCCACGCCAGAGCACGCTCTATACATAACCATTAGTGCAATTAGGACTTTGTGAATGTGATTCCAATTCTCTGTCTCAGTTAGTCACACTGAGCCTTTCTGGCTTTGTCTCGGTCCCACCTGTGTACGTTTGCTCGCAGTTGAAAAGGGTCTATCTGCCATCTCCCCACTGATAAGCCCTTTTAATCAGGAGGAACAAAGGCATTCTTGTATCTACCACACGGCACACTACCGAACCAGATCGAGGGATCTACCCACGCCTTTGAACAAGCTAGTTTCCTCAAGTGGACTGTTTTATTTTTTTAACCTTATCTGACGATTTAGAGGCTAACAAGGGTAGTGAAGCAAGCTTGAATAAAAACAATGGGCTATAACCGTTGTGACCTTGTGGTCCAAGCCAGGTCACTCTTTATTGAACAAGTAGCTCAGACAGTGGCTTGTCTTGAAACCGGGAACATTTTAATAGAGTACATCAGGCTCAGATAATTATTAAAATTAGACCATCATAATGCTGACTCTACTCTGTCAAGAAAAACATTCTCTCTATACTGGTGACAACAAATATATGGGAATGCCTCTGTTGATAGACTGTGTTGAGTGTATTACCCACATTGGCCAGTTTATTCCATTTTGAGGACATCCAGAATGGAACCCCAGACAGAAGGAGACTCCACTGTGCCAGGCAACTTGGCTGCCTGACTGGGGATAGTGTGGCATAGCCTAAGGGCCTTCGCCAGCCTGCTGGCAGCCTGCCCACCCTAAACTGGCATCCCACAGAAGAGAACAAAGTGAACTGGGGACTGAGACCTCGCAAACGTCCTGAGATTAAAATTCATACATCACTCCTGCAGTCTCTCCATATTCAGAAACACCATTGACAGCTAGAGCTCTTCAGACAGTGCAGGCATCATTAGCACAAAACGGTCATTTCTCACACGGCAAACTGGAACTTCCCCACGGCTAGTTTCTGATTATTCATTTTCTTAATTATGCATCAAGGGCTGTTGAAAATAAATACCCTTGAGGACACCATATATACATCCATAAACCTAAGAACAAAGAGCCACTTTGTACTCGTGATATAATTTCAGCGACAGTTTGGGAATCACACATAAAGAATAGCACATAGTTCAAATTGGTTTGAAATATTCGGGTTTGTCTAAAATAAAGGTCACTTTGAACCAATGAAATAGCAGAGTATAGCCCAGAGAGCAAAACGGCAGAACAGGAAATGAGGAGCTTTCTCAAATTGATCTGGCCTTGCAAAAGAGGAGATTTGAACTGCCTTTGTTTCAGAAATGTTTTAATGAGTGTAAATGACTATAATTTACACTGGAATTATCTTGTTGACTCCCATTTAGAGGTCAAAGCATGGGGATATTATTATTTTTACATTCAATAGTCTTTTTCTCAGAACTCAATTGAATGCTATGGGTCAGAATAGTGTAATTGCCCTCATAATGGCTTCCATTATCTCAACATCTGATCATGACAGGAAGACACTCCGTTAGATATGACCACATGCCCAAAACATGTTACTGTGAAAATATAAACAATCACCCAATAAGTATACATAACTCACTGTGGAAATCGAATATTTAGCATTTTATATTCGATTAGATATTTTATAGTTCTTCAAATACTTGTCAAGAAATTTAATGCTTTCAATGGATTATTTTTTATTATGTTATTATATAAAACCAGACTGTATTCAGCATATACTTATATTTTGAGTGAATGACATTCATATATACATAAAATAACATCAGGTTTTATATGAAAGTACTTGTTGATATGACCCACAATGTTTCAGAATGCCCTTCGAGGCAAACTGATGGAAGACATCTTGTGCCATTGAAATTTTGGATTGCCTGCTTTGCAAACAATAGAAGTCTTGCTATAACAAAAAGTGGTATGTTGCATATTATGAAACCATCCTGTTTGGGGTTTAATTTTCTATACAGTCTGCCTCATTCATGAGGCATATATAGAGAGGAAAATATTAAAAACGTCTGTACAATGTCTGTTTATAGAACTTTCTTCAGACTGGTAGGAAAAAAAACAGTCGGTCTGCATGCTGATAAACTGCCCCATAATGCACTTTTGTTTGCCCTTTTCATTCTTACGAGCAATGCCAAGTTTACAGAAAGCATTATTTGGCTTTCTCATTAGACTTTGGGCTGATGCAAATGTTTTAAAGTGTATCAGTGTACCAGCATAATCAATCATCTCTACTATGCTGCAGAATTTCTATGTCTTGAAAGTGCATTAAATCTTATTAGCTTCTGTTGTTTTTACAATGGAAAACTAGTCACATTCCTAAGCAGGGTCCACCCCCTAATATTGCAGACGACTGGCGTCTTTGGAAGAGCGCTTTAACCTTGTGTGGCAGAGAGCTCCCACTAAGAATCACGCCGCTTTATAAAAAATGACAGAGACATTTAGCGAGTGCCACTGTGTTGACCACTCAAGCGGGGTGAGCCAACAGGCTTTTCCGTGCTCCAATAGCTCTCCCTTAAGGAGGCCGGCGGCTACCTCCAAACATTCCATGAAAAATCAGTGTATACAAGCATGTCTGGTGGGATTCCGCTCTCTTCTCCTGACCACATTTATCACATTTGACTGCATTAAAGAGGAACGTGTGACAGGGCTTCTCTACACAGACCGGAGGCTTCTGAGAGCACCACTGCTTTAGCGTAGCGTCTTCTTGGGGAGCCCCCTTGATTTGTTTAGAGAAGGGAGCCTGTCTTTACTAGCCGTGCTAAAAAACGTGGCGGCTCCGATCGCAGGGGCATCAGAGAGCGTGCTGGCAACCTTCCCCGCTACTCCGTCACATTCAACGGGACCAAGGCCAGCAGCGGCCTCACTTTTTGCATATCAACAGATCAATCTGTAGGCTTTCTCAATGCCTCTTTAACCCTCAGAGGCAAACAAATTACCACAAGGGATCAGCTGGAGTGCATTAATGATAAAACAGACCCACCTCCTTCCCAGAAACCAGAATCTAAGTGGATCCAATTCTGCCAAGCCAAGTGGTCAAGGTGAGACCTTCCCTTCCACTGAGTTTATATATTTTTTCAGTATCTCAGCAGTAGGAGCAATTTACAGTTATGTAACAGTCGAACTTTTGATAAGGAAATTTTCCTAGCTCAACAATGGCGTGACTTTTTTTCAGTGAACCTCGCCTGTGAGGGGTCAAAATAAAAAAAATAAAAAAAAAACATTCACCTTGTTGGTTGCCGTGGCACTGGACCCGGGGACCACGGGAATGTTCGTCACCTGCACCGACAGGTAGTTGTTGTCAATGAGCGGCCACGCCCCCTCAACCTTGCAGGTCTGAAAGTGGTCTTTGAAAGTCCTAAGGTGGGGGTCACCGAACAGGCCGCAGAAGAGGTAGGTGGGGTGTGTGTGTTCCCCCGCCCGTGGGCCGTGCCGGCGGCTGTGGTAGTTGCAGGGCTCCACGGTGGCCTCTGGGTGGGTGGAGGATGTGGGCCCATCCTTGGAGCAGTTCCGCTGGCTCATGAGGTCGCTGATGCCTAACATGGCCGAGTGGAAGACCAGGTTGCCGCGGCAGCTCTTGGCTGTGCGCTGGGTGCAGGCCGAGTAGGCCCGCAGCGCCTTGCAGAACTCCGTGTCGAAGCCATCCAATGAGGGGTTGAGGTGGGACGTGAGGGAGACGAAGTCGGTGGTGCACTTCTGGATACGGCACTGTGGGGTCTGTACTTGGCACTCCCCTGAGAAGAAAATGAACAAAACCAGCAACATCAGCGTTAGCTCTGTAAACATACTAGCAAAGCTACGAATTCACCAAACTAAGATTTCACTTTCAGTTCATACTCATTAAGTATTTCAGTTGCCATGTGAAGTACTGATCTAGGAAATTTTGGCAAGTTGAAATCCCAGGTAGGAAACTGCTGTTGTACCTTTGAGCAAGGTATTTAAAGGATACTTTAAATTTGTTACAAGGTAAGATGCTTAAGCCAAACAGATTAGGGCGTCTTAAACGTATAAAGTGAGGTAGTAACATAAGAGCCACTACTATTGAGGTTGGCTTGAACAGCCGACACATTAAAAATTTAGCTGACACATTAAGTTAAAAGACACAACAGTATAAACCACTAGTCATAAGACCAGCAACAAAGTGGTAACTCTCTCAAACTGAGAAGCAATGCATTAGAAAGTTTGTTTGAATAAGTATGAATAGTTGTCAAAACTAAATGTTCAAAAGCAAAATGTTCGACTGCATCAGAACCTGTATGATCAGTACGACAGTCAGCAGGCAGGCGTGCGTTCAGAAACCCTAAAATAATCATGTGGTCTTCAGCGCACAAAGTCCCTTCTCTCATATAACGAGCCACTCTGTCTGCTCTCGTCGACACTTGCTTTTATTGCTCGGATAAAGTTAATCTTGATGGTGATAACAGTGCCTTATATTCGCAAGGTCAACTCGCTGAGGGTGTGAAATCCCCTTTAATCTTTGAAAGAAGCCATATAAGCCAAATAAAACTCCAACCACAGGAGAGAAATACCATAAATTGTCTGTGGAGATTAGGTTCAATAAAAACTACAGATAATGTCAACAGACTTCAGTGACTGCTACTCAGGTTCAAAAGGCTCAAGTGAATGACAGCAGTATTTTATCATGGTAATATACCTGGGAAAGGTGCACTCAAACTAACAGTAAGGTCCAGATTCTTTCAAACACCAGTAATACACACTTAAGAAGATACTGTGTGAACCACCACAAAGGAAACAGAATGATTACTGTTTCCTTTTAGTGTACCAGTTACATTCGCAGACATTCAGATTAAATCCATTTCAAAGGAATCAAACAAAACACCAATCATACAAGAGGGTATTGATAAATTCACACAGGAATCAAATTTGTCATATCCCTGACATAATTCATAACAAGATAATTTAGACAGATATGGACAAAGGCTGAAACTAGACCCTGCAACTCAAATTATATTAATTGCCACCAGAGAAAGCTTTGCCCTTGTACAACAGATGTGGCCGGAAGTGAAATTCAGAGTTCCAGGTGAAGTCGTGACCCTGGGCAGGTACTGGTGTCCAAGGCTAATTGGCTGGAACTGGGTCACGACTTCAACTGGAACTCTGAATGTGACTGTGTGAATCTATCTCCAATACTAACAGCCATGTCCAAAAACAATCCCTTAACATATACAAACAGTAAAGAGGCACTAAGTCCGACAGAAAAACAGACCGCTTCCATCCAGTTAAGAAATATCAGAGAGCCTTAATGCAACAGCAAAGTGTAGTGAAATTCGATTACTTCAGAGAGAGGCACTCTAATCTGATGGGGACCCCAGCCTCTCCATTAACACACCCTTAATCACTGAATCTTACACGTAGAAAGACTCCCATCTCTGCATCCGCAGCCAATAACTTATACTGGGATGGATTCAGAGGCAGCTAATTTGGTTATCAGGTATTCACTACCGGACAACTGACGACCAACCAAACCCCTTTTTTGAGAGCTAGATTTAAACGTGGAATGGGAAATGGGGCATGGTAAAATGTAGGTTTGGTTTAGTTTTTTTAAATTCTTGATCATCTTCCAGGCCAAAATCAAGCCCTATCTGAGATCACACTGGAGCATGACAGCATGTACGCAGAGAGTTATGTACGGTAAACACAAAGATGCCCCCCCACACCGCCCACTGCTGGCTTTGTCGGCCGGCTGTGGTCGAACTGCTGAGGTCCCTATCACGGCAACCATCAGAAAATCCGTGGGATACATTCAAATCCTCCTGTCGACTAAGCAAGGAAAGCAAATTACGGCTTGAACAGAACAAGTTCCCTCTGTCACTTATCTCAGTGAAATGTGCTGAAATGCTGACCGCCTTCCCTGTGTCACTACAAAGCCACGCCGTTCAACACGACATCTTCACCTGCACTATATACTCAGGACGTTAGCTTGTACCCTTAGCAGTGTGGTTACAGCTGGAAAGGGCTGCGACTGACAGGAGACATGAATAAGACTTGCTGAAGGGAGAACCATAAGCCACGGTTTTGAGTCTGCCGACGAGGCCGCCCATGGAACAGGGGATCTCTTTATGTGGGCCCACCCCACGAGACCCTATCTTCCCATAAAACCCATGAGCCTTCCAGTCTCATATCAGCACTGGGGAGGGAACACAGCTGTCCGGCCCTTGAGAAGCCTCATCAGCAACAACAAAAGGCTTTATCTTGGGTCCTTTTTATCTCACTAATCTTCCAAAAATCTCTGACATATAGCTTAACATTATTTTGCCCAGTGAGATGAAAGCTGCCAGTATCTATGACATAGAAGATATCATGAGCTCCAGATGGTGTGAAGCACTGAATTTCACAGCACCTGTCTACTAAAATAAAATAACAGGGACATGGCATTAATTGATGCTCAAGCATGAGACACAAAAGGCAAGGAAAGAAAAGGCTGACTGATACTTGAGTCTCAAAATCAGGTTTGTTCTGGGCAAAAACGAGAAAATGTCTTGCCAGATGGGGGCAGTAGATCCTTATCATTTACAGGAAAGTGGAGGGGAAACATTGTGCAATCACATTCAGAGTCAGAATTTCTCAATTCTGTGTAAAATTGCAATGCTAATATTCCACTCAGGACAGTACTTCACATTTAATTATGCCCTACTGCAAAACTCTATTAACTGATCTGTCATTTTAAAGGGCCTATAAGGACACAACAGGGAAGGAAAAAACAAAAAGACAACTCCAGTTCAAAGGAATCTGTAACTACAACAGAAAACAGCAGTTCCCCCAGATAAAACCTAGATCTGCCAACACAGACAACACAACTTGATTTATTTGACTTGCACTCCAAAAGACACTTTAATTTCTCAAACAAAAAAATGAATGGGGGTGGCTTTCAGTTTAACTGCTGTAGGTATTTTATCCTTAAAAAACAACTTGTACAGGTATTAAAATACTACAGGCCTAATACTTTTTTCAGCTCCAAAGTAAGATTGAAGGCAAAAAAGCAAAACTAGCTACAGTGAATGTCTAGGAAAACACAACCCTGTTCTGGGTGTCAGGTAGAAAACAAAACTGAAAATACAGCACCCAACCTTCTGTTAAACTGTTTTAAACGACAGCCAGTGCTCGTTTCAAGACAAAATTGATAAGTCAGACAGTCTTCAAGAAGACTAAAATACACATTAACACACAGACTTTGTTGACTAATGTCAGGAACACACCCTCATGCTAAAAGTATCAAGCAACTTCGAAAGTTGGATTTTGGCATTCTGGATTTTTCCCTGACCCCAAGGGTGTTAGCCTCTTTCCAATATGAAGTTTTCATTGATTAGTTCTACTGGGGTCCTTGAGACCACACATCAGATTCTGGAGTTCAGGGTGCCCTGACTGACTAGGGATGACTTTTACGATGAAAAGCAAGCCCACCAATGTCAAATCCCTCAGTTCTCACCTAGAATACCAGTCAAAACCAGATCTAGCAAAGGAAAATGGAGGCAAAACATGTTGTGTTTTTGCACAGTTATTCTTGCAAGCTCATAAAACTGCACGCGGCACAAGAGTTTAAGGGGGCAAAACTTTAATGTGCACACACATATAGCTTTCTGTTTCTTCCCAAAGTGCTCAATTAACATTTTATTCCAGCTTCAGAGAGAGTGCAAGTGTCTGGTAAGAGCACACAACACGCCCGTAATGCAATTAGCTAACTTGGAAATATTTTCTTGTGAGGGGAGTCCTGAGAGCAGCCATCCCTCAGCTCTGAAGGGGCCCAGTTTGTGTGTGCCGGAGTGAAATTTCAAGACGTGGAATTTGGCCAGGGCAGGGAGGTCAACAGCCCCCACACCTCCTCTACGAGAGAATTTTAACAACTCTGAAGCAGGCGAGAGGTGGGTTTCGCTAGCCATGGCGTCTGAATGACATCTCCAGCCCACCTCTGACTATACTCTTTTATGTGCTGTCAACAATAAGAGATCAGCATGAATCCCTTTCTTCCTTTATATAAATTGTTATATAAATATTAATATATATATATATGTTTTTTTTTTTTTACATGTTCAGACTATTTAACGGATTAATCAATCAACATATCTATTACCACATATGCAATTACTATTTTACACAATTTAAAACCTAATGCTGCATATTTCTAGACTTTTTATTACACACACTGGTGTAAACATATTACATTTAAACTAAAGATAGATTGTGATATAAACTAATTAAATTAAACTTTTAAGCTAAATCTATCAAAGGAAATTAAAGTCTATGCCAGATTTATCTGCTATATATCTGAAACAAAAAATCTTTTCAGTTAAAACAACCATGAAGTATTTTGTGTTTACTTCAGACTTACTGAATCTTCTGTCGAGTATTAAGTTCATTCATTCTATTTTACCAAGTTTCTCTCCTTTCTTCATGTAATAACAAACAACTCAGTAATGAGACAAGATCTACTGCCACCTCTTTCACACATAAAACCGTCACTGCCAAATATTCTTTATATGTATATGAAAAGTATAGATTCTTTGCTTAAACATTCACTCATGTAAGTACAGTTTTTAATGCAACTACTTCGATATTTGCACAGAAATTAGACAGTCTTCAACAACAATCTCTCTGTTTTCCCATACCACTTTTCATTCACTTGCCGCAATTACTAGCGACACAAAAACTCCCACTTCGACCCCAGCAGCAGCAGCTACAGTTTGAAAATAACAACATATCAGGCGTAATGGACTGCGGTAATAACCTTGCAATCTAATGCAGGGATCAAAAGTGATAGGATACAGGGATTCACATTTCTATTTTTAGCTACCTTCTTGCTGTCACTTGTGGGATACATACATTATGAGGCAGACAAGAACCTCTCATCTGCTCTCATTTACCTGTCTGCAAATACAATGCTATTAGACATCCTCTGCATTTTGCATGCCTTCTGTACAGCTGAAAACAACAGTGCAATAGAATTGCTTTGAGTAATGCAATAAGACGTGGAGGAGGTCGTCACACTCTGTGGTTTTGCAATTTTGACATCTGCAGAGTATCTAGATAAAGAAGCTTCTTAGATCTCCAGTATATCTTGTGAAGTAAATACACCAGTGCTAAATCCACCCCTAACTCTGGTTAAGAAATAAGAATGCCACACACTTTTTTCTTTCTCTCTCCTACCACCAGTGCAAGTCTGGAAACCAAACAGCGTGCTCCTAACATCTTATCTTACCAAGATCCTGCAAAATAGCTTTCATTTGGGAGAGGACTGCAAAGCTTTTTCAGAAAAACGGCCGGCCTTCCCTTTCCCTTTTTTGAGGAGAACTATCAAAGCGGATTATGTCCAGCTGCCCTAGGCCATGTTAAATTAATTATGAAGGTGTGACTGCTCAATGGTCACCCAGTAGCATTCCACCTCCATTAATTTATAATGGCAACGCGCACTGGCTATGGTCAGGACACCCAAAGTGGAGCAGCTGTCAAACAGCCAGGAGAAAACAGTGCACCCGATGTGTAGAAGTAACAGCCCGCTATTCACTGGCCAACTCAACCACTTAGGACTCATTTAAATCGCTTTAAGAGAAGACCTGACCCAGCAGACTATTTTTGATTGATAGGCATTCGCAGCAAATAAGAGTGAAACTGAGGCGTGAGCGCCACATTCTTAACGCTCCTCTAAATAAAGATTAATGCTGAAAGTATTCAAGGTGTGTTACACCTAAAAAGAATTTTTAAAGAGCTGCCTGGAAGTTCTTAAATGTAAACGGCATGACACTGACTATCTTACAATTCGTGTTGGATCGAAAGTCTTTACTTCACAAAACAATGTTACAATTAAAATACACCACTTTTAAACAGTGCTGCGCATTGTTGAGCAGTGTTTTCTCATTAGACTGGTTTGGATTTCTCAGCTAAGAATCATCACAAAGAACACTTTTAGCTTCTCGCTAATTACAAACAAGAAAGTCACACGTGCCCGATTTCAGAAAAATCTGATGCAGATGACTCATGTTATTTACCAATAACATTATGAAACAGATGGTTTTGAGTCGACATAAAAAATGTCCATGGCTTGTCTTACATACCGACGTAATCATAAATGTATTCAGATTTAACATCCAATATTTTACAACATTTAAGCTCAGTATCCCTTTTGATAAAAAAACGAAAACATTAATATCTCTTTTGATGAATATTTATCTTCTGAATAACCAATAACATTAACAAGCCTGTGACTTCATGATGTTATAAGTCCATATTTAACAGAACATAACCATTTTAGTTTGCATCCACGACCCCTTAGACTGAGAAGGTAGTCGGGGGAAACACGATCCGAACTCTGTAAACAGCACAGGATAACCAGCACGAGGATACTGTCCTGCAAAATGCAAGTTCTATAAACAAATTCAAGGCAAAGTGTCCTTGTGCTAATTACACTTCAATAATGCGTTTATTATTTTATTTTCATCATCATCATCATCATCATCATCATCATCATCATTATCATCATTATCATCATCACAGTCATTGATTTGTCAATATATGAATTATAATACGCTGTTACTCTGCTAATTTAAAGAGAAAGTTTTAAGGTTACCCATACAGCTGTCATCTCTCATGCATGACTAAAACACATTACCAAAAAATTAAGGCGCAAATTACCTATTTGGATCCGGGATGAAAAAGTGATCAGTACAAGGAGCGATAGAAGCGGAGGTGGGTGGATGAGGCGGTCAGCCCCGGGGTAGTAAAATCCTGGTTTCCCCATACCCATCCATCCAGTTGCGGTAGTGAGGGACTCAAATACTCCACGGGAGAAACAGAGGTGGACTTGCCGCGATGCCGGGAAATCGGGCCTCTGCTCTCCTTCCCACTGCGCTCCCGACGCCTCGGACGCGCAATAGCATTAAAAACGGAGTGGGTGAGGAAAACGTAAGAGTGCAGTGCAGGAGTAAAGCTGTAAACAAAACAAAAGTGGTGAGAAAAGTCCAATCAGTAATAGTCCTTGTTTAGTCACCTGCATGGACGATAGTTTCTTTTTGTTTTGTTTTTTTAAGAATTTGTGTTAGGTCGGTGTTGGCAGTATCCTGTCGTTGCTTGTCTCGGTGCTCCGATCAATCTCTGCTCTGCACTCACCCCGGACACGCACACAACACATCTCACACACCAAGAAATTCTGCCTCCCCCACCACCCCGTCTTCCAAGTGATCAATTGCGAATCAACCTAACCCTTGGCTTGAGCGGAACACCCGCCCCTCATGAACATTAGCACCGCCCAAACAGCAGTGGAGTTCCCGTGAGCTTGCATACGCCAGCGGGGCAGAAGTGTCTGTTTCCCAATGGGCTAGTACACACGAGACCTGAACGAGGAAACCTGCATTAGTCAGTTGATTTCATGTGGTGCGCTTCTGAAAAGTTCTAAAATGCATATATTTTCGTATTGTTGCGCAAAAATATGCTTGGTTAAAACAAGCTTGAACACAACACTCTGAAACTTTTGATGGTTGACATGCTGGGGACTTCACTAAGAAAAATGTTTCCTTGCATTAAAACTGTCCCTCTCTAAATAAGGCTCGTACACCGCTTGCTTGTCAGAAACCGTCTCTCCGCTCACCAGCTTCACATTCTGCTCTGCTTGTTACTGTATTCCGCTCGCGCCATTCGTGTCCGAACTCCAGTCCAAATAGCCGCAAGGTTTACCTTGGTCATTGGTTCGACTCTGCTTCCCTTCTCAACCAATGCATGATTGTAAAATCTCCCCTATCATGCTAGGTTGAGATTGTCCCGATGTAAATACACATTCGATATTCACAGTTAGTCGGAAATAGGCTACTTTATAAAACTATAAATGTGCGTCAAGTGTTGTCTATTTTTTCTTATTCTTTACTAAATAGCTGCGCACTAATAATTCGCCATGTAAATAATCCGCTTAAATAAATTTGGATATATATGTGTGTGTTTGGGATACTACTTTTAAGTTTAATTTACAATTAAATTAAGAAATTAGTTTAGTATTGCATGATACCGCTCTATGAGATGTGTTAAACCGCATTCTTTCGCCTAAAGTGACCTGAACTGCAGAGGCCCAAGTTCATTGAGCTTGTGCTGCAATTTATTACAATGGTCGAATTGAGTTCTTAACAAGAAATCAGGTGTACAAATATGAACACTTCAAGTTCAAGAATGTATCGGCCGTTCCTGCAAAAAGACTCATTTCCTGGGCAGGACAAGTGAAGTGAGAGAGGAATTTACAGGTCCGAAGTGCTACCGTATACTAAATAGAAGAGTTGTACCACCCAAATTTGCCACAAGGGGAGCAGAAGAGTTTCAAAAGCAGCGCTGTTGAAGTATTGTGAAGGCAGTCATTACATGCTCTGCAAATGTAAATAAATAAACAGTACTAAAACGTATTGTATTGTTATTTGTAAGAAACATATTAGTCAATTACACATCATTCAAAAATTATTTCTTATTTGTAGTGTGTTGTTCATTAAATGAGAATAATAGTGAAATTTGTAGTGAAAGTATTTTTACTTGGGTGAATGTGTGTGCGCACGTGTTTATGCTGTATATACTTGGTAGTTATGGAACTCTTAAATATATCAGTAGATTTTAAAAATAAATGCAATGCATACGTGCTCTTTTTCTCTCAATAATAGTTAAGCTAATTAAAATCATGTTACTGATGGTGTTTACATCCTTGAAAAGCAGGTCTGTAATGTAATTCTGATTATTCGTGACAAGATGCTAAATTTTTTTTCCAAACGTACTATGATTTTCATACCATTTTTTTCTGTGCTGCCAAAAGCAATTAGATACAGAGTTCCTTTCCCCCAAGCCTTAGCTATTTTTAATGGCCTGAGAAGCCGGATAGGGTGGGTTATAATTTTACAACCAATGTCTACCATTGGTATTCATTATGCAAATAATATTCTGTTGGTTGTTATCATACTATTAGGTCGGGTCATGGCATCATTTGACTCCCAAAAAAACATATTCCTGCTGAGGGCGGAAAACATGAAATCATTTTGGTAATGATTGAAATCATTTTGCATGTAAATGAGATGAAGCTCTAATCTGAGCACGAAATGTATAACTTTATTTTTCATTAGCGCAGCAAAGATTGCATAGTAAAGTCTATGTCATCTAAAGCCGACTAAATTACCATTCACAGTGATTTTATTATGATAATTGAGTTGCTGGCTATTCAGGACAATTATACAGTTCACCTCCTATTTTTGTAATTGAGAAAGTCGAATTCATTGCAGGATACATCCAAATGAACCACCTGCACACACAAGAAAGATGTTTTGCTGTAGTAAAGGCCTGTTTTCTTGTGTTACCACTAAACCTGACTCTAATTTACCATGCATGTGTCAGAAGATTTTTAAACATTCTCAGTGTCATATTTTGACATGTGAAAGCATGTGTAGTTCCATTAAGGAAGCATAACTGTGATCCCATTCCAATGGTAACCATAACTGGGGGGTTTGTTTCTTTCTGTGCCATTGTGGCTTGTAAAATGCATCTGTTTTATCATCTGTTTCGCCCTTTGAAGATGCCTCTCTGTTCTCCCCTCCCCTTTATCCCTCAACCAGACCTGGTGCCCACAATGCACCCTTTGAGAATGGCGTGAAGCACAGCCTGCTGTCTCCCAGCATTTGCTCTCGAGCACGCCGGTGCCGGGTTTAATTATAACTGACCTCCCCGGGCCTTTTTTTGACAGCGCGAGCGTGTGGGCTAATTATTGTCATATGAAAGGCACGACACCGGTAACAAAAACCCCTCTTCGAAGAGCAACGGGTACGTTGCTGTTCCTCTCCAAATTCAGTCGTAAAATAGATGAGAAACACGGTCGCTCTTCGTTTTCCTCTTGGTTTTACTCCTTAATTCCCTGCCTAGTTGATGTCCCCACAGCTGTTGGTACTGGCCGTTTTATTACGTCCTACTCTTCGCTCTGTCCCTCTCTCCTGGCTGCCTGTGCCGCTGAACAGAGTGGATATTGTGTGCATTGGAAAACAGATGTTTTTTTGAGCGGCGGAGGGAGAAAGCAGGTCTGTATGTGGAGCGGTTGTCTTGTTCTGCATAAGACTAACAGCTGGGGGAAGGTGTGGAGGGTTGGGATTTATTGCTTAAATCCCTTCACTCTCCCACAGTGTAAGTCGTCTGTCCAAACTGCGCAAGGTGTTGGGAACGGTTTGGCAGAACCATTGGGAATTTATGTGAAAATTAGCCTCCTCGCTCCTAAGCGCGGCCACAGTTAGAAGCACCATGCTGTAGGTGGCGATTAGAATGGAGATGGTCTCGAGTCCACTTAAGTCCTTCACATGAGTTTGTTTTACAATTTTTAATCGTTCAAATTAACTATGTTTATCTGAAATGCTTCTTATTTCATCTATTAATGAAAGATGTCCATTATAGGATTCATGCAACCAATTCCACTCACGAGTATGTTTGCTGCATGAGACTAACTTTAAAACCATATAGAAACCTATATATTCAGTTTCCTGGTCTGTAGTAGGAGGGGAATTACGATAAGTGAGACGTTTACTTTGCACTGGTATGGTAAGACATCGAGTATATACTCTCACGGTCATTTGTTCAGAATAGTTACTGTTACAACGCTACAAAGTAACGACTGGAAAATATGGTACCATTGCGTTATGAAGTACCTCGCAGATTTTAACTAATTATTCAGTTTTATTGTGAGGAGTGCAACATTTTCATTGGTTGAAAGTCATTGACTTTCATCCAATTATGTCTCCACTCATTTTGGCCCAAGGTCCAAGGGTCCAAAGATTCCTTACTGCTATAAGACAGTGTTCCCAACGCTTTAATTAATCATGGTCTGAATTCAATTGGAGAACAGACATTTGCCTAAATAGGAAACACTCTAAAGCAGGAATCTATGGTAGATGCTTACAGTATTTTTTCACAACTGATTAATTGATCCATGCAGCTGAATACTGATTTGGAAAGTTGATAGAAAAGGAATTAGGCTGGTAAACACAGTAATACAAACACATTTGAATTCTGATTAAAAGATGTGTGGAAATGAAAAAAAATGGTCAATTTATGAAACTTTTTCTGAGGCATCAGCAGTCATATTTAAATGGCTGATCAGATCCACTTGCGTTTTTTCAAGTCATGAAATGTCCGCAAACATAGCATGATTATGTTTTGAAGACAGTTGGAAATGTTTTTATACATGTTTGAGAGGAGCCCTGAGGAAATTACAAGAGAAGCTTCAGTAAACAGTTTGCAGCGAGTTGATGAGCCGAAATCATTTCCACTCTCCATCAGGAGCTCCATCATGTTCCCCTGTCAATGGTGTAATACGAAGAATCACAATTTCTCAGAGGTGGGTCCTGGTATATCTGCCTTTTTTCTGAATCCCGTTGGCAGGAAAGCAAGTACACTTTGATTCAAGAGCAATGCTTTGAAATGAGAGTATTGAATACATTTTATAGTCAGCATGGAATGAACACCACAACCCTATGACAGCATATAATCAAACAACTCCTCAAAGTTTCTATAATTATTTTAAAGAAATATTGCTGGAGCCCTGCAAGTAGCTACACTGGACAGTAAACATGGAGGAATGTTTGGGCAGGGAGACTCAGGGGGAGGTGCTTACTCAGAGCTCTTACTGTCAGCCAATGAAAAAGACTTTATCAATCCTGTTGCAGAATTCAGAAGATGTCATCTTGGCTGAGATCATGTCACTTACATTGAGGCAAGATCACCAATCTGTGTGTTCCCTTCCAATCAGTAGCCCAATGTCTCAGCCCTTTTTCAATGAGTTCAATCTGAAGGTAAGCCATGCCAGGGTTGAGTTCATTTAACTTCTTTTACACATACTAAAGCGTTTTACTCACCTCCACATTATCTCAGTCAGTGCTGGAGGGGCAGCTTTCCCTCTGCAGTGAAACACAGGGATTAGTAAGTATATTGTTTATAAGCTACTTTCATCATGTGGAAGGATTATGTCAACAAGTTCTGTTATGATTTACCTGTTACCTGATATTTTTTACTCTGTTAAAAAATATCCACCTGATAGGAATAATGTGATATAGTTCATCCTTCAATTCCAAATTCCTTGGAAATCTCTACCCTGCAGGGACTGCAGAGCCACTCAAAGGCTTTAGGACTCACACGGCTCCACTTCCGATGATAAGAGAGACCTTTGGTTTAGAGGAAGACCCCACTCCAAGTCCTTCATTATTCATTTATATTTTCCATTTTTCACTGATAAGTGTTTCACAGCATATAAACATTTATGCTCTAACAGACCAAGATGTGTCAACACCAATATCATAATAATCAAAGCTAATGATATTTGTGAGGATTTTAATTGGATGTTATTCAATTTAAACATTAAATGAATGTACCGTGTTAAATATTATACTTCAATCAGAGCAGTTTACAAGCTTGTGAATATTCAATAGTAATTCTGAAAGTCATTTAGCACTTATATTTTTCAGAGGTAAACATACAAATCAGTCAAACATAAAAGGCTGTCCTCACTAATCTGTTGTGGGAATGTTAGGTTTTCTGTAATGATTGTCACATATATTATTTGTGATTTCATTGCATCATGTACTGTATCATTTTCTTGTTATTATGTCTGCCCACACTCAAAAGTCCACTGCAAATTATAGTGACAGACACAATCCTATTTAACAGCAGTTCTTTTGTCACACAGCCAATTTCTAAAGCCACCTAGTAAATAAAATAACTATATCTCCTTATGAACCTTCACTCCAGATATGGACAATAGTTAAAGCTGTCACATGGACATGCAGAGAACCACAGACAATTCAAAAAGGCTCTTTTCTGCTTCTTGATATTTAAAAACACAGACAAGCAAAAGTAAAATTAAACAATTGTAGCACGATACTCAATCTAGAATAATTCATTAAATTATGTTGTAGATGTTTATGGATTGTATATCTAGTGGTAATGGGGGATCCGTATATTTCTTCTTCATCGTAAGGCTGAACAGAAGGCAGGTTCCAATCATCAATGCCAACTGGACCAGCTGTTTCCTTGGCTGCAAGTTGGCCATATGCTAATTCTATGCCTGATTTCCACTGACCCATCTTAGCTGTATGCTTATTTTTTATGCTTATTGTCCTAATGCAAGTCAATATGGCAGTCTGCATTGACTTACTTCTTAAGTGCCTTTGAGCCCTTAAAACGCTTGTGAAAATCCACATGCCAAATTCACATGGTTGCATTCAGTCTTATGATGTAGGATGGAGTCCAGCAGCATGAATCTACTTCATGTTTAGGAGAGACCTCAGCAAAAACCGCAGCAACTGAATCCAATTACATACAGGTCAAAGTTTCATATCAGAATATAACCAGTTTGATTATATTCTAGGATTAAGTATTGATGATATGAAAACAAAGACATGCAAGAATTTTAAGGGTACATTACATTGACTGAAAACACAAAGTTCTATTTGAATGAAATGGGCTCTTCTCATGTTGTATCATGCCATATTGCGATGCCTATTGTAATTGTTTTTTTTTCCTTGTGTCATATTTAAAACATTTATTCCTCTTTTTTGGCAAATGGTTTATGCACTACTTTGGAGTTTTAGTTGGATGACTCATAGGTCTGGATATTATCTGATTTTTGGTGGCTCCAAGTTTCTGTGCATGGGGGCCAAACTATTGTCACATTTGTATTCTGCTAATATACTTTATGTGTCGTGGAAATGCCTCTGGCCCTTTCGTGCAGCTGATCTGCTACCACAGCAAGAGAGGGTCAGGGGAAATGTCAGTCTATAGAGACAGCCCTATGTAACCTTTCCACTGTATGCCAGCCCCTGATAACTTCTACAGTTGCACCTCAAGCTGACAGAGTCTCTCTGATAACAGAGATTCCACTCTCCATATCAGCAACAATTTCATTTTGCATTTATATGGCCTCAAATGATGGCTTTTGGTTAGATTTTTTCCCATCTCCCAGACATTTAACATTAAAAATTGGTTATCTGTTAGAGCCTCAGAATTAAAGAAGAGGGCGACTAATATACACACATTGGAGGAGACCCGTGCCCTAATGGGTTATTGATTGGCTAATGACATGATGATCTGAGGAGTCCAGTGGCCACGCAGCTAGGGGTACGTGTGCAGGTCAATGGTCAGACGCTTTCGTGACCCACAAGTGATCTTGTGCACCACAAGGTGACTTTTAATGAAACATCAGATGGGGAAATATAATTACCTAGAAAAACCGATGCATAAAATGACCACATTTGTCTCACACCCCCCGGTAATACGAGGACAAGGATGGTTTTGGATTCTCCATCAATACATTTATTATCATAACTTTGATTTGGATGGGAAAGCCCCAAGCCAACAATAATGCACAGTGCTTTGCCTGTGATGTTAAGTAACAAATTCAAGCAAATGTAATGTTTGTTTCCTACACACACTCTTTTTTTCCTGTTACTGACCAGAAGACACATAGGGCCTTATTTTTCTGATCCCAACTAATGGTGCAATCATGAGGACAGAGCATATTACATGGATAGACTGCTGCCCTGTTTATTTCAACATTGTGCACAATCAATTTTGTACAAGAAGAATGGTAGGCATATGGCTGATATGGTTACAGTCCACATTTCTATAAAGATTTATATATAACAAATCTTTGTATGAGGAAATTGTACCATTGCCAGTGCCATAGTACCAAGTCAAATTGACTTTTTTGCCGCCCTAAAAGAATCCAATCTCTAGGCCTGTAGCAGAGAGTCTTCAGTACTGTCAATGTAATGGTGGCATATACATTTGATCAACATTAACATTCTGTCCACAGTGTTTACTGAAAACGTTCACAGGTTCTGCATGGGATTGCAGTACATTTTTGGATGTCAGTGCATCTGTGCTTTATCAATAGCTGGCTTGTTATCCAAATGAATAGGCTAGTTATCTTATTTTTGCCAGAGGGTACTTTTGAATGCTCATAGGAGACATTTACTGTCATGTAGCATTCTGTCATTTATTATATTAGAGATGTAGCTGTTGGAATTAGCTTGCCTTCAAACATGCCCAAATTGTAATCCCATCTGTCCAATAAGAGTCGTTATTTCCACTGGGAGATTAATAGTTCTCTAAGGCCAAACCAACTCTTGACATGGAGCTGGAATGCGTGACGGTGGTGGCGCCATCAGAGACCCCGTGATTTTAGTGTGTTGTCAGGAACGTTGCTGTGTTAATCCAACACAAGCTTTCTTCAAAGCAATTTCATAACTTTTGTTTACAGACAACACTGAATGCACTTACCTCCCTACTCTATCTAAATGAGATCTTCACCATTTAGAGCGACAGTGCCATAATTTCCACCATGTGTCATGAAATGATAACTTCTTGACATATTGAAGTTAATATGCAATTTCATCACTATAATTACAATGTAACTATTTACATACATATTAAAACAAATGGGTCTCTTCTAATATGGATGCCATATCTATAAATACTATCTTAATTTCTATTAATTTCTTTGAGTATTGTATTTTCCATCTTCTACAAAGAACGACACAATATTAACTTTGTTTCCTCTTATACAATAATTCTTCTCATGCACTTTTTTTCAAAATCAGCTTCATCAGAAGCTGAGCAGCATAGTAATTGAGGGGGGGTGGAGGTTAAAAAATGCCTTTCTTCATCTAACCCAACCGCTCCCTTTGGTGGGAAAGCAGTGGTTCCTGAAGCAGCCTCATTCATCGCGGCTCCCTGTCCGGAGGAAGCTCATTGGCTCTGGACACGGTGGTTTCACAGGGCCAAGCTGCCCTCTGCTCACCCTGGCCTGAACCCCCCATAGAACAGCTGCAAGACCAGAACAAACATGGCCAGTGCAAGTTCCCCACCAACAAAGACCTGTCTATAGCTCTGTAGCTCTGAAGTATGAGAAGAACTTCAAGGCACTGCACAGAATCAAGAATTCAGCTACAATGTTTAATGAATTCTCGTGCCTATACAGTGCACCTTGCATACACATAGTATATTCATGAGTGTTAAGTAAATTTAACGTTAGTCAGTTGAGTTGGTTGATTTATTTGCCATAAATTGAGCAATGTTATGCATGATTATGCTTCCATGTGACTTATTTAAATAGCAGAGATTATTGTTTTGAATGAGAAGGTTTGAGAATTTGAGGAAAGTGGTCAAAGCTTCCATTTTCATTGTGGTGCCACAAAAATTTTGCCATGAGAATCAACTGTTTAGACTTCAAAGGGCATTGGAAGCAGAGGACCGTTTGATATCGCCTGAGCCTTTCCACCTCACTGCAGCGGAGCACAACATGGCTGCCCTTATCTGCCGTGATGCCTTTCACAAAATCTGCAACATTCAAAACAGCCACTCAAGAGATGTTGCGCGTGAAATAGTTTACAAACAGCCCTACTTTGACTGCCCTCACAGGAAGCTGCAGGAGTGTTAATGCTGCTACCAGCATCGGAGTGTCAGAGAACCCTGACAGGGCCCTCGCCCACCGTTTCACAACGCGCGTTTAGCCGAACAAAGGTGACCAGTGTCTCGATGCCCACACACCCCGCTCTCTCGCACACACACGGCCTCTCTCCACAGGTAACGTGGCCCTTCATTAATCAAGCCCAAAAGTAACACCTGTTAGCATACTGTATTCCTCCAGTGGTCTTGACCGAAGGGATCATGTTAGAAGCAAGGATTTTACAGACACGCCAAACCATTATCCCTCTCAAGCATTTATAAACACAGGAGGAATGAAAGCAACACGGGCTGAAGAACCGGCATGCAGTTTAACCGCGCTGGCTGCGAGCCTCTGGAACAGAGAGAATGGGCTCTACATTTCAGTTGTTGTTGTAAGAGGGGGCTCCCTCCCTTCCCTTGCTGGTATTTATCCATGCTCCACTCTCCCTTGTGCATCAACCTGTCCATTATAAACTAAACAGTGTGTTCATTGGAATTGGTGATCATGTCCATTTTGGATCCAGCAAAACGTGCAGGTTTTGGACTTCATCGGGACAGAAAAAATAGAACTTCCAGGATGGTTGAAACTGTGTATAAATGTACAAAGTAAACGTTAGTTTTAAAAATTTCCTGCTGGGAAATTATAGATATAGGCATGTACAAATCTTTAGGCTCGACAGTGGCTCAGCTGTAGTCTCCTCAGAAACATCACAAGTTTCCTGCCTGTTGTTATCACTGTCTCTAATTACGATATAAAGTAATTTGGAACGTAAGGTCAAATGTATTTTTACCTACAGACTGTCACAATACAAGAGCCTGGGCATTACCAAAGCATCACTATAAGAAATTTAAAGTGGGCTTTACGGAGTTACTGAGTTATAATATCCCTGTTTGAACTGAGTTTCTGTCATGTCTTTTGCTAAAAAGTGTGATTTCAAGTGGCTTTGAGGTTGCAGGTTCAGATCCAGATGTGGCACTGCTGTTGGATCTTGACCTTGAATTGCCTCACTAGGTCCAGGCATATAAATGAATAACATGTGAACATGTAAACAGTTTGAGTCACGTCGAATGACAGCATCTACATGAAAAATTTGATCATATATAACATTTCAACTTTAAGCGACTACATATGTGAAAAATAATTTTCATGAGGTAATTATGTGTATGTGCATTTGTCAGAAATATAAAACTTCAGTGGTGGTGTCATCTCAAGTTTTCCTATTGACATAGTGTTATGCCCAGGGATTTCCTCATAATGTAGAAACACCAAAAGACATGGTAGCTTGACACTTTAAGAATGCATCAGAAGATGTTCCCTTCTGAGTGCTCTCCATAAGGAATGAACTGACCGCGACCACAATGGCTGGCCAAATTTCAATTTTTCCCATTGAAACAGAAGCACAACAGACGAGACTCCCTTGGACTGCAGCACTCTTTGGTTTTCACTGGGCTTTTTACAGCTTTCAGTCACTTTTCCCTGAAGTTTAATTTAACACATTGACTTATTCCCAGGAAACTGGAATTCACACAACCGATCAATCATGTTTCATTTCAAATGGTTTTCATGTCTGAAAGGTATGTTATTTTGACGGACACTAAGAATAAAGTAATACCTGATCCCTGATTACTGAAGTATGCATCAACTAATTCATTCTTTCAATCAAAATGAGATTTCAAAACACATGGGACGAACACTTGCAGAGAACATATTTTGCTCATTAAAGGAAATACATTTTTCCCTAAATCCTACTGTAATGTGTTGCAAGATGCAAAATATAAATATTCAACTGGGCAGAAAAATACATACCTTCAAAATGCATTTGTATCTAAAACTTTATTCAGATTTTGTTTTGCATTAATTGAATAGTATTGATTGTATAAAACATATAATATATGTATATGGTTCAGTTGGTATTACCCTTCGGACCATGAGTACATTCATGTTGATGGATGCAAATCCTGGAAATCCTTTATGTTCTGTCTTTACAAACTTCCTATGAATGTAAATGCTCAAGACAAGGACACAGAACGGAAATGTATAGATATGAATAACATAATGGATCACTCCAAAAACATAGCTCTGGGGTCTCCTTACCATCAGTTATCAGACCTTCATGTAGATACAAGTCATTAAAATGTTACAATGGTTGTTATCAATAGAGCAGTGGTTATCTTTGATTGCTCTTGCACCGGACAAATGACACTGCAGCCCTTTCATTCAAAGGGCTCGCACAAAGTAGTCTCTTTATCTATGGGCTTCTTCCCCCCACACCACCTCCTAGTGAACACAACGGAGCTCCTATTCCAAACCATCCATTTTAATTAAAAGGAGAGGCAAACATCAGATGATGTTGCAGCGTATCAAATGTAGTTGGGAAAAATGAGGGGAAAGAGCCTTCTTTTCTGTCCCCTGACCCTGTTTCCACATTCTCAGCCATCTGTTTGCTCTCTGTCAAAAGCCTCTTTGGTGCTTGTTTGGCATTGCCTCGCCTCCCTTTCTGCTTCAGGGACATTTAATCTTGTGTGCGATACACGCTGCTCTGTGACACTTAAGAACAACTGCTCCATTGTCCCGTCACCAAGGGTCTCCCCAACAGGAACTGTAAATCCAGTTAAGGGTATTCTGTAGCTCCAGCCTAAATATGGGACACACGCACACAAACACACAGACACACACACACACACACACATCCACATGTGCATGCAGTTACACAAGCACATGTATGCAGAGTATTCAGAGAAAGAGAAAGGGTGGGGGAGGGTGGAAAGAGCACTGGGAAACCAAATGTACCACATGAAGATCATAAGATCTCTCTTTGGCCTCCTTCTTCTTCTTGGCATTCTACCCAGTCACACTCGAGCGCAGGTGTTCATTAGCTCGAAATGCAAGCACCTGGCTGATGGAAGTCATTGGCACTCAGAAGCACAGAGGAGGATGAGGAAGTGCACTGAATGCAGCCTCTGACAGCCGAGCCTCTGCAATTACTAAAAGTATGTAGCTAACATATCCCATGATATATCTTATGATACTTATCATATTTGTTACAAACTTGTGATATTGTTGGTCTGTTCAAATGTCTTGATATATTCTTGCAGACATGATTAAAGGTAACCCCTGAGTATTCCAGGAGAAAGTGAAGTTTCTCATTTTTGACTCAAGAGTTATGTTAATCCAGAAAGATGAAAGTAAAAGTTCTAAACATCATCAGAAGATTCACATTTGCACTTTGCAAGTAGATATATTGTTGCAAGGAGAAATTTGCGTTTCTTTGCCTTGACATTAAATTCAATCACTGTTCAAATGAAGCCGTATCTTCAGGTGTCCAGAAAGTTAAAAAAATAAGTGGAAATGCTTTGGTCATCACTGGGAACTGTTTTTGCAAAGGAACCACAAAATAGCCAAAGTAATAAACGCTGAAACGAAAGTGGTTGAATGTAATTGACATGGGCACAGTTTCCAAATATGTTCTGGCTTACGCATTTGAACAAATCTAATGTGATTTGTTCACACACACACTGCCAGTCTTCATATGTCCCTCCAACAATTTCTTTGTAGTGATTAAGGAACAAGTGTGCAAATTTCATTAGATAACAAAAAACAAGGACTTATTTGACTATTTATCAGTTTGGTAATGTTCTTTAGGTAACCCATAATACAAAACCCAAAATGCATTGCTCCATAGCTTTAAATTGCGACAAATCAGGTGTGGAAATCTTGCTGGAAATTGCCGTTCATTGGTAACTTTTCTTTGGTGCAGGGATGATATGAGTAGCTTTAAAGACTCTCTAAAGCTGCACTAATACCATGGAATGAATTTGTTCACTGTGTGTTCTATGCCATACCTGCCATGGTTAGTGTGCATAAAAAAGTCATTATTCAGGTAAAACACAGGGAGTTCTGATGCGCTAATGGCGGATGACACAGCAGCAAGGTAAGCATGAGTCATGTTGATAACAATGCCTGAATTGTGGGGTATGGGATGGGCTGGGGGTGAGGGCGCAGCTAGCAGCCAAAAGCATGGGCCACCTCAGTTGTACTCCCCCACGCTCCAGTCCCCACCCCTCTCTGTTCTTTGTTGTCGTAACTGACAGGTTTTGAGCAGTCAGTCCTGAAGAGGAGCTTCCCCATGTTTCTTTAAAGCAGATTTAACTCACAGAAATGTCAGCCCTGCCAATCACTTTGATTCATCGCATTGTCCTTTTCCTGGAGGCTAAAACTGCATTCTTTGTAAGAGCTTTGAACAGCAGACGAAAGAGGAAGTGGAATTCATTTGTTGAACTTATCAGGGGAAAATACTTCTCTCTGCCAGAAATTCAAAGTTGGGCAAAAAGGCAATATCTCTTTAATGTGAGCTCCAACATTTTAATTCCATCCTCTTGCCCACAAAACAACCAGTTTAGGCTAGCTCACAGAACAACTTCCCTCCTGTTGTACATTAGAGTTTCACAGAAGGAAATGCCTTATAAAATTTTGCGAAATTCAATAAAAGTGTCCACGATATCTCAATTTAAAATGACACTGTTGTCCTCTTTCATCTCTTTGAAAATCTCTTTGAATGCATTAACGTCGCCACCTCAGCCTAGTTAGAAATAAAAGCAATTGTAATCACCCTAGTCATCCTGCTTCCAAGAAGGAAGGGCTTGTTTTCTGTGATAAATCTGACCTTCTATTATACTCAGCAGACGGCCAGAGGTCACATTAGCTCTCTGGGTGTTCCTATCTGACCTGAATGCGCATAATCAGATGCAACCTTCTGACCTACTTTTGTCCTACTAGAGCAGACAGGTCACCTAGCTAAGTGGTTGCCCATCTATTAAATCAACACTCAGAATTTGTAAATCATAAGCTTCTCCTCCACTGGGTTTCTATGACTACGCATATCCTGCACAGACAGGTCAAGATAATAGTTTGCATTTCAATGAAGTGCTTATATGATTATCATATCTGGAAGCAGGCATTTTGCTTTATTGTAAGAAAAGGATCATTTTTTATCATCGTTCGGTGTTATGCAATCACTGCAGTATAAAATAATGTTATATTTGTGCTTATTGCAATCCTTGCGTGTATGCTAAATACAGTTTAGGTTGAAGAGTTGATGAGATTATACCTTTAGGTTATTTGCTACCCCATACCAAATCCTTTATCTTGCCATGGTGGCACAGTAAGTTGTTCTGCTCAATGAATGACTTAGTGAGGTCTAGTATGTGCACCTCCCACATGAATATATGATACACAATAGAACATATTCATATTCTGTTGGTTTCCTTATTCCACCAGAGCATTGAAATTTTATTTCTAATGTTTTCATTTTTATATGGATCACAAGATCCAATAACCATAAACTACTATAAGCTACTATTTTTATTATGGCTGTGTGTGTAGTTGACTCCATGGACCTGCAATGTTTTAAATTTACATTAATCCTGCCACAAAATCAGAATCCAAGGAGCAAAGGCAAATCTGCATTGCATTATTTTCCCGATTTGTACTGACACTGCAGTTTAATTGCATTTTTATTAATTTCACCCACCCCCACCCTGGAGGACAGTTTTATTTCAGCATGATACATTTTAAATATTTACAAATTCAATCACTGATACAAATGTAACCTATTTAACTGCAATACCCGAGACCAGGGAGCAATGTAATACAAAAAAAAATCATCAAAAAAAGATCATGGTATTCTTTGTTAGATTGTCATGCAGGGTTTAATTATTGCTGTGATATTGTAATGAGAAAGAGTACAAAAATGTTCATGTTTTGCTGACCAACTTAGTCATGTATTTTCCAAAATAAATACTTTAGCTTCAAAAATAAATAGTACATTTAACTTTTGGCACCAGATGTTACTAATGGAATCCACATTTACACAACTCATCATTTTATTTCTTTTTTTCTTTTCATCTGAAATAAAATTCAATATGAATTTTATATTACTTCTCAATGCATTTTTATGACCTTAAAACATATTGATGATGATTATGACCATGATGATTGTATTATATATTTTTATGTTTATGGAGAAAGCCTGACTTGAACAAGAATGTCAACAGTGTAAGGTATGAAGGTTGCTCTACACAGCTGTTTGGATCAAACACAAAGCTTCATTTTCTTTGAACTTCTTCTTCTGCATGCCTAAAGAGGAGTTAAAAACAGAATTTTCAGCAGCAGCCATATTCAGGATGCCATGAAAGAAGATGATAAAAGGGTTTATTGTTGCAATTTTTCAAAGTGAAATCCAATTATGTTGAGGATGAGCAAACCTTGAGCTTCGAAACATCTCGTTCCCGAAGGGGAGTTGGAGCTGGGGGTAGGAAAATATGGGCGGAACCATAGAGGAATATTATAAAGGAATAGAGGCACACTTGAAACAAGACAGCATTTGTTTTCCTTTTGCCCCAAAAAGAAACATACTTGAACCAGAACTGTACAATTTCTGTTACTGACTGTGGACCAACATAGTAGAAAACAACATAACATATTCATCACTACTTAGATAACATTGAATAATAAAGTGTTTATTCTGTTGTTAATGCTCTACCATTGTACACATTTTTAAAATTATAAATGACGGTTACAGGTAAGTCTACATGGACTTCCCTGAGAGACATGGCCATGTTGGTGTGATTATCCTAAATTGTTGAATATGATTGGAACCAGAGTACCATTTTTGTGCTGATCTTTATTATGTATTCAATTCTGCCTGATAGTTGATGCAAAAATGAAATCATTGTTATGCTGGTTAAAGTAAATAATGCATAAATGTATCCACAACTGTTCATTCCCTCTCAAAGGAAAACTGAAAATTCTACTCGTATAACTGAGATAGGCTAGCAGCTTGGATGGACAATATGTACTCACTAAACCATAATTTGGAAGCTGGGAACAAATATCAATAAACATTTATCAGGGACATATGTGTGTGGACATAGGTTTGTAGAAAATCCCTCTGAAGTTGTTCATTTGGAATGATTAATTCAGGTCAATATGGCTATGGGTACATAAGGGTTACCTTCTGATCCCAGAGAGCCCCAGCTCAAACGGTCCATGTGGCCTTCCCAGGCCCCACCCTGAGCATAAATCAAACTCATATAAATGATGGCTTTAAAAACCAAGCCTGGGGTTTAAGACTGCACACAGGAGAGGCTGAGCTTTTGTTTTTCGTTCCAAATAGACTAATCTTCGTGATGTTGGTCTCTTCCAGCAGGCCGGGAAAGGGAAGGGGGTGGGTAGAGGGATGGGGTTATTGGCGGTGGGGTGGGGGGGTGTTGGGTTTGGTGTCACAAGTTAATTGTTCCTCTTGAGAAACCATCTGTTGTACCATGAGTTTTTTCACTCCTCCTCAACTGACAATGTCTGTCTATGTCCATGGTTTGGAGCAAAGATGTTCAGTGTTACATCCACAGAGTTCATTCAGCTCTGACAGAGTTTTTATGAGTCAAGCAGGGATTGGATGTAAATTCTTTCAATTGATTTAACATTTTTTTGCTCGGTATTGTAGGGTTGGCTGTGTCACGGCTGATTAAGTGGTAGCCATCCACAAACACAATCATGGATGTAGCAAAAATTAAGAGTAGAGAACATCATGGAAATTTGATCAAAAAGGGGGTGGGGGTTACATTTTGACCCCTGAGAAAATATCTCAACATATCTTTTGAATTTAAGTAAATTTTGCTTTTTTCATACATACATGATTAACAAAAAAAAAATGTGAGATCCAACAAAAATGTTCAGTTAAAAAGGTGAAAACGCATTCAGGTGCAATACGGTGGAGGCCTGAATAGGGGCCTTATTCAGGCATAATCAAATTTACATTTTATTCACATTTACTTATTCACATTTAATGACCTGTTTAATCAACATGTAGCATTAGTGTTGACAAACTGGACTGTTATGAAAGAGCAATCAGCATTTGCTTCCCAGGGCTATGCATAGTTTCAAATCAGAACCCAATCACAACGCATGGTGCTAATTTTCTCACGATGGAGTCCTGTTAGCAGAAGGAAAGGAGGAATGTTGGGCAATGCAATAGATTCTTTTTCATTTCCAAGAGTCAAGTCAAAATTTCTGTAGCACACATAACAGCTCAGGCACATACATTTTGCAGTTTTTGAGTGATTTATTTTTAACATTCTATCTTCAGTTTTCAGTTCCAACCAATCCTTACTTCTCTGTTTTAGCCAGACAACACACACACACACACTGTTCATTGTTGATCAGGTTTTGGGATATATAAATGAAATGAAACAAGGTTTGAGTTTCCTATCTAACCTCTAGCAGTTCCAGTCTGCAGAACTATCTCAGTCTGCAGAAGTGCACAAAAATCAATAGAAAGTTGTTTTCACTCAGACCTTCTATAAAAGAGAAAGTCAGATTGACAGATTTGTGCTGATGAGATGAAAGAAAGAAAATAAATAAAGGTGCTTTAGATCTCACAGTGTGCAAGTTAATTAACAATCACACCCCCACAAAATCAAAGTGTGAAAAAATGTGTCTTTTTCAATGCAGTTGACACAAAATCTTTTCTTTGACTATCTTAAGATGCCATCTTTGATCGCTAGACCACTGCAACCTGAGTAATGAAACATGAATTTTTTGCCATTAAAATTCAGCATTTCAAGCAAGAAAAAGCAACCAAGAAAAAATAACAAGAAACATAAGTGAACTTTATAAATGTAACTTGTTAGTTGCCACTCCATCCATTGTATGGATTATGTAATGAATAATGTTCTTAATAGCACTCTTTAACCGTGGCTTTTATCACAGTATAGCATTGCTTGTGTGCTGCAGGGTAAGCATATCCCTTGTTTAATGTGTTTGCTAGATTGCTAATAAAATTAATATTTTAGGGTGTAGTTCGAATATAAACATAATTATTGATATGTGCAAGGATTTGACATGTGTTTTCACAAGCAGAGTTTCCAAAGCAACAATACTTTTGCTAGTCTCGTTATTTCATCTGCATAGATGATCCTCGTACAAGCAAATTCTTTCAAATTCCTCATTCAATAGCAAATTCTGTTGTTGTGAAAAGAAGTTGCAGCAGATATTTAAATTTCATCCTTAGAGTATTTCCTTAGAGGAGATTTAAATGTATATTTAAAAAGCCATTATAACCTGTCAATGGCTACAGGATATTCATTCTTTCTGGTTCCCATCCATCTCCCTTAGCCAACATACACAGCATGGATTATTTCACTGTACTCATTTATCTTTCCAGAAGATTCCTTACTCCCATGTTGGATCTTTCTCAGGTTTTATAATCAGAGAAGCATTCTGAAGAAACACATTAATGTGCCCTACCTGTAACCTTGGAAGTCCAAAGGTCTGATCACAATGAAAGAGAAGGTTGCTGGTGAAGAATTTAAACGTAAAAAAGGGCATCAGTATATCATAATTAAACATAAAGACTTACAAATGTTAGTACATTAAAATATTACCTCAAATAATTTAATTTATAATAACAAATGGAGTCTTACATACCAACCATGACAGCTGAACTCTTTGCATTTAATGGTATGATGTGAGCACTGCCATAAGGTTTGGCATCCTCAAATGTTTCAAGTGCAATGTTGAATTGGAAAATGTTTGATGAAAGAAATGAGATAAGGAATGTTCAAGCTGGAGTGGGGTAATGTACTGAATTCATTATCTAACTCCAGGGACCCTTATATGGATTTTATGAGTGTTTTTGATCCCATTGCACAGCATGACACCACACTGCAAGCTTTCAAGTTCCTAAACCAGTGAATTGGTTAATACGAACCCTGGAGACATAAAAACAGGCTCTTCTTAACACTGACACGTCTCACTACAGTTTTAATATCAATTTGACTCAGAGGGATATTTATTTGAGCATATTTTTTCTTCTTCCATGTCATTAGCAATTATCTTGAAAGTACAGTATATACTGTTAATTTCAGCTAACTCCATACACTTACATTCTTTACAGATGTTTTTAGTTTATGTCTGTATACGATCTACTATAAGACACTGGGCTAAACATATACTGAATTAAATACAAACTGGATAAATATAAAAACTGTAATCATATTTAAGGCTAAAGACTGCAGTTTCACAATTCTCAAATGAAGCCATCTGCTAGCTTGAGAATAGTTGGAAAGCCAGCTTGGTTCTATAGTCACAGTTTTCATACAGAGAAGTTTTCTGTTTCACGCTTTGACCTAAGGAAATCACATGGTGAAATATTTGGATGGAATATGTTCTTTTGTATGGCTTGGCTGTGATAGTAACACTGTCCTTATGCTGGCTGATGAACAAAAACAGTCTGGAAAATGATCAACCTATATCAGATTACATCGCAAGCATGTAATCGCATTGATATGTCAATATATGGACTTTTCGCAAGATCTACTTCCCCAGATGTATATTATCATGACTCGGTTTTTTAGCAACTCAAATGTGTGGCATGGATGTGAATTTTCTTTTTCAGAAGGACCACAGAGATTCCACAGATAGAGCCAGAAAGATTTTGCACCCCGATAGTGAATATATTTTGAATAAGAAATCATTTCATTTCATCTCCAAGGACAGAAATGAGCCAGTGGATCTTGTGAGGAATCAACAAATTGTATCGCACCAGTGACTGCACTGCTGGCACAGAGGGATTCAGAGAACTCATAACTAACTCCTTTTGCACCGGCCATCTGTTCTGAATACTGGTACTGGATGAAGCACAGGGCTGTTTCGGGTTCGGCTTGATACAAATCAATTCACTTTGATTTCCAGTATAAGTCTGAAGTACCATTTAAGGGAGACTCACCCTTGGTGGGCTTGTCTGGAAAGGCTGTGTAGATTGACCATTTTGTAAGATAATTTATAACTTGAAATTACTGAAGACATAAAGGAAATATATTTGATGAGCTTTGCGTGCACAAATTCAATTTACTTTTTTGAATCTTTCAACAACGTCTAATTTGTATAGAGATGCACAGTTTCTCTTGGTAATCCGTCCCCCATGTAAACTATCATGTTTAGATGAGCAGCTGAAGGATAGGCAGAGGCATAACCTGATGAGTGTTATGGAAATGCACTCTTCTCATATTGCATTACATCCTGTATTGTGTTGTTTATTATTGTTTTCCTTGCATCATATTTATAACATGCATTCACTCTATTTGCCAAACGTGGCTTTATGTCATAGAATAACTCATAGATCCAGATGTTGAGATATTCGTGTTTGTAGCTCAGATTGGCTGTGAGTGGACATCAGAAGCCTGCACTGATAGCTCACTATGACTTTATAAGACATCTATTCAGAAAAGTAATCAGCCTGTAATTAGTATGATGATGATGATGTTGGCGAAAGACAAAAGACCACTATTAGTATTACGACTAATAATAACAGTTGTGCAAAAACTGTGTCTTTCCTTGGTGAACAGCCTTCTCTGCATCACCATTCTGATTATACAAAGCAATGAAAAATTTGCTGTTTAAATATTTAATTATTTATCTATCAGCTTGTTCAAGGTGACATGTGACACGTTTCCACAAAAATTTACAGCTTTTGGGTCAACAATCCGGTCATCTGACATGTGACCCAGATTGCTGTCCCCTTTTCTAACCACGAGGCATCTGGTCCTGTCATAAGACCAGTTTAAATGGAAATTCAAAACAGAGAGTATGTATGAATTTCACTGTTGTTCTACATTCAAAACCACTCTGTATTCATCTTCCAATGAACATCCTGTACTGCAGCAGAAAACACAAAAAGGAAAACAGTACTCAAGTGTAAAGGGTGATTTCTTTTATGACATCAAGGCAATGTGCAACGCTTTGACTGAAACATGGTTGACCAGTATTGATCGAGAGTGAAAACGATTGAGAGCCTACTATGATGGATTGGTAGTCTTTTGGATACGTTTGAGCCACCCCTTTGGGAGGCTCGCTTGCACATCTGTTACACCTCACCCTCCTGCCACCCTGTCCTCCATGTCATCCCTGAACATCTTAGCATACTTCGGGAAGCATGCCCGGTGACCCTCACCGACGCCCACCCCCTCTTTTTCATCTGTTGCTTTTTCAGCTGTCTTGGCTTCAGAAGCATGGTTCGTCGCTGCTCCCCCACCTTTTTTCTCTTGCTCTTTTTTTTTCCAGGCTTCCCGACAGATGGAGAAGTGCGCCAGTGTTCCGAGTTTTCCAGGCCGGTGCAGATGGTCTCGGAATCCTCCTCCCGGCCTGTTCCCCAGATTCCCAGGGCCTGGTGGGTTCTGGAGAGAGGATTTCTGATCCCCTAACCAGTTGCTCTGGAGAAGACAAAGGTGGACAGGCTTAAAATTAAAGGTCACGCTCCACTCACAGGAAGGAAAAATTATGTTCAGCATTTCTTTCCCCTGGAATTTAGGGACCATGACAGATGGAAAACACAAGGGGTAATGCTTTTTGCAACAACAAGGATGGATATTCCCCGTTGGTTTCTCATTCAGATGTGCAAGTCTGCTTTGTCATTTTGCCGTATAATTTTCACAAACAAAACGATTGTCATGAAAGTGTTCCTGCATCAGAATGGGTTGCGCTCACAATGCAGCCATTCACTCACGACTGGGTGTGCATCCATAACAAAATTCATGCATTTGAAATTGTGCTCTCGTGACAGATGTAATTTGGCTATAATTGGGAACAAAATTGCTTTTAAACAGATTCCAAAAAAAAGCTTTTCTTATTGAGTTCTCTGCCATCATGTACAACCTTCAACCCAAACATGTATGGATCTTTACATCAATTCCATGTTTAAAATGAGATCTGATTCATTTTACTTTTGGTCGGACATCAATGACACCTCAAAAGTTTGGTTTTAACTTTCTTTTATATATCTAAAATCATGATGCATTAGTAATATGGCTTTTTTTACAACTTTATTTAGTGAATGATCCAGTTATGCAAAAAGTGAAAAACTACCCTGAAACATGATTGAGGCTGGAGCCAAAGTGTTTTTCCTTCATTCAGTCAGTCCCTTGTATTATTGATAATGTAAACATGTTGGTCTGTCCAAATTTGAAAAGTTCCTGTATTTTTCTACTGCTATGCAGTGGTTTTAAAATATCTCAAGGAAATCAATTTTTAAAGGAACGTTTTGAGAAAATAAATGATTTGAAACAAGTTCTCATTCGGAGAACATTCAAGAGTGGTAGCATGGTATTTACATTTCTATTTTTGCATAAGTGAAAGTGATGACTAAAAACATTGCTGAAGTGTGGTTTCAAAGCATCCACAAAACTTCAGAACCGTATCTCTTCATGGATGGTAGAGTTTGGTTTTATATATAGTACTGGATTGCTGGCTTTTTATTGCCAAACTACGAGAGACAAAGGACAGTGGATGGTGGCTGAATGCTGGATTAACATTTCGGGGTCAGACGCTGTGACCCGCTGCCACCTATTAGACTGTTCCTCAGACTCCCTAGTGGTGGCATGAAGTCCTCGAAGCGTGACGGAGGAGTGGGCACACCCTCTGGGTCATAACTCGGGCCTGCTTCCTTGAGGGAGGGAGCAACGGCCCTCTCGCGTGTTGATGACAGGCCGTCCCCAGGGCTCTCGCTTCACAACCCCGCTGTCATTCTGCGCAGCTGGCCAGGTGAGCTGTCACTGACTGCCTTAATGACACGCCACACAAAACTTAAACAGGGGAAAGAATCGGAAAAATGCCTGGCAACCAAAATATTGATTCAAGAAAGGGCATTGGCCCATAAGAAATATGCTTTTTTTTCTGTAGGGGTCATCAATATATTTGGAATTCTGATCTTTTAATTCTAAACATTAAGTATGGAAAATACCAAAGTCAGCTTTCAGATTATGACAAATTGTATTAGACTCACAGGAAAATCCACACAATCCAGAATGCAAAGCCAGCAGTTTGTCCTTAACCGTGAGCAATGAAGGGGTACTTATTTCTGCTTATTTATGCATTATGTACAAGCAACATCATGGGCTTAGCAAGAGCTTAAATCAACAAAGAATGCAATGTAAGATTTGAAAACAAACCACCGGTCTTAAATTTGACACTGGAAATCCCAAATGCATCACAATACAGTTATACTGTCCATGGTCTGCCCAGCACATGTATCAGCTGTTTTTGTTTTAGTTGTTTTTTGTCAGTTGTCCACAGACTGGGTCACAACCTAACTCATTCCGAGAGGCCCCCTGTCCCCCTTTTGACAGGCAAAAAAGGACCTTGTTGAGGGGGCTGGAAGGGACCTGCCTCGCTTTGCCATCTCTTGTTATTTCTCCAGCTGTGAAAAGCACATCAAGGGAGATCATCCCTCTCCCACACCTTCCCAGCCCCCGACCCCCCAACCCCCATGGGAGACCCCCCACCGCAGACCACCATATGGGTTTAATGTATAATGCATAAGAGCCGAAGAGAGAGCCGGAGCCCAATTCAAAAGGATCTGGGGAGAGGTGGTGGCTCGGGAGAGGAGCTTCAGTAGTAATTAAAAAATCTAATGGCTTTCTTTTAGGAAACATCACTGGATTGCTTTCATTTGAAGTGCAAAAAGCCAAATGTGTGCGTATCATTTTGCCGTCTCTGCCCCTCGCTCATCATGAGCAGGATGCAGTAAAGACAGCTGTCACTTCTGATGAGGAGCGCTTGTGTCGCAGCGCTCTAATAACGCATACAAATCTGGCCTGGAAGCCCTTCCTCTAAGTATTCACAGGGCAGGAAGGAAAATGCTACAAGATGGGCAGTTTTATTTTGAGTTTAAAAGTAATATTTTCAGTTGTGAAATATAAGCTTTGTTTTTTTAACAAGGTTGGAAGGGAAATAGCATTTTTTTTTCACTGGAGCAGCCTACTAAAAAACGATTGATTTGTTGAATCACATTCCAATTATGGTTTGTTAAAAACAGACATGTATTCAGTGTTTCTTTATGATACCAAGATAAAATAATGTTTGTTTTTCACTTCAGGTAGATTTTGTTTCCTTTGTAATAAGGTATACCATTATAATTGTTTGTGGCGATATGATTTATGCCCATAGAATATTGCACAAGAAGACTGATCATTTTTGGTAATGTTCTATCATGGCTCATCGAATTGGATTTCTCAAGGCAGTGACAGTAATTAAGAGCAAATGTAAATGTGGTGACAATGTGAGTAATGATGATCCATGCATCCAAAAATGCCCTCCAACTTTCAAAACCTTCTTATAAACGTACCATTGGATTTATTCACTATTTGTCCTTAGCTGTGACAAACAAACACATTCAAATAGCTGATCTTGCTAAACTGTGGTTAGGATGAATAAAGTATTGTAACACATGCACTTAATTTTGATTCAAAGTTTGGAATAAAAATGCTGATTGAAAACAGGGAACCATATTTTATCATTTAAGATGATGTCTTGGTTTCTATATATGCATGTGTTTGGGTTGCACTTTGTTTTTTGGTCTTAATTGATGACATTTATTCACCTTTTCATCAGCTCTTAGCTCTTCCTGGTTTCCACTTACAAATCCCCACAAGTCCAGCCCTTTCCCTTCACTCTGAGGCTCTGTTCAGTAGCACATTTGCACCATTTAATAAATTATACACACACACACATATATATTTCGGCCAGCAAACCCTGATTTGGCTTTTTATGAAAGGGTGACGTTTTACTTTATCCCATGTCCTATGTTTATGTAGCATGGGGGCTGGAAAACAAAATATCCGCAATAAAATCCAGGTGTTGTATAAACAAGTGGTGGACTGCCATGTTTTCCAAGCAATCTGAATTTCATTGTGCTCTAAGCAGATACAGGCCACGCAGGCAGCCATTGATGCAGACGGACGGCAGCTGCAGGAGGAATCCATTCCGGCTCTCTCTTTTCCAGCAGGTGGGCAGAAATCAAGGCCCTTTGCTGGAATGTATCAGCGTGTTCGATGCTCCGCCAAAATTATTAATCATACACTTTCCTAACGAACCCCGTCAGTGCCGAAGGCTGACAAATCTGGAACGCAATTAAGAGGAGGATCACACTCCTCCTCTTTGCTTGTCGAATGCATCGTTACTCTGCTCTCGCTCATTAGACATTCCTGTGTTTGAAAGCCTGGCAAGAACGAAATTGGCGTATGTTTTTTTTTTTTGCCCTGATAACATGACATAAAATAATAATGGGTTTGCTGAGGTGGTGATGTACATGTAACCACGGAGCAGGAAGAAGGAAATGAAAGCGAAGCGGGCGAACGGGGCCTATGACCGCACATGATACAAAAACCCTTCTCCGGAGGTGGCTGGGAGGGATGTCAATAACCAGAGGGCCCATGGAGCAGGACATCAGAGGGTGCGGAGGAAGAATGAAATTAATGATGAGGAGGGGGTGCAGAGACGTCTGACAGACGGCATCGGCAGGCTAATCACGGCCCTGGTATCGACGCCGCCACCTCACGACTTTTAATAAGGATTTTTACAAGGTTATTGTATCTGCCGAAAAGGTCTGAATCATAAAAATCATTACACTTCAGATGAGGAAAGGTTCAGGTCAGCCATAGTAAATAACCCAAGACTTTTTTTTTTCATTTTCAGTGCAACCATAGTAATGGTTACAGTGACAGTAATGCATCCAACTGCAAGAATATAATGCATTCAGAGGTGTGAGTTACCAGAGATTAGTTGAAAATCATACTGACCCAAAAATAAAATAAAGTTAGCTGCAGAGTATGTACCTGTATCTGTACTTCAGTGAAATAACCAGTTTGAAATATACACTTTTATTCTTCAAAGTACCTTGCCAGACATCATAAGACTGCATCATTAGGGAAGCGCCTTCTTCACAATGTCCGATATTACAGCAGAGGAACATGTTTCATTGTGGACAGTCACAAGAGATTGCAGAGACATCCTGATGAAGCCTGCAAGCGCTTCCCTGCAGAATGAACAGGGCATGTGAGGACTGTTCACCACCTTGCTAAACAGACAAGAGCTTGTGGTGATGATGTAACCCTGCCTGTGGAACAGGGGACTGTGGGTCGAATTGTGTGGCAGCCACCCCCTGGGGCTGCCTCTATATGAAACACCAGCAGGGAACGAGGCAGAATGATTTTCATTGTCTCATCACCAAAAGCCGTCCGTCATCGGAGAGGCAGCAGGGACATCTCTTTACTTTTTTTAAAGCTGAATTATTTTTCATCTGTTTCGGAGTTTTCTTTATAACTCTCAAAATTGACCTTGTTTTTCGATCGCAGAATCAATTTGGAGTGGTGATATTTTTTAACCACTAATACCACAATTCATCCTATACGTTGTTACTTTACTAATAAACAAATTTGGTGACTTCTGTGTTTTACATTTCATATTTTCCAATAATTTGTCATTGTTGGCATAACCATATCTGAGATTTTTGTTATGTTCTCCAGAAAAAAACAAGCATGAGACAAGGCTCATGTGACTTCACTGATCAATTGATTTTCAATTCCTCAGAAACCAAAACTGAATAAACAGTTAGGTCATCTGACTGAAATGGCTCTTTGGCACTCAGGGATCTGCCTTTGTCATTTTAGTGAGGTTTGAGGAAGTAATTACAAAGACAAATAATCTGTATTGTTCTCAGTACTGAAGGGGTTTCAAGTAGCTGAGCTGGAAAACTTACAGGTAGCATAGCAGTGAAGTAAGTCCATAGTGATATTGTCCATTCTGGATTGAAAAGGAAATGGAACAGAAAGACTAACATTTTAGGGGTTTTGCTAGAAGTGAAGTAAATAAGATCAATGTACATTCATACAAAGTTCAGTATATAGAATTCTGACTTTTGATCATTACATTATGAATGAGACTAGTTTTGTGATTCAATTGAGGCTATGAAAGAGAAATGAAGATCGTTGCATATCAAATGACAATATCCCAGATATATTTTCAATTGGAAAGTACACGTTGCAGTTCTGGTGATAACGTCAACTTGTACAGTGCTGGTGAGAGTTCAAACAGCTGGGCTTCACAGTGACTCATAAATTAAGTTCCACATGTTAAAAAGCATTTTGTCAGCCAAGGAATGCGACATCTCCGCCAATGAAAGTTAGTTCTGGAAAGTTAAAAAGCTCATAAATCAGGACTGAAAGAGACAGTTTTTCAGGGGTTTGTGGGTACTCTACAGCTGCCGTTCGCAAGTGAAAAAAAAAAACACATTTTCCAGAACCAAAGATGTTCAATCACTCTTTGAGCTGGCCCTGCTAAATCAATAATAATCTTTTATGTGCTGCTACCAATTTTAAAGGTCTCCAAGGTCTGCCTGCCTGTCTCACAAAATCCAAAAGCATTAGCTTTATGTTGATCATTCAACTATGTGTCGAAGTCCTTGTTGGTTTGATTTTTCAGAGATCAAAAGAAATAAGAAAATACAAAACACTAGATGATTGAACAGCAAAAAATTCTGGCTTCCCTGACTGCAGTCTTCCTAATTAAATCTTCGATTCTTAATTCAGATTTTATCTTTCTTTTGTCCATGTTTAAATGAGTGGATCAAAACAAATAAACAGGTAATACAAGGCAGCAGATTTCAAATGTCAGGAATCTATGGTAAAGAATTGATTTTGCTAAGTAGCAGAAACACCCACAAAACTTCTAATTTTAGGTTTGCCGTTGAATTACATTGTTGTTGAATATGTACCTGTGCAACTAGTTACCTTTTCTACTGTGCTCACCATAGGGGTGTGGGGGGTAACTGCAGGCAGGAATGATCCCACCACCAGATCTAACCTTTCTCATTGGCAGCTGTGTCCTCACCACATCTTGTTCTGCTTCATTTTTTCCTTATTCTTTTTTGTGAAGACAGTTTCACCTCCATGATCTACCAGTATTCTTGCATTCAGACACAATTACCAGCTATGAGACTAAGGGATTCTTGGGGTCTCATTCCAAATATTCATTTTCCAGGCATAATGAGGTGAACACATACATATTTTTCTGTTTCTGTATTTTCACACATATAATTTGTTATCAATCACTATCATACATTTTTCAGTGTCTGCATCATTTAATACAGGCTCAGAAATACTATGCAGAACAATAAGTGGGCAGTGAGTCTTGAGCCTTTTTCTTTAAAATTCAGTTTTATCAAAAAAACCAAATATATTGTGTCCCTCCACTTAAGATACAGCTGAAAGTGAACATACTTACATTCAGTAGTCAACCCCTTCAAAGAGGTCAGCAACCATTTCCCAGCAACGGCAAAAAAAATCTTTGTGACAAAACACATTTTTCAAAAGAAAGAAATTTTGTGTGAGGAGCAAATCTTAACTGAGAGAACCTTCAGGGATTAAATTTAGTATTTTATGCATGTGATTATTATATTTGTTTTGTTTCGTTTTTGGATCGACGGCACGATCAGATAAAACTGTTGGGAGTTAAGCAATGAGCAGCTGAATCCATTTGCTTCTTTCACTTCATATGCAATATAAAACCGGGTGACAGGGACAGATCGTGTTCTTTCATGCATTGTTTTGCTGAGAAGTGCCACAGAGAGATTCGCCAAGCTGCCTCTCAGGAGTGCAGCTGTAATGACTCACAAAAGGCGTACCGGTGCTGCTTTGGCAAAAGACCGGCATATCCACAACAGCACGTTCACCACGTCCATTACTCATTCTCTCCAGCTGATACAATTCAGCTCTCCCAGGTAGACTCTTATTACTGGTTGTTAACATCATTCCTAAGAACAGCTTGAAGTGGTCGCCATGCTGTGCAAACTGGCACTGGCTTGTTGGTCTCTCATAGCTGAGCTTTAAATAGGAAGAGATCATTTGTCCTGACTTGGGGTTTGATTCCATATTGATCGGAGTCAAACGGAAGAATATAATGAACACCGTCTCCACTGGCTTCCTGGTCCCTTGGGTTCTTATTTCAGTTATAAAACGACAAAATAACGCATCAGTGGCTGCACGTTTATAGAACTGGGCTAACATACTGTAAAGCATCTTTTTAAAGATGGGATTTTTATATGGATGTTTTGAGGATTTGTTAATGATTTTTACGCGTCTTAATGAACACAGCACTTGAAGATACTTTGAGGAGAGAGGAAATGTGGATGTTTCTAAGGAGTCATTTTCTATTTCCTTTGTTTCAAAGAACCTCAATATAAATGAAAACAACAAGCCTTTGTCAAGATCTTATTAAGCCCAATTACCTCAGGGGCAGGCCCTTTGAATAAATGCATATCAAGCAACTGAATTTATTCCAAACCCCCCCCAAAAAAAAAAAAAACGGTCACCAGAATAGGGTGGTTAAATTTCCCTGATAGTGGTAAATGGTGCTTCTCCCACTCAGACAATGTGAGCAAAGCACAGGGGTTAATGTGGGTGCAGCCGGCTGCCAGCAGGGTAGAGTCACTTATGAATAATTTCATGGAGATTTCTGATTCAAGAATTGTGTCAGGAAGTCCCACGTTGACAAAGACAACAGGTGTACCTGAAAATCAAACACACAATCACACACACACATACACCTTTCAATTGTGTATTTTCTTATTCTTACTTCTATATATAAACATTTATTTAAACTTATCTTTCAAGAGAATAGTATATATACCAGTTGTTCTCCTTTTCTCCAAGGTACTGTTATATTGCAGATTCACATTCTTTTTCTTCCTTCATACAGTCTCAGAATTGTCCTGAATACATAAAGCAATCAGCCCATTTTTCCCAATATTAACATTTTTCCAGAAATCTTTTGTCTCCGCTTCATGGAATGCTGGTCGAACCCATGTGCGGTAGGCGCCTGGCAGGTATGGTGCACTTTTGATTTAGACCAGGACAGTCAAGTCACATACCGTTAACACAAACTAACACGCCTTAATTAGACTGCCACAAAGTGCTGAGTTTCAATTTTCAATTTTCATAGGAGTGGGCAAAAACTGAGAGCCAGTGGCATAATACAGTTTCACATGACGCCTAAGTTAGCCTTTCCAGCTGTTAAAGGCACTGAAATTGTGCAGGGAAAAATGAGCATGCCTTGGTAAGGCTTTCTGAAAGACATAGGGACACTCAATCTGTCACATACTTCCTGGTTACTCACTAACAACAAAATCACAGATCAACAAATCTCTCAGCTTAGTAGATAGAGATGATATTTACAAACAAAAAGGCCTGCTCAAGAGGGCTAATCACATTATAAACTTGTTTGATTGTGTATTGTGAATGTCCATTGGTGAGCTTTATAAAGTAATTAATTAGACCATAAGGACATAATCTGATGAGAACTGGCCATTTTTCCCAACTTACATATCTCAACAGCGACAGCATTGACTGAGAGTTGACTACCTTTCATTGAATTTGAAGGAAATGCAATGTTGAAGAATTTTAAATACTAGCCAATTAATGGCTGATAGTCAAAGACTTCCAATTATTCAAAGGCTTCAGAACATTAGGTTTGTAAATACATACATTAACAAATACTTTAAGCATTATTATTGGCAGACATAGGATGTGAGAACATTTAACAGAATTTCTGCTTAGGACTGGCCTTATTCTCTGCATCGGTTGTTACGTTATGGGCATGTTAACCACCGTTTCTCTGCCATTTTTCAAATAATGTTGACCCAGTGGTGTGGGTTTATCTGTGGCCCATGGTCCCAAATGGAAGAACTGGCACTCATTTATGCGCCATGGTGACGATCATGATGAACCTTGATACTTGGATCTGCTATCCTTATGCGTTTCTACAAATGAGAGCAAATAGCAATTAAGCATGGTTCTAAAGGCTTGGTCCAAACCAAACAATGTCCGATCAGCTCTATTTATTCTGAGCCTTCCCAGAATCCACGAGACCCTGCAATACGAGTCACAGAGCTTCATTTTTCCAACCAAAGTAAACTTAAAATCCTGCCAACCTTTACAAAGAAAGCACAATGGTGAGAAGTAGCTTTGCCCCTTTATTTTTTCTTTATAAGTCTGTGTGCATTCCCTTCTATATTATGTAACCTATACAGAATTATATGATCAACAAAATAATACTGTATACTTTATGTTTTGTCTATTGTGCCATTAATGTGTTGCAATTTTTTTTACTGAAAATGAAATTTAAGGACAATTTAAATATGATATTGTCTCAAGTATTTGCTACTGTCTGATGTTCTGCATTATCCACATTTTTCATAATAAACTGAAGCTTTATTATGTAGCATGAAGTACTAAATTAAAGGAATCATAGAAATCAATAATAGTAGTTTTTGGCTACTTCCATTTGTTTGGTGTGCGGGGAAAACCAGCATGTGATTGTCAGGTAAGAAAAAGGGATTTGTCTCTCAAGTCAACTCTTAAATTCATTGGTCAACAAACTGGCCTGGTTTAGCCCAGCCCTGCACAGCACAGTGCAGGAAGACGCAAACAAACTTCAAATTCATTTCAGAGCTGAAAACCCAGTTCATCTCAATGCTTACCTCAGGTGTACCAAGAAGCACCTCGCTGGTCCATTACTAGTACAATGTTCCATTGAAATACATCAGACCAAATTGAAACCCTTTGGGGATTCCGCTGAGCCATGCACCATGGCAATAATCTGTGCATCAGAATGGATGAAGACTAGAAATGTAAAGTTTTGGAATGATCTTGTCAAAAGCTGAAGTAAAACCACACTATGATGTTGGCAGGACCTGAAACGAGCAGGTTATGCTCAGACACCCACAAATGTCATTGCCTGGAAATAGTTTTTCATGGCAAAGTGGGCCAAAATTCTTTCATGGCAGTGTGAGAGATCAATCAATACCAACAGGAGACATTGTGAGAGCAAACATCAAGTCTTTCTCACATGACTTTCTTTAATAAAAGGAAATAAGTATCAACATTTTATGTTGTTTCATCAGTCAGGTTTCCTTTTATCGAATACACACACACACACATATATATAATTATTAAAAAAGACAAACTGGTGACCCTTCCACAAGCTCAGCCCCTCCCCCCATGATGTGGAAAACCGCATAAACAGTAGTAGTGCAAACAGCACCTCCAGCTGGGGTGTTAGTGGGGGCGCTGTGAGCATTTTAAACCACACTGAGGTTCTGTGCTGTCTAGTGCTCAAATGCTTTGTCAGTTTCCAGGGACAATTTCATTTTAGGAGAAGATAATTTAAGGGAGTATCCCATAACTTGTTGCCGACCCATGAAAAATCGAAGCCGCAATGAGGAAAGCCGCGATGTGGGAGGGTCACCTGTACTGTATTTCAAAAAATCTTTCTAAACTAATTTAGAGTTGGATTCATTAAAATGTTATACCTAATTATTGAAGACAGCACAGCAGTGATTCTTTTAATTGACCTTTGAAACATTCTGTTGCATTTTAATTAGTCTCTCCTACCTGCTTTATCATTTCAGAGTGCAGGTATTTATGAGTTTGGGGCAAAGTTTGGCAACAGAGGAATATTTGCCAGTTGGCTAATAGATAATTAACCATGGAGAATGAAGCTTAGAGCTGTGAACCTTGCCCTTAGTCTACAATCTGCCTGTCAAAAAAATTCACAAGCCATTATGATATTCATGATTTCAGAAGATCACCATCTGAATTAATCTTATCATTTAGGGTCTTATAGGGAACGGGGAGTTCCATGCATATGTTGTGTCAATTTCCAAGGGATTTAATTAATTATAGATTCTCTAGGAAGGATAAGAAACATTGCTGAACAAAAGTTACGTTCAATTAAAACATGATGTAAATTACTCTGCATGTGCACATGCACACACACACACACACACACACACACACACACACACACACACACACACACATTAATTACATTAATTGTAATTGCACCACCCATTAATGGTACTTATCAATCTGCAAAAATTTATGTTTGACCAAAAAAAAATGGCAGTCACCCTGCCCTAGGCCACAGACATACTGTATTATATTTAGCTTTGGAACCCACAGCCCATAATGGATGGCTGCATTTGGCCAGTTATGTCCAAGTAGGCAGTTGTTGGGGAATAAAATCTGACCACAACACAACTTTTCACACTTCCTGATTTTCTGGCATTATTTACCATGGTTTCAGTGCATGGTATAATGCAGTAATACTAGACTTCTGTGGTATACAGACTGTGAAATGAATCCATATGACTTGTGGTCATAATGTTTCCTGTTTCTGGCCATGGCCTAAATTTCCCTTGGCAATGGTGACTGAGTTTCCTTCTCCTGTTCTGATCCTTGTTTTAATTTTCAGATCCCACCGGTGAAACAGATTTTCATTCTGAGCTACATTGGAAAGAGAGGGAGAGAGAGGAGAGGGAAAACATTTCTGAATATTTGGAGTTCCACGTTTTCTCCGCACATCTGTGCTCTCATGATCTTTGGAGTGGATGTCAACAATCTGCGAGTCCTCTGAGACTCCGCCTGTAACGTTCTCACTTTCCCATGACAAACACATGGCTTGCTGTATAGCTTGCTGGGAGTAAGAGTATCATTAATGACCGCTGTTTGCTGTCTGGGTAATCCCCATTGTCTTTGAGATTCAGATTCTTATCTCATTCACTTTTCATGAAGTGATTTTACTTCAAAAGTTCATATTTTTTTTAAATAAACATTGGCAGTATACCTTTAAAAAATGACAGTGATTGTTATTGCACTTTTGTGTTTACAGTCCAAATTCAGAACTTGAAGAATGCATATGAGGGGAATTCATATAAAGGGCTTAAAATATTTACTCAGCAATGGCTAAGAAAGCCCATACAGTATGTAATGCAGCTTGTTGTGGGTGTTTAACCACAAACACACTTGCTGGAATTTAGCCTTAGCATGAGGTTATTAATGTGTGTTCTTTAGACTTTGGCATAGGTGAAATACAAAACCATAACCAATGGGCCACAGCCCTGGCATGCTAAAAATATGGCAATTTCTGGCAGAGGAACTTCAGTTCAATGGTATTAATGTTAAAAATCACGTGTACTGGTTTGAAAGGCTACTTTCAGATCATATCCCCTACTGCTTAAATCAAATTCAATTTGTTTTTCAAATCTGTTGTTTTTGGGAAGCTGTTCACAAAATACTTTACAACTTAGCAGATCTTACTTCTGTGCTGAGACTAGCTTGTTATCATTTGCTGAAATTGCTATGCTGATTGCAATAATTTTTGGCATGGCGTGACAGCAGAAGTCATCACTTGGCAAAGGAAGTGACAAAAGTTATGATCCATTCTGATAGGTTAGACACATTGCATGGGCAGGAATCAAAGTTGTATTGGATTTAAACATACAAATGTGGTCCAAATCGAATTTTAAAAATCAAAGTCCATGTAGCTATTTGCTCTTTAGGCCTCAAGGAAAAGATCAGATACAAAATATAGAAACAATCAGAGTTGACTAACTGCAAACCAGCAATATAAACGCACCCAAAAGGATCCCAAGCACAACCATGAGAGCAGGCATTGAAATGGAACATGAGATGCAAGCAGCAATAAAACATGGTGGGGCCATTTGCAGTAACAGTCTCAAACGTTTATAATCATAGAACACAAAATGAGGACTGATCTGATCCCTGAGCAGCATTTCAGTTTATCCCAAATGCAACATTGTGTCATTTATTTTCTTGTTACTGATTAGTCTATAAACAGAAAGTGTAGTTCTGTATCATTTAAACTTTTCATGGCAAGCAAAATCAGTTAATTGACTGTCATATATTTCCTGCTGTTTACTTGAAGGTTTCCTTGAGGCAGTAATTACATTTTCTTATTTTTAAGGGATCTAAAAAAATAGATCGCAATAATTATGAAGAGTTTCGAAAATAAATCTGTTTGCCATTCTTTTTATGTAATCGCCACTTACACTTTGATGTCTTCAAAAACAGATGAGCAGATGTCTGAAGAGCTATTCAAAAATGTATCGGAACAATAGGATGTCTTTGTCCTCTCTCTTTTTTCTGCTCCTTTTTCATAACTCAATAGTCAGACATTATTAGAGCCACATGGTTCACACATCCTCCATTTTATTGAAATAAATTCATGCCTTTATGTTTAATACATGATTATCTTGACTTATTGAAGAATACATGTTAAAATATTACGTATGTCTAGACATTTTCAATGTTCATTTAAGAGATGGAGGGGGAACATATCTTAACTGACAAGGGACATTTATGGCTTGTAAATATAAAATAAAACAATTGTATTTTATTACTCTTATTTGATTATCTTTAAAGGACCTTAGAGAGTGAAGTGGCTCTGGGTCCACTTAATGCTGTATACACACAATACAAACTCAAACTACACAACAAACTGTATTAAATGTCAGACTCAAATTCAGAAACAGTATCAATGTAATGTGGCGAACAGAGGTGCAAATAACACTTGGAGAAGATATTTGATTGAGATTCAAACTTTTTACAAAATTATTACGATTATTTGGTATGCAGAATCGTATTGTATAAATTCATAACCCTGCCACTATACATAATTGCCAGGAATTAATCAACATGTATCCAGATTTTGCTATTGCATATATCACAACAGGAATATCTTTCCAACCATAATCGTAAATGGTAAAGTATCCCCTGTGTCTTTATGTCTGGAAACTGTGCATTTCTCCATAATTATTTCCATCACAGGTTACTGATTTTAATGTCATATTTTCATGGTGGCTCAGCACCAGGGGTTGTTTTCCCAATTTATACAAATAATTGGTCAAAAATGTTAACGTCACACAGATGTGTAATCATACATAGCATTTCCACTCTGTTGGAAAATAAAAACAGAACACATGCTTTGTTGCATATTACACTGCTCTGTGATTGTTATATTTTTCAAATTGTGGGCTGATAAATATTTAAAATGGTACAAGCGAGTGTTTTAAGAAAGTGGAACAAGTACCTCTTGTGTCTGCACTGCTCTGCTGCAGAAATGTGGCCCTTAGGTTGACCTAGTTCATAATAATTATGCAACAATTACTTACCCATTTCTGTACCTTTAGGTTCATTTTAGATTTTCTCTGAGGAAAAATTGGTAATGGTGTGCTAAAATAAAAAAAAACTGGAAACAGGATTTTTAATGCTGTTTCATTATGATATTTACTTTACATTAATTATACCTATTTACATCTTATTTACTTTTTTTTACTTTACATATTGGCTGGTGAAACGGGGGTTAATTTGGGTTGCCAGTTTGGGAAATGAGACCTCCCTGATTGCAGAATTTCACTGAAGGCAGCAGCTGAAGCAACACAAGCTTTTTTTTTCGGGGGGTGTTTGGTGGTGAGACAAGTGTTCCTGCCATCTGGACTGGTAAGGGACCCAGTCCAGAGTGGCCCCGCCCACTTCCACAAAACTCGCCACTCTGCCGTTGCACTCAATAAAATAGGGACGACGCAAACAAATTCATTACAGATCAGATTTATTATCACCACAGGCATGAAAATAGGTCTGCGGCATTGGCCGGTAACATGACTAACTGTATTTTTTTTTTTTTTTTTTTAAATTTAATGCTTCACGGTACAAGGACTGCCCATATGAAAGGTGTCCAGATGTAAACCTTCACTAATATAGCTGCTCATTCTACAGCACCAATCTAAGCATAACAGTTATGACAAGTATTGTCGTTTTGCTGAAGTTACCCATTTAAGACTTGATTATAACTGTGTGCAATGTGATTGTGCATTCATTAACAATAGATTTAGATATACATAGTATGACCCCAGAGGGTGATCCCAAACAGGTCTCTAAAGTGCTGATTTTAGTTGCCATGCTGTCCCTCAGGGACCAAACTACCTTGAGTTGCTCAGGGAACACGTTGGCATGGCAACCTTCTGTTGTGTAGGATGCTTACTCATGTTTGTTCGATGATATTCACTCATCATCATTGTTTCTGAGATCAACTTGGTAGTAAAGGTTATTGTATTCAACAAATAATTTTAGCAATGTGAGATATTCAAATTAGAAATAAAAGACTAACAATGCATTACAATATAAGGTGTTGCATATAAAACATTATTTTAATATTCTTATATGCCCATACAGAGTGTCATGTATGCACTGACAGTAACAAATATACATTTTTCATTTTCTCAGCCATGATGTGACTGATAATAAGCCAGTGGTAGAGACTGACAGATCATTCATCGTATTGTATAGAGAGTGTCTCAAGGCATGGATGAGTGATGTCTTTGTTTTACCATAAATTACAACGTTCAACCTCTGCTTCCCCCTGATCAAGGAAATTCACACAGATAAGGTGATTGTGAAATTCATGGGATTCAGACTGATCTTCCCGACAACCAGACAACATCCCTGAAATCCCTAGGTGTCCTTACACTGAAATAACAAACTAAATAATTCAACACAATACATTTTTAATCAGCTTGTCATTTCAAATGAATGATGCCAAATAAAGTGGCTGAACGTGGATGAAATCAGTCAATGACAATTATTATCTTTTTGGAAAATGTGCCTTTCTGTTGACCACGTCTAAGAAATAAACATTAATTGCAGAGGGTGTCCTTCAAACATGACATTGAGACTTTACAGCCTGCTCACTGTATGACATATCCACAAAATACTGTATATATAAAAAATAGCGCTACTTGATTTGGGATCTGATACAAGGCTTCAGAAACAAAAAATACTGGGCTGGAGGGCTTTTATTTTTTTAATTCCCCAGCCCACTTGATTGTTGTGCTATACATGTATTGAGTCAGTATTGGCTCATTCCCTCTTCCAGTGGGGCTGTAACAGTGGGAGAGTATCATGTTGCTCACTGGGAGTAGTCTTACCAAGCTGCACTAATGTCAAATAAATCACAAATCAACACAAGCAACCATGTTCCCCATTTTCCCTCAGAAAAGCTGGGCTCTCCATAACAAAAAGCAAGTTTTTGGGGTTTTAAGAGGTTCAAAAAAGTAAAATGACACAAGGTCTGACTCTCCACGTTTGATCATGCAAGCTTAGTAGCGAATTCAGTCACGACCTAATCAGAACGGTCCATTTTCTGGATGGGGGGTTATTGATTCCACCCCTGAGGTATTAACAGCCAATCAATACTGACTTTGTCTTTTGAGATCATTGAGTGGGTCAAAGCTATAATTTGTTCCTCTCCCCAGCAACTCCTTTTGTGGGGGGGTGGGGGCTGTCAGAATTGCCTATGCCTTCTGGCCCCGTTTTCTGTTATTCTGATTCCAAGTCACTCTCTGATGCAACGGCCTTCATTTCAAATTAAGGTTTCTATGAGATCCAATATATGGCTATATGCTAGCACCAAAGCTTGTTCAATTATTATTGTGTGCCCTCCTCTCCTTCACCTTCTGCTGTTATTTTACATTATTCTGATGAATCTTTAATACCTGCCATTTTGGCCCAGACAGTTGTATCATACAAAATTCCTCAGAAAAGAATTACAAAGAAAAAGACTCCAGTGACCACTGCACCATTTGAGTTGTCAGCTGGATCAGTTGTTTACCGAAGGGAAAAGGTTTCATTTTGGTAATTAATGGCCAGAATCTCACCAAAGCTTTGTAACAATTATCTAATGTCTGACCTGTCAAAGTCCAGCCTCTCATGGGAACATTACAGCACATCGTCACATCATGTCCTACTTGCTATGAAACATTCTGCGCCTGTTTAAATGTTAATGACTCAGTAATGCCCATTTAAGTGCAGTGCAGCTAAGGCTTTTCCTCTTTGTTAACCTTTGCAGAGAAGTCTTAAAATGATTATACAATGGCTTAGGGGCTTACTTAGTAAAAGAACAAAGCATTGGATTTTGAAGTTAAAGATGTATGATGAAATAGATGCCATTGATTCCAATCCAACTTTAATATTGCAATGTTCCAAAATTCAAACATTTTTTAAAGAGACACTTCAGAGGAGACTTTCAGAAGCACTAAGGGAGAATAATGTTTAAAATTTTGTTGTTCTTGGTTATGATCTTCGCCCCTTTACATCCACTTCAGAGTACCATGACCACAATCTATTTTAAAGAAACGAAAGAAATCCTTGAACTTTTCAACAAAGTGCAACCTTCCCTTTGTAGCAACCATGTGCTAATCTTCACTTGTTAGCAGTGGCCTGAATTCAAGGCCGAGGCAGCCGTCACCATTGTGTTGCTCTTTGGAACTACCATACCAAGGCAGCCCCCACAGTCTGAATCATTTCCCTTCACCCAGACGCAACAGCGTGTCTGCTGTCCTTTTCCGCCAAAGGGGTTCTTTTCCGAAAATAAACAAGCCCCTGTCATGGTGTGGCTTTGGTTTTTCAAAATGTAGAAGGGAGATGATCTGTCCCGTGATCTCCAACTCCACCAGAATGCTCCAGAGGCATGCAAAAGCTGCCGTCACTGACCTAATTAACGGATTGGCAGGGTGACCAGGCCTGATGTACCATCCTCGCATCCCACTAACCTCCCCCCTACCCAGAGTTCCCTGAGCGGGTGTTTCTTGGCTTCGCAGGCTCCCTGGGAGGATTGACAGTCTGGCAAATGAGCTCGCCCAGGCAGAGGGAAGCGGCAGGGGGAAAAAACAAGAGATGCCGCTGACAAAGCCTCACCCTGCTCTCACTGTCAGCCCAAGTTTGCCTTTCACACATTGCACTGTCAGTGATTCCATGAACAATAGTCAGGACTGTGTTCACACAGCAAGAACCCAGGGATGCAACTGTATTATTGAGCTTAACATTCATTTATTCATTCCTTGCTCGAAGGGCGATAACAGTCAGTCAAACGGCTAGGCAGCTCATGGCTTGCATATGTATATAGCTGTTTGTTGGTTCATTAATTCCAAAAGCACCACAGATGTAAATTCTAATTCCAAAGCATTAGGCAGCAACAACGAACAAATTGGCATTATTTAATACATACAGTCACTGAAATAATGAAGTAAAGGATATGTTTTTTTAATAAGCATGTTTCAAAATCTTGTCAGGTGTACACCACCTCAGCTTAAATCCATAACTAATTCTCAGTAAGAAACCCATTTCATTACCACATGGTCATATTTAGTTTCTCAAAATTCCAAAATTATCCCCCTGGGAAACTTGTCTAGGCTGTTGCTAAGAAACATTCAACACACACAATCCAGTATTGTAGGCCCACAGACATTTACTTTTGATTGTTTGAATGAACACATTGCACTGATTCATTAAACTGTGGATGTAATTTGGAGGTGTTGACTGGGTGGACACTGCATGGATGTGGAGGCTGCCATGCATCTTCTGTGTAATGTGCCATATGGCTTTGTTACAGTTCCCATGGGTGGGCGATTGATCGCTGCAGATGGAACTGCCCGTCATGTTGGGCACCCTCAAAGACAACAGCCCAACCTCCCTGGCTTCCTGCACGTAACTCTGACAGTCAAAGATCCCTCGCGTCCAGACTAGTCAGGCCAGTGAAAGTAACACAGGAGATGGGCGATAATGAGGAGTGCGAAGGTCCTGCCAGTGAGGGATTCGCTCTGTGACAACGAGATAATGACTAAATACCATGGAACAGGCAGACACAAAGACAGCGCTGATTTAAAACACAACTTTGTCTCGGTGGCTTTATTTGTGTCACAAAGAGACATTAGCTGTGAAGTAAAAAAAAAAAAAAAGATGAGATTTCAAAAACTACAGAGGGGTGACAGAGGAGCGTAGTTGCAGCCTTGTGTTAGCGAATGAGACAGTGACTCATGGAACGAGTTTTTCTTCAACAGCTCATTCCCTCTGAGTCGCTCTCATCAGCAGCAGTGACATCTTGCAGGTTGGCAGGACATGTATGCCTTGAATATTTATAGATGGAAAAAAATATTTTTAAAAAAATTATATTAATAATATAACAGGTACGTTGTGTCATGTTCTCCACCATGCTGTCAAAAGTGTAGTCAAATAATGCCGTCTGGACTTGGTCTTGAATTGCTCTCCGCCAGCACAATAATTAAGTGCAATGAAATATAATGTACAGAGTAGTTTGTCTCCCTTTCTATATTTCTACAAGTTTTATTGTCTTAGTTTTCAAAGGATGTGTGCAGTTGGATAGATGTATATGTGGAATGCCCAGTATTTCAGTGCCATCTTAATTGTGATTGAACATCAGCTCTTCAGTGACAGTAACAGAATGACACGCAGGGCTGCTCAGCGCTGTAACGGCCAGATGTCCATGGTCTCTGAAACTTCTGAACAACAGTTCCCACACCATCCACCCAGTGTTTAAGCCCTGACTCACAGAGAAATTACAAATGGCAGCAAAATAAATGGCAAAAAATTGAAGTCACTTGAGTGCATTAATGATCCCAAAAAATGATCAAATATGCCATTGCTCTCGATGTGGGCCATGTGCTTGCGTAATACAAGACATTGTGTGTTGAAATTAATCACGGCTGTTCCTCGACACTGGCAGTCTCACTCTTTGCAAACTGGCCGCACATGTAAGAGCATGAGGCTCTCTTGGTGCATGTCCTTTTGTGTGTACATGTTTGTCTGAAGGAGTGTATGTGTGGTTTATACAATATGAAACACTATATGGGTGTGTGTTTGTGTTTTGTGTGTATGTGTATTTGTGTACAGTCATGTGTGTATGTGATTCTATGTATGTATGTACGTATGGGAATGTATGGACATGTGTGCATATGTATGTATGTATAGTGGATGTAGTGTATGTATGTGTAGTGTGGGTGTGTGTGTGAATCAGTATATGTGTGTGTCAGTGAATGCTTCTGAGCTGTCAGATACTGCAGTTGATGTTGACTGGCTCTTCAGCTGGAAACTTGGCGTGGTCCAATAAAAGACCCAGTGTGATTTATATTGCTTTTCTTGAGGGCCGAGGATTGTGAAATGTGCATTGGCAGGGAGCGGAGTCCTTCTTGGAGACAATTTTTCGCTGTGCTGGCTGTGCGAGAAGACCTTGTTCTGAGTCCAGCCAGCACACTAGTGCCTTCTGTGTAGTGAGAGACACCTGTAGCACAACATAAATTTCTGCATGTTTATGAACCTCATTAAAACCTGCTCAGAAAAAAATCCAGAAGGGGAGAAGACTCATGAGTTTTATTACCATGAAATACAGCTCCCTTGAGGAGGTGAGAGAAAATAGCATTGTTACTCCTTTAATAATTATCATTTTTATGAGTCAATTTTTGATTTAGATGCACCATAACTCTGTTGTGATTCTCCCAGTTATTCAGGATGGTTTGCACCACACTGTAAATTTTATTACCTTTTCTGTGCTCCTTTGAACATCAAAACAAGCATAACATCCATCATGTTACCTTATTTATAATGTAAAAAAATGACCTTTTCCCTGAAATTTTCTTGACACATATGGATACAATTAGTAGCCCAATCCAAGATTAGAGTCTGAGAACAAACACATTACTGAAAGCATTCCAAAAAAGTTTGCATTTTCACTTAGATTCACAAAACTCAAGGTTACAAAATCATGTTCATTTTTATGCTTGGACTTCTCTTGGCCAAAATGTACAGACATTGATTTAAACCACCTAAATGGGGCAATCAGAAACATATTTACAGCTTTCTTAAAGTATTATGATTCCTCTGACTCTTCAGTGAGCAGAAAGAATAACAATTAAGATCAAAGAATTGTGGGAACAATCACTGATAATTAATGATAAATTCATGTGAATTTAAATACTTCATCTGTAGCCCATTAATAACTGCTGTCAGAATAGATAACAGAATGATGTGTGTGTAGTTTGCATGGTGTGGACCGTACATGTTGAATAGCTACATTTTTGGTTCATGACAGGAGTTATTGGCATGGAATGTTCTGTGCTGGTCCAAGGAGACAGGGCGGAGGAAAGGTACAAAAACATTAAATGGCAGCAAGACTGTGTGTGTGTGTGTGTGTGTGTGTGTGTGTGTGTGTGTGTGTGTGTGTGTGTGTGTGTGTGTGTGTGTGTGTGTGTGTGTGTGTGTGTGTGTGTGTGCATATCTTGTGTTCTCAAAAATGGAAACATTACAAACTGTAAGATGAATTGATGAAATGGAAAAAATAAATAATCTGAGAATTTCAGAATAAATTAATGCTGTACAGAAAGATATGCAAGTTAATAGTTTACTTCATAAGGGGTCACATCTGATAGCCAGTGTGGTCATTTTCCCAAATTGCATTCTTTGTCCTTCAGCCGATATTAGCCTAATTTTCCTGTTGGTGTATAGTACATTTGGTTGACCAAATGTCCACAACTCAGATTTCTGTTACTCTGATATGTACATGGCAGAACATGCTTTTCAGCACGTAACATTTTTGGCGGTATAAACATTAAAACACCAAAAACCCCACTGCAGTCAAAACAAACAAAAACATTCAAACATGTTGTTTTCCATGACCTGAGGTGTCCTGTACCAGCCCACGTTATGTCTGGATAGGTGTGGTGTAAGCTGAGCCAGTGTTGGGCCTTGGGTAATGTTTTTATGACCCCAGCTCCCCCCAAAACAAAGGCTCATGTTGCGGCTGAATTTAAAAAAAAAAATAGCATCTTTTGTGTCTCACTGAAGAATCGTGTTCTTAGCCTTCCAGGTGTCTGACAACTTGCAATTTGAAAACATTTCTTTTTTTTTCTTTCAGCCATGCAACACCACACTAGTTCAAGGCCTTTTCTAATACCATGATGTAACCCACACCAGTCAATAATTACCTATTGTGTACATCAAAGCAAACTTGCCCCCCCTCCCTCCTAAGGCTCATTCATCAATTTCAGGTTACAGCGGCAGGTATCAGAACACAGGAGAGAGCTGATGGTCCTGTCAAATTGAGGTGCAGTGCCTGGCGATGTGATGTAGGTTTTGGGATAACAATAAATGGTGTGTGTCTGAGACATGCGTTCCATCCTCATGCAGTATCAAATTGTGTGACACGTTGTCATTGTCATCTCAGCATTAACGCTTTCAGATGCTCTCCGCTGTTACCTCCAGACCAGCAAAGTCCTTCCACGCCAACCTCGCCCAGTGTGCGAGAAGGGGTCACCTCCTTCTCCAGATGACAAAACAGGCTGGCATCCATCTTCACCGTGAAACATTGTGGTAGGTGGGGTGCTTGACACATTCATAATGAAGGCCATTATGGTAAAGACCCATTGGGGGGTTTGAAAAATCATCATTAGTGCCAGCATGGCGGCTGTGGCATTGCCAAACTAATGAGACAGAATTGGGAAAGGTGGGAACCAGTCCTGTACAAATTACATCAAAATTACAGTGCACAACATGGGATGCCAACTGAACCCTGTGCCGAAAATCGGGGGTGGGAGGGGGGAACACACCCCGTCGTCCATCAGCGTGTGGTCCACATATTTATAGCCCTGTCACTCCGTCTGCTGCAAGGCTGCGTGGCACGTATGCCGAGAGCGTTCGTGAGCCAGTGAATACACTGGATTTTTCGAAAACGCATTGGCATGTGTCAGACCACACATACAGAGGGCTCTTTTCTAACACGAGGAGGGGCTGAAAAAAACCTGGAAAAAGTGTTTTGCGGTCAAAATATTTCTGTGCACTTAACTAGCTTCTAAGACAGTTTTGAATACTGATATTATGTATGCATGTTGCTAACTTTCTGTAGACGCCTGATGTTTATTTGCAAGAGAAACCCCTTGAATATATTCACTTAAATGTTTCCATGTGTTAGTGTATAAGTAAGGAGTATGTATTATTTGTACTCGTTTTGGTTTTTAAACTGATACATTTTCATCATTTGCACCCCGTTTCAAGAAGACCTCTCCCAGAAGAGATGGCTGGATGGTCTTTGTAGGATAAAGGTTGGTGCCTTGTTAAAGTAAGGTATTGCTAAATAGATAAAAATATGTCATACTCAAAAGAGTAATTGCATCAACATAGAGAACATTTGGGCCAGAATGAATTCAACATTAGTTGTTAATTTTTACTTCCAGTTCAACAAGAATATTATGCCTTTTCTTTACAAGAACAGTGTGGTGAGTTAACTTTCAGTGAAGATGAGCACTTTAATTTAATTGGTTAAGGACAATGTTGACTGAATCCCTGACTCATTCTTTGCCATATAAAATAACATAAGTAGGCATTATTCAATACAGAAATTAGAGTTTCTAATTAGAATATGGTGTTACCTGTATTCCTGTGGGGTATCACTTGTATTTATTTATTGTGTAATTTTAAGGAAACACAGTCAACTGAATGCTGTTGTTTTGATTCCCAGGTGTGTTGCTAAATCTTGAATAATGTGTTTATTTTTAATTGCCATTATATACATGTTTAAACTGTGGTATTAGGGCACAAAACTTTGGCTTCTATATTGATTACAAGAGCCCCTGTTTATAAAGGGTGATTACCTAGTATGTAATTCTACTAAGATTTCCATTATGGCTCTGTTCCAGAGCTGTGAGAAGTTGGATAAAGCAAAAATTATGACAAGAAGAACGCAGAAGTATTTTCATGTATTTTATTTCTACATATTAGAAGCATTAGGTAACATTTCTTCACAACATTAATCATACATATTGATAAAATTAATCACATTATGTTACAGTGATTAAATGGTAATGTGTTATCTTCATACCATGAATATTATCGAATACACTGTATTTAAAATCTTCAAAGCATTATCATTATTATTATTAATCAATAAGTAACTAATGTATATTGTTTAGGTAAATCAATGATGTGATTACTGATGACTGATTCTAAGGTGGCTCCATATGAGCAGTTTGAAACTAGAAAGCCAGGATTAGGTTTCCTTTGGACACTGGTGTATATGTGAGAACTGTAGAAAGACCAACAAAATGCAGCATTCAGGTGTCATTTATTTACTTAGTCATGTTCTTCCTCTCCTCTGAATCCCTTTTTCACTAATTAAAATAATTACTTTTTGAATATTTTAGTATCATGGCTGGTGTCCAGTATGTTTTATATGAAGAATTATTCAACATTTTTAAAAAGAAAATAACATGTGAAAGAGAAAGTTTATTCTATGACTCAAGATGGTTCAGCGTGAAAGGCGTAAATCATAATGAGACAAATGACGCTAATTTTCAATTTGTTTTTATTCCACTGGCGGTTTAAATTCAGCCGTGCTGGAATCTGTGAGGTGGAACCGAGGATGTCAATCCAAGAGAAATAGCATGAGAAACAGAGACCTCCTGTTATTAATCACTATCACGTGTCGTCTGTACAAACATGACCAAATTGAATTATCATTCATTAGGAGAGACAGTCACAGTTTGCCTCTGAAAATGACACCTTCGTCCTTTGCTTTAATTGCATTAAATTAGAGAAACTCGGCTGGCGAGATGTGAAACAAATCAAAATGTCATCAGCAGCGACTGTTCATTTCTGCACTGATTTCACATTCTCTCCTCTGTTAGAAACCTGAACCACTATGTGAGTTTCATTTAGTTTCTTTCTTACCTTCAGTGAAGTGAAACATTTACTTTAGTAGAATTGTGTTGTAGCCATGCTGTTTTATTTAGTAGCCCAAATCTATTCTCACAGTCTTGTAAAACAACAGCTCGTGTTCTGTTTCTATACCCTGAAATTATTCTCTGCCCATGAGCTTTCAGCAAAGCAGGCCAAATGCCTGTTTAACTCATCTGACTGACTGAATGTGTTTTATTCATCGTGATGAAGATACAATGGTTTCAGTTGTGTCCTTAAAAAACATAAATACATTTACAGGCCCAAAGTGCTTGCGGGCCCTTCTGTCCTTTTTCATTTATACGTTCACCTTCTCTCTACCTCACGAGTATAGGACCTGCACGCTCTTCTCTCTGATATGCTGGAGCATCATGACAACTCATTATACCACCTTCCAATTGGATCAGCTGACAACAGCAGCAAGTAATTTTCAAACTGTCCACATTTGTAAACAATGTCCAGAAGCAATCAAGTATCTTAAGCGGAGTCAGCCCCCGCTAATGCAATACAGCCCTTTGCCACTGTATATTTGGCGTCAATAAAAGAGATGAGCACACAGGCTCCCCGTCTGAACTGTATAAATTACTTTCATTATCAGTCAGTTGGTGTGTAATGTTCAGCAGACTCGCGCAACATGTGAGCCAAGGTTCCTTCTCCCTCGTCAAGGGTAAGTGACCCTTCCCCCTCCGGCTGCCCGGAATTGATAATATTCTCATTTAGCCGTGATATGTGTGACAGCTCTAATTTAGATGCTCATGGTAGGGCAACTGACAAAGTGCTTCCTGACCAGGCTGCCTCCATTTGCACAGCTCCACAGGGAAAAGGCAGCAACCAAGGCCTCAAGTGCAGATTTTCACAGGATGCCAGCTAAATGACTACATAATGGAATAAATCCACATTCATCAAGATGCTCTGATATTCAGGTCAGTGTCAACAACAACACCAAGAAAAACAAAAAGTACATACTGTGTTCTTGGATCCTCTGTCTAGTTTACAGAAATGATTACATATTAGTACCAGGGAATCTTGATGTGTTAGTCCTGGAAACATTTCTTCTTTGAAAAGGAATATGACATGTTTATGTCCAAATGGAATTCAGATGACCTGTTGTCATGATATTTATTGTTCTCCATTGATGCTGTCTTTTTAGCAAAGGGCACCTGCTACACGTGCATGACTGTTCTCTATGTGATAGACGCTGCTGTAGGATTGTATCATGTTCAGCAGTGTATCTAAGAGGATGTTGTGCATCCACTCATTTTCTCATATGATCCCAGACTCTCATGTTTGGCTCGTGTTCAGCCAGTGTACATTACATGACTCTGGTTGTTGAGTCTACTTGTGCTCTCTGTGTTTACGAGTCTCGTCACACCCGATAAAACACGGGTTCAACTGTTATTTGCTCCACTGATGGGCCCGTATTTAGCTCCTTTTGTGTTCCAGGTTCAAAGATTCAATCAGACTACAGAAGCATGATGGGAGTTGAATGTGGCTAATCTCATGAGAATACTGCTGCTAAACCACTTTTGAACATACATACAAAATCACCCCTACATTGCTTCTCTCCTTCTTCCAGAGTGAATGAAAATATATTATACAATTAATATGAAGGAAAATAAAGTTTAAATGAGTAATATAAATAGATGAAAAAAGAGAACATTTCATTGCCTGCTCTGTTGTCTCAGCATCCTACAGTTAGTTCTCTTTTGGGACTACATCCTACCATGCTATTCCCTTCAGCTCCCCTTTGCTCCCATTTTAAAATGTTGATTCTTCAACTTTTTGGTTTCTTTTTTCTTCATATCTCACATATTAGAGGCACAAGAATCTTTTCCTTCATAAAGTGCTTGTTATCTGAGCCATGCAGAGCACATCAACCACCCCAGCTAAATACTGCTAGAAGCAAGCTGGTGGAACAATGGGGTTTGCTTCCATGCCTCACCCCTCTGTCTTTCACTTACTATCACTATCTGCAGTTTCAATTTTTTCTCTCAGTGAGTGCTGTGTCGTGCTGGCATTGTCACCTGGCTCTCCCACGCACAACTGCCAAGAAGTCAAGATATTTTTACATTTGATCGCATCCTGATGGAAAACCAAACTGGGCTGATGTCCATCTCTGCATTGTTAAATGGGGTTGAATAATGGAATGAAAAGATGATAAATTTTTTCTTCGCTCTCAAAGGAGGGAGCATTTGGCCAGACTACAGCCATTTTATGAACTTCTAGATGGAATGTCTGACTGGTGGAGGCATTGCTGCTGTGCTCTTGGAAACATTGTTTGTTCCCTCTGTTCCTGTAGGTTGAAGAGCCTTGGTTGTTAATACCACTACAGTGTGCCAGGGTCTATACAATGGAATGAAATGAGATTTTTCAAAAGTCTTACATTACATGAAAGTGTCCCCAAACGATATTGGATAATCAATGACTGAAACAGGACTGATTTCAACAGATTTGGCAAGCTGAACAAAGTCTAACCACACATTTAGGGGCAATGCAGCATTCCACTCCCCCTCCCCGAAATGACCCCTGACCTCTTGAGCGCAGTATCTCCTCTACATGCTCTTCCCCTTGTCATTATAATTAGCTTAACTATTTTGCCATCTTCTTTCAGTGTTGATGCTACTGCCCAAGTGAACGCAGCATAACATGCATGCTTAGATGTCCTTGGCTGATCATAAATGTTGCAGCTCTGCTGGGGCCTGCCATAGCCACTAAGATCCTAGCTGTGGGGTACCACAGCTTCCTTGTAAACCATGTCTTACAGGCGATTTACCAGTTTGTGTTGTTCTGCTCCTCTGGGAGCTATCTCTCTAAGACAGCAAACATGGATAACTGCAAAGTCGATTCAGGCCTCTTGGCGAACATTTTGAAGGGTTCTGCTTGAAGGTTTGTGTCCAGACTGGAGGTATGGGGGATATGTTATGGTTATAATTAGATGATGCTGATCAGACATGTGTAGTGTGACAGCTACAGTGGAAAGTGCATTGGGAAGGACCATGTGTGCAGTTAGATATCCCCATGGCACATAACAGTGGCCCTGTGGTTACTCAAACACTATGACTTTTCAGTGAATGTTTTTCATCCCTGTCACATTTTACTTTCTCATTCCAAAATGGTAACTGTAACTGCTGCACCTAAATTATTCAGTTCAGTTCCACTGAATTCAATACGTATTTACTGTCCCCGATGGGCAAATTACTTCACAACAAAGCTGCACTTTGCAACAACAGAAAAATGACTAAGTGTACAAAAACTTTTAATACATTATAGCCAACATCAAACACATAGCCATTAAAAGCATACCCATGCCCACTGAATTGATTAAAAAGTGGCTTGGACTGGCACCGCAAGCAAAGGGAATAAGGACATAAAAGTCCATTGTACACTTAAATCATTTTGTTACATCTGTGATGTAAACAATGTAAGTACGAAGCAATGCCACAATCGTAGCATATGCGCGTGACATTATCCAGATGATTGTGGGATTGACTGTTCAATGATAGCATGTTTTAATCTACCATTTTTGGAGTGAGACTTAATCACACTGTACAGTCCACCTCCTGCAGTCATTTGAGGATAGAGTAAACTTTATGCACAGTTGCTGCAGGCATGCTTAAGGTAGTGAATTGACTATAGGAGTCTGTCTTGCATGGTGAGACGAGGACAACACAGCCAAATGTGGGCCGTGCCTCCTTTGGCGATGTAACAGCCAATTTAGCACTGCTATACTAGGCTTCTGGCCACAGTCAGCTTTCAGTACCAGTGGGGCACTTCGCTACACTGAAGGCCAGTTCTCTGGTAGGATGCATGGACTGGAGATTGATGTGGAAAATCAATGCAACGATTTTACTGAAAAAGGCGTGGTTCACATTCATCTTGAGGAGAACCAGATTTTTCTCTAACAAAGAGAATTTAGAGAGACTCAGAAAATCAACACAAATATTTTTGTTCGTTAGAGTAATAGGAATGCTGTCAAAAATACTGCATGCTCTGATTTGCATTGACAGCATGTCAGCATTATGAGGAGATACCTACTTTAGCATTTTAAGTATTATTTGTTTTTCATGACCCAGGTGTGGGGACACAGTGTTTTTAGGTCTTTCAACAAAGTTTAAAGATTTAATATTAAATTTTGAGATTAGTCAGGTCTACTTTGATTCCCTTATTGTCTTACCTTTTTTGCATTTTAATTTGCCACTCTGGTCCCTAGCTGTATTATACCCAATTGCAAATGTTAAATTACTGCAGTTTTAGTTCTGACGGTTCTGACAAGAGCATGGCCTTGGTTAAAGAGCAAAGTTATCAAGCTATTGTGCAACACCTCTCTACGGATTGAATGGAGTTCATCTTACTTGTTTAATAACACAACTGTTTAAAACAACAGCAGTAACAGCAGTCTGCAACCCACATTGCACCTTCTCCACCAGCATATGGTAACATGATGAAAGCCACAACAAGATCCCTCAATCAAGGATAGACACATCCAAACAGGCATCAACACCTACTGGAACGCTCCAAGTTTTTTTCTTTTTTTTTCCAGGCCACATGACACTGAGCAGAACACCAGAACGACTTTCAGCACTCCATAAATCAGAGCTGAAACAGCAGTGGTAGAGCCCTGATTCTCTCTCCCACAGCCTGGGCCAAATGCCACTCGAAGGAGCCTCTGAAAGTTGTGCCGAGCGCAGACTCATTCTTAGTAGGCTGGGCCTCCAAAACAAGATTACCTCCACCCCGCCCCGAGCCCCCGTCCTCAGGCTGGGGACTACTGTAGAGCTGCAATAAAACCACCCCACCCCCACATTTAGCAACCGTCACACAGGACGAGAATGCGTTTGCGGTGTCGAGGCGCTGGCTGCAGGCTCGTCAGGTGTGCGTAATCGCTGGCGGCGGGCGAGATTTGTCATGTCAGTCTCAAACCTGTTCTTGGCTCATTAATTGCTTCTTTTAGCCTGACTTTATTTGTCAGGGATATACTTGTCAGAGAACAAATTGCTGCTCTGTGACTCCAGCTCCATAAAAACCAGGCCTGGAAGTGTTACTGCTACCCAAATATTTACTTGGCTTTAACAAAACTGTACATCTTAGCAAGACTCCCGATTGTAGCCCCCACATGTTTACATTTTAGGCCTTTTAATTCAGCATACATGTATAAGGTAATGACATTTAATTAGGAATGTGAATAGTTTGGCAAAACAGTTTTTGATTCTACCAACAGCTGCATTTTAAATGAAAACAGGATCTTTTCTTTTACTATGTGTAAATAAGATTTTTATTGCATGAAACTGATCTTAAATCAGCAGAGATCCAGAGGTTATGAAGAAAGCTGTGATTAATGCAATCAAATTTGTTTCTGCTGCAAATTCCAAACATATAAATCATAAAACTGGATTATTAATTATGATTTTCTTTCACTTACTGCACTGTTTATGAAAGTAATCACAAATGATTTTTTTTCTTGGGGTTGCGTTTGGCATTGCCTCCTCAAAAACAATTATTGATAATATGACATTTGGACCTCAGATTGTAAAATAAATGCTGGGAATTTTTTAAGAGTACATACACTAATTGCTTCCATGCAGAATTCTTGTGGGATCGGCAAATGCCAAGCAGTCATTCAGGACAAAATGATGGATGAGACTTTTTTATTAATTCCCATATGTCTGGAGATATACATTTCTTGGGCGTCATTCATTGAGCTCAACTTTACAACATGTCCCGAGGCTGAAATTATGACATGTCAAATAAGCAGTTAAATAATGCAGCACAAGCTAGAGAATCCTAGCTACTACTGCTTAATCCCGACGATTTCCCTCGCAGCTGTTTTATACAGTAACCCAACTTTGAAACACTACCCTCTCATGTTCAAAATGTACCACTGCCTGAATTCAAATGTTTTGAAAACAAGAAAAAGGAAAGTGTCTCACATCCTAGTGCAATCCCATCTCTTCTGAGCACTGGTGTTAACATTATTTGCAGAACCTATCTATCTCCCCTCTCGGCCAGACCATTCTTGGCCTGAGTGCTGATGGGGTTTTTTTCCATGCAGCTTTTGAAACCCCATCTGAGATTCCTGCGTCTCATGTCAGCCTAATAGGCGAACGTGTCCTCGGGCATTGCACCTGGGTGTTGTGATGTAAGCGGCCTGACAGCCCCTGATGCGATTTATGGTCACTCAAGGTGTCCGCAGATGTCATTCGCATTCTGCCAGACCATTTACCGCCCCGTCTTCATTACACAGCTGGAAGGCTGTCTATTGTCCCCATTTCGGACCACCCCCTTTGCCTCATTGGAGGGCAAATGGTCTATGGGAAAAAATTACACAACGAGGGCAGTGTCACACACTGGGGCGATGGTGATTGAAACGACAGGCTCGCCAAAGCCAGCGTGCAGATCGCCACGAAAACATTGCGCCGGAGAGGGAAATCAGGAGGATGAGGCGCTCAGCTGGTTAACCCGCCCCGCCACTTACACCCGCGTGTCAATAGTATGGATTTCCATCCCTAACCTCCCCTGCAGTCTCCTCCAATCACGTATTCTTTTATGATCACAGGGGTGCTAGCCAGAAAGAGTTAGCTCTCTTTCATTTCTTGTAAGGGGAGCAGCTTTTGGTCAAAGACGGATGCTAAAGCTAGCACCAGAGTGGTTTTAGTAGCCTGCGGCTAAAAACACGAGGCTGGACTGTTGTAGACTAAGGCTGATGTTGTTAATACACTGAGGCCGAGGTTTTTTTTTGCCTTGTTCACCTGAAGGTTTGATTAATGGAAGCCATCAATTCCCTGTTGCACAGTCTTCGTGTTTGCGTGTTTTGTGTTTTTCCGCTACGCCGGGTGGACAGCGAGGCTGGCTGTTGTTATTTATCTCCATGCAGATGCAGCTGTCATCTGATTTATCTAAAGGACCATAAAAATGTCCACAAGTGCAAATGAACTACAGTAAATTACAGGAAAGTTTACTATTTTCAACTCTGTATCAGCCCAATGGAATCATAATGTGATTTTGATTCATCACACCAAACTATATCATTGAAGGGGTCTGAATAAAATGGATAAATAATCAAGATCTATGGTTATACTAGCAACACAGAGCAAGAATAAGATTGAATTAGATTATATGCATCACAGCAAGGCAGTCATGTGCAATTCCAGTCCTCCTTCTCACCTGCACTCCAGTGACCAAAAGGGAAAGCTACATTTTTTGCAGGTAAACACAGGTTTGTTCAACTCGATCAGGCCCCCAGGTAGTAGTCTGCTAGCTCGGCACTAAACCTGTCTCGTTTGTTTGTTTGTGCATGTACAGAATTGCAAATAGACTAATTACTTTCCTACAAGCTGTAGATGATAATAATAATAATAATGAATCATATCAGGAGTTGAGTTAAACCAAAATTCTTGGTGTGACTATAAATTACTGCACAACAAACCCATGGTGATGGTCTGCTGGAATGTTCTGTGATTTGAATGTTTTTCAGTTATGTGATGGTATGCAAAACAAATCCGCAAGAATTCCTCTCATCTGTTTGGTATGTGACAAGCACGTTGGCCTCTTCCACTGTGAAAGCTGTAACCGCATACGTTTGTCTTGCCTTATTCATGTGCATTCACTTATAGCCGCTGCTCTCTGGATACTATGTAAACCGCAAGCTTGGGAAGATCTCCAGTGTGTTTTCAGCCAATCCCTTCGAGACAGCACGTACAAATCAAACACACAAAAATGTGTGGATTAAAGAATTGGGCGATTCAAAACCCTGGAAAATTGTAGACCATTCCTTGATGCACAAGACATAACAGCTTTGTGGGATTGTTCTACATATTTTTTTGTTTTGTTTTGCGCTTTTGTGATAGGAAAGTCTACACTTCTGTGTTGAGCTATCCTTTGCCACACAGAATGCATAACACTCTGGTTTCACTTTCAAAATTATTTACTTGTGTGAAACACACTGATTTAACCAAACCGATCACAGCATTGTGACATTTTGAGTCTCCAGAGAAAGCATCACATCAAATGCCATGGGCACTTGATCGCGTGAAAAGGCCCTTTCAAGGTTATATCATGTTAAGTTGAGGTCTGGCCCTAGATGAGTAGCCTACATACTGGGTGTGGATCCTTCTGGAATTTTATATCATTGCTCCCAGACATGTACTTCTCTTAAAAACAATAAAAGTTGAGCAGTAGATTGAGAAATAATGAGAATATTACCTTCCCTTGAAATGAGGGGAAAGAGCATTCCTGTCACAGTGAAAAGATAATATTGCTTTATGACACAATGACCTTACTGCAGTGTTGACAGCTCCTGTCTCCCTGCGAGTGACTTATATCATCTGCTGCAAGTCATTCCAATTCCCTCTCTGACACCTGTCCTAATTAAAAAGAAAGATAAGTCACTCAAAGAGCCATTAAGTTATACTTGTGTATGGCAGTCCGGCGAAGCTATGGAACACTTTTCCTCAGAGTCGTTGAGGAAAAGAGTAACTCTTTTGTTGCTGTTGGGAACCAGGTAAATACTTCCCTGAGGCTGAAAAATGTTTCCGTGTGACTATGTCATTTTTCATGTCTATGTCCAAATTTTTCCAGTGTTTTTGTGGATGTGTCACTGTTTAATGTATATATGTATTTTATCCATCATCGATGTGACATATGTTACAGTTAAATTGTTGTAAATCAAACTTTTGAAAGCAAATACATTTGATCATGAAAATAATAATTTTCAGGCCATAGAATATTTGCATTTTAGTAGTTTTGTGTTCATCTTCCACAGCCTATCAGCTCATCTTTTGCAAGGGAGCCAATCGCTGTGGAGTTGATTTTATTAACAAACATTATATGATTATTACAAGAACTTAATTTCTGAATTTGTGTTAGGACTTCCTAAATATACTAGGTAGATTTGGGACCTTTTCTCCTATTATTATTTAAAATACTAGATCTTTTATATTAACACATTCTAAGAAAAAATGGGTGCAGTATGCAAGTGTGAAATGAATGCTTTAGAGTGTTGCATAGGTCACATTGCACATACTGGAACAACAAGGATTCATGTTTTGGTAAAACCCACAGTCAGGTTCTTGTAAAGATGGATTGATAGAATACAAATTCTTTATTAATATGATGAAACAAACATACTCTGAAAAGCATGTTTAAACATTCCTCTTTGCTTTCTCCTTCAGTGGAATGAATCTACAAATGCCAGCATACAGAGACTATGTTATGTTGACTTTAGTACACTAGTCCAAACATGTATTTGCTTAAGCTCATAATGTACAGATTCACTAGACTATTGTACATGGTAGTATATTGGGCTTAAACTTGGTGGTAAACCTGTTAATGGTTAAATATGACAATATTGAGAGTTGACAAAAAGTTTGCCTTTCAAAATCACCAAGCCAGTGTAGTCTGCAGACTGTAGTTTGGAGAAAAAAATACATTCAGTGATTCTCATCTGTTGAAATGCACATAACCTTGTCAGTTCATTTGAATGGCCATTTTGTACACATGGAACTGCAATATTTACTGTAGTTATCGTAGCTAGTTTCTCAGTTATTTACGTCCCCCAATGGAAAAAGCACCTGGTAGATACATCCAATATAAAATATTTCCACTGGCTTATCAAAAGTGATATATTGCAGGCCATTTGGCATTAGTGTGCTGAAACCTGGATTATAGTTGCAGTGCTTGTTTACAGTTTGGGAACTGTCCTGTGATTTTTAAGAGCACTGCATTCTGTGCATTAGCAGCTTCCTTTGCAGTAAATTCTGGGTCATGAGATCACATGATCACCCAAAGTGAATCCAGCTAAACTGCTGCTGGCCCAAGCTGCACATGTTCCAAGTTTGAGTTTGATAATCACTCACTGGTCACAAACACAGTAAGACTGACAGACCTAGCAAAATAAAGAATGCCAACAGTGTGACAGCGGCAGGATAGTGTTCTGAAAAAGGAAGTTAACTTGTTAGGGATGCAAGTTCAAATTCCAGGTGGGGCACTGCTGTTGTATCCTGAATCGCTTCCAGCCAGCAGCATAAATATAGCTGGTAACATGTGAAAATATAAGCAAAGTATGTTTCTCTTGATAATTCTGCTTGCCATGCCCATGAATTATTTAGAAATATAGCCATTTTAAGACATATTTCTACCTCTAGAGTCATCTGTTGAATATTTAAAATGAATACTCCATATAGATTTGATAACCAGTTTTATGAACCAATTGCTCCTGTGCCACTTAGATGAAAGATCACAGCAGTATTGATCATACCAATTGATGAAGAGGTATATGTTTGATTACAATCACATGTTTTCTGAGAGTACAGTGACTTTTGTAATTCTTAGCTTTTTGAGTTCTTGTTTGGTGACATGGGATTGCTTGGGCATCACTTACGGAAAAACAAGTTCTACACAAATCTCTTGAGGGCCTCTAGGAAGTCAGGTGTGAGTTTCGGGCCCTACTCTTCAAACAGCAAAGCCTTACGATTGTTTCAGCATGCATGCAGAAACCTGAGCAGAATTGTAATCACGTCAGAGGACAAAAACACCTCCATACTTGCAATACTCTTATTGACAGCCTATTTTAGCCTTTAAAAAAGTAATATTAAAATCTGGCAATGGTTCAATTTTTTGACCTTGCTAAATAATCCTATTATATCTGCCAGTGCTGAACGGGCCAAAAATGCTTCTTAACTACAATATTAATGTGTACTATGGTAAGTACAGAGTCTAATCCCTGCATCAAGTACCAATGAAATTATTGAACCTTGTTTAAATAATCTTTGATTTAAAGCTGTTTTAATCCCCATGCTATGTTCAAGGGTAAAAGCATTAAAATGGAGTACAAGCATATCCCTCAGGATAGAATAAATACAAATGAGAAAGCCCAATATGATTGATATCAGGTGAGGAAAGACATTAAAACATTTCAGTTCCATAATCATTCCTAAATATTTTATTATGGATGAACAAAACCTAATAATGATGGTTTCATTTTAAAAGTAGCAATTATTTCAAAGCTAGATGTAATTTTTCCAATGGTTAAAGATATTCATTTTGTAATCGATACTTAATCTAGTTTAGCCGTAAATAGAAACACCGTGAAACTTAATCAGGTTTAAAGCAGACGCTGTCTGAAGATGTCTGGGAAAAAAATAAAAAACCGAGACAAGCTAGATGGAAGATGAATAATGAATAATGAGGTGTAATGTAATGAATTCAGTTTTAAAACTATGCAATAGTTCTCATTAGTCAATGTATCTTGTCCTCGTCCATCTCAGTCATTTGGAGTTCTAAAATGACCAGTGGCTATAATTAATTTACCAGGCACATACCTCTTATTCTTGCATACCTTTGTTATGGACCTCCTGCACGCTGAATGTATTCTATGTGCCTAACGTTAGTCTTCATGTTTATGAAAGTGTTTATTTTCTTGAGTGTCCTGAATATTGATTTGTGGCCTTTCATTTGTATATCCATTTTGAAAATGTACAAGAAATACAGTGCAACTTGAATTACTTGCCTTAATTATGACTTACCTTCACTGAGAAAAATGTGAATCACATTGCTATCCTGTTGCATACAGGAACATACTAATGAAGCTTTAAGAGATTATGTTAACTGAACTCAAGACCTTCATCCTGAATACTGATATTTGAACAGATAGTTGACTGATAGAATTGTCAATAAAATGTTAATTTCAGTCACAAACATTAAATCTGTACTACAGCATTCATAAAATACACATTAAAATTGCATTTAGATGAGACTGCTTGTCATTAGGAATGAACCTGAAAAACAATGCCTTCTAAAATAAAATGTGTGAAAGGATGCGGTAAAGTAAAACCTTTGCCATTGTTCTATTTTTCGAGTAAATTCAGAAACAACGGGCGGCGCTCATGTACAATGCACCACAAATACAAAACATTAAACATGCGAGTTGATATGCTATAAAATTTCCACAATAAAATAATTACATTTAAGAACTTCAAATCAATGGAGACATTCAAATTCAAAATCCCAAACAAAAAGCTGTATTGCACAACCTTCAACAAACAAATTTATTAATTAAATAAGACAGTGCATTAAAAGATAATATTCATGAGGCAATGAGCTCATTGTTTTTTTTCTCAATTCATCACGATAAACTGCAATGATGTCTCAAAACCTAATTACCAAAGGCTGCTCTTCTCATTACCCAAGAACACGTTTGCATATGAATATTAATTCATATTCTCTTATTTAATTTCCTGGATTATCTTAATTCATAATGTGACACCTGCAGTGCTGTACAAAGTAATTCGTTTATGGATTAACACAGTTTAATTTATGTAACCGAAGACATAATTGCAATAACTGAGCATGATATTACATTTATTTCTCTTTACAGAGCCATGATTAAAAGGCCTGATCTGGGGAAGATTACATTCTGGAAATCAAAGAGGGATAAGGTATCACTCACAGTTATGTCTGCTGTGTCACTCTATTAAGAATAATGTATGAGGGGGAAAGTAGAGGTAATGTCAGCCATTTTGAATTTTCAAAATGATGTCATACCATGGAGGTGTTTATACAATTGTGTTCACATCCAGCTGTTTTTACCGCTTTAAAAACAATGTTATAAGTAGGCTATATCTCACAAAACGTATGTCAATCAAAGGTTTAATGTGACATTTCTGCATACTTTTACTGCAATGACAACTACTGGTTTTCATTTTGGAAAAGCGACGTATGCTTCGCAACAATGAAAATTATCTTGATTGTCATGCATTCTGCCAAATACATGTGCTGCAAAAATGATGGATGTATGGAACCAAATATGTTGGACTTTGCCATGGAAAAACGGTAGGCTGCTCATTTTTATGTCACATATCATTTCGCAATCTGTGGTTGATCCTGAGCATCGGGAAAGAAGGAGATCACAATAATAAAATAAGTATCTAGTTTCAACTGCCTCCAGCCAGACATACAGCGCTCCAAATCACTGTTTCTGGGTTCCTCAAACAGCAGTGTGCAGAGACACCTCTGAAGCCTTGTACTGATAGTCCACATACTGGTATTGATCTTGAAAGTGACAGTGTTAACACACCATTGGCTCGATGGAGCTAATGGCACAGACCAGGTAAATGAAGAGCTGTAAATACCAGCTGGCAGGTTGTGAGGAGGAGAAACACTTCATTAGCTGACCTTGAGCAGGTGGGCAGGCTCCGTTATTTTCGTCCTGCCTCTCTGAGGTCTTGTTTTTTACAGTTGTACTTTGACAGCTCCTTGGCCTTCCAGGAAGTGTGCGGTTTCAAATGCTTGCAGCTGGATGATGTGCAGTTTTACCCACAAGACATAGCTTGGAATCTTGAGTTCTGTCAGCAGCTCTTCCACCTGCTATGTGGACCATTTTTTCCATCAGTCATACCTGTCTTGGTTAGGGTTATAAGTTAATGGCTGATGGATAATGGATATGGTATGTTAAATATTTTGCAATTCAGTAACTCTTGCTACTGTACACTGAAACGTGAAACCTTGAATAAACAACTCAATATTTTCCACAACACTTTGAAGGAAAAAAGACCAAGTAAAGAAGGCTAAACTTGAGAGTTTGACAAACGTTGTGTTTCTTTCACAAAGTAACCTTTTGCCTTGGATATACACCTCTATACAAAATGGCCCGGCGCCAGCACAAGGACAGTCACAGGCTATTCTGTTTGTACCTTGTTTACTAGGCCTTGACAGCTGAACTCCCCTGCTCCTATCCAAGCAAAGGGTTTCAATGATATTGAAAAACATTATCACCGCTAACAGTGTCCTGATTAAAAGGCACATTGTAAATATTCATGAAAGGATGTGGTCGGTGACAGAAAATTCATAACTAGTACATCCACAAGGACAGTGCTGTAACCTTATAAACTGTTATCTCCTATTATTCTAATATATATGTATTAATAAAATATCTTTAGTCCCATAAATAGAAGATATTTCCATATTCTGTATGTGATTGACCACATTACTGTATGTAAGTTAAAAGAGTATACAGTTGGTAAAAAGTATTCCAACACAACATGGCTTACCCAATCTTTCAAGCTGTAGTTTCCCAAAGACACAAAGGCAGTTGTCACAGATATCACTGCTTTCATGTGAGTCAATTACAAAAAAAATATGAATTTTGAATGTTTACTGTTTGAATGGAGTTGGGAACAATTGCACCATTTGGGTGTAAAGGTGTCTGGATAAGAAATGTCAGGGTATGAACTCATACAAACACATTTCAGAGTAGCATTTTAACAGTCACAATGATTCCCCATGAAAGAAGTGCATTAGCACAGTCTTGAATCGTGCACCATGCCTCTCCACAGGGGGAATCCTGAGATGCCCATCACAGAAAAAAAATAATCAAGAAACATTTGTTCTATAATCAATTTTATGCTATATTTGATGTGATACAAAGTGTATCATAATTAGATGATTTGAAATTCATCACACAGACAACACTAAATGATTAGCATGTCTGTTTTGAAATTGGATATTTAATTTCACATTATTCAGAGATAAGTCATTAAATTGTGGTAAAGCAGTTCCACAATTACAATGCTACCAATGGGGTACATGCATACAGGGAGGGTGATATGTACAGGAGAGCAAAATGCATGTCATGCTGTGCCTTTTTGCTCATTGAATACAACACTATAATTAGCTTTGCCATACTTACCTGGATATAATTTCAAACTTAAATTAGCCACACTGCTGCTCAGTCACTCACAAAGGCATTATAGAGTCCAGCCTAGATCCTTGAGCAACTACTCATCCACACGTATGGGTAAGTTATGTGCAATGTAATATCTTTGCTGTGGTACATTTGGCAAGGCTACAATGTTGCTGCATGCAGAATTGAAGGTCTCTTATCGGTGTGTAGCGAAAGCTGGGCCAAAGCACACATTAAGTAGATTGAGGGGCATTCTACGAAAAAATGAAAATGGAAGTGCAGAAATTAAATAAAGTGGTCCTCCCTTTTTGAAGACTGAAATGTAATGCGTCTGAAAAACGGTATCTCCTCTTGAGTAAATGAATCACCTGCTTTCCTTGTTAGGCTGTCATGGCAACAAAAGACAGACTCCACTGCAGGTTCACTCTCTGGTTGATGTTTTCCACTTAGGTCAAGGCAATCAGATAAATCTTAGACATCTGCTCATGATGAAAAGTTTCTTAATGACGGGGCAATTCAAAATGTCTGATACAATCATGCGTAGATTCAATATGATTGCAATAAATTTTGACTATTAGTATGACTTCCAAAAATGTTGAACACAAATATTTAATGTGTCATTTCCAACAGCCAATTTTCAGCTCTCACCAGCTAAACACACACAGAAATGCTACAGATTGTATTTATGTAGTGTAATATGGTGTTGATGTGTTTAGCTCCAGGAAACCAAAACTGCTATATTTTTGCTGCAAAGATTGTTGATTTTTTAAAAATATCATTCATCCAGGATTGCACTGACAACACTGCATTAATGTGTCAACAGCAACGTAAACTGGGAAATTAATGTAAATTTTTGTGTCAGCAACAAGTATCCTGACTGCTATATGTAAAAAGGAAATATTGATTTTTTCAACCCCTTTTACGGCCTAAAAATAAGTGGGACCTAACCAGTATATAAGTCACTTTTCTACAAACTAACAACACTTGATATGAGTAAGAGAATATTCTGTTCATGCAACATAATAACCAAACATAATAATACATCAAAATACTAAGATAATGTTTTCTGAATAAATAAGGGTGATTTCCACTGTGCGTCTGAAAATTTGTTGAGGAAAACTGAAAATCATCCAGAGATTTCTATGTAAAACACACAAGGTAAAACGATCACGTTAGAATTGTTCCAACCGAGAGAAAGCATTTTTACAGACCGGGTCTCCAGCGTTCGATGTGGAGCCTCCTCTCAAAGCACCTGAGTCAGTATCCACTCTGAGCGCGCCCACTTTCTGTAAGGAAAAAAAAATCATTCTCTTTTTTTTCTTTTTTCAAAATGAGTCCATGTCTTGTTGATTGAAGTTTATAGGATAGGGTCAGGGGTTGCTACTGCAGGCAGAGGGATCTCACTGGGGCACGATAAATCAAAACCAAGCGATAAATCTGGACAGCGGTGTTCGTCTAGCAAGGCAGGTGTCTTCAGGCCCATCTCCTTCTCGGGGAGGGAACGGGGTTCAAGGTCAGAGCTCCCCTCATTTCTTCAGAAGAGGTGCAGCAAAATGGAGGCAGTGACATTTGTTTTTATCAATAGCTTATTTTCTTCTGGACAAATCTTATTTTCCACCTTCTTTATAGAAATCCAGCCAGTTTTCCACTGCATGTACTAATAAATATATCTCATTAAACTATGCATGAGTTCACACCCAAATGCTAAAAAAGGCTGGCAGCATAAACACCACCAATTTAGTATTTAACCATGCTCTCAATATTTCAGTGTGGGTGGGTATTATATATTTATTATATTTTGATAAATAATATGAGTTTACATATGCAAAGTAAACACCATTTAAACTCAGGCTTTTATTGATTTTTCCATACCTTTCCATCGATTTACATACAGTATGTTCAAACAACATCCAGCAACCAAATAATAATTGTAATGTTGACTTTACTCAAAATAATTGCCTATATAATTGCCATGAAAATCGAATAAATAGAACTGCATGTGAAAAGATTGTTTTTCCAACCACGTCAACTCCCTTGATGTAAATATTTGATTCATATAGCTCTCAAAAATGGCTATCAGAAAGCTACATCCTGGGACAGCCATCAACATCCAGATTTATGGAGGCATGCAATAAGCTTGGTGCGCTGACAGTAACTCACTCCTGAGCTTTGTGCGAGAACTGCTGACAACAGATTTAATTTCTATCTCATATTTCAGGGCTGTTATGTCTTTGACTTCATCATAGAGAGAAGGCATCAATTTCCATCAGTCTGTGTCTCATCATGCTGCTTTCCATTCCACTCGGTGACAGCAAAAAGATGTTTTGTCAAATTCTCTGTTCAGGAAAGTGTTTTTAATTTGTCACAATCTTGCAACAATCGCCACCAGTTATAAGCAATTTATCGCTATTAACTCTTGAGCGAAGGTGTTTGACCTGGTACATGTTTGGTTAAATAATGAATCAAAATCATGTATAGAAATCAGATTGATACAAATGAGTTGAAACAACACACAAACTGAAAAAAACAAATATTTATTATTTATTTATCTACACTTAACAATACAAGTTGAAGTCTTCTATTCAATTGACTAGTCCATAATGTGTGCTGTTCCATGTTTTAAAACGCTGTGCATCTGACTTGGATGTACTTTACAGGATCATCCCCTTGTGAACAAGTATCTAGGTCAAAGTTTCTCAAACCGCATTGCATGACACAGCCCTTGCCTGGTTGTGTGAATGTCTGGCAGACTCATTTTCTCTAAAACTGAACTCTACGGAGAAGAAGGGATGACTGCTCTGACAGGCCAAACGAGCAACATTGCGTGCCACCTCCCCGTTGCTTGCCGTTGTCCTCAGAATCACCCAGACAAAGTGGGAGGGAATTAGATACATGTCACAAACATTGCATTTTTAAAGCCAATGTGCTCGGCATCCCTGTCCGTGAGCACTGCTTCATTATTCACCAACCAATGAACTCTCCGGGACCCTCCACTTCTCTGTGTGCGCTGCAGTAATGGGATGAATTATTCACTGCTTACTGATGAGGAAGCATTTAGACCATCCCAAGAGTGGTGCTCAGGTCAGGCTGATCTGAACTCTTTTTCTATCTCGCTGTCTCTCTCCTCTATCTCTTCTCTGTCTGTTTTTCACAACCCAACCTCTCTTCCTATTTATCAGTCTCTTTTGCTGTGTTGGTTCTCTGAGTCTTTCTTCCCATCTCTCTCTCTCCTCTTTCTCACTGTCTTTGTCGTTTTTTTCTCACCAATCTCCCCGCCCCCCCCCCCCCTTGTAATAATTTTCAATGAACTTGTCAGGGTGCAGTATGAATTCAAACACAGACAGGAGTAAATAAAACCGGAGTTTATTAGAACAAAAGCCAAATCCAAAAACAGCCAGGGGCAAGTGCAGGGTCAAAACCAGGAGATCACAGCAACAGGGGAAAAACTGAATCCAAAGACAAAGTCGAGAAAAAACAGGCAAAGTCAAAACAAGGCATACACAGCAATCAGAACAAGAACACAATCCAAAATCAGTACACGAGTAAACAGGCACAGATCAGGATGGGTAGGCAGAACAGGAACAGAAAGGCTCGTAGCACAACTGAACACAAGGAAACAGAGACAAACTCACACTGATGAGGGACAAGACTGACAATAGATACACGGGTAACCAGCATGAACCATACACAGGTGAACAACAGGGCAGGCAAAACAAATGAGCAATCAGCTAACCACGTAACAATGAAGATGGGGCAGACACATAAGGACACATTACAGGGCAGCTTTACTGACAGAACTATCTTTACTAAAGAATCTGGCTCATGTAATTATAATTAGCTTTTCTTAGGTCTGAATAATGCCTAATAGTGACAATATTTACTTCATTAGTGCTGAGAATATTTCCAATCCAGTGTTTTCCCATCTGAGTGTAACGCTCAGTGTTAGCATGATATATGGCAAATAACAAAGATGCTGTATGTGAGGTATCCACTGTATTTTTACTTGTTATAAGAGGTGCATGACATATGTGATAATTATCATAGAGGAAGGTCAATTTCTGTCTTACTCTTGCGTATGTTAGTGGGTCAGATTTGCATTTTGGCTTGAGACAGAAAAGGTCAAGCTTGCTGAATCAATATGGATAAAGCCTATATCTATATTTTCTTAAGATCAAAAATATTATAGAACCAAAGCATGTACAGTTCAAATGTATTGATTCCCTACTTTTTATTCCACATACATTTTCACCAATGGAGAACTAAAAAGGCAGCCTCATATTATTCAAAGGATAGCCAAATGTAAAATTCCAGTAATCTTAGGTAAGAGGTCATATTTATATTTAATGAGGTTTGATCAAAGATGGGATAAAAATGGAACTTCAGAGATCACAGAAACTGAATGCAGGGGGTGCAAATATATAACCTTTCCATAAGAAAATTGTATTGATAGCTCACAACCACACCCAAATACACCATGCCACATTCACTGCACCAAAAGCTAGGATCATTCACAAATCCAAATGTTGATTCTGAGATATATCTGCAGTCTTCTTAGATATCTATTAGTTTGGGGAGAATGCAGCTGAATAAATAACAGATTAATAATACCAATATAACTGTCTGTACCATAATTCAAAGTTATGGTTAAAAGTAAAAAAAATGTTGTACAAACCTTGTGTGGCTCACTCAAATGAGCTCAGCACATATTGTGACATTACATATTCCATGCCTTTGGACTATGCTATTAGCTCACTGCAACCTGGAACCCTCAGCAGAGGGGACACCATTACCTTTGTCCCATCAGGGGTGCAGTGGATTTAAGTCAGTCAGGTTTCCTCTGTATTAATTCATCCCAAAAGAGCGCCAGAGGCCCACAGGTTATCAGTTGTTTTCAGCGTTTTCTCCTCCAATTAAATACCAGCTTTCCTTTCAGCACTGCATCACTGCCCCAAGTGTATCAGAAGAGTGGAAGCACTTAAGCTCTGGTGATCTTAATGTGGGTATTGGTGGTACCACAGTGCCTCAGGAAACAAAACCGGCTTTTCTAATTTGGAAATAAAAACAGAAAAGGGCAGAAGAATCCATAACAGTAACATAATATACAGATAATACTCAACCATGTCATTTCTTGCATTTGCATTTTTCATTCTACCATTGTGGCAAGATATGGCACTGATGACTATTCAATTTCATTGAACTGGTCTGAATTAAAAGGTTTGATTTACATGTGCATTGGATATGCAATCAGATGGAGGCAGCTGCAGTAGCGCTCTCGGTGTAATACAATTTCCCATTATTCAACATGTTATAATAATGCATTGAATCACTGCACCTGTACCGAAGCTCTGCCAATTCAAACTAATGGTATACGGGGCAATAGTGATGCCATACAGTTATTTTATGGTTCTGTCAACCTGAAATTACATATTGAGCTTCATAATCAAATGACAGATCAGCTAAAATGGTTCGTATGACACTGTAATGAACCTTCGAGCAAGACGACCAATTTCCCTTGCTGATGTAGGTATCATTATGGCCTATAGGTCGACAGTCCATTGAATCACTCACTTGGTACATGTAGCTGGTCAATGGGTATGCAAGTCATCTGAACACCCCCATACACCAAAAATTCACTGCTGAATGCTGGCATAACTCAAATATATATATGCATATGAAGGAGATTCATCTCCATTGAATTCCTCAGTCTCCCAGTTACACACATACATTCAAGCGCTTTTAATAATAAAAATGTTAATTCATGTGCATGTGATGAAAATCCATGTGAATAAGTCATGAAAATGAAATTAAACCAATTTCAGCAATACTTTGTGGATTGCTAGCTCTAAATGAAAGCCCTGATTTACTTTTATCCATTGCTTAGGAAAAGGGAAAGGCAAAGCCAAAGCGTGTTGCAAATAATTTATTTTCCATACAAATGAAAATCATGCCAGGGTGATTAGTATTTTAATATTAGTACTATTTTTTGCTTGGTTCACTTTGAATTTGTAATGTTGCATATTATTTACAAGGTCAGCGAAAGGACTAGTATCTGTGCCTTTGAAAACTTTGAATTAAAGCTTGTGCATTAACCTCCATAGTCAGGATGTTAGGCTTTATTGCAGTGGTACGCTTTAGAAAGGTTCTCATTCAACCTGCAGTCCTCCCAGCAGAACGGAAGCCCAAGCTGATATTTACTGAGTTTGACCTATGAAGATCAGATTTTTTCAGGGTTTGGTTCTGGGCTGACTGAAGGAGTGGATTCACAGGCAAGACATTGGCGAGACCCGAAGTGTCCATTTTCCAAGACTGGCAATTAATCACTGTGTAGGTGGCATAGTTCCTGATCACATCACAGGGGAGCAAGAATCCATGGAAACAGTCTCCACAACAACACTGGGAGCTGGGAGCTTGTTGCTTTTCACCTTTTCTCTCAGGAGGAGGAGTACCAGGTTACAGAATTCTGTTATCTCACACATATCTCATGTGTTTGTATATGCTTTTATGGAGGGAGGTGGGGGGAGGGCGGTGTACAGACTCAGATTTGGAATCTTTCAGTGTATTGGCAAGAGATGTCATTAAGAAGAAAAACAATTTGATGTCATTTTGCTTCTAACCAGATGAACAGGACTACAATGCCAAAATGATGGAAATATTTTAACTGCCTGCATCACACAGACATGTCTCATATGTTGATACTTCCTATATGAATTATTTCCATGTATCTCTCTATCGCAAGTAAAAATGCATATTTACCACTAATGTGTGCTACAGGGCTTAAGGAATTGAGATTTGAGGGAACATATGGTACAGAGGGAAAATGTAAAGCGCGCAGAAATGGCTTAGGAGGAAGCTGTTTTCCCTGAATCCTCGTATGGAGCATCTATTCTCCATAATGCGGAATAATGGGAGAACTTAGACAGCAAACTAAGGGCTTATCAATCATTCCCTCTCCATTACAGGCTCTTAATGCCTGTAAACTGATGGATTGTGGGTAATCAGACTTGTTAAATGCACTCAGTGAAGTACTTTTTGATGTACAGTTTTTCACTTGCACTCAACACAATGGACTACAAGGGAACTGAGTAAAATTAAGAAAAAGAGGATTTTTTTTCAAGACTTGGATGGTAAAGGTTCTGCTACTATGAAACTATTTCAATGTCAGGACTGCAAGGATAAAAGATTATTTATTGTGACTCTTATCCAGAGCTATGAGCAGAAAAAAATTAACAGCATTTCAGTGTTTCCAGTTATACATCAAAATAAATATGTGTGTAACTTTGGCAGTGTAATCTATTGTCTTGTGTCACACAGATAATATTTTTTCATTTATCTTCCCATTTTTGTCAAGCTGTAAAAATAAAAAAACACGGGCTTGGTTTTTTTTTTTGCCTCATCAAAGAAAGAGCAATAAATCTGCCATCCAATATAGGAAAAAAAATACATTTTATACATTTTAAAAATTCAAGAAGTACTGTGCTTGCAGAGTAAATTGCACAATTCTATATAATAGAAATCAAAGGAACAAGAAAAATAGGGTCAAACTTTTAATTAAGTTTTTATAATGGTGACAATATTGGCTTCATATGATCTACATTAATGTTGAACACTTGCTTCATAACCTTTCATTACCTATTCATAAGCTATCCATAAACATATGGCATATGTTATGAAGGATGACATACTTAAAAAACAAACTTACAGCAATATCCATCTGGTTTCCTATCAGACCGCAGGTAAAATGAGAATTTCAAGGTTCATAGGAAACCCTGCCATAACTTCATTTATGATTTTCTTTTACATTGTCAAAAAGTGTTCGTAAAGCTTTAGCTATCTACATTTTGCACACACCGACAGAAACACATATACTGTTGCACATTATGTTAGCTTTGAACATAGGCCCCTAATGTTAGTGTATGGGCCTACATTCAATTGCATTCCAATGACCGCTGCTATAAAGTTAACATACTGAAAACACATGAAATAATGTAAATAAATGAAAATATTTAACAAATTTGTTAAGCTGGAGAACCCACTGCATCCAGAAATTGTGGAGCTAACAAAAAGTAAAGCTTGCATACATTTCTCACTTAATTAAATATAAGCCTTTAGGCATACCAAGATCATAACATGGTGAGATAAGAATATGCATAATTTGAGAAAGATAAGTGAAAATATGAATATTAGTGCTTTTTGGCAAGTTCCTCCCAGTCTTTTCTGACTGTCTAGCTGCCCATCCCTTCATGTTAAGTTTTAGCTAATTAGACTAGTAAGGTTATTACTTTAATAAGCAGTTATTGGTTTATAAAAGATGGGATTATATTTGAGCTAATTACAGGTTTTGTGTGTTGAGAGATGAAGAAACAAGAAAACATGCACTCATGTGTTGGTAGAGTCTGATTCCTTGAATGAGATGGTCAAAAGTCTGTCATTTTTAATAACATATTTTTCGGTTATATCCTGACCATCACTGTGGCTCCTTCATAAGATGCCGTTCTTAAAGAGGTTACTATGCTTTAAAGTGCCTCGTGTCTTATGCACTTGACGGACACATTTTTCAGTTGACAGATGACAGTAACGTAATGGAGTCTATCTGCAAAGGCCACTAGTCTTATTTGTTTAGAAGATTGATGGTATCAGGAATGATCATTTTCACTTTTCACAACATGAATAGTAATAGAATCGCCCGACTGAATTATGTGGTTGAATGGCGTGTCCTGATTTGACACAGGAATCAGGATTTAGGAATCTCAGTAGTTTCACAGTACAAAACTCATTATGTCTCTCCTGAGGCATGAATTAATACAAAAAATTCTCTTCATTAAATTCTAGTTATGGTGCACTGTATGAGATTACTGAGACCAATTTAATTTGCTGGCAATCAAGGGGAAAGTACAATTGTGAAATAAAGTCTTGCTGTGGGTAAACACAAACACACCAAAATTAAACTCACATGCACACATACACATGTGTAAAAACACACACACATGCACACACCCAAAACAAAAATGATAGCATGCGCACACACACATTCACACATGTGCAAATGCTACACACACATTCACGCATATGCACTAAGTCACTGTGTACATTTATATTCACATAGCCTCTGTGTGAATTCTTTGGGATATTTTCCAAGAGAATGTTTGTACTGGGAGAGCTTTTTTAGATGCTGTACATAAATTCCAGGCGATTTAGTGCATGTACACATTCCTGATATCCCTGCCAAATAAGAGACAGACTGTCGTTCTGTGAAACTCTTCATATTTTCATTTAGCGTTTCCATTTGTGTTACTGTAATTGCAGGCGCCTATTCAGAAAACACTAGTGATGTCAAGAACCTCAATGGAATTTAATAACTGGTAAATAAATGACCTGCAGTACACACTACTTGTACTTGACAATACCTTTGAAGTATTTAAATATGAGCAAATAAGCTTTTCTTGTTAACAAATGTTAAACATTAGAAATTTATTGACATTTTGTGTTCAACATTTCCCAACAGCCAACAATAGCTAGCTAACATGTCAATTTTGGAAAATGCTTAGTCAGTCTGTATAAGCTGAACAAGATATAACATATGCATTTAGCTAACTATATTTTAATGTAAAATATATGTATTAGTTGTTTGATTTTAACAGGAACATAGCTAACAAGTCGCTCACCCATGAAACTCTCAAACCTTTCAGACCAGCCACCAACATGTATGAATAACCTGCATAGTGTGTCCCAGTATAATGTATCTAAACCATCATAAGTAACTAAATCAAGGTGCTGATGCAAAGATCAATAAAGTTAAGGTCATTTCCCTCCCTTTTGAGGCTTTTAGCAGCATTTAAAATGAACTTCAACGTTGTGTTTTGCATAGAATATTCCATATGATTGAGGGAATAGCCATGACAATTTTTGTGGGCTATCAAGTGGTGACTGATATGAACATGATACAGATAGGGAACAGACCAGTACACATGAATTGTAAACATGGGTATGACAGGCTTTCGTTGGGGTCAAAAAAAGGTTTTCAATGAATCCTTTGAATCATAAATAATTACCTGGTGAATAAAGGTAATTGGTATGCATCAAGCATGCACAATTAAGGAATGTTTAATTCATGTTCTGTTCTGCTTTGATTAAGCGAATGGAAACGCACTTATTTTTAAGTGTTGAGAGTGTCTCATATCAGAGATGCACTCAGCCTGTGATTACAAGCCTCAGACATTTCAAAATGAATTGTTTTAACCAATAGTCAGTAATTCTCCAAATTGAAACAACCTCTATGAGCCATTACCAGAGAGGACTCAGAAGTTGAGTACTTCGGCACTAAGGACATCGGTTTTTCAAAATTGCACTTAAATCGATTGAATGTACTACTACAGTCGTAGACCAACATCAATGGCATAATGACTGAAGTGCAGCCTGTTCACACAGATTATAGTCCCTCTTCCATTTACACACACACTAACAGGAAAAATGGCTTGCCAAGGTAATGTGTGCATTATGATACAGCATTACAGCCAAATCACATAGAAAGACAGAATGTGCCACATATATATTTTATGAATGGTAAGCTTTTGCATTACATTCAATTCAAATACTAAACCTTTCCAGTATGCAAACAAATACACATTATTATTTGTTCTGCTGTTTATAAGATGTTAATGTACTTGTATCTGTTTCTTAGCATGTTTCATTGTATTTGTTTCTCTAAAGAATATATTGTTACAAGTCCATCTGCATGGTTTAGAATGGAAAATTGAGGAAATGCTCAAGACAGACATTTTCCATCTTGGTTTCTCATGGTATTTTGTGTATAAAGAGTAAGCTCACTTCTATCCTTCACAGTTTTAGAAAATGCAAGGAAGCACTCATGTAAATAACCTTATCAGGCAGAGCTGGGAATACACCTGTGCTTGCATCTGTGAGTCCTCGTGAGGATACACAATGTTATAGATTCTGCTGGAAAAAAATAATAATTCCACATCATCTCACATGAGCTTTCATGTAAAAGTTCTCACCTGCTCATTTGCACTGAATTAGTGATGTTTCATTGATGCAAAACATCTCTAAAATTACATTTGCAAGCGGTCAGCACCTGAGAAAGCCTTCTCCTCCCAGCTAATTGGTCCACTGAGTATAGGATAAGCTCTCCCTAACCTCCATCTCAGCTGCTCTGACCAATCACAGGGCCCCTCCTCCAGGCGATGTGTTGAAGTGTAGACAGCACTTTATCTCTCCCTTTCTACATCATTGGCACCAATTACTGCAGCAAGAGATTCTATTACATTTGCTGTGTAGGCCTTTCACTCCATGTGCTTCTTTAAACAAATGGTGTCCAGGTGGGGGGAAAATAACTTTGAATTTTTAAAACTGCACATAGATTGCGATATTAAAAATATTTAAGTGTGTAATGTGTACACATATTAAAAGAAGGTGCAGGTCAATTGGCAGTATGCTATATTGAAACAATGGTTTAATACTAATGCATGTGGATTCAAGCATATACATTTAGCTTCTATTGTTTCTATTGAAAATACCAAGAGGCAATTAGTACACAGATTTTTTTTTTTTTTTTTTTGGGGGAGGGTGCATACCTGACTGATTCACACTGTAGATCCATCAATCACCATCATGAAAGTGATATCTTTTCAATGCCCATAATCTCTCTTCTTTGGGACCAGTATTGATTCGAGGCTTCAGAGAATAATGAATTTAAAAGGGAAAGCTGGAGGCTGCAAGATGTGCATAAAAGTGGTTCTTTTTTTTGCCAGGAAACATCAAGGAAGAGAACACATTCAGTACTGCTGCCTGCATTTGGCTGGAAGTCCTTCTATGGAGACATATACCTATGGAGCCGTCTTCATGCAAGGAGCTTAGCAATTGCATAAAGCAGTGAATCCAATGATTATGAAAAATGTTTATTTTGCCATTTTCATAGAGTAATGACTTCAGAATGTGTTTTGTGGAGCTGGGGATAAGACTTGTGTAATTCAGCAAATTTAATGATGGCCATTTAATGACTGCTGTTACAGGTGTTTCTAATTGGTACAAAATGATGAACATTGCTCATGCAAATTGGTTTTTATTATTCATTTAAGAAATAAGTTAAAAGAAAAGTGAATCACACTGAAAATTATACTTGTGTCATGCCAATTGAAATACGAGTAACTTCAACCAGTTTATTCAAGCAGACACTACATATGCAAAATCTATTATCTGTTTTTGTGGAAAATGCTTTATACATAACAAAAATAAAAATAACAAGTGACAGCTGAAGTGTTTTACACATGTTTTTGATTATGCTGCTTTAAATTTTGTGGTATTTTAGTTTTAGACAAAAACAAACTGAAAATTTCCACATTTCATTCACTGGTCATCTTGTATCATAAATATATAACGGATGTCCGGGCAAAGTATATAAAGCATGAATAATGCTTCCTGGCATTTCTATACAAAATGATTTTTCATACAGTGCCGCCATTCGCTTATTAGACAAAGCCCATGTAAATCTCCTAAATCCTCTCCCACACTCTGGCCAAATGGCTCCATAAGAATTGCTCAAACTAAATATTTACCAAAGCTGTTCAGCTAGAAAGTCAAATCAGCACATTTTGGATGGCTCCTGCAAAGCCATGCCTGTGAATACAAGGGCTTTTAGAGTTGGCAGAGGGAAGAGTCCATCTGTGGTTAGAGATAACCTGTTCCAAGATCACCAAAATTAAATAGCAGATCCCCATTATTTTTCCATCTTTTCAACTTCAAACTCAAACTGAGCAGTTATGTGGTAAAACTTCCACAATAGGTCCCAAAAACAAGCTATGGTTTTACAAAGAGAGTCCGTTTACTTTATTGGAATCAGGTGCTTCGCAAACTGTTCATTTATCACAGGAGGTATCGAGATGACCAATGGTGTGCTGTGTGCTGTGACACTGGGTAACAAATGGTAGTTGAAGCATTGTACCCACTGAAATCGGGCCATGCTTCTTAATAAAATGAAAACAAAAATTACCCAGTGGAATCTGGAATGACTGCTGAATAAAAAGCTCTTACAAAATGTGTATGAGGAATTTATCTGTCATTACTATGCCATAGTGGGAGGTATGTTTTTTTTAGTTGCTCTCACAATGCATCAACATAAATTTGAATCCTGAAATGTACTTTCAAATGCTACATTTTAGAAAAAGTATAAGCCACTTATTTAAAAGGAATAATTCAATGTGTATTATTCGCTTTCACAATGACATTTTCCTGTGGTCCTGACCTATTTTCTCCTGTTATATTTTCAACTTTAATAGTGAAACATACACATGAGTGATTTTCATAGTCTATAAAACAGACTTGTATGACCACTATGAAATAATCATATCCAAAGTTTTACTTCTACCGAAGATAGTATATTTTATGTAGGAACCCATATTATGTATTTCACATTTCTGTTCAAACCCACAGTTAGAATGATATACAGGTTGTCGAAGGCAATAAATTTACTTTAGAGGCAGAGACTTAAAAAAAAAACATGCCTTTCCAAGCTTTTGGGGTCTATTCTTTAGTGTTAAAAATCAAAGTTGAAAATCAAAACAATGTTGACTTAATAATATACGTTGTATTGTAAATGACTGTTGACATGCTGGTCTGTTGTTTCATCTTGTGTTCAAATGTTTTTTTTTTCAACAAAGCCTTTTAAATTAAAAGATCCCTTTGGATTGTTTTATTGGCACCAGCATCTGGAAGAAGTGACCAGTTAAGCCAATCATTTCTTCATTTGAAGTAGGTTGTGATGAAGAATTTGACGGGTTCAAGAAAAACAAGACAGAAACAGATTTTTAGAGAAGCAGAGAGTGAAATAAAAATTTATTATAACAGATGTTCTGCTGATGTACCATTCTTTAGATTCCAACTTTGAGAGCACAGTGCCAACACCTTAATATTCTTCCACCCATATCAAAACAAAAGCAGATTTGTTTCCAAAGCGGCTCTGGCAGTGTTTTTAAGCCCTTCATGGACACGTTCACGGTGAGGTAAGTATGCACACTTTGGGCTGTTATTTTCTGGGACCATCTCGCCTCACTCACACATAACTCAGTAACTCGGTTGATTAAAGCCTCTGCTTCCTAAAGCGTTTTCATCCTCCTCTGCTTATCTCATCAGGATTAATCAAAATCAAACAAGCCTCATGCAGGGGCCACTGAGCCCTCTGGCTCCTCATATCAAAACCCAAAGTCTGTTTTATATTTGCCTTCCTCCCCTCATCTTGTATCACTTCCACACAGATCTCATTGAGAGCCGTGAACAAAACAAGCGAGCAAAGTAAAACACAACAGCTATCACATAAGCAGGGCTACACAAATAATCCTGCAGTAGATGGGATCTAAAAAACCTGGCTGGTTACAGGTCTGGTAGCACGTTGGCTTGTTTAAACTGGGAGAGTAAGCTTTGGTCACAAGGTTGGCAAGGGTCAGGTGCTCTGCTTCCCTTAAGAGCCAGGGGTCCTGCTTTTGTCTTTTGCGTTTGCCATTAGACTAAACAAAACTGGTGTCCGCATGCTTGGCTGCCGGCTCTGTAAGGCCACAGCTAAAGATGGATTAGATTCTTTATTTCCAAACAAAAGGGAAGAGCCGGGGATAATTTGGAAGAATGTTTATCACCCTACTGATACCTCCAAGTGGACAGATTTTTCATTGTTTTAAAAACAGAACAGGGCCAAAATGTAGTCCAAGGGGCCCGTTTATGAAAAGTTAATAACTGCATTTCTGTTCTCTAATTAAGCAGTGACAGTGTTTAAATAGCTGACAAACAGATATGAAGCACATAGTGAATAGTTACCATGATTGTCACTGTGTCTTGGCAATGTTGGTAAATAAAGTCTAAAAGGCAATTAATATTAATGTTTAATGTGAACTCTCATGAAACACATTCAATATTAAGACATACTGGAGAGTGTTTTCTTGAATCTGGTTTAATCTTCATTGCAGCATTGTCCAGCAAGGCAGTAAAGCACAGAAAAGCACATGATCTCCCTGGAAAAATGTATCACCAGCCATCCATTTTTTGTGGCCCAAAATTGTAGCACTGGAGTACACTTCATGTACAGATGATGAAAATGCCCAAATTGACCAACTGAATGGTCTTTTTTTTTTTTTCCATTTTCTCTTACTACAGCGGTCTCTCTCTGACTCAGGAAGGAGCAGCGGATCATGTGACATCCTCTGATTCCAATGTTGCAAAGCAGATCACTTTTCACACTGAAGATATGTCACAAATCACAGATGGTCTATGAGTATGTGGTTCATGCTCTTTGTGTCAGCCATTATATACTCAGCTCCTGTGTTTGCAGGAACCCAGCTGGCCAGTAGTGGTGGCTAGAGAGCAATACAACTGATGAACCTTACACAGCTTACCGCCGATCCTTCCCCAGCGAGTATAAGCCTAGATAACGTAGACGTCCAGTCATGATCGCATGCCTAGCCCTGGAACACCCAGTCACAGGTCTTACAGTTACACTATGAACAACAGCCCAGAGCTGTCACACTTGCATAAATATAATGGGGAAAATGCATTCATATGCCACATAGGGCTGCTAGCCAGTCGGCATTGGTAGCCAGGATTCAGGTCCAGACCAATTAGGTTGTATTACTGCACTGAGAAAGAATGCTTTATCTGCACACACCACCCGACAAGCCTTATTACTTCCTATTAAGCCTTGGCTAATGGAAGGTGAGCTAGACCATGTCTTCTGTCCCCTTTTCTCATTAAGGTTTCCCTTCTCGAGGAAAATTAGAAATTTCTGTCCAATTACACATGGCTTCAAGTCAAGTTTCCACAGTCTATGAATGATAAAGACCCAGAGCTCTTAGTACACTCCTCTGGATTCTCTCTGTACCACAGATGAGACACAGTCTGTCTTTCACTTAGTCTAGACTCCATTTCCTCATCTTATGAAATATAAGCCATGTTAATGTGTGGCATAGGCAAAGGCTTTTAAGATTCTTTTAAGATATTCTTCCCTGCAAATGCCTCACCTTACCAAAATAAGAATCATCTCTGAATTTAAGCCTTTTAATTGATTTTATTTACTGTTTATTACTGCCGGACCTGTCAGAGCAACAGGATCTCCATCTAAACATTTAAGGAGTATGTAAATCATGGTTAAAAATGTTGACATAAATATAGAGAAATTAATTATAAGCACATTTTAATGTGAGCTGTATGTCATGTCAGATGTAAAACCAATTACTGCATACCTCTCCTCCCCCCTCTTAATAAAGGAAATTAGTGATAATTTAACTGACAGAATCGCATAGGAAGCACTATCAGAAATCATGCCCTATTCAATGAAGCAGCCATTGTGAGACTGGAGCTGAATGTAAGGCTTGATTGACTTTGCTCTCTGGATAAGTTATCTGTCATGTTACTGTATTGTCATAGCCTTTTCACTTCTATTCCTCCTTTGGCAGGGACTGTCACATTTGCCACTAATTGCTAATGAACTTGTCCGGAACCTCCACATGTGCTTGCCTTTGTCTTGCCCTCCTTGAATCCGTTCTGCATTTAAATTAACCTTGAAAAAAACTCAGACAGGCTGTTGTCAGAAGAAAACAATACCAGATGCGGTGTGTGGAAGTTATTTTTTGTGTGAAGAAAAAATGTCACACTAATATAGACAATGACTATAGCCTTTATTTCCACATTGAATAGATGTGACAAAAAAAAGGCACAAAGACCATACTTCCATCCCATAAAAAAAAACAAAGAGCTTACCTTGCTTTGTTTCCTTGCTTTTCTGAGAGACACCAGAGCAAATTAGCATACCCTGATGGCAGCACTCATAATGAATTGATGGCTTATTGGGGTTGATTAGAGCAGTTGTTTGAGAGTGCTGCTCAGGTACCATGCTATGAGTTTGCATATCAAAAAAAAATACTCTGATCCACCTGCCGGGATCTCACATTATTTATGATGATGAGGCAAAGCGAACAAAACAAGTGCCCCTCTCCCTGTCTGCACGACGGTGTGGACGGGTGTCTAACGGGAGGCTGATTGGCTTGTTTACCCACTCAAAAAGCAAAAGAAAGAGGCCCCCACCGCCAGAGTGTCTGTCCGTGAACAAACAAATCCGGCTGATAGAGCAATGAGCAAATGATTCCTTAGATTCGCCCAGATGAATATTTGTATTGCTGTATTTGTTTGTTGCTATATCCTGCTATTTGCAGATCATGTGGCTAACCTTTCCATATTTATTCTCACTTTTCTGATGTTTGCTTGATAGCATAGAAACAAAGAGCGAGATAACCAAGGGAGAATCTTAACTATAGATTACACTATGGCATCATAGCTAGATATTTTGCTTTACATTTATAGCTGGTATATTAACCAATTGCCAAGTGTATTAGTATAGTATACAAGCATGCAAGGAGTATAGGAGTCCAAGCAATTAAACATCCTATCCAGACTTTTCTGCTGTAAAATTACAAGCAAACCTTGTAGCAAGTATTAATAATGCATTTCGGTTTACTTTCCTCCATGCTCACTGGAAAATACATTCAAATTACCAAGATTACGCATTTGGACGCATCTCAATGCAAAAGATCTACCTGCGGAACTGCTCTCTATCTCTCTGCATTCTAATCACACTCAGAACATAACTGATGCCGTGAGAGATTCATTGTGTACCACTGGCAGACCAGAACCAGAATAACCACTTGCACTTTTTGCCTTGCAGACAAAGACAGGGGTGTGGGTGTTTGGGGGATGGGGAGTGGGGGTCAATGCATCATTAAATTCAAACTTGAGTGGGCAGATTCAGGCACTCCACGAAGCGACTCGAAACATTAGAAATGTTAATGGTGGCGTCCCCGTTTGGGATTTGGAGCGGGTCGCGGTGAAGTAATTGCATGTAATTACTCAGCGCGGAACATGCTGGAGAGACACATCTGTGAGCTGAAGGGGGCCTAAATTAACTCCAGGAAGACTCCTTTCTGCCAGGCTGCCGTTTGGCATTTTAAAGTATTTAATGTCATTTTGCAGTCTGCAGGGGACTTCGTCCCTGCGTGGAATCAAGCGGACACCTTCAAAGAGGCCAACTCTTTGTGCGAAAATTTGTCATTGACACGTGATACGGTGCGACGCCTTGTTTTATGGGTTTTCAGAAGCGTTATGACATTGAGCAAAGCATTCTGTTGCTTGCATATGTGTATGTAACACGTTTGCCTGTGTGCATGGGTTGCATGCCGTGAATGACTAACAGATAAACCATGATGAAATATGATGTTGTTTATAGCAGTATTAACCAAATACTGGTAAAGACACCTAAGATTATATATTTTTTTTTACAAAGTCACTACAGATAGAGTTTACTCATGCAAATAAAAACATCTTGTAACCTTGTTAAGCCCTGTAAATATCAAGTCAGTGCAAAGTCCTCTTTACTGACTGTACCCATAGTAACTGAATGTAGAGCCTGATGGCTTGTCAGGTCCAAGCAAGAAACTACCAGAAGTATGAAGTTTTATGGCACTGTTTCATAGTGTTATGTTACCCCAAACAGAAAACTCAGATGTAAAATGTCAGATTTTACGTCACAGATATGACGTTGTTATGTCACAGGTTCTTTGTTCTCCCATTTACAATCAAATAACCTAGGCTCATTGGTTAACTATCCTTGAGGCAATAGAATGAAAGAAAACCTTATCTCTCTCCTTCTCTCCAAGCATGAAATTAGCAATGAAGTCAGTTACTTTGCAATTCATGTGTAGGCTATGTTTCCATACAGACATGCCATGCTAACAAGGTAACGCTTTACTTTATACTTAGGTACAGACCCCTTAGAGGTACTTGGTAAGTTATTGAAATGGTCTAGAACCTGGCCTTGTGTTGTAATTACTTTAATGTGTTACTGCTTCATCTTACTGTGCTTCAAGGGAACCACAAAATGGCCCTGCTGGTGCACAGAGGAAGGAGAACTCTCTTCAGCTGATGAGGTGAAAGCATGATTTGTGCTGTAAGCCAGGTTTAGCCAGTTTTGGAAGGTTTTGACTGACTTTGAAACAATGTCTTCTGACATCACATTCATAGCTAGAGGCTACCCAGCCGAAAATAATTGCCATGATGGCTACCGTGGACAGTATTTTCAACTGTCAAACTGCAACCCGATTCTGCCCTGCAACTTTCTTTGCTCCAGCCACATTCAGCCAGAAATACTTTATCTAGGTGAACATCTGCAAGTGTTGTACCCTCATGAATAGTGTTCACCATTTCACTGGATGAAGTCAATTTCCTTATTTTTCCCTCACAAACAACATACTTGGGCAACCAATTGTGAAAATAAAATACAGCAGTGAAAAAACAAGCACAAGTATGCAAACACCCACAAAATGCATGCATATACTTATATTCACATAAGCACTCACAGAATTCACTTGCATCAAACAGAGGAGTCTGCTAGAAGGAAACTTCTTTGACCTTCAGTGGCCTTGAATGACTGACTCCATTAATCAGAGTGCTGCTCGGCTCTTGGGTTGACGGAACATTTCAGAAAACGATGACAGTCTAATCCCAGGCCATGCCTCAGATAAAAGCCCTAGCAGTCGACACCACTACGATAATGGCGTGTGACATGACAACGTTTTCACCCCGCGGACTAACAAGTGGTTCAGCCCCCGGGCCAGCTGCCCTCCCTTTCCAGGGCAGTCCTGCCAGCTTATCAGTGATGACTTCCTGGAACGCTCTTCCACCTTGACCGAGGCGTCTTACACAAACATAACCTCCTTTCTGCTTGTCGAAAAAAGAGAGGGAGAGACAAAGAGGTACTTCTTCAGCAAAGCCCTAACCCTTAAACCTGAACAGAATATTTTATGCTGACTGACTATGGAACCTGCACTTGAAGAGGTACGGAGAGTGCTTTGTCATTGAGCAAACCCCCCAAAAGTCAGGTTAGTACCGTTGCAAAAACTTGCATCTGTGTGTTCCCTTTTATCTTTTGATAGAATTGAAGGTGTACTCTAAAAACATGTTTCAATTTGTTTGCAGATTAAACATTATTATGTGGCTTTTAATGTATAATTTGCAATAGATGGCTGCACAATCAAATGCATTTCATATGCAAAAAATCACCTGGTGCACCTTTCGTGTTTTCAACATCAAATCAAACTTCAACAACATTTTCACCTGTGATTCCAGCATAACCCATCTCTAGTGTCAGGATCTGATAAAAGCACTTCATAGAGGAGTGTAATGACTTGGCCGCTAGACATGTCCTTGTGTAGTTATTGACCCTTCGGGACAGAAGGGTGAGCGTTCGTCAAGAGTGTAAACCTGCAAGGTCTACAGCAGATAAGCGTTGATGTTGTATTTTTTTTTTTAGCTTCAAGGACAAGGTACCAGTTCCTCCCAGACTCAGTTGTCAACTCAAAGTCATTGCCCCAGAACCACTCTGGAAAATTCCCTAGTGTCAGAGGTAAAAATCGTATCCAAAAAGAAGATCTTCCTTTGCCATGACAAATGAAGCAGTGCAAAACACTTCTTCTCTTTTGATAGTGATAATGGTGCTGTCAGAGGGTCATCAAGAGCCTTTGACAGAATAAAAAAATGCAGCAGGAATAATGCCGTATTTGTAAGGGGGACATTTGCTCCGTGACAGTGATTTCTGCCTTGTGACAAGCAGGGATTCTCTATATTAAACAAAATAAGACATCTGCCCTCCATTAGAGATGCTACTTTTCTGATAGGTGAATGTAATTGTGGGGGTCAAGCTCATTAACTAAATAGGTTGAGAGAGGTTCAAGGAGCCAGCTAGAAAGCGGTACTGACCTAGCTAGTTACCGCATCCTCCCTTCCAATTAAAATAGTGTGAAGAGGACCTGATCATTATTCACTTGATTTGAAGGGCGCAACATTAGACAGCTGGGATCCCAGATTGTCAGAATGACCTTAAGGCAATCTATACATTCATGAGACATGGTGGACATCCAATCAAATCCCCGATATAGCTATTCCCCTGCACTGCAGACTGTCACATTCTTTGAGACAGTAAACTAAAAAGACACACAAAGAGATCTGAGCGGGATGTCAGAAGATTCCTCATTTTCACAGCCATCAATCATCAGAAGCTTACTGAGCCATAGCTACAGACATAATGTACCTATAATGGTATCTCACCTGGGTCATTCTTTACTTCTGATGGGAATGGCACCGGCTTCCATCACCTTCACACCCACAGAACATGTCAAGCCGCCCATACACTGTATCTCCACCCCATTACCACATTATTGAATGAATACAGAATGCCACCCAAGGAGTCAGCCATAGCTTAATAAAAAATGAAACAGAGAGAGAGTGCTTTGTATGAATGTGCACATCACAAAGAATGTTACCTTCAGTATTAATACTTTAGTACAATAAAAGAAAAAATAGCTGAATAATACCAAAGAAAAGATAGCTGCTGTTATTTAATTTTTGAAAGAATTCGTGCCACATCCACACATATATTAATTCATTATTGCATGATATAGAATCAGTAAATCAATCAAAAAATAGATTTTCTAATCTTTCATTAGATGAAGAGCTGGGAGAGTATCCTGCCTTAGGACCTGAGACAGTACAGCACAGTGAATGTGCATGAGGAGGGGGTTGGGGAAGACTGATTGACTCCAGCTTAACTCAAAAGGCTCACAAACAAAAGAACTATCTTCCCCATGACCTCTGACCAAAGAGAATAAATTGCCTGGGGGGTTGTTATCTAACCTGTCCTGGATTCTTGCTTTTTTGTATTGCCCGGTGACCATTTTATTATGTTCACATGAGATCAATACAGTTCCAACAGCAATAAAAATGGTTTTGTTCCTGGAAGAGGGTCGCCCTTGAAATTCCATGTAACGTATTTAAAACCCCCAAAAGGAAGGACTACCAAGCTGTTGAATGAATTAAACAAACATGGAACTGCGGGCCGAATGATATTGCTGAGATGCAAGAACACCTGTGCAGAAGACTGGGAAGAAGATCCTATTGTAGAAAGTTATGGAAAATCCTCTCTCAATATCAATGATTTGAGCTGTTTAGTCGAAAGTGATACCTTCCTGTATCCCCAACCACACGTATCCTGTGCCTTTTCTCCATTACTTTCATCATATTTTGCACAATATGCTTATAATTATGAGGATTAAATCAATTAAAATGAATCTGAAATAAGATGCACCATATCCTTTCACAGAGGAAATCTTATCCATTGTTCTTCATACTTTAATCCTTGGAAACATCCTTGGGTCCAGGAGACATGGGCTGATTTATGTTCCTCATTAATTAGACTCTTGAGTTTTCCTCAATTTGCTTTCATCCTCCTTCCAGAGTGTTGATCAAGTTAACAATTCCTGCTCACAAGTTGCTTGGCTGTATATTACAACAATCCCTTTAGCATTCTCAAATACTTCATTTGGGTAAAATGACTTCACCTTCTTGAAAGGTGAAATTCTGCTGCCATCTTTAATGTTTTGCGTTCTATGTGTTTACCCTCTACGATAAGAAGTAAGAAAAGAAGAAAGAAGAAAATGTATCAGAAATTGTTTATTCACATCACATCAAGATAGTGACAGGCATGCGTCAGTGGAGAAGGGTAGAATTTGAAGTATTACCGAAACGTATCATGTACCCCTGTTATTGTGTTGTGACCGTATGTTAGCAAATAATTTGTCACTCTGATACCATCTTTATCCTCCTGTGATTACAATTTTTTTCCCAAAAACCAGAAGAAAGTCACATTTGAACTTCAGGACACTTTAGACTGATTGAACGTTTGGCGGGATTTTGTGTATTCGTTCACAGAGAGAAATAAAAATGCAAGTGGCCTCCTTATTCTCTCACAGCCAGTGCTGGCTAAAATACACTTGCTATGCCACAGACTACATATAATCCAATGAGATGTATATATATATATATATATGAGCATGGATGAAAAAAAATTGTTGTTGTGTAACACCATCTGTTCTTCTCCCAGTAAGTGTATGCTTTAACACATCATTTGCCATAATTATAGGTGGGGTTCATTTAAGTTTCCTCAAATTTAACCATGTAGCAAATGAGCCTTGCTCCTTGCTGGTTCAGTCACAGATGTAATATTCCACATGAACATTGTGCAAACACATGTAACCAATATCACAGGACTGCACTTATAATTGTGTTCATTCTTAAATAGTAATACATAGGACTTGACAGTTTTCATCCTTTTTAACTGTAGTTCATCACCCAGTACAAGTATGTTTAAATAACTTGTTGTGGCCCATGGGGGTTTATGGGTTATGGAGGCCAGATATGGTCACAGCCTGAACAACATAGCTTTCATATGCTTGTGCCATACTATTTTTTTACCAAGCAAAATACATGCCAACGGCCATACTACCTGAAAAGAAATCATTAGTCATATTTCCAGTCAGACAAACAAAATATATTACACCTTCATGATAATCCCACATTTTCACACTGATATCCATTTCCAAGAACCTGGGGAAAGCATGAACATGACAAACTAGAATCTTATTCACATGCTGTGAGCAAAATAAATCTGGATTAATTCATGAACTACTAATAAAAAAATCCCCAAGATTCTATGAAAAACCGACTTTTAATATTTAGCTTAACTGGGGATTTGCAGTGCATGCTTTCCCTCAAGATCTCATCTCCCAGAGACAACAGCATAAGTGCACTGACAACAAAAGACCCACTACCTGTACACGCAACTCTGGAAGCATTCCACAATCCTCTGTCAAAGTCTAGACGTAATGAACATGACTTAATACAGAAAGAAGAGGCGCAGACAATCTAACGTTAGATCCCAAAGCGCAAGAATGGGGGTAGCAAATGCCACAAGCGAGATGATGAAGAAATTCCCCTCCCTCCTATAAAAGGGCATAGCATCAAGGTCAGACAACAAAAAAAAGGAAAAATTTTAAAAATGAACCCCTGGATACCGTTACTTAAAATCCAGCAGTGCCATCATTAATTTTAACCTGTATCCTGAGTGCACTTTTTAATTGAGCCTCTTTTTTGACAAGATGACAGATCCGTTGTGCATTTGATGCCTCTAGCTGGCGGTATGACAAGTGAGGGGGTAGGGGTGGGGGGGCCAGGGGGGGCCTATATAACATCTGAGGGGATAAGACAGACTGAGCTGGCAGAGAGAGACAGTGACTGGGGCAGGGCCAGCCAATCACTCACTATCTATCAGCAACGACTTTGCCTTCATTTAAATATTCCCCTCGCTCTCATTAACCGTGCAGCCTTCCCCCGCCTCCCGCCTCCCCATCCCTTTCCCTTATTGTCTCATTTACACATCACTGCATACAAGGCTAAGGGAGAAAAAGCAGGCGTCAGTATCTGTGGCTTCTTTGCATATATGCAATTGTGGGGGGGGCGGGCGGTTGGGGGCGCCGCTCCCATATCCCGCCTCCTTCCCAAGGGCCAGATGAGGATGATAGACGCGGTGGGATGATGGCGGGCTCAGCCCCTCCGCTCTGAGAAGTTACCCAGCCCTTTCTGAATGTCAGCCTCTTTGATATACAAACCACCGGCACCTGGGCACGCAAATTGTGGATTTTCTTAAGTAATTCTGAGGGTAATTGCCTGGGATGGATGGAGAGCATGATCAATAGTTTTGCTGGGGAAGGCCTGCTGGCTATTGATTTCCCATGCCTTTCATTTGGGGCCCCATTAGAGGGGAAGGTGGGGAGTGGTCACCCGCTGGTGAGATGGCCCCATATCTCAACAGGAAACACCATCTCTGCTGGTGCAAGTCAAGCAGGGTAGCTTCCTGAGCTTCCTGACCAGCATTACTCACCATCAAATACAGGATGTTTGGGCAGAAAAGGAAAGTCACATATTACCACAAAATAAAAGAAAATGCAATTTCAAGATCCTTTTCCAAACAGCTATGCTCAATGGTCACTGAGGGACTGTTCACATTCAATAAATCCTGCAGCAACAATCATGGTGGCGTAGCATCATCCTTGGTTAGTTTTTGTCACAAAACTTACTTTATGCGTATAAAATGAAACTCCTTTCTTAGTGGCACCATATATTTGATTGCTTTAGTTTACTTCAAGGTTGTAACAGAGTGAAAAACAGACGGCTGCTCATAGCATCTGAGGGTTAGCTAGCCCGAACACGATAAAGGTTCGTCGGAGAAGCGAAATTGCCATTTGATTGATGAAAACAAGTAGCCCTGTGTTTGATGACCTCCTCAGTATCAGGGAGGGTGACAGCAGGACTCATCAGGGCCCTTCAGACCCTTGCTTGCAGCTGAACGCAGATTTATTTGCCCTCTGTGATTATCATTATGTCCCTTTGGCATACTCCATTTACAGCGAGCCAGAGAAATAAAAAAAGGCTTCTTTATTAAACTGAGGACTACTGAGGAGTCAAAGAAAAGGAGATCACACAGAGGGAGCAGGTGCAGGTGATCTCTATGCATCCAGTGACACAGCTGCCTGGTTTAGCGCACTCTGCATCTTATTGCTTCATTAATCCAAGCAAACTATTACCAGACACAAAAGCATCCCAAACTCACCATATTTTTCTTTTAAATCTCAACACTAATAGTTCTGAGAAATACCTTTTCTACAATATTATTACTTTTTTACTGGGGAGTAAAGTATAATGGCTGAGGTTTGTAATGGCATTTTTAATGCTTCCTCCTTAATATCCCAGATTGCATACCTCTCAGTCTGCATATCTCTTTGTTTCTCGCACAATGTATCACCTTCCTACTGTGCAGGGTATGGCCTTAGATCTGTTTTTCTCTCTGAAATTACATTGAACATGAAGAGCGGACGTGATAAATCCAGAGAAATTTGATTGCGAATGACATTGTTGTGAAACAGCGCAATGGTGACGCATTATTAGATTAATCTGAGGTCATTCAAGGGCAGTGTCTGTCCATTACCAGAGTTGACTCAGTCACAGGGAGATGCATCTGTTTCTGTGCACCAAGGTTCACCACCATCCTGTACTCAAATGCATTAAAGTATATAATTACACCAATCATTACCTTAAGATGCTGTATGACATATCTGCCCAGAAACAGACAAAATGGAAGGTTTCTGTTGCCTTGATTAATTTGGGAGTCAAATTAACTAGTGGAAATTTGGACACCTCACGCTGATGATGGACGAGGAGAATTACACCCTTAACCAAGCAAAGCATAACAAAATCAGTGTGTTTGAGGAGCCATCTAAATTCTGTATAAGCTGCTATCCATTTAGATTTTGTTATTGTGCGTTCTGGTTTACAGTCTGCATCTTGTAGAAGTAAACAATTAGGTTTGCAGTCTTGCACAGGTATGGATGACAGACAATGGAACAGGGCGGAGGGCTGGTGGGGATGGGGAAGGATTCCTATCGGCCTTTGTTGTGCAGAGGTGGGTTTGGGGAGGGGGAGCCAGATAGCGCAGACAGACCTGCTCTAGCTCCGCACTCGACAAGGACCGCTCTGTCAAGAGCGCACCCACTAACGGAGGCTGATCACAGCCGCTTCCCGCAGCGCCGCCTGAGACCGTCTGCGCACCCCCACCCCCACACGCCCACCCCCGCCCGCCTCCCAGGCCCGCCCTCGCACACGGAGCCGGGTACAGACCAGATCCTCAGACATTACTCATCAAATGATGGAGTAGCTCTGTGAATCTTCCATCCCCTTTGGGTCTGAATACTGAACCCCCCCCCAATGCTCATCCAAGGGCAAACACTTGCACTTTCTTGCAATCACATTCAGAAACTCCCACTGAAAACAATGTAGGTTGTAATTATATGTGATTAATTATGCCCTGCACACATGTATTTTTGGATTCCTTTTTATGTTATTATTACAATATGCATATGCAATGAATTTCCTCAAGCCACACATTTCCAAAACAGAAAAAATAATCAAAATGTGCAATGAAAGTAGAAAAACAGTGGATATTACGTTACTGTTCATGCGTTCTCCCCTTATTCTATGTTTATCCGAGCCACCCCCCCCCCCCCCTTTTTTGGGCAAACTGCACATTTTTTGTCACTATTGTTGATTTTATTTCCTCTTGTTGAGTCAGATTTATTTCATTCAGTTTCAATCATCTCAGCCTCAAATAGCAAACTGCTGTGCTTGAGATATGACATGCATATTCTCTTTGCTGGCATAACAACTCCCCAGAATGTTCCTCAAAGAACATTGTGATAACATCACAAGAGGATACTGCAGCAGACACAGTGGTGCTCAGATCAGACACAACAAAATGCTCTCCATCTGTCAAAAAGGAAGCTCAGCAATATGCATAAATCAAGCAGGTGTTAACAGTCAAACTATAAATGTGGTAAATGGGCTCTCTATGTTCCAAAGTGCAGAAAAAAATGTATTTATGAAAAAAAATAATGGTTCAAATGAAGAAAAAATGTTGACCAATTTCCTTATTACAGACAATAAAACCTTGTGCTAACAACCATCTGATCGTTTCCTGATTGGATCCAAGTTGGCAGTTGACTACAACCCATATTAAGCTCAGTTCTGGCATCACTGAGCTACCATCATCCAGGATAACTTATATTTCATAGGAAATATTACCCATATGCTGCAGCTGTGTTTTTTCTGGAGTGATACAGGCTGACCGCCCTGGTGCAAGGCACAGCAGTGCACCACCCAGGCCTGGAACCCACAACCCTAAATCAAGAACCAGCATACCACAGCCATTTATCCACCCTGCAGTCCAACAGGTGGATCGGGGTTTTTATTTTACCTTTATTGAGGTGACAACAGGCGACTGCAAACCACATGTCTACCACAGCATAAATATTGAATTCGCTAGATGTTACCAACTACATTTGTTTCCAACCATCACTGAGAATAATAAGAATAAGTGCAATATTCTCCTTGCATAGAAAAGACATGAGGAAATGGTTTTCGGAATATGAGGGTGTATTTTAATAGATATTCCGTCCAGTGGCTCTTTTTGTTTTTTTTTCTTGGAAATTCCCAAAAAAATATGAGGCAGCATTCAGGTCTGCGAGCTGTCTTGGCCCCACACACAGAGGGTGCAGCTGCAGTGGAGAGCTCGCAGCCAGATGAGCCATTTTCCCATAAGGCCGCAGGACTGCAGACCCAGGCAGAGCCCATTAGGAGGAGCGGGGCACTAACTGTGGGACATTGTTCCGACCAGATACAAATTAATGGACACCGGCGAACCATGTGCCGCCCCAGCCTGATCAGATGGTAATTTCATGCGCGCATCCGCGAACAAACCCGGCATATGCTGGGTGAAAAATGGACATGTGTCATCGGGGAAGGGAGGAGGAGTGGGGAGAGATGGGGTCAAATCCCTCCGCCTCCAAAAACAGTCCATTCAGTCATGGTTTCTCCAAACAAAGCACAAGCATAATAATAAAAAAGAGCAAAAAATCTGAAACTGTATTTCATGTTCACAGGTATTCGACAGCTCACTTGCTGCATATCCACCAGCTCCGAATGAAAGTAAGGGTTTGATTTACGATGTTCTGAATTTAATTGGCACATTTGGAGCAGTCGTTTGAATCCCATTTTGGACTTTTATGGAATATTTGGCCACTCCCTGGACCCCTTATTTGACTCGGTTAAAAGGGGAAGTATAAGTTCTCACAGCAAACTCCCGTGGGGTGCACCCATTTTGCAATCCGAAAATCTGTAAATAATGAATAAAAACAAGTGAGCTGATTGGTCGGTGTCCCGCTTACAGTGTCACTTTCCTTTGAGAAACATTAAATCTTAAAGCAGAGACAGGATCTGCTTAAGGGGCTGGAAGTTCAGCCCCCCCCAAAGGTCCCGTAAATCAGGCAGCCATTGGAATAACATTCAAACTGCTGCCAGGGACTCCACACAGCTCCACAACTCCACGTTCATCATGCTCATGGCAGGAGCCATTGCTGTCTTTCGCTACATTTTAGAAGGGCAAAAAAACATACACAACCATGCACTTGTTTCGCTGCCTCTGGGTGTTGAAAGTTGAAGAAAAATAATTGAGGTGGCTAATTAAAATGTGTGAAGTCATTAGTCTCATATAAGTACCCAGCAATCAATAAAATTGAAACATATTCTCATATACTCAGCTATCCGGACCTGAAAGTCCGCCAGTTCAGGCTAAGAATAGCTAAGAAAAACTCCAAACCAAACCATTAAACATTATTATCTCCCCCATGGGTGCTTGAATTTCATACAGCAGAAAGGTGTTGAAAGTCCTGTGTTTTGTTAGTGAGCATAAAGATCTCAAATATAACACATATCCCCCTTGAATGCTTAGAATCTGGGCGTTTACAAGGCATGGTTCTATCATGGCAGCCATACTGAACAGTTAGAGTCACAGGCCTTCCAAGAACACAAATCTCCACCACACATCAAGAGGGGAACCTCAAATTCAGCAGCCATTTCATGGAGCTGCCTTCTGACTAATCTTATACGGTATCTCTGCAATCTCGACAGGGTCCAGTTCAGTTCAGTGGGTCATGAAATACTTATCTTGTGCTGGTTACGTTTCGATGGGCCTGCGGCACTGTGCGAGCACTACTCAACTTGTCAAAACGCTTGAGAGGATCGCGCATGCTGTGATCACTTGCAATTCATACATATCAATGAGGTCCCGGGAACAAGAAATAATACCAATTTTTACCCTCAAATTCTCTGCACATCAGGGAACTGTATTCTAGCTTGGACTCCATGTGCTATAAGGTTCCATCCAGTAGAATTACGTAACAAATGAGTACCAATCAATTTATGCTTTGAAATTACTTTAGTTTCAGGTGTAATTTTATATCCTGTTCATATTTCTCATTCAACATCAGAGGTAGCTCTCACGGCAACACTTTGAACGCAATTTCAACCCTCGGCGACTGAATGTTGTTTGCATATAAGGTTGACAGTCAACGGTAAATGTATTTATGATGGTTTGAGGATGCTCACATAACATGATCCATCAGGCTTTTTAAGGAATGCATGCAGAAAATGTTTCCTTTTCCATCACTCTCCCTGAAAACCTTGGGAGCAAAGAAATTACAACATAGCCTGTTATTTTGTGTTCTGTCTCAAGATGCATCCATAAACCATTTCCCCATGTCACTTCTAACTCTTCATTTTCACACCTGAAGGTCACAGTCCTTAAGAAGTATTGGCAATATATTTTTCTCTATATCTGTCTCTACATAAATAATGTCAAGCTGTAACACTGGCAATCACATAACCATAAAGTGAAATATTCAGAGCAAATGTGCTTTCAAAAAAAAAAAAAAAAGATTTGGTATCTGTTTTGATTCTGATGGGAAATTCTGTGCTTTGCTGAAGAAGCTTATCTCAATGTGAATGTGTTCTCCCCTGATTAATGAAGTACTTGACAACTTTTGACTTGCCTAAGAGATGTTTTCTTAGTTTTCCATGTGTTGACATGGAGAAAAGTGGCAGAAACGAGAGGCTGTAACCAGAAAAGCAGCCCAGGCTTGGATTACGCTTCGCTCCCCATGATAAAACCCTTGGAGTCACATATAATGTTTTACACTTAGCTCCTTTCGTTTCTCGGCTTCTTAGGGTGAGTGCATTTTGTGAGGCAGCTGGCACTGGAGCCTGTCCAAAGCTGCTAATGTCTGTAAGGATATAATCAAACCCCAGCAGTACAAATCCAAAGGAAATGATTCATTTATAAAGGCTCTAATTACAGGTAATGAAACAGCTGGTTTTGGGCGCTGAATCCAAGACCACATTACTTTCCAACAGCTGTTGTGGGGAAACGGACAGGGGGGCGAGTGGGGTAGAAGGAGAGAGGGCCAAAGAAGCTGAGAGGCTACTATTCATGCTGGTTCCCCCTGACAAGAATTCAACAGAATGGTCTTGATGATATCTCCATGCATCGAGGAAAAACACTCACTCTTTCTCCTTGAATTGAGCATGTGTCTTTCTGTTTAAGATACTAAAAGGGAGAAGGAGAAGCAGAGAGATCAGTGTTCAGTTTGGTTTACCTTCATACTTGAATCAACACTCATCACTTGATTTTCTAGACAAGGAAAACTCACATTCAGCAAATAATTCAAGATAAAGTGAATCTATTCCTGTTTTTTCTAATATTCCCACCTTTTAATTTGAGTCATGAGGCGCTTAAATACATTAGAGCATTCTAAATACTCTGAATCTGAATGACTGGATTCATGACTGCTTTAAGCTATATAAAGCTATCATTTTGAATCATGTGGAGCCAGGACACACCTCATTGGACACATATGTATATTGAACATAGAGGATGAACAAAACCCAGTTGCCATTAGACAGACTGACAAAGTTGCACAATTAAAAACCAATATTACATTTGCAGTTATGGAGTACTGAGAGTTTGCTAAGACCATCATGCTCGTACGCAATAAACAGTGCACAGTGATGCAGTGCCTACACTCATATAGAAGCACAGAGTTCCGTTTATTACACTAGAGCCTGACAAATCCCCCTTCAAACTCCCTTCAAAATCCTGTACCTTTTCTATGAGTCCTTTCTGTAACGCTGCCTCTTAGCAAACCTCAACTTACACTGCTCTCTTGTGCATCATTTGCAGGGTTTATATATTACGTCCAACAGAAAATTCTTCCTGTATCATAAATAAATACATTTAAGCCAATTTAATATGTATTCTATGTTAACAGATAAACTAGATAAATCTGCTCTGTCCACATTCCGTTTTGACAGAACACCTTTTTTTTGTATGCCTGGCAGAGGGTGGTCTGTAATGAGCAGTAGAGAAACGTAAGCGGATTCCCCCCCTCCCCTTTCTCAGAGTGCAGGATTTGCATCACCTGTTTAATTTTTCAGGCCCTGCCAGCCCAGGCCTCTTCTCACTCCTCACACCCCACCCCCCACCCCCAACCCCCAACCCTTAACCCCCACCCCCAGGTGTACAGCATAAACTGGATTAGTGGCTACGGCTCAAAGTTTACGCAGATGATGTCACCTGCAGGATTTTGTTCCTAAAGCCCTTAATCCAGGGGCTCCCCACAGCTCTTCCCCTCTACCCCCCATCAACCCCCCCTTCCTCCCACACACACCCCATTAGGCCACAAGGGGCTTGCAGGGCACCCGTTACCCCAAACATGGCCGAGTCCACACTGCTAGGGGCCTGGTTTCCATTCAGCGCTGTCTCCCATCTCATTAGACTGCAAATCATCCCCTTGGTTCCCAGGGATGACTCAACTCTGAGCCGTCATTACCGGCACTCTGTTACTTTAAAGTCAGACCCTACACGCCGCAGCTGTGTATTAAATCCGCCCCGATCGATATCTGGAAATCAACAACACGGGAAGGAACTGCTGAAATCAAATTGCCATTTTAAAAAGTTCATTGCTTTCAGTGTGAAGAGCCAAAGAGCGTCAGAGGAAGCTGGGTTCGACCCAGACGGGATGCATTTTATATGTCCTGCGCCTGCCATGATGTCATTTGATCGGTCATTCATGGAACGTTTGATGCAGTTTATAAAGGGAAGCATTTCACTTCTTGCCATTCTGTTTAGTGATGCTCATATGCATGACTCAAGATGATTAATATATGTATTTAGGAGGGCCTAAAGCGATACTGAGCTGAGCAAATAATGACAGAATTAAAAACACTCTGTAAAACTCTCCATTCGGTGAACCTAGGGCTGGAAGAATTGTGCGCTGCATTTTCAATGCATTCAAAAGCTATTTCCTCAGAGGAACAGAAAAACTCATTCATGTCAATCATTTGAGAATGTCAACATGTATGTCCTAAACTCTTCCTTAAACATAGGGAACACAGTATAAAATGTGCAGTGAGGGGCTAATATCCTTAGCACAGTCAGATCCTTACAGCTGATTCCAAAACAGTATTTCAGTGATTTGATTGGTCTGAATATGAACTTCATAGCACAGACGGATAAAACAACCACATTAACTTACACTTTGAGAGGATATGAAATTTTAAACCTTAAAAATAAGAGAATTTTGTTCATCTTTTCACATTCTATTTATTAACTTAAGTTATGATCCTATCCAAAGTTACATTCACAACATGCTGCATTGGGTTACACATCATTAGTTAAATAATGGGCAGCTCACATTGTTTGCAGGGTTTTAATGAAAAACATTTGTATCTGAAATGCGTGTAATGCACAAAGCTCTCTACATGAGGAATGTGATTACAGGGAGTCATCGTTCTAAAGGGCCGTATCTTTAAAGACTTTCTGCTGATGGACTGCATGCATGCGGTCTTTAGGCGATTATGTTTTTCGCTCTTTCATTTCTATCCATAAACAGATTTGTCAGGAGGCTATAGCACAACAACAGGCTAATGAAGTTAGCCCTGCCCTGTGCACTAAGGAAATGGATGGTGCTGAGCCACAGCCATTTGAGAAGATCTAAAGGCCAGCAAAGAGGGAGAGAGGGAGAGAGGGAGAGAGAGAGAGAGAGAGTGAGAGAGAGAGAGAGAGAGAAAGACAGGCCTCTCATGAGTTATTCATGAGTAAGCACAGAATTTTGGGGAATAAAGGGTCTTTTTAAAAATTAAGATGGAGCTAACAGTGGAGATTCACTCAAATGGCTTTTCCCTTTCTCTTCCCATTTACTGTTTTTTTCTGTCTTCCTTTCTTTTGTTTTTTTTTCCACATCAGAGCTGTCAAAGCAAGACAAATGCAGCGAGGTGACTGATGCGTCCCGCGCATACTTTTGTCTGGAGAGAGAAGCAGGCGGGGTTGATGGGTGCAGTGGGTGGAGTCTGGGGGGAGGAAGGAGATCAGTTGCCAGTGGCGCTGACAGCTCACCTAGGAGGAAAGGGTACGCAGAGCAGAGGGCGGAGCCTTCTTTTCACTAATTACGTCTGTACTATCCCAAAATGCTTTCATCACCAGTTAGCTTCTATAATGAAAATTACCACTCAGCATGGTACACTCTGTGCAAAGCTAATGTTATAAGGGTCCTGTTTGATGACACAAGTGTGATCAACATTAAAACAAGACATGCAGATATTTATGAGCCCTTGTGCTGATATAATTACAAGCATTTCATGTTAACGATCAGAGTTAGCTGCCTATCCCTGCTGTCCAAATGTGTGACTTTGCTGGCTTTCTAGGCAGGACATACAACACCGACAGCCTGTTATTACATAGAACCATTCCAGATGGGAGGCTTGAGTTCAAGTGCTTGCACAAGTGTGCAACGCTAGGCTGTGGGTAATTCACAAAGACGCGAAAACGGAAATCAGAGAGCAGACAGGAGAAAATCTGATGTACCACATGAGCTGCCATTACTTCCTAGTCTCCAAAAAATACGCAAACGGACCTGACAAAAGTGGGTCTATATTTGTTGACAATGTGAAAACAGCGAGGATTCTTAGTCTGCTCAGGTGAAGTTCAGTGAAGCTGAAATTTTAGACCTTGAGAAACCCCATCCTGTGACTGTGATGGCATTTATGTTCTGGCTACAGACTATGGGGAAAATGTCATTGTTTTATTCCTGGTAAAATGGGAGTAGCAGGTGTGCAGCCTTAATACATTGCCTTGATTACCATGAAATTCAGTAGGCATGACCTCTTAAACATTCCTGAACGATATGTGCATGCATTACCAAAAATATACCTGAATATGATACAGCTACAGTTTGAAAGTCAGACTTTGTGTCATTTTGTATATACTATCCCAATTATCTACTTACATAAAACATTTTCAGGGCCATTTCATTGTCAGTTTAATACAAAACACCAATTTAAACCACACTGATGTATGTCAAAACACATCTTGTTAATATTTGAATCCCATTTATAGAATCCAAACAGGACAGCAGAACAATAGGGATATTAAATATCAAACGCATACTCATTTCATTCTGAAACACTATTATAATGTTATGTATAAATCAGTAGTCCTCAGTCTTGATCCTGGAGTGCCATGGGGTGTGCAGGATTTTGTTTTCACCTTAAATTCCGCCACAGCTCAGACCTAGAAAAACAGGTTCAGTCAGTTATCTGCATAATTAACTGCTTTAATTGATCGACAAAAACCGGTACACCCTACAGCCCTCCAGGATCAAGACTGAAAACCACTGATATAAATAAACAGAATTAAAGGGACAGATTTTGCTTTTTCTTTTTGACATGAAATTCAATGAAGCCGGGCTGCACTCCAACTGCACGGAAGAGGTGCAGCAGTGAATGTCACCTGCCTTATTAGTCATATTGGCGGGGAACGTTCATAGATGTTCTCATCATCACTGAGGAATGTGTTCTTTGGGTGAATCGCCCTTGGTACAGAAGGCTCATCACACACCTCTTTCTTTCAACTATTTTAGACAGCTTGTTGCAGAGCGATTTCAATGCTCTCGTGTTGGTGCTATCCATGGATAATGAGCCACTGTATGAAAATCGCATGGCTGTTTTTGATCCTTCGTCCAGCTTTGTGATTAAAGCAAAATATGGAAATGTATCTTTTCACCATATCTGCGTTTTTAACACTAAAGACCTAAGTGGCGAAATGAAATGAAAAATGAAAAAACACAGCTTTGAAACAAAAACAAACTTGAAAAAATGTTTTCAACATTACTTTATTGCAAAAATAAGCACAGATTATTTTAAGTGTGTGCTCAAGTGTGTGCTTTAACCTACTTACACACACACACACACACACACACACACAAATGTATATAAAAAGATCGTCTTTCAGTAAAAACACAACATGTCATGAGAGACTGGACCAATCACTGGTGCTGGGAAGGTAATTAGCTCACAGAACACACGGGAGAAATGTTTAAATCATTAATGATGCCTGCGGGTCCTGCACACAGGGGCGAATGCCACTGCTCGACTATAAAAACACAGCACCTGCATCTTTAATTCAGATGTGAAACCGGGTGAGGCAGAGGCCACGAAAAAATGAAGGCAGGTGCCTTACACTCCCCGTCTCTGACACCCATACGGGGAAGCCGTGAATGCACCACTGGAGCACTGAAAGCTGATAAAAATAGACGTGGACTTTGCTTGACACCAGAAAACAAGGCCTCTAAGTGCTTTTCATTTCCTTCAGAACGCGTCGGACCACCCTGTGCTAGGAGAGTGTTTTCTACAAGCTATTAACCTGGGTCTCTCTCGGCTGTGTGCTGCTGTGTGTCCCAGTTCTCAGAGCTACAGACTAAGGACATGGTCCTTTGCTCAGTGTGAGATCTCCCCCACCCAACCTCCACCCCTCCACCACCCACCGACGATGTCAGCTGTTAGCTCTGCCATGGCGGCCTAGGAGATATCTTCCTGGTCTGGTTCCCAGAGGGGTTCTTTCCCGACTGCTGATTGGTTAGCCTCCGGGTGACCCGTGGCTGCTGCGATGAGCCTGTTTCGGAGACAACAGACGTAGATGGGGACATTGAGTCGGGCGGCGGGGTTTTCCCAGGTGTGCTCTGCTGCTGTTGTGGCGGGATGGTGGACGCTGGTGGCGTGGCATCTGAGGCCACATGCCCACATTGCAAAGGGTCGCTTGGGTTCTCTGGTCCGACCCGCTCCGTGCCCACAGCCTTGACTGGGTAAGCGGCTGGCCCAGCAGACTTCTTCTCCCGGCGCTCGCTCTTTAGTGCCCGTAGACTCTCACATGCCTTCTCATGCTCCAATTTCAGGGCCTCCAGCTCGCTAGTGGCTCTGTCCCTCTCGTCCATGCACTCCTTCAGCAGCTCCTCCACTGAGCGGAAGAAATCTCTCCCATACTTTGAAAGGGCCTCGTCTCCTACAGACACAGGAGGCACACTTAGCGTATCACTCACAGGACAATCACCACATACCCGCAACACGCTGCCTTTAGCTCACAACCAACTAGGCCAATCACCTGCAGAGGCAATCTGACAAATAACGTGTATGAAACCTGGTAGTGGCTGTTGGCATCTATAGTCTGCGCCAACAAGGTCTGCAATTTCGAGATTGACTTGTCAGCAGAAAATAGAACAGCAGAACGTAAAGTGAAAGAACAGCAGAGAGTGAGTCAGGGAGGAAATCAGAGGAAATTAAGGTTTATTATTCTTGGTAACTTCAGCTTCTTGTCCAGCTTCACCACAGGCATCAACTGATATTTCATTGAGTGACTGCTTGCTTTCGCAGCCGAGAAAGCTTATGCCATTTTTTTTTTTACGGAGGGGAGAAAAGAAGCACACATGGTTGCAAGATCCCTCACCCTGTTTACATAATTCTGGCTGATAACCGAAACAGACGGTTTACATTGTGGAAGGTGATGCGGGGAAGATTTACAATCCATTCTGGGAGTGTAGTGTGTGTTGGGGGGGGCTTTAAAAGGTAAGAGTGTGAAATGAAATGCAGATAAATCAGGTCTGCTTTTCTGATGTGCTTCGGAATGTGTCAGGAATGCCATAAATCTCCGTGCTCGGAGGGATCACCTGGCTTCCAGCGCAGCATACCTTCTCCAGGGCCCCTGGCCGCCCAGAGGAAGCCCCTGTCTCAGCCCTCGCCCCCCCCAACCCCAACCCCCCCCTCAGCCGGCCTGACCTTCTTGGGTTGGGGGGTGGGCTTGGGGGAAGGGACTCAGCCTGGTGTCAGGTATTTGCATATTCACCATCAGAGATTCCTGTTTAGCAGGACAGGGACTCACACAAAGGCCCAGATCTCTGTGTGGAGATAGGCAGGTTCAGGGCCGTGTCCCCTGACAGAGCCTTTGACACGGATAGACATGCAGATAGCAGGTGAAGACAGAGGAACGGCCGCTGTAGATAACGAAAGCCACAGCCACACATTGCCACAGAGTTATTGTATAGATACAAAGGCACAGCGATAAGAAATACGTGCAGACAGGAGGCGAAGGGCTAGAATTGGGCTCGGCTATGACTGGTTATGAAATGCACCATGTTTAACTCAGTATCTCTAGAAGAGTACAGAGTAGATAAACAGCAGTTTAACTTAGGGAAACCTAACATTTGACATACTGACAGAATACCATGAGATATTTTTAATGAAACAGAAATGGCTGCCAACAGCTAGGAACAGAGGGTGAGTGACTGAGAGTTTCACTGCCTCGACTTTTACAACTTTAGGTCATACACAAGCGCAGTGGCGCAACTACGAAGAGCCTATAAAAACAGGATGCTGACATAGCACACTGACGCACAAATATCCTAACAAAGACCAAAAATAATAGGCCACTTGTGCTGATGTTTATTTTCTCGCCAAATACAACTGAGCACATCTCCGAATGACACTTTGACCACCGCTTTTTAAATGAACTATATAATTGGTATAGAGCTGGTAGCTGTGTACAAGTGAGGAGGAGATTGCAAGATATGGTGAAAAGACAAACTAAACACTTTTTTTCCAAGTGGCACGTAACATGGCCGGTTGAGAATTACGAAGTTCAAGAGCAACATCAAAGGAAGACCGGCCAAACCCTGAGATGTGGTAAAACACCTCCAGCTATTAAAACAACACGATTTTTATCTCCGCGCCACTATAAAAGCGCCATTCCTCTATCCCTTGTGTAAATATTTAACGCTGCCGACTCCAGCTGAAAAGTAGCACACTGGCAGTGAGGGAGGGGGGCGGGTGAGGAGGACAGCAGACACGGAGGCCTAGCTGGAGAAAGTGTGGGCAGCTGAATAGCAGGCCCCTGGCACAGTGGCTACACTGGGGTGGAGGGAAGGACCACACGCAAGAGCTCCCTTCAGTGCCAGGCCACCTAGGGAAAACTCCAAACATTTCCCTGGAACGCCGCTCCAGAAACCTGTTTTTGTTGGATTAACCGAGGCCTGGATTAATTAATGCTCATTTCCAGCAATTCAAAACGGGAATTATTATGTCCTCGAAAGCATGCTGCAGCGGAATGGTGAAACATCCAGCTATTGAATGCGATGGTGATGTATTTCTTGTCACAGGTGTTAAATGACAATTGAATAAGGGAGGCCATTCAAAAGGGCAAAAAAAGAGGCCAAAATTAAGAACTGAGTGCAATTCAAAACCTGTGTGAAACAGCTTAGTGAGCAAAATGGTCAAAGCAGCAAGTGATTCATTCTCTAGGTGCTTCTGAAAGTTTACCAGTATCATTGTCAATATCAATAACTGGCAATCTGAATGTAATGTATATTTCAAAGGTGAAATGAAATGAGTTTCATCTGTCAAAGAGCACGACATGATGTTGAAAGCAGCTAACTGTGCCTTCCATCTTCGGCATCTCTCTGTCTTATTGAGCGGTTTCAGCAACCATAAAGCACAAAGCTCCTTTCTGCCCCCGCCTGTGCTGACGCCTCTACTCAATATGCTAACGGCTCTGCCATGCCCTACAGAGGGGAGACGGTGGGGTGGGGGGGAGAGAGCCTGGCTTTTGTTGCCGTGGTTTTTGTGACAGGTGCGTGTTAGCTCAGCCTTCCCTCACCAGGACGCCGGCCGAAGGGGCGCCGTGCCCCTATGTTTACGAGCCCCGGAGCACATGAACTAACGGACCTCGCCTCAAATAGGGCTCGCGAAAAGAGACGGAGACGTGATGAGTGGGTGATGTCAACACTTCCCCACAGCCAGTCTTTCCCTGCCACACCCCCCACACCACCCCCACCCTTCCTTGCCCTCAGACAGACCAGGCCAGGCCTGCCCAGTCTCCCGGCGCTGGGAGGTCTGGGCCCGGCTCCACTGCCATCAGCCTGGCATCTCCGCACCCCACCTCCCACGTGCCACTCACTCGAGACACTTTCACTGCCTGTCTGGGGCAACTTACGCACAACTTGTTAGCCTTCGTCTAAATTACAATGTCACAAGAGGGAATAAATAACATACAGGATTACCTGCTTCAGTCTTTTTTCTCTCTCCACTTAAATATTTTGAGCTGCTTATGGCTCAAAGCTGCATACCTGAGGAGTGGTGTAAGCGCCATTTTCTCGATGAGCACTTGCATTTATGAGACATTCCAGAGTGGCCACCGCGTGCCCTAATGCCTCTGCTATTCATGTCACCACCACCATTTCAAAATTAATTGCATGAAACGGTAAATCTAAATGCGTTTCTCGTGCTGGTTTGATTTAGGGTGGTTTTCTCACAGTAAAGGTATAGGTGAATTTGTAAGCATTCCCGGCTCGCTTCAAGACACCTAGCAGGCGCAGGAATAGAACAGGCCAAGGGCGAAACAGGGAGATGAAAGTGCCGGTGCTGCAGTTAAAGATGAAGTAAAGTCGGCGTTAGTGGCGGGATTTGAAAGGAGGGCCTGTGATGTGTTCACGGCTTTTTCGCCGCTTGATTACCTTGGTTCTTTGAAGGGTCGAGCGCATCCGCCGCCTCTCGGAGCTGCTCCGAGTTCTCCTTAAAGGCTGTCAGGAAATCGCGGAGGGCGGCCTCTGAAGCCGTGCTTTTCAAGCCGTCGTAACATGAAAGGACGTCTGGGAGAGAAGAAGAACCCCATGAGCTCAGGGGTGCTCTTTCAAGCTCACAGTAGTGCTCAGAACTCAGCGGCACTGGCAGCAACAACGCACTTGCAAGACTCAAACAACAAGTCCAAATATCAATCAGGAGTCAGAACTCTAACCCCAAACATTTATAGGCAGATTTACTCTGGTATAGCAGAGAGGAGTAGTACATGGTTATCTGCATTCGTTACCATATGGATTCAGATTGGACTCCCGTCTGGGGAACGGCTGCGATACCCTGGAGCAGAAGACTTTACCTGAGCCGTTTCAGTAAATATTCAGCTGTATACTGGATAAATGCAGGTTGTAAAACGTGAGCAAGCAATGCAGTACATCTGGGATAACAGCATCTGCTAAGACAATAAATAATGCAATGTCTTTCTATTCAATAATGTGTGTATACATAATCAGCTCATTAGAGGTGTACACAGACAACACTCTGCAGTATGCATCAATTATTAAAATTAATTTGAGATATTTGAAATATAAGGTAATAAAAAATTATATGAACAGTGAGAGTAAGAAGCTATACACTCTCTGTTTTAACCACATACATTAATTGAGTTAATTGAGAGTAATCCAATTAATCTGGTTCTTTATCACATCAACACTTTGGTAGTAATCACTTGGCAAGGGGGCCCACCTGGCCTGGTATTGAGAGGGTTGTACACCAGAGAGCTTTGCCACCCTGTGAACCCTGCATATAGGACACTTTGGAGTCACATGGGCACCAGAGTGAGTCAAACAGCAGGGGACTGGCACCAATGCCCTGGAGGTTTGGCAAGCAGGACATGAGTATGGAGTATGGACATGATTTTAGCTGATTAACCAGGGAAAACATACTTTCAGTCCCTAAATGTCTCTAGTACTTGGTTTTGAAATGGGTATCCTCTTCTGCTATCAGCTGTCAAAAGTGCAAGTGGTTTTGATGTGTGTGCTTATGACATAACCGACTCTTCTGACTGCTTGAGACATTTAAGGTTGGAAAATCACAATTTCCTGATTATTCAGAAAAATATCACACGCCTGTTATTTTAGCAGCTGGCTCTTGTATGGTGGCATGTTTTACTAGATATTGAGATCACTGGATCTCCTTTGCTCACACGCAGGGTTTTCACTCGGGCTTGGCGCTGGCCAGCTATGCGTGGGCGCGGATGCCAGCGACCCTTTCCCATCGAATGCACACAGAAACCGGGCGGGCTGGTCGTGTGGGTGGCGCAATGGCTAAGCCGGCCCGCCTGCCAAAGCGGCTGTTCTCAAAGCGTTCCTCCAAAGTGGGGCCCGTCGCGAATTCCACCCCAGCTGCAGACAGATGCGAACAGATGCCTCCTGACACCGTTGAAAATGGGGATGACATCATGTCCGCCAGAGATCCGACAGTTGTTGTTAATCTCTGTTGTTGGGTGAAAGGCCTCTGACAGCCTTTCCCCTGCTCTTTAGTCTATTCACAGCAAGGAAAAAAAAAAAACCTTCCAACGCCATCCAATTTGTAACATCCAAGTTCCCAGCTAAGACAACACGCCTCAAGGACATTGGGAAACATTCTGGTCAGATGCCCATTTTGCTGTGAGATAAACGTTATGATGAGACCATTTCCCAGAGTGTCTTACAACATATTTATTGTTCCAAATAAGACGTGACAGTAGAAATATGTCCTTGGAATGTCAAGGCATTCCAATTTACTGGTATTGTCCCCTGATGATTCTCATTTTGTCATAAAAAATACAAAATGGAGGATACAGATCAATAATATTGTTATGCTATTCAAAAGTAAGTGTTGAAAATGGGAAGTAACTTAAAATTAAAATTCAAAAGACAATGAATGGCATTGAACAATACAAAAACAATTTAACATGAATAATGTGACTGAATGGCATTCTTAGATGAGCATCCAATATGCCTTGTGACTTAAAAATATGGTCCAAGGGACATTCAAGAAACTACAAATTTCCATTTTGGGAATGTTTACCCTAACTTTTCAGGAAGGTTCGAGGAACCACAAATTGTTAGCTGGGTTACTGGCGGGGCAGTGTGTATAACTGTGCATGTTTCCGGCTGTGCCACTTTCCCCACCGGCACAATGCAGCCAGGTCGGATTAGGGAATGGAGTGTTTTTTTAAAAAAGCCTGCTGTGCTGCCTGCCTAATAGAAACACGACGACCCCCTGCTCTAACCTGAGAGGTCCGAAATCAGGTCTCAGTAGGAGACCTGCCACTCAGCCTTCCCAGAGTGGAGAGATAGAGGGAGGCAGCATGCCCATTGTTATTCTCCACATCATCACCATAATTCACAGGACCCCACTGGGCATTGCATAAATATCATCACTGCCACATTTCAGAGCAGACAAGCGTGGCTCCAAATGGCTGCTGCACAAGCGATCAATTAGAAACTGAGATCACTTCAAAGCTTTGATCCATTAACAGCCTTGTGGGATATTATATGTATACAATTTTAAATATGTATACTGTATTTTTTTTTCCTTTTGACACAGACAACCATCTGTACCTGGGAGAGGTGAATTCATTTGGCATTTGTATTTCTTTTGATGCTGCATGCTGGACAGTGTTTGCACATTCTGTGGACCATGGCCTGCAGAACTGAGCATTGAACTGGAAACACGGGATTCAGGTTACCTTGTAGTGGTAGACACAGGGTCTGTGCCACATTGTCCTGAAAGGCTTGGTAGGCCTGGCGTATGGCTTGCATGAGGCCCTCTGTGTGCCTGACCTGCAGGCTGTAGACGCTGCGGTGGAAATCCAGCTCCGCCTGCAGGGCCTCCACCTGAAGGGTGAAAGATAATGAGGCATTTACTCAGCTGATTAGACTCCTGGGGGGTTGTGGGCGGATTGGGCAAGGAGGGGCCTTGTCTCCAATCCACTGCGATGTAAACCACCAGGCTCCAAACCATCCCACTGCAATTAGATCTAAAGTCTTCCCACCCAGTTCCCAAGTCACAGAAGTCTCAATTTTCAATGGGTTTCAAAGTTTTCCATTAATTGTTCAATAACTGATTTCTAAAGCTAGAATAGTAAGCCTTGCTCTTATATCTAATAGTTGGATATTGATCAGGTGAAGTGGTTTTGACACAGCTTTTGTTGCAAAGTCTCATATACAGCACTTGAACGTAACAGCTGGGACCTGCTGCCACCACAATTAAAAATCAACACACTTATCAATACAGGAACATAAAGCAGTACACTGAATCCAGAACGGCAGTAAATAGTCATCTGAGGATGAAAGTACATTTTATTAGGAAACAGAGCAGCAGTCACTGAGGTGTTTAAAAGGTTGGGAGCCTGTGTAACTGAAACAATGTGCTTTGTGAGCCATCAATAAAGGCTTATTATACCATTTCTAAGGCTGGACACTATTATCTTTAAAAATGCATTAAAGCCCCACAACTCATATACAAGAGGCACCTTGGTGTGATTGTCTGATTGAAGTGTGCAGCATAAATCAGTGTATTTAGCTAGGCAGGCCTTTGCCCATCATTAATGAATGATAGACATGCCCCCTCTCTTTGGGCTAATGCGTGCTAAGTCTCTTACCTGAAACAACAGCTTTGATGATCTCAGAGGGGGTGATAAGGGAGAGGGGAATTAGCAAAGAGCACTCAGTTCTCCCTGTGGGTTATGAGCCTGCTGCCTTCCACCACCAGGTCTGGCGACTGCTGCAATCCCATGCTTTGCACAAGAACAGTTTTCAGTCTCCGCAATAATGGAGGGAATAAACCATATTCTAAAATGTTCCCCAAGAGGATCTATATCCTTCTATTGTGCCCTAAGCCTCATACTAAATAAACACTGCTTGTGGTGTCAGTTGACAAATTGATGAATATACTGATGAATGTGTCTGTGCAAAAACTGGCCACTTAACCCTGCAATGCAAAATATCACTGTATGAATGTTATGTTATGTATATTCTATACGGACCACATGTTTATTCTACAGTTATTCTCCATACTGTATTATTAACTGTCTTGTAGCTAATTTTGAATCAACTTAATTTATGTATGATTTCATGTCTTCATGTATATGCATGTTGAATAGTATTTTCAGTTATATCAAGTGGGAATTGTGATGTGTTATTCTGTTCTGTCACTGAGTGATATTGAAGACTGGTGTTTGAATACATAATAAATGTATGCTCACCCTGGTCTGTGGCATTGCTGGATCAGTGAGTGTTTTCATTAGTCTGACCTACCCCCCATCCCCCCTTGCACCCCCGCCCTCCTAAAAGCGCACCTGCTGCATGGCAATGAGGCGGGAGTAATTTGCAGCACGGGCCAGGGCCTCGGCCGCCCTCCTGGCTCGCTGCTGGGGGCCGCCCCGGGGGAAGGCAGGCAGGAGTGCAAGCACGCCATCCGCGCTCAGCTCCTGGCTCACCTGCTGCTCCACGCCGGCCTGCGGAGGAAAGTGCCAGGTTCATGCTGGGGACAGAGCGGGAGAGCTGTCTCTTAATTAACAGCGCCCTATGAGGCTGTGGGCACTGAAAAATGTCTGAACCAAAAACTCTCTCCCATAATGACACACAAACTCTCTCTCACATACTGACACACAAACATACTCTCTTTTAAATGGTGAGAATACAAACCCTCACTCTCTTTCTCTCACACACACACACACTGCACAAATACTCACACATGCAAGCACAAAAGAACACAATCATAAGAAACAGGTTAGCTAAGGTCTGGCACTATTACTCATAATCAGGTGGATGCACCCGATGTTCTCCTGCTTTGTAAGTCACTCTGGATAAGAGCGTCTGCTCAAATGATTGTAATGCAGTGTGATGTAATGTAATGTCATGTCAGGTAATGAACGTACAAACTTTCAGTCATACACATATAATCACTTACAAAGGCATATACATAAATCAGCACATACACACCACACACAGGACATTACTATGTTTATGTGTTTCTCTCTCAAGAAATAAAGAGCAGGAACTGTTATACTCTTGCCCATTGTTCTATTCATGTGAGGCAGATACAGGCTGTATTCACAGTGTGTCTCCAGGGTGATCGCCCTGGCCAGCGACAGAGGCATCAGGAGGGGTCATGCAGGTTCGGTCACATGCTTTGTGGACACAGTGCCTCCTCTGTGTCCTGCAAGGGACCACCCGGCCGGGGGCCGATACTGCCCATTCTCACAGTCCAGACAGGCTGAAGACCACTTTTGATACAGCTCTCAAGGTCAGTGAGGGGTGGACAGGCAGCAGCACTGCGGTGCATTAGGCATGAAGCCACTGAGCAATGTCAGGCCAGAGTAAGACTCATAACAGAGTCGTCCAGCCTCTCCATAAACTCCAAAAAATGCAACATCAGCTCTCTGTATTCTGCATCAATCTGTACCTGAAAAAGGCTCTTTTTGTCCTTCGACTACATGCACGTTGCTTGATGGAAAAACATTGTGCAGTAAGACTGCAGACTGATGGTGGACCTCCTGCAACTATAACTCCCTTTAAAAGCAAAGAAGAAGAAAAAAAAACAAATGGCCGACCTGTGGTCAAACAGCTGTGTGTGTGTACGGTGACTCACAGCGATTCTCTGATCCACAGCAGTGGCAATGCAGAAAGTGAACCCACCACAGCCAGTGAAATATCACCTGATGGTGGGAAGAAAAGAGAGCTGAGAGCTCTAGCTGAAGGACGACCTGTGCACCCTCCACCCCGCACAGCCCCCCAAGGCTAACGTCCAGAAACACCTACGGCTCGGCCTGAAGACAAACGCAGAGACAGGAAGGGTGATTTACACTCCATCACCTTGTGTTTACGTTGGGCAGGCGCCGCTCCCAAAACGCCACAATGCGAAAAAAAGAAAGGGGGAAAAATGTAGAGATCAGCAGGTTCCCCCATCTCAAGGCAACTGTTAGGATTCAGCTTACTACATGGAAAACAGATGGAGGCACTCATGTGACACATTCAATGCTGAAATACTGAACATGCCAAAAAAAAAACATAAAAAGCCAAGCAGAATGTCAACTGATAAGGCTTACCACAACACAAATGAAAGGTTAATGAGAGGACCTGGCTGTCGAGGAATTTTATGTGAATTTTAACAATGACTTCACATCAAGCGGAACATCGCAGCAATGCATTTTGAACTTTAAAAAACATTCAGTTTTCCTTCTTCCATGTTCCCCACTTTTTTTTCCTACACAAAATGGCGACAAACAATACTGTACAAAATTGTTCTTTTTAAAACGGCGGTTGTATTTTGAATTGGGCCATTGTGAAGGTTTTGGTAAATCGGTCATGCTGAAATGAGTGAAAAGGTCCCTTTAGAAAGGCCCCACCCTGGAGATAGAAAGATGAGAAAAATGCAGCCTATTTACTTGCAGGAATGTCTTTGATAAAGCAGGGACTCTTATTTTTAAATAAAATTACAGAGGCTTTGTGTTTTGGGCCTTGAGTATCCTTCTGGGTGTATCCACACTGCCCTTGAGAGGGAATGCTATCATTTCCTGCAGGGGTGCTGAATATTAGTGGACTTTCTTTAACTTTTTTAACATCTCACACTTGTTTAAGGATTTAAAGGTCAGCTTGGGATCTTTTCTGAGAGATGAATTATCAGTCACTTCCCTTCCAATCTTCAAATAACATTCTTAGAAGAACTTCATGTCAGTTTTTTAGAAACTTTAACTGAAACTGAGCCTGAGGGTAAGTGTTTAGCTGTACTCACCAACCATGTGAGCTTAGCATGTCCAGCTGAAGACTTCCCCTGGGTTTCTGCTGTATAGATGCTTAGCATGTCTAGTTAAAGACTTTCCCTGGGTTTCTGCTTTATAGATGCTTAGCATGTCCAGTTGAAGACTTTCCCTGGGTTTCTGCTGTATAGATACTTAGCATGTCCAGTTGAAGACTTTCCCTGGGTTTCTGCTTTATAGATGCTTATCATGTCTAGTTAAAGACTTTCCCTGGGTTTCTGCTTTATAGATGCTTAGCATGTCCAGTTGAAGACTTTCCCTGGGTTTCTGCTGCACAGATGCTTAACGTGTCCACCTGAAGACTTCCCCTGGGTTTCTACTTTATAGAAGCTTAGCATGTCCAGTTGAAGACTTTCCTTCCCAAGCTGTCCATCCCTTATGATGTCATATCATGGGACCAGTGATGGGATGCTCATAAACATGCTGCCTTGATGGGCTTTAAGCTTTTCCTCTCCAGATAAAGTAGACCTCTTTGCCCAGCTTTCTCTTCCAGGGAAAGGGTTAAGTGCTCCCAGAGGTTCCGTCTGTCACGAGTTTTTCGGAAAGAGAAAAACACTGACACAAAGCAGGGTAGAAGAGCTTAAACAGTCCAGGAGTTTGGTCATTACTCCAGAATAATGTACGAGAGGTCAAAGGTTAAAAGCCTTCTACATCATTGTTTACTATTAAACGTATAATACAGGCCCATGATATATTTGGCCGGCGCAGATAAACACCATCCGTTGTCCTGACAAGGCGAAACACGGCCCAACTCCCGCTCACTCCTCAGGCGCTGGGGGAGATGAAGTTCCTTTGAAGCAAGGTTTTTTTATTATGATTTCCAATGGAAACGTAGGGCCGATGCAGAGTGGGCCAGCACATTACTCAGGGAAAACAGACCTATGAATTTTTTTAGGAGTATGCCAGATCATTTTTCTACATTCTGTTTAATCACAGCCGTTGGATCTGTTCTATGACTGTCCTTCCAGGGCTCGTAAAAACCTTTGGTTCCTCTCACGTCAGCAACATTTGCAATTAGTTACTGCTCAAACGTGTTTGGAAAATTTGGAGACAAAAAATCAGCCAATTTGAAAAAAAAATTCTATCTCTTATGAAGTTAGATATAACTAAATGTAGTTATATCCAACTAAATGTAAAATATGAACCATGTACTGTACATAACACATTTTTATTATTAACCACTTGGAAAATGGGATGACACCATGGTAGGGTACAGCTAGATGAAGGTAGCAGATTGTGTCGCGACGATCCCACAGACAAGGAAAAATATTTTCACAAGTGTGTTTCATCTGTTGCTGTGCCATTGAGTTTGAAGGACCAGCCCAGGAGCTGCTCTCTGCAATTGTTTACACTTCAGCAATTTATGGCAGACTGAGAGGATATGAGAGTGTCCCTGTGCAAAATGCTACTGAACAGCTATTAAATGCCTTCTAGAGCTCTGCTATACGAGTCTTCCCATGTACATGTATGAAGGTTTATGGGGCTTCATTCATTGGGGCAAACCCCAATCAAGCTCTGGCAGATGTACCACCTGCATTGAACAAGGAGCAATGAAGCCAAGAGGTGTGCAGTCCTCTGGTACACGTCACACAGTACAACAGGAGAGCTAGTGCTAATCAGAGTAAAGGCAAATCTTTCAATGATGATAAATGCCAGCCTGTGGGCTCCTGGCATGTTAATGAGGGGAACTAACGCATCATTGGTATGAAAAAGCCAAAAGTGGCAAAACAGCTTTGAATCTGCATCACAGTCACCTAATGACAGGCAAAGTTCAAACCCCTATTGTCTCAGGGTGCAGGGCCCAGCCTGCATCTGCGGCAAGCACATTAGCTAGCTGAGCCTTAGTTAATCGAGCCACTCTAAAGCCCCTGATTCTAATTAATGACTCCTGTACATTACTGCTTTGAATTCAGCTGGATCAACGGCGCAATGATTTAAATCTCACTTTGTTCCATAGATTTGAAACTTATGCAAAATGAGGAAAAGCTTCATAAGGTTTCATGATTTCTGTATCCCCAGAAGAATGAAATATGAAATGCAGCAAAGTTAGTGTGGTCTTGTGAGGCCATGTATCCTGTATCCCCCTTGGGACGGCCATCCTGCCACCTGGGCCGTGTCTCCACCTGTTTACACATGCTCAATGAGTCTGTTTTGCCCTGTGCCAATTAGTCGCTAATTAATCGGTGGCAGGTCTTGTCGAGGTTCCCCGGTTCCATTTCGGGGGAAAGACTGATGTTTCCTGACAGATAAGGTGTCCGCGCTTCATCTGAACGTCAACTTGGAAACCTTCCAATTAATTAAAAAAACACGGAAGGGCTTTCTGTCGAGGGGAAAAACAGAGGTCAGAGATGTTTATGGTAAAGAAACTTTCGTGTTTGAGAATGACCGGGCCGTTTTTCATGCGTGGTTTTAGTTTTACATCTTGTGAGGGGGGAAAGGAGAACACATGGACACAGCTGCTAAACAGCCATTGAGAAGGGGGAAAAAATGACACCACGTCACTGAATAACACTTGCCGGGAGCATGCATTGCGTTTTTCAGAGAGGGGGGTCTGGGGGCTGCACATAAATGAATCCCTTTGTACCTATTAGGCTTCAGCAGATTTAATGAGCCTTGTTTTTCAGTTAAATCAGCTCTATATAACTTGAAAATGTTTGTACTTCATGCTTGATAACTCTTGGCAAAAAAAGGAGCTGCCAGAAATAAGCTGAAATAGCACAAAGAAAATCAGAGAGTGGAACTAACTGAGGTTGGACCACAGAGACAAGGAAATCTTTTCTCTTTTTTGTAACTCAATCATTTTCTTTGAGAAGACACTCCAGATGAGAAATGGCGTATACATATATACTTCTTCTTTCTAAGCCTACAGAGGGCTGACACCAACTGTGATATAAAATGGTCTTTGTCTGAGAAGAGAGCCTTTCCATGTCTCTGAGTCGAAAAGAAAATTATGGTGGCATCCGAATCCCTCAAAGAATCAGATGAGTGGTGTGAGAGTCATTCTGACAGGAAATCTACCTTCACAGTTTTATTGTTTCCTTCAGATAACAGACATTTCTGGGTCCATATAAAAAACCCCTATGCTTTTTCATTTCAGCTCAACAGTGTTCCACCCGAACCCGAGTGGAAAAAGGGTCTTTTACAGAGGCATTTTCAAAACAGTATGGCTATACACTCACAGACAAAGCCCTGGATAATCTTGGTTCCAGTCCCTGACAGCCTTCATGATTCAACACCCCCTACCTCTCTTCTTCTTCTTTTATCAGGGACCATCAGAAAGTTCTATCTCTTTCTGACAGAAATTAGCATAACTCAACCCTACAAAGGTAGCAGGTGCTTCGGTAGGTTTCTGTTTCAGTATTAACCCAGCTCAGGGTTAAGACCAGTCTGTGGACATAAGCACAGAAGCTTTTTGGAAGGCAAACAATCAGTACATCCCATCTTACAGCACCTCCTATATCCCTCCCATGTGCAGGGGAAATCCCAGGGATAAAATAACCAAGGCTGTCGGCCAACAGTAATTAACCCTGCATTCTCCAAGGCAAATTGAATTCCTTAATCCAGATGTGATAGCACTGACTTTGACACTGATGGGTCTGAATCTAAGGCAGCTTTGGAAATTACCTGCATCAATTATACTACTTTATCTCCAACTGCAGCAGTTCCACAATGGAGGATTGACTGAAAATAATTTAGCAATAACCAGAAGGGTCAAGTTAGCATTACCCAAATGAATCTGTATTTTACATCCCATTGCTTAATAAACACAACTTGCATCAGTACATTGCAATGCAACTTTAAGGACATAAAAATGTAAGGGGGTACTGAAGAGTGATGACTAAAGAGTGCTGCTTTGCTGGAGAGCTAAATGCACAACAATGCACACCCGGGCTGCACTGTCCTCATCTCCACAGCTCTTATTGTCTGCCCAAGGTGTAACGGATCTCTTTTATTAAAACTGTGGAGTTGGTCTGAGATAAAGGGTCTGTTCACCCTCCGGACACAAAGCCCATCTTTTGTCTCGCCTATAATGAGGCAGCTGGTGAATCACAGTTCGGGAAAAGTGGCGATGACACATCACACCTCCGGAGTGAGGCACTCAGAGGAAAAAAAAATCTGAACCATTTTTTCAGGTTCTAATCTAGATGTGTCGAGATAACTAGTATTGTTAAAACAGACAATTAACATGGTGCTTCCTGAATTTCAGTACTTACAAATGACTGGGAGAAATGAATGACTGCCAGAAAATGAAACAAAAAATGTTTAAATTGCTTCAATACTTACAAATTCTGACCATTAATACATAGATATTCAATGCATTTTATTTTTCTGTGCTATTTTATCACTGTGAGTTGCTTTCCAATGTACCACTCATTCATCTGAAATGAGTTAAAGACATCCATCATTTATAGTGATAATAACAGTTATAGACTGAATGGCAGGGGTTTATTTTGATATAACATTTGACGTGATATTTCAGGACACATTGCTACTTTATTGTCCATACACACCTACTGCTATCAGCATGGAAAGACCTCATCCCTTAATTACTTTATTTGCAATTTCCTCCTGACATTTGAAAGAATTCACTTCTTTTTAACAGAAACTGCCAACAGTGTTAATAACTTCCCATTTACTGATCCGACAGTGGTACCTGTGAAAGGCAGACAAAAATCACACTGATAAAAATCTTAATCACATACAGAGACACGGAAACCAGAATGTCACCAAAAGGACAAGGAAGGTGATAAGGAATATGGCAAGACTGAATGAAACTGTCTGGAAATTAGAATGCAAGACTTATTCATTTGAAGATTTTGCCCTCACAGAAATGCCCTTTTAGACATCATGCTCTTTTCTGCAGATTGACAAGGGGGATGGAAATAAGGGACGTGGAACAAATATAAAAGACAAATAGTCTAGTATACACAGTGTAAGTCAACTATGTGTACCAGTGAAATCTAATACTGATAAATATACAAATACATGTACTGCATTACTGTGTATATACATATACTATAAGAAATAGATTTCATATACTTAAAAATGTCACCTAATCTCTTAAAAGGTTTTCATTTTGTGAAATTAGTGCTTTGGAAATATAATTGTAATGTACAGTAACATATATATATATATATATATATTTGATTTATATTCCCTTTAGTTTTTTTTACCGCATGACTTTTTTAGTGGGGGCAGAGTATTCAATATTAATATGGTCTAAAGAGCAGAAAACCTGCAGAAAACATCAAGAGAAGTGCTACAATATCTCTCAAATTAAAAAAAATCTAGGTTACTGAGGGCTTTGGGGTGTTCATGGGTCTTTTGAAGATCAAACCTGATCTAAAGAAAGAGGCTGGCGTGGGATTTCAGATGTAATTCAGATCACAAATTAAAATTCTTAGATACTCGTGTCCTGGTGTAAGAAGACGGCATGTTCATGATATCTGATACCACTTCAGTAGACCAAAGAGAAAATAATGAGCCGAAGCACTCAAAACCTACACAGACAGTCTGCTAATGGGTAGAGATAACTCTTGAGGTCAAACCAGTTCCTTTTCACCTTTTTTTTCTAATTCATCATGAGCTTGTTAGTCAAAAGCAATAAGCAATGAAAAAATAAAACCTAATAAAAATATGTAGGAAATATTATGTTAAATTGCATTGTACCCTGTTTCCGTGTATCAACACACAAACAAACACACACACACACAAATCAGATTTCTCTTTTAAGTTTAAGCTCCCTTGGAAAAAAACCTTATCACTCAGAAGCTCAGTTGTTCATAGAGTATACCCACTCCTATTTCCCTAATCTCTCTCTGCATCTTGACAACCATGGCTCAGTGGCTTGGGAATTAAGTGTAACACTCGAGACTCTAAACATCTTTCACAATGCAGTGTCCTCTAGCAGAGAGGGGCCCATTGAGATGTACTGGATCTCTGTTAAAAAAACGAGTATGTCCGCTCACTGTGAAAAGGGAAGTCTTTTGAGCGCTAATTAATCACGATTTTGAAGGTCCTTTCACAGTGGACGGAGAGGTAGAGATAAGTCTGTCGATGGGGCCGTGGGCTCGTCTGCACGCTCTTACCTGAGTCACAGCCCCTGCCCAGATTTTATGGCGTACGGGCTCATTGGTGCGCACAGAGATACCAACACCGCTGTCATCCCCAGCACACAAGGCCTTTGTTGATGGATATGGATCACGTGGTTCCACCAGCATGCAGCCAAAGGCTCTACAGCTGCGCCCCATCCCTATTACGCAGTTAAGTCAATCTGTGCATTCACGCAGGGTGGGGGTTGGGTGGGTGGTGGGGGGGTGGGGGTGTGGGGCGGGTAGTGACTAACTAACTGAATTAGTGCTTCTTATCTCCGTCATTGTCACCACTGAAAACAAAAAAAAGCTGTGTTTGTGGCCTTCACAGAGAGACTGTTTCTATGAAAAAAGGATCAGTTTAGCATATGGCCTTATCAAAAACAACTTAGGATGCACAAGGCTTCAAAGTACCATTAAAGCGGCACAAATACATTATCAGAGAGAATCACAAACAAATAACACAGGGATTATATTCTATTGTGTGCACAGGATACAAAACTGAGCTGAAAAAGAATTTCAACACTGTGCAAAGCACGGATGATTACAGAAGATTAATCTTATAGTCTGAAACACAAAGTTCAGTTTTTAAGAAATAAACCAAAGTTGAGTAAATGAAAACTATTGTGTATTTTAAAAATATGACAGATTATTTCAGGACTTATGTCTTCATCAAGGATTGCTTAAATTTCATTCACCTTGCTACTCAAAGCAGCAAGACAGGCAGCTGCATTTTGTCTGAACATGTCATGACAATTTTTTTCCAATACGTCAGCAATTTCACTCATCAGTCTCTGACAACGGACACTCTGAGGTATTTCAGCAGCTACTCAATGCAGCGGGACTTGCATCCCCTATTGATAGCCACAGTTATTCTGGAGAGCTGCCTACACACTGTGCTGTTCTGGGCAGAAATAACAAGGTTCAATATTGATCCTTGTTATTTTCCAGTGAACACATTTCGATTGGAAAAATGTGCTTTTACTTGTGTTACGGTGTGGCTCTACCGCACACAGAATTACAATGGACTCAGACAGCCAGGTCAGAAAGTCTCTTGTTAGTAATTACCTTGCTCAAGGGTGCAAATGTGGTACCCCATCTGCGATGTGCTGACCCGATGCAGCAGATCCTACTGTGGTAGCAGTGCGTGTAAATCTATGTGTTTAGTGAGTTTTGGCCCAATACTGTGAGGAGGCTCCAACATCCTACCACATAACAAGTACCATAACGCACATCTTTCCTCTGTCTTGCACATTTTCTACATTTGCAACATTTATAGCATCCAGAAAGTAGCAAGTAATCTACATTACTGAAATCTGATTACAGCTCTTGGCATGGCAGAAAACATACCAAGTTTTTCTGGTTTATTTTTCACCCTGGTTTGTTTTCCCGCACATGTTAAAAAATGTAGAGTGGGATGTGGTGGAGGTATAGCGGGAATCACTGACCTCGACTGAAGGTATTTTTGTACTAATACTAATATTAGGAAAGCAAATACTGCAGACAGGTTGATAAATACTGAGCTAGAATGCAACACAGTTGTTCGGTTCTTAAAATTCCTTGCTCTGGTCCAGATGGCATTAACTGTTCCCAGCCATCTGCATCTTACCTGAGTGATGGAAAATATAAAAAAAAAAGGTCAGGTTTACAGCAGGTTGAAAATAAAAGCACCATCCAGCACTACTGATGTGCACAGTACTGACTAAATACCATAAAGCAACACAGTATTACTTTGCTGTGTGATACAGTAATTCAATGGTGTTTTTAGTATTGTTCGAGTTAGTATATTACTCCTCAGAATGTTGCCGTCTCGAACCTGCGTAAAAGCTCCAATATAAGAAAAGTTTAGTGTGCAATAAAACTGCAGTAAACTTCTGAGTAATTAACAAACTGAGCCCCAGTATTAAATATCAAATTATGCAGATGGAAGGCAAAAGAATGAGCATGTTACAATACTTTTCCGCTTGCATTTATGTAGTTCTTGCTTATTGATTTTGGAAAAGCAATAGACGGTGAAATCTGACCGCAGTGTTGGCCAAACATAAATAAACGTCTGAGACCTCCCTCCTCTGCACTTGTCTGAAACCGTGCCCCGAATTCAGAGCGGATTTTTAAATAAGCCGAACAGACTGAAGATCACATCCCTAATTGTGATCAATCAACCTTGCTGTTTCGTTCCGTTGGATCGGAAAGTGGGCCTGTCCATATGATGGAGTGCAGTGGTGGGTGGATTTGAGGTGGGGGTTGAGGGGAGCGGGGCAGGGTGGGGGGCAGGCACCGGTTTAACACGGGGTCAGCGGCCTCGGCGTTGTGACTGCGTCACCTTACACAACCTCACGGCACACTCCTGTGAATTCAAAACAGTCCCGATGAAAAGATCGCCCTGGCATCTCCATGGTCCAGTTGCCACCCAGGTGTCGACTTCTCTTAAAAAAAAAGTGTTTGTGTCAAAGCCTGTTATGTCATTCACAGCCCCTAAGCCATACTGACATGTTTTCAAAACAGTATGGTCAGTGTCCTGACAAATAAAAAAACATATATATTCCCCTTGGGGGTAACTGCCAAAAAAAAATGTTTTAATGGGTGAGGGTGGGGTGGGGTTTGGAAGAGAGACCTCATTTCTCTTATATTTCTGTATTTTTTCATTTTTATCATCTAAATGAAACAGAATAAATCAGTGTATTAGTATTGGTCTCCATTAGTCTGTGCAATACATCCTCATCTAAAAAAAGCTGGATGGTTTGTTCTATGGCAGAGTAATTTTGTACATCTGTGCAGGGGTTACATATGGGTTTATGTAACATAAATTTAATATAGCATTTTCTTCATTGTTCGTGATATGGTCACTGGACACTGGAACTTACATTAACATTCAGTGACTGGTATGTCTGATATTATGAAATGAAATTCTATGCCAATAGGGTACATCATTCAATTTGACACAATATGTCCTTTTGATATTCACTAATCCCACTTTAGTTAATGCTACAAAAGAGAATGCAATATCTTGTAGCAAACCATCTAAATGTAATTTTAACAATGCACTAAAAACAGGCTTCAGCAAGCACAGAGGAACCAGCTTGCAGGCTACTTTTCGCACACCATTGTGACAGCAAATGCCGTTTGGAAGACCTGGAGCCTAAACCCACAGGGGTGAAGGTAGCAGCAGACAAACCCAGTGATTAACAGCTTAGCCAAACAAATGAAGGAATCGCGGCCGGTGTGTTTGTGTCAAGGGGAAAGATATAACCTGTGAATCAAAAGTGGCACATTGCGGGATCTTGAGTGCACCTTATGGAGTCTTTGACCAGCACCTTTGATTTTTAGAGAGGGGGCAGGGGTGGGGGGTGGGGTTTGAGCGTGTGACTCTGATGACCGGCCTCTGGCTGCTCGAGACCCAGCTGTCGAGCTGTTGGATCGATTTTTAATGGCAGGTAGCCGGGCCATCCTGGACTATGGCCCGTCCTCTCCCTCTCTCTCTCTCCAGAGAGGTGGGGGCACATCAAAGGCCTCGCTATCAAACTGTGACATCTCCATGGGCCAAAGCATTCTTTTTGATCTCTACTGAAGCCTATCCAACACCGTATGTAAATCACCAAGCCCCCTGTTACCTAAATAGAAAAAAATAACACACATTTTTTTGTTCCATTTCAGAACCAGTGTCCTGAAAGTGGTTGCCTCAATTGACATCCTGTCGGAATAAACAGGCCCTATTTTCATTTCTACCCTTGCACAATTACATAGCTATACCATGATGTTTTTGACGCTGCATGCTTTTCTGTAGCTGCAATAAACCTCAACCACAAGTCAAGTGTGCAATGCCATTTCCTCTCAAGGGAAAACGTACTTCGATCTTACTCACTCCTCACAAAATGACCAATCGTTTTACTGCCAAACAAAGTGGTGCCCAGTAATACACACAATCACCCAGAATTGAACATTTATGTTAAACAAGCTGACGCTCAACCACCTCTTTATTCTTCACAACATGTAATATATGGAGAGGTCCTGGGCACATGAGGACACACGGCGTAGAGACGTGCTGAAATGACATACATCACCACGCTTCGGCCGTTTAGTTCCAATTGCTCTGCGCCAGGAGGGCACGCCTAGCAAATGACTAATAACATTTTGTGTATACAAATCTAAATATTAAAATAAATCATCCAATCCCTTTTAATATCGAACCAGATGGGGCGCTTTGTTTGGTCCTCGCAGGATGCCCGCTCCAAGCTGTTGGAACATCTATCTTGTCGCTGCGGACATGGCCGCCATTTGGGATGTGTGTGTGCATGCGTGTGTGTGTGTGTGTGTGGGGGGCGGTCTGGGTTCCTCCTTGCCTTTGTTTACAATGGGGATGGAGTGAATGATGGATGCCCCCTCTCTCCCGATGAAGTTCTTGGTATGTGCATCTCCGCTCAGGCAGAAAGGGGGACCCATGCTTGGTTTACCAGGGACACCAGCGGCCCTATCTGTGTGCACTTATTCATAGCAGCTCTGAGCAATACATTTAACAGATGGGTCCTATTCCCCAGTCTATAGACCCCTTGTCTCCTGGCAAACAGGCCAAAGATCGTTTAGTTCTGTTTCTCTGTAGATGCCGAGCATAAGCTACGCCTAGTCACAATGATGTACGATTTCCTTCAGCTGCTTTTGCTTTTGTTTCTATTTTTCTATGTTAAAATAATATTCAACACCATGTGAAGGCGGGATGTCGATTACTTAACTTTTTTTTTGCAAATTGTTCTTGTAATGGCTTGCCATGATTTCACTTCCTCCACTTTTGAGTTATTTATTTCAAGGTTTACTTTGGTCGGGCTACGGTAGCTTTTTTGGGTTTCTACAGCACTTCGGCCTGTATTAAGAGGAAAAACCCTTTTTGAGTCATGTTGTTTTCAGTACAAATACAGACAGGGCCAATGGCAATGCAAAGTTATGGAAGTACAAAAAGCACACGAGAAGTCAGGCCTTCTGTCTTAGCACCTTTTACTCCAACACCCTGCCTGAGTCTCAGATGCAGTCAGGTTTCATTATGCTATGTAAATGTGGACAGAATGTGTTTTTGGCGAGTGATAAATATGCGCCCTGGCAGCGCAGACAGCGAGAGGGTTAACGCAGTGCACCGCTCTTAGCGTTCGCCTGCAGCTGGGGAACTCCACAGGGAGGCTGGACCGTGCGACGGGCCAATGTTTTCCCAGTTCATTTCCAGTCATCCAGCGCCCTGCCGCTCAGACTGCTGGGAGACTCATCCCAGGCCACAGGCCAGATCCAAGGCCAAGCCGCGTGGCACAGACGTGGGAGGAGAGCCATTGGTTTTTACAAACACGCCACTCCTCTCTTTTCAAACAAAAACAGTCTTTCCATTGATCGCTAATGTCATGACTGTAAGCATGTAATGGTCCAGGACACATGACCTGGGTTAACAGAGAGCATGCTTTGTTTACATATATGCAGTTTTTATATGCAAGGGTTTATGTGTGTGGAAAAATTTCTGTTGTCCCATTCCTTCTGGTTTTCATGCCTTATCACTACAGAACTCCAAGCCCTGACAATTTAATCATATGCCTTGCATTTTTTAAGCACTTTTCTATCTTCATGTGGTTACCTTTTCCATATCAATTTCCAAAGCAAGCGGGCAATGCCAGGAAAATACATTTCACGGTTCCATCACTTGTTCCATAAATGCAAAAATAGACTAAAGGATATTTCTCCCATACACAATCCTTAAGTCCACTGATAATGTAATTAGGTATGGTAGCTATGCACCCATTCCTGATGCTGTTATGTACTTAGCCTATGTGTTATTAATCTGATCCTCACTACATGAGCAAAGATGCTATCTCACTGTGAAATGAATAGCCCTCATTTATGCCAGACATTAGTTTTCATTACAGATATGAGCTAAAAAACCTAGCTCTGTGGGTTTTATTTCTTACTGAACAGCATACATAATTACCCCTTAAACTAAACTCAAGCATCTCCACTCTATTAAGGGTAAAAACATATTAATGCTTAATTTATACAATGTCAGGGGCTATTATAGAGCTAAATAGGTCTCTATTTTTTACTGACCCACCATTAGAAAGCTGTTGTTGTCAAAATCAGCATTAATGAGAATTAATGATAAGAGTCTACAACATGAGAGTACAACTCAGGTCTTGTGTGACAAGAACTGATTAACTGACCGGCTGAAATGCTTTAAAATGCAGATGCCTGGCTATGCCTCACAGCATTCTGTTATTGTGCCAAATTAGAAACCGTGATGATACTTATTCAAATGTTTAAATAGACTTTTTCAAAAGAGGCAGTCTGCTAGTCATTTTCTACAGCAAAAGTAGTTTGCTGAAATGACAGTATAATGTCTTTGTGCATCTGCAGGTCTTCTTTAATTGACAGTTCAAACATTAGGAAGGAGCAAAAGATTGCTTTACGATTACAAAATGCAAATGAAACAATGTAGAAAATGCTGGTCTGTTTCCCTTCAGTCAACATGAGATCAGCTTCCTATCTGAGCTGATCGCCTGGGAAAGAAAATCAAATTAACCAAACTCGCCATGAGGTGGGAATGACATCACCCACTGTATGTGTGTGTGTGTGTGTGTGTGTGTGTGTATATATATATATATCCATCTTTGCTATTGAATGTCTGATTAGGTGACATTGCTCATGTGTGTTTCTTACAAACAGATAACCCTCATGAATCTCTTTATACATGAGTATAATCAACCTGACTTTCAAAGGTCTGAGTGATGCTCTCTGCCCCCCAGCTCTGCCTTCAAGCAGGAAGTTTCCTTATATAACAAGCTGTTTATAATTCTGATTTATTTAATTGGCTGATATTGCAGTAATACTTACAGCACAACCATTACTGTTGGAGTTGTTTGTACTACTGCAGATCCATATCTCCTTTACTGTTCCTACACCTGACCTACAACTCAATGAACAGAAAAGCTGCCTTTCTCACGCTCAACAGAATAATTTTATTGGCTCTTCAAGCCTTGCAATATTTTTTCCAGGTGATACTTCTTCCAGGCATCAAGCTGGAGTGATATCAACCTCCGTACATGTACCGCTGCTTTGTGGACAGTCTAAGCTCCTGTGACAGCATGCCCAAGCTGGCCATTTTTCAAGGGTCAATCTGTACCGTGTCTCCACCCAATGGTGCACAGTATTTGGTCAAATTTGTGAAAACTGCAGGTGGGTCATCTTGACTGGGACCACCCTGGGCATGGTTGTCTCGGCAAACCACTGGGCTCCAGCATGTCTCCCCCATCATAGCTATGCATGCAGTATGATTCCTATAAGCAGCCCACGATGGTCCCTACTGTCTCTCCTCATGGCCTGCTGCTCAGGGTGGACATGCTCTCTGTGTCATAGGGGGATCTGGCATCCAGACCTGCAGGGGTAAAGCCTGCAAGTTCAGACTCAGAGAGCTTTGTATGAGGGGAAGTGAGGCCGGGTCTGGCGCTGATGTAGCATGAAGGGGTTGGAGACAGGGTTGTTCTACATGTCGGCTACACTGTCATTCAAAGCCTGACAGTGTTGACCTTGATCACATTCCACCATGGTGAGAAGAGAGGGTTTCGAAACGGTGTCAGTCTCAAGTGGGGCCCACCGCCTGACCTTGAATGACTAATTTGCAATTCCACTGACCTCATGAGTGCAGAATGTTTATTGAAGTAAAATAGAGCAAACTTTTATGCATGTAACCTCCGAGTCAAATGCCATTGTCATTGGTGGTCAAGGCATAGAATCCAGTTTGCAGTTAGTCAGCAGTGGTAACATACTACATTCTTCAGCTGCAAATGGTTAATTTGATGCTGTCCAAGGTGATCTCCATCAGATCAGAGACTAATGTCACTTGGTGAGTTGCTCATGTTCATAGAACCCAAGTAAACTTGTTTGCTATTTTTTGGTTGAATCATATTATGTTACTAAAAGTCTACTAGTATTCCAACAACATAAATGGCAATCAGTTCTTAAAACTCAACACACTTCAGCCAACACTGGTTGACACTAACCCCCATTTTTATACATTAAGCCACTACCTAATTGTTCAGTTTGAGCAATTTCTTTCTGCTTTATAAATTCACATATAGTGCTGCCTATACTACAAGGAGCTGATAGGCTCTCACTCAGAGCACACCTGAACTACACTAATAACACACCAATGGGTTTCCACATCATTACTGCACATAATTCCAAACGGGGGCCTTGAGGTCATGCTTGATTCAAGAATAAAAAAAGGGGACTTGGTATGCTTTCTATGGTAAGCTTTCTTTATGGATTCTGTAAATATATAAACTAACACATGGTTGTGCTCACCCAAGGTGCAGAGGGCATGATCAGAGACAGGGTCAGAAGATTGGAGCAGCAGTGGTCAAGCAAGTGGCTGCACTGGGTCGCTTGGTTCACCAGCCGGGCGTACACCGAGCGGGAGAGTAGCTGCTGGGCCTGGTCGCAGGGGTCGGGTCCCGGGGCGAGGACAAAGCCCAGGGTCTGCCTCATCCCGTGCAGGTGTTTGAACAGCTGGCTGAGCCTGGATTCCAGGGCGCTCTGCACAAACAGGGACGAGAGGAAGACAACAACTGTCAGCGTTGTCAAACAAGCGGAGATACTCCCCCTACCCCACCCTCCGGCGGGTGAGAGGTCACGGGCCCCCGGGGGCCCTCTGCACCTGCCTGCAAGCCGAGTGACGGAGGGCCGGTTTGGGCTTGCAGGGCGCTTGTCAGACCCATCTCCGGAGCAGGGCCTGGGTGTTTGGAAAGCCAAAGTGCAGCTTGAGGTGGTGTGAAGAAAAACAAATATTCTGTGTAGGAGTGCTGTCCCACCAAGACCAAAGAGCGGACTGGTCCTAACTCTAGCCTTGAAATGTGAAAACAAGGATCAAACGGCCAGATCAGTCCGAGGCCCCTGAAATAATCGGTTTGAGAAGACCAGACTTGCACAGCTGTCCCAGAGTCCCTCTTTGAGGGAGTACTCTTTATGACCGATGGCTACTGATCGCAGGGATTTCAACACCAATACATCCTTTCTGACATTTGTTTCTCTCTACTGCTTTGGAGGACATCCCGGTGAAACAAATAAGCACCTCCTGTATGTTTAACTGCAAAAACCTTATTTTTAATAAGATACATTTAAAATCAACTGGATGTTACTTTTGAACAAGAAGATCTAAAATAAAATTACCAAAATGATTGAATATGCTCATGCAATGACCAAAAAATACTACAATGAAAGTCAGAATGTTCACAATATAATCAACCCACATACTTAGGCATACATACAATTTATAAATATGATTTATCTTTAAGATATATTAAACTATTTCACTCTTTTAATGACCAGCCAACATTCTATTCTTGAAACATCCATAAATTGTTACAGTCAAAACCATATCTGAAAGAAGAATATCAGTGAAATTAGAATATTTTTTTTTTTTTGAATAAAATAAAAAAATAAAAGTGCATAATGGTGCAATGGTCTGCAGTGAATGAGAATACTGTATATGACCACGTGTTATGTTTTAATGAAGGATGAAACAACAAAGGAAGAACCAGGATACTATATGTAACTAAGATTCAAATTGACAACAAATTTAGTTTCAGAATGACTGGTGCTGACTAATGACTAGTGAATAATTTAGTGCTGAACCAAAATTGACAGCATTAGATGATGACAAATATGGGATTAAATTAAACTACAATTGCTCTGAAAAGAGCAGACACTGTGAAATATATCACTTCGTGCTTTATTCCCCCAAACAAAGGAAGTGTTTTGCTTTAAAGCCTTTGTAAATCATTTTGGTGTTGATTCGTTCTGCACCCTCTTCCTGTTCTGTCTTGGCACATCTAAGAAGATGCCATAAAAATGGTCTGCAGACGTGCCGTTGAATCACGTTCTTAGGACCCAGGGGCCGAAGGCTTCATATGCTCCAGATTAGCGTGGACTTATGACCAATTTGTACGTGGGCAGCCAAGGGCTTGATTTAGAGGGTACGCGCAGTGCTTTACAATGGCTGGAACACTTCGAAGTGTGAAATTATTCCAGATGACATACCTTACCTCAGTGCTCACCATATCTAACAACCTTATAAGTGCTAACAGCTTTGGGGATGGGAATCCAAGACCAGGAGTTTAGAGAGGGGGGCAGGATCAAGTCTACTCATTTAAACTCTACCATGTAGATTTGTACCCATTCACTCTCTTCATTGAGTCTCAAACCTCCCAAGAGCAGGAATCCATGCTACTTTTACTTAGATTTATGAGAGCTTATAAAAAAGACCAACCAACATTTATTTCCAGCAAAACAATTCTATGGCGATGTGGTGTTTTATATGATGACCCCTAAGGAGAAGAAAAATAAGCTGGAAGGCTAAGCTACTTTATTAACAGGAGTGGTGGGTTATAACTTGTGTTTTCCTACTGTATATTACAAGTGTGTTGAAAGTAAAATCATGGAATTGCACAGCAACAACTGCAGAAAAGGCCAATATATTAAAATATTACATTTTTATCAGAGCACAGCCCAACCTGGCTAACAAAATTTCATATTGCAATGCAACCCTCAGTTTTCATTGTTCCATCAAAGCTGACAAAGACCACTTATTAAAACTGTAGTCTTTTTCCATGAACATTTGTCAGAGGGAAATTGAATCCTTGCACATTGCACAACTGGTGAGAAGCAATCAACCCTTAATCTATCTTTGTGTCACAATGGGAGTGCAATAATGTGAAGGCTACACGGCTGGCTCTTGTTATTCAAAGATGTTCTCTACTGTACTTACTCTGCTTGAGCTTGTCACCTATGTTTCATTCGGCAATTTCATTGAAGTGAAATGGCATGCCAGATTTTGCATAAATATAGTCTTGCTATTATTACTGTCTTATCCATTACAAGTTGCCTTGGATACTGGTGTCTGGTAAGTGAGTTAATAGATAATAATAACAAAGGCCAGTGCCATAATGACCACCTCTGGCCTGCTCCACTATCTCTAATTAAGTCGCAGAGGTAGGGGCTACCTAGAGCGTTTTTGTATCGTAGGGGGTGCAGGGGGGTAGGGTGGGGGGCTCGGGGAGCAACTTGACATCAATCTCAGGTCTCACCACTGCTTCGTGGGACGCTTCCTCCCTGTCGGTTCCGCGCACGCTCGAGGAGAGGCGCGCCAAGGAATAAATAAATAAGTAAAAAGCGGGAGGAAAATCACGGCATCTGTTTCTGCCATCTGGGTGAGGGGTGAGCGTGAGCTGGGAAGGGATGGAAGCTTCTCTGCGAAGAATCCGGGAGGTGGGAGGTGAAATTCACAGGGCAAGCCTCGGAATCAACATGTGTTTCCCATAAGCGCACAGTCCAAAAAAATCATCCTCATCTCCTTTCAACCTTCTGCGTCTCTCCAAGCAAAGCCAGCCTTGCCATCTCCATCCAACTGACCGAGACTGAAAGGGGTGAGATGTCATACTGGAAGGGAAGAATATCACAAAACATTTTTCATATATAAGAAAAAAAAATCTAACCCGAAAGAGAAAGGAGCAAAAGGTAAATATTTCTGGGCAAGAGTACAATGTGATGTAGAACTGGTGTAGGGTGTTGCCTGGTTACCACAAAAGAAAGAGAACAGAATACACACATTTCTCCTCTGAATCTAGCTTTAAGGCTGAAATAGGAATGTTCAATCAACTACAGAGTTATTGCATGCAACTAACCTTGACTTCGGTGATCGGGGGTAATTGAAAATGTTCTCTTTCTTTATCTTCAAACTAAATGGCCCCTTAAAAGCAGCAGATTCCTATGAATCCATACAATGGATGCATAGCAAGTTTGCCTCTGCCTGGGTTGTCAAATTTCATTGAATTTGAAGTCTATTCTATTTGAAGTCAATGCTTTTATGAAACCTTGTCATTGAATTTCTAAGTAAGTATGGCCCCTGCCAATGCTACATTTTATGCTCCACAACGCTGTTTTGCAAGAACTGTCTGTCCTCCTTCATTTGAAGCACATTGTCATTGCCCTTCCCCCACAAGCTCTGCTGAAGGCGGAGAGAGAGACAGATTGGCCTGCCTGAATCCCATTTAATATAGGGTGATATTTGATTTCATAAGGCCAAGTATCAAACCGATCAGGGCATTAGGCATCAAGCATCCACTGTACTTCAGTTAATAAAATTCAGTTAAAGTAGCAGGCTTTAATACACAGAAAAGGCCACAGTTACACTTCACATTATATATTTTCAATTCTGAGATTGAAAATCTGGTCCAATACGATTGTATAGTCCTTATAAGTTTATACAGTATGGTTTATTTTGCTATAAAATATATTTTAGTTTCCTGTGAAGCTGAGAAGGACATATTTTCAAGTATGGAGGACATTTCAGATAAACATGAACAAATGTAAAAACAGATCTCATATACCAAATGGATTCCTGCAACATCTATGAATACATAAATAATATATCTTTAGGAAACATCCTAATTTTTGGCAAGTTAGTCATAGGACTGTTAGTCGAACACTGAACAAACTTTGAGAAAAGGTGCTGGTCATGTCCCACAACACAAACAACTTACAAAGATAAATCCAACTATCCATCTATCTAATTGTAAATCCTATATGGTTTGATAGGAGTTATCGTGCAAAGAGTTTCCATAATACCTGAAGAGCTTGACTTCTCTACCCATGTTTGGAACTTGAAAAATACATTTCAATCAAGCTTAAAAACCTTGCTATTTTCCTGTCTGCGGTGTAGAGGTCTCACACATATTTTAATTAGGATGATAAAATATGTTTATACATCACACTCATGCCTTTTCCTTTTACTCTGAACGCAGATTGACGGTACCCTCTGTTCGCTGGGTGCTATGACATGTCTCCAAACAAGTCACCAGGAGGGGAATATCCACTTTAAATTTAAATTGGTCCGTGGGATTCCCCGTTGTTATTTTTGTGTCAGGAAAAATGAGGCCCAGTAGGTGAGACTAAAGAAAATGAAATGAAGGCTGGGGAAAGGTTAAATGTTTCTTCCACCTCCTCCCAAGCGCAGGAGAAACTGAGGATGGACAAAGAAATACCTACTAATAACCCAAAGCTGTCCAAATGAAATGATATGAATAACATTCATGGTATGATAATCATCTTTGTTTGAAATTTGTTATGGAAATATCTGAGCCATGTCTGATTTTCTTCAAAAGCGCTTCTTTTTGGCAATATACAATACAAGCATATTATCTTGCTTGACATCAAAACATGAATTGGCAGTCTTCTAAAAAAAGACTGCAAGATTTTTTATAAGATTTTCATACAAGAGCTCTACGCATATGTGTCAAATTCTATACACATCCTTTCGGATCCATAGATACAATATTCAATGAAACCAGCATTTCAATATTTACCATTTTTTGCACGGCTGTATCGATGAAGAGGCATTGTTCTATATTCAGCCGAGAGAGGGAGATTAGAAATTCAAAACAAGAAATGAAACAACGCAGTGCCTTAAAAAAGTTTTTTCTTTCCTCAAAGGAGCACGGGTCTCTTGAAAATTTGGCAGCTGCTTACCCCGCCTCAAGATGATTCAAGTTACCAACTGCCTCCAGGCTCTTAAGAAGAGACAAGGGCTTTGAGGTACCCCAAGGGACTAAACAAAGACTATATTCCAGTGAAAACACAGCAGAAATTCATAGAGATATACACACCATTCCGCATTTTATAGAAAATGAAGATATTGGTCAACTATTGTTAGGGAAACATATTTCTTGCTGAACAGTACCTTCACTGGTTTCATGAATAAGTCTTGAATATTATTACTTCCCAATTTTCTGTATACTGCATTATGCTTTTTTCAATATTTCAACATGAACTTCTGCCCAGCCATACGTAAGTCATATGTATATATTCCTTAAAAGTGTACTACTGGATTAATGAATATTCCAGAATACTTTTACAGGATACATATTTACATACATTTTTACATTCTCTGATATTTTGTATACTGAAACATTAATGCAAACATTCAATTATTCAGGAAACCACGACAAATATGTGATGACCAGAATAATTACAAAGACAGTAAGAATTTATAGAATTCAGTAGGAAGTAACATAACAAAGTAAACCCACATTGATACAGCTCTTTATGGATTCTCTGCAAGGATGATAGCTTACTGCAACATGCATACTTCAGACAAAAGTATCTTTCACATTAACAATGGCAAATATAGAATATTGCATTTTATGGATGACATCAAGAACAGTGAATGTTATTCTGAAGTAAGGGTCTTTGAAATCAAGAAGAAATTACTTAATAAGACACCAAAGAATACACAGTAGCACTTCAGTTCTAACGTAACTTAGAGCCAAATATTGCAGTAAAACTGAATAAGTGGTAAAAGCGTTGCTGATTTTAGAACTTGGACAGACTGCACAATATCTGACCTGAGGTGACAATCACATGTGATGCAAGCTCTTCTCATTAATGTGATTTGGAGCAGCACCCTCTGCCCACCCTCAGGCTGTGAACAGCCGCTGGGTGGGCCCGGGACAATGGTTCACCTTGAAGAGAACACTGGATTGTGAAGTCAATCTATTGGGAAAAAAACGATTCCCAAAGCATGGCCCAACCTTCAGCAGTACCAGCTGCACAACCTCAGAAAAGAATAATGATCACCATCACCGGGGGCAAGCATGCCTCCAGGAAAGAGGTACCGAAGCCAGGGGGCCGAAGGTCCGCTTTAATTACCCCGCTGCCAGATGACTGTGTGCGACTGCTTTCTAATTGTTGTTTTCCATCAAGTTAGACCTAGGTATATATCAAACTGATTGCTCGACTGTTCCTCAAAGGAGGAAGTTTACTGAAATACCAGGAATGTGCCAATGTACGACATAGCTCACCCCGATAAATGGAGTTATGAATTACTGCATTATTCAAAAGCTACTCCATCTGGGAAATACACATCGCTACATGGGCCTTGAGTCTTTCTGTGTGAAATCAGTGAAAAAGAAAACTCTTTTGAATTTAAAAAACATTCCCCCAAGTGATGATTTACAGAAGACATATTTACAGAACAAATATCAGGCCTGAAGGGCCAGTCATTCTGTAAAATATGAGTAGGTAAGGTTGACTCTCTGTCATTTTTTAAATATTTACTTCATGAATATGAGATTATTTGCTCTGCATTTCAAAAAAAGCAAGTTTCTAATGAAGGAAGCAAGCCATGAAGTGGCCATTCTTGGATTTTAAATACCAATTTGGTATTTCATTTGCAGACATTGACAAGGTACAATAGATTTGATACACCTATGGAGCTGCTGACATTTCTAGTTAGATTTTTTCCACCCAAACAAGCAGGATAGAATACCAAGTAATTGTGTGACTGTAAGAGAATAATAGACCATCACATTTTTCCAATCCTACCTCTTCTCTAAAAATAGGCTGTCGGCATGCATGAGCGATGACTGATTGAGCTGAAGTGCAAGACAGATGCTGACAGCACAGAAATATTACCCAGAGACCTGTGATTAACTGGACTTACCACTTGCTGAAGGTTTAAGTTATTTGTCTTCCCATAGCACAGATCCACCAGGGTGACCGGCTGTTTGACCAGGTTCCTCTTGGATAACACCCAAGGCATGGAGAGCTTCTCCACTGTCGTCACCTATAAGAACAAAGGCAAGATTAGAGGACATCATTTTCTTCTAATTGACTTTTTTGCCCTAAAAATGTTATGCCTGCTTCACACTGAGAGTATGCATATATTACTGGCATCTCCTAGTGATATTTTTATATTCAAAAGAAAGCAGTGGTAATGAGACATTATCATAGCACTTCAACTGCACAGATGCATCTGAACAGTTGAAAAGTCCAGACATGAGCCTACTGTCAATGCAGATCTACAGTACAGAGAGCTAAAATTAGAGGGATAGAGAAGCTCTACTCTGAGGCAAACTTTCAAAATTCTTTTAGTGAGTGGTGCAGCACATTTCAGCACAATTGGCACTGCAAATGAGGATCAAGGCACTCAATTAGTCATTTGCATTCTGAAGGGTGATTCAGTTAGAGAAAAATGAAAAACACTACCACATTAACATGTCGACACAACACTGAGACCGCCGATCCTTTTCCATTTCCAAAACGGAAAATTAAGTGCAAAGACATTAACAAAAAGAAGCACTTACACACAGAGTAGAACCTCTGAGAAGTTCACACCAGACAACAATTTAAAAAATCTGAATCATGTATTGATTATAATTGTTCTTACCTAACATAGCTGTCATCTACTGTTATCTTATTTTTTAAACACAATGCTCTCGGCTTGCAGCTTCCACCAATCAACCGCCAGAGGGATTTCCTGTTAGCTAATGTAGGCACATACCTTCAGTACACCCATACAATTCACCTTTCCTCTCAAAAATGAAAATGTTAGAAACTGTAAGCTGAAAATGCCAAAGGAAAGTAAAGCATGAAGGCTGTATTTTACAGAAACTTAAAGCTATTAAGTGAAATAGTGCTAGCAAAGGATTCTTTAAGGAAAAGAAGCAGTCGACTAATGAGCAGGGGGCTTCTAGTTCATGACACAAAGCTAAAATAAAGTTTTACTTTAGCCTGCTGAGAAAGCATGTATTGTTTTTTTCACCGAATCATGCCATACAAAATTCAGCTTTTCAGTGTGGAAACCTACACATGAGAATTATGGTAGGAAGATTTATTTGAAACTTTTATTAGTGATGGAAAGTAAGGTTTGTTTCGATTTAATCTGGCCACCAGTGTTTTTGCATCTCTGACTTCTACATCTCTGAGGTACCTGATTAGTATCGTTTCATGAGTTCATATTCCTACATTTCAAACCAGAATCCCAAAGTATTTGTAAGAGCATATTGTACAATAACATAACTGACAACAGAAGCAGGGAGGTATTTCTCTGAGGAAAACTCACTGTCAAAACCTAATTTCCAAACCTGCCCTGGTTCCTCTCACTGTTGACCTCAAATCATGTTGCTTTACCTTGGTAAAGAAAACAAAATATAGGACCTGACATTTCCTATATTGTTTCCTTTGAAGATTTCAGAACTTTGATAACCTTTTCCTAACCTCATCTTTCCTTATGAAATAAATGTTCTTTAACCTGAACACCCAATTTTCACTTTTCCTCTCTGTTTCTGTGAAAATTATGCCTCCAATCCTATCCCTCTGTGTGTTGCACTTCAAACAGCAGACACTAACTGTTCTACATTCACACACAGCTACCGTGTGTATGTCAAATGAATTTTTCTCATATTTTCTTGATAAAAATTTTACTTTTTCATTAATAGTCTGATCGTCACTGCCATTCATTATAAAGCCCAATTATGATACACTCAGTTCATTCTCTATATTTTTTAATAAAATACAATTTTGTTACATGATATATACATGATATTGTTTTATTTATTTATTTAAGAAAATGAGTATTGGATCAGTTTTAATAGAGAAAAATACATTTACATCCTTCCTCTTTTATGTTAGCTGCATTAAAGACTGTTTACATGCATGCTATGGGATTGGAAAAGCATCGACAATCTGTTTGTTTTGCCTTCTGTTTTATATTCGATAGTATATACATAATCACGTAAATTATTTTCCATATGGTGGAGTCATTTACTGCAGTTTGTGGGTCTCACTTTATGCTCTGAGACAATACTTGGCAGACACATTTGCAAGCAGTTTTGATAAGAAAGACACATTTTGCTTTTAAAGTACTATTTTACAGCTCTGTACTGCGTCTGGATCTAGAAAAAGCGTTGGATTCAAAGCACCTTTTCGCCTACTCGTTCATTTATTTCTTTTATGTGGAGCCCTGAAGCGTCAGCCTGTTTATCAAGATTATCTGTTTACGCAGGAGCGGAACAGGGAAAGTGCAAAATAATTCTGAATACCCGTCTGAGAAATGCAAATCCCTTCCAGGTTTTTTTCTGTTCCTCCTTTTACGACATTAGGTAGACTGCTTTACTGGCTTGTTATTTTAAAAAGGAATGCACTCTGACTGTCTGAGCGAGCTTTGTAAAGAGAGAAAATATTCTGCGCAGCACAATGTAGGCTGATGAAGCCTGGGGCGAACGCATTCTTTGCAGCCAGACGAGCTTGGGTTTAAATCTAACAAACTCTCGGAGGATAACTCCCAGAACTTTCCGGTGACCCATCTTCAGGGGCTTCATAACAGCGGGCAAACTGCAGCTGTCTGAGTGGGGGTGGGGGTGGGGGGCATGGATGCAGCTGGCAAAAGGCTGTGCCAGAGCAAAAGTTTCTGGGCCGTTTCAGCATGGCACGAGGCCCGACAGAAAGAGTTGTGTGAAATTCAGAGAGACGGCCTATGATTCTGGACAGCGCTGTGCCGAATTGGGACCGAGCTCTTCTGCACAATGAATGATCCACTTATCAAAGACCAGCTAGCATGAAGACACGTTTGTGACCAATCCCTCTCCCCAAATAAGTTACAGCGTGAGACGGCCTTGTCAATGGTTCAACCAGCTGTAGGCATGTTCTTTAAGAACAGTCCATAATGACTAGCATTGTTCCTTCCACTGGCCCTCGTGATTGCAATTCTACGGGTTTCTGTTTTCGGCCAAAATATCTTTAGTTCTAACTTCAATCAGTGCTCCTACTGTGCAGATGCTTCACTTCAGCTGTGCGAATATTAAAATCTGGAGTGTTTAAATGATTTAATGTGTCCTAGGTGGATTACATCAAAACATTTAGTCATATTTTTTTCCAGAAAACTTCACAATAAACTGAACACAGATTTATCTGACACTATAACAGAGCAGCTGCATGAGGGACGCTCATGACATCAGCATGTACTGACATCTCTCCGGGGTCAATTCCTCCAACTGCATTCAATGCACATGGAAAGGCAGGCCAGAACCATAAACTTTCCTTTTTGCTTGAATTCGTAAGTTTCAATATGTGATAAATTTGCACCACACTCAAGGTCAGGAATTCACAGTAAACAAACTTGGTTAAAACTGCAAGTTAGCATAGCCCGCTCGCTTCAAAGCCAGTGACACACGTCAAAAATATTTACACAAAACCGCAGTCACATGCAGCTCGATCCATGCTGTAAACATGCAATTCCATTTGTTTTCCTTCAATTTCACGTTTCACCACAAAGTAAAGGTTTGCTTGTTTGCTTTTTAATGCAGTCAGTGGTACCGCTGTGCTCCACGGGGTCTATATCAATTACATGGACATTGATTGTTGTTTTTTATGTGTCTTGTAAAAGTAGCTCAATTTAAACATGACAGACTGAGATGTTTACAACCAGTCAGGTGCCCCACACCCCCCTCCCCACGCTTTAGCTCGCAGCACTCTGAGTGGTTTGTCAGTGCTTTTCAGGCATTACACATCAATCGCCTTCCGAATTACTGACCCTGGAGTGGATCCATCTTCATGCTGCAGTTTCAGTTTAGTTTAATTCTATATGTATGCTGGCCATATGGCAGGGAAGAATAAAACTTATGTTGACTATACAGGTTTGCATGTTTTACCTTCCCTATGGTCTCTTTTTAAAGCAAATTTACACAGGGATAAGAAGTGCAAACAGAAGATTGCATTAACATTCTAGCCTACAGTAAAGGTGTTTTATCAGCTAATTAAACTTCCTAGTCAGTTCTCCATTCGATTAAGGGTTCCAAACGTGAAGGCGCCCCTGAAAACACAGTGCTGAGTGCTCGCATGTCAAGAGTGTTCTTCTCAAAGGCGCACGTCAGTTGTGTTTGACTCCGAACGGGGGTATGAGCAAACTTGGCACCGAGTTGCCAAAGAGAAGGAGGAGGAGCATCGCTCCACTTCAGGCCTGCTTGTATGCCCGGTGGGTTGTGTGACAGATGACGGGTTGACTGGTACGGAAGCCCTCTTTATACTCTCCCTGTGCTTGTGCCAAACCCCGCCATCTGCTGCATACCTCTGATCTGTGCTTGGAGCTCCCGCTACACTAGAGACCTGTTTTTTTTCCTGGCCCCCCCATTTCCCAGCAGGCACTGGGGCAGCCATGATGCCTTCAACCAGCTTTCACTGATGGCACAGAGGACTGTTAGTGTTTTGATGCCACCTGGCAGCTATGAACCAGAGTACTTTATATGCATAAAAATTAAGAAAAATGCAACTAAAAAAAAGAAAGACAGAAAAAAACTCATGAGAAAAAGACAAAGAGAAAAAGAGAAAAAGACAATGGAATGTGTTGTACAATTGTTTCATTTATGTGTATCAAGCTTTTTCTTGACTGATTTGACAGTAAGATCCAAGTTTAGTTCCAGTATGAAATCCACCGTGATCTTGGACAAATCAGTTTTAGGAATGTCAGTTTCATGGATGTCTGCATGCTCTTATACTCTTATTTAGTGTAGCTGCAGTGAAAGGATTATTAAAAAATGAGAAAAATAATGTTGACACTTTAAAAACACTGAAACCATTTTCTATGATACTATAAGCCCCAAATAGCCAGTAGCATGAAGCAGCTGAAGCGCAGCACAACAACGCAAACTAAACAAGCAACTTCAACAACTGAAGAATTTGTGACTGAAGAAAAAATGACTAATATGTGAAATCCTACACACAGAAATGTTAAATGAGGAGTTTTCCAACAGCCTCCTTGAACTTTATTTAGGTGACTTAGTTCTTGTTTTGACAAGAGAACAATGAGCTTTATGAAACAAAAAGGCAGGGAACATCTGTTATGCTCATATCTTGGCAGGGGAAATATGCTTCTGAACAATACAGACTTACTATTAATAAAGTGTCTTTGCAAGACATAAGGCCATGGCTTCCAAAGCAGGAGCTCTTCAGAGTGCAAGAGCAGAGAGCACAAAAAACTATTCAGCCCACACAAATATCCTTCCTTTTAATATGTACTTTTGTTCAGACATGGTGAGCAGTATGCAGTCTATAGAGTTCCATTACTAGTCGTCATGCAGTGCCAAAACATGCTCTTCTCTGTGCATTATTATCTTTAGTGACTCCTAAAAACTGCAAATTTGACCCTTGAAATAGTCAGTTAATAGTTCTATGAATGACCTTGTTATCAGTTAAATATTGTATACTCTATAAATGAATTATTCCATATTACTACCCTATAAAGTATACACCAGCTCCATGTCTATGTCCCAGGTATATAATGGTGGTATAGACAGCATGTTGTAATTAGAGATAAGCCATATAGCAAGTGAGCAATACATAGCTGAAAGCATTTGCCTTTCGTTGACAAGAATGAAGGCATCTGAAGGCGTAATTCATTCAAAACCAAACATATGAAAACACTATCATGCCATACTGTTTCAGTCAGCTAAAATGGGCAACAAATAATGCTTTGCTTTCTTCATTTTCAACTAAACACAGTGTCGTTGACCTCATTTGTCTGTGTCACATTTTGCAGAACGTAACTGCAAACTTCAAGAGATGGATCAAAACTGAGAACCCAGGCCTGAAGAAGCAGCATTTCACACTGCCATTTTCTACGCCGACTTAAAGCAGAACGGCTGTTGTGTGACTGATCCTTTTCCGCTCCAGACTGAAACTTTCTGCTGGGTGGACTGTTCAAAGATCCTTAGGGAGCTCAACTGCATAGTTCACTTTTTTAGCAAACAGCAGTTCTTCCAGACAAGATTAGTAAACCTAAAACTGACCTCAGATTGCAGAGCTTTCACATAAGGCATATTATGCCTTTAAAAACATTAACAAGAAATGGCCACCTGTAACAGTTACTAATATCATTTATTTATTTTCCCATTTTTGTCTCTTAAAATAAAGACGTGTCTGATGAGTACCTGCAGTGACCCCCGCACCTGCAGCAGCAGATGTGCAGGGCGCTGAAGCATGTGCATTCCACTGACGCAGTTATGAAATGTGCCACTGATCACTTTCCATGCTGCAGGCCACACAGTACTACAGCAGAGCTAGCGCCAAACGAAGCAGTGGTGCGTCTCTCGCTGACAACAACATGGTGGTTGGAAGGGGCATACGCGGAGGAATCCCAAGGAAACTTGGTGGGCTCAAACCGACCCTACCCTACCCTACCAAAGCAAACTGCGCCCTGCCAACGCTTTCCCACAAAAAACTGGAAGGGCGCCAAGCACACTTTTCTTGCAGTTATTCTCACGCAGTTATTAAACAATTCTCACTGCGTGCTAGTGGATAACTAATATGCCAAAATCAGTTTTTCCTCTTCCCAAAATGGAGTCATAGTATGGTGCTAAGGTCTTTATTTCATTCACTTAGGTAGGCTAAACAATATAATTTGCTCATTTTGACTACATAAATAATCAAAATAAAATAAATGCGAACCATAATGGCTAAAACTTATACAGCAGGAAACTTTTTCCTTATACTGAATATTTGATTAACCTTTTTGAGAAACTCACAACTGCACAGCAAAGTCACAGCTATGGCGTCTACCCTGATAAAAAGTCATTAAAATATAATGAGAGCATTAATATTTAGAAAATGTATGTTTTATTAAAGTCTATGTGAGTCCAACCCCAAAGGTAAATCTTGAAGTTGAGGTTACATTCTTAAGATATAGAAAACAACAGATCCACATGAGCATACAATTCAAAGAAATACTTTGACTGTAGCGCATTATAAAAATGTCAATTTTCCTCAAAACCCATGAACATGCATTTTATCATAATTAGCAATTATCTGCCTTAGAGTTAATTTTGTCTCTTGTATAACACAGTAAGTTTTAATGTGTCAGATTGAATGGAAAACCTCTGTAAATTCATTATTTAAAGTTCAGATAGAGAAAATTATCCACTATTACATTGAAAAGGTCCACATCAAAACAAAAAAAAAACTGGAAAAAATTTTGTGGAAATACTGTCGTAGGTTATTTATAGAAAAAGGTAAATCAAACTTTCACCATCTGACATTGTCAAACACTGCCATATTGCTGCATAAGAAAGAAACCACAAACTCCCTTTTTCATATTGGACAAATGGATTACTCCTGTAAGGCCAGTTTAAAATACTCCAGAGGTTCATGTTCAACTAAACCATATTTTTATTGTTATGAATATGGCATTTTGAATGGTTTTAATTATGATGCATCACTCATATGCAGTGCAGCTTTAGTGTATTAGGATCATCCTCAGTCATGGTGTTTCTTTTTTTAAAACTGCCATTTGGTGACATCTTCTGGCACCAGGTGGCAAAGGGGGCAAACCCAAAGCACAAGAGGTTTATTCAATACTCTGAGGCACAATCTCTTGCACTGCAGACAGATAGCTCAACAAACTGCACAAAGACAACATACAATGAGAGCGACAACAAATACAGCCTATATTCATCGTTCAGGAAATCTCAGGAACTGGTGACTGAAATTGGACTAAATACAGACTTTTAGAACTATATGTTTGGGCAAATCACAACAACATGTTTTACATTTTAATAAAGATCATTACAAGCTCTGGAAGAATGGAAAAGATCAAATGTAATCACCTAAAAGAAACAGCTACAAAGCATGCAGCTACAAAAAACAAACAAAAAAAAAAACCTCAACAACGAATCATGTAAGAGTATACAGTAGGCTGACTAATCTACCAACATGCACAGTGCTGTTTTTTAACCAAACAGAAATGAGACAAGGAAAACAGACAGCACAAAGACAGGGTGTGATTCTCGACCAGCTGTATTGACGTTCCTGTAAAAGCTGGCAGCGCAGAGTGCGGTGGGGGAAGTGACCTCAGACTGAAGAACAAATTGGGTTTGATATACGCGTCTGACATTCTTTAAACCAATAACGCAGTGGGCTGAGCGCAGTAATTACACTGATCCATGAGCGGGGGCTGCGTAGCTGGGCACTGCGGGCCAGGGGTTCTGCTGAGGTTCAAGAGCAGGCCCCCAGTCCCTGGTCACTTCCTGAGGAGGAGAGGGCTTCTACGGACAAGCAGTTACTCACGCCAATTACATCTCTCAGGCCCAGCCTTCAAAATACCCCAGCCCTTATCACGAGAAATCGACTATGGCCTAACCCTGCCACCCCACCCACAACCCTCCCTATCTACAATCCTCAGGCACACACACACTCACGACCCCCCCGTTAACCTTTGCCCTTTGACCTTCCTCTTGGATCCTCTGCCGGAGGGGGTGAGCGGGGGGGGGGCGGGTGGCCAGCCATGCAAGGTCGGCTTAGCTACGTCAAAAAATTAGCCTTGGGTAAACGGACACACTGGAGCGCACAGGGCGGTCGCCACTTTCAAACTCTGTGGGGCTCTCTTTTCACTTGTATGTAAACACGAGCCAGCCTCACAATTAGGAAGGGAGCTGGGGCAGCTGAAGACGTTGCCCTAATTGGGGAGGACAGGGTGTGCATTCATAGTGGAAGGGAAGATCCCAGATTCCTGAACTTTTAGACCCTACAGGCAAATGGAGCCATGAAACCTTTTTTTTTTTGAAAACTGAATAATTTCCCTATTTGTAAGAATGAGGTCATTATCTATGCAGAGTCCCATTTATTCCCAACATATTGGGTTATTTGGGAGACAGCTGTGGGTCCCCCACAGACTTCTCTTTTTTCCCCTCATTTCTGGTTTCATCACAGTCACAAAGGACAAATAGCTGGCTTGAAACACTGAGCGAATTCCGCACTAGCAACGTCAGGCATCATATGTGGCCATTAGCGGCATGTTGAACAGCAGTTTCTGCGGTGCGCGACCACATCAAATGAGCGCTCTCTTGATTTGATCTGGGGGAAACTGTGCAGAGTGCCTAAAAGCTTCTTTCACACTTCTGTTCTTTTTCTTACTGGTTTTTAAATGCAACACCATTAACTCCAGGAGCAATGTTTTCATAAATATCCATTTCTTATGCATCCATTTACATTTTTTTTTAATTTGGGTTGGTCCTGCATTTCAAAATAATGGGCACTTAGACTGCTATGTCAGCACAGCGGCCCCAGTCTTTGTAAGAGCTTGAGTTTTCATCCAGAATTTTTATCAAAGTCTCCTAATCCATTTTAACAACTTCATAAGGTACAGGAAACAAAAAAGCAACACCTGCGTAATGTATAACTTAATGTAAACCTAAAGGAATATTGTAGTTAGGTTGGATAAAGCCCAATTCCTAATAAATACATGAAGTACAGTACATGTACTGTTATATACAGAAATAACACCTGAACATATCACAAAGCCCTCATATATTACACCCATACAGTTATTACATGTTATAATCTCTCTCCAGTCTACCGCTCAACGCAGATGAAGGCCACTTGAGCTGTCACACTTGCTCCCTTATTAATGGATTACGGCTATAATCCCAGCAATCTTTTATCACATGAAAAACTGCACTTCTTTCGGGTCCCGATACAAATCTGCGGTCTTTTTGACGCAGTGTGTGACTTTAACAAGCCATAACATTAATCTGATGGAAACCAGATGGTGAAAGATGGGAGTCTAACCCGCAACCTCAGAGAAAGTCTCTCACCAAATAAGGTCTCAGACCAGGCAATATGAAACAGCTTCGGCCTGGAAGCCCAGAGGACTGCAGTGCAATATCTACACTAGTGCAAATTCTCACAAGAAACAGTTCGGTCAGAGTGCTAAAACTAATTGTGTAGTTATTTCCAGTTTGTGGGGAAAGTCATTGTTAATGGTTCATATTGATATAATATACAGCTCATTCTCAATAGATCAGCATGAATATGATGTAATCACAGCAGCTACTAATCAACTCATTAGCTCATATTATCATGACACCTGGTTTACATCAGACTAACTTACTGTCAATAGGAAGTGGGGTACCTGAAAGAAGAAGTCCAGCTACATGTATTTGGCTTTGTGATGGCTGGACTCTCCTTGTATTATTCAGTAGATTGGACTATGTTTTCAGATGGTAAAATAAAATCATAAGGCTGATCAATACCAGTTTGGATCAGTCATATAATGTGCAGTGAGTATATGCATTTGTTACCGCATATGCCCATACAAGCATGCAGAGACTGACACGCACACACTTAAAACACCACACTGGATAAACTCAAGAATTCATGTCTGCATGTGTTTTCAGACAATGATGGATGGCTGTTTGAGATTCTAACGTGCAATAAATAGAGACAGACCATCTTTAATAAGGCATGAAAACAAAGACCACATGCTCTGCAATGAGGCTCAGAACAGCTCATTGTATGTTATAATCACAGTCGACTTACATGGGACTTAAATGGACCCAATCATAGTGCACCCCTAGTGGAACACTTTAAAAATACTGTACAGCACTGTCTGAATATTCAATCAGAGAACTTATGCGGGAATATGACACACACTCAGATTTTAATATTTCAGCCATTTGCATTCTTCAGTTTTATATCACGTGCTATAAATTACATTCTTCCACCACTACTTCTGATGATACTTTAATAAGCCACAGTGCACCTCCTATCCCAGTATAAAGATCAACAAGTTAAGGTCACACGTTGATTTCAAATCCCTCACAATGGAAATCTAATCACTCCACTGCACACCTGCCCTGGAAGTTCCTATTCAAATGGCCATTTGTCTGAATGTTCCTCCCCTCAACTGCCAAAACTAATCAGCACTGGCCGCTCATTGGTTGGTTGAGCTTACAATGATCAGAATGCCATCACATCCTTCTGTTTCTCATGGGCACACCTCTTCAGATTGGTCCAGGGTTCAGACTGTTCTTCTTTTAATGTGGTTTGAAGCAATGGCTTTGGGTTGAGCTTATGGTTGAGAAGATGACAGGCTTCCCATGAATTTTGTGTCATGTAATTAAACTGTTTGACTATGGGGAGCAGTGAACCATTAGATGTAACTGATTTTTTTTTATTTGTTGTATTGTCCTTCCATTTTATGTTTCATGTGTGTGTTTGTGTGAAGGCGAGAGACAGAATGAATTCCCGGATACCTAGAATTCCCGAATTCTGGATTTCTAGAACCATTTGTGTTAAATGTTGAATTACATGAATACAAGAGTGTGCTAATCAGTGAATCACATGAATGTAGAATCGCATTTTCACCCACCATAACTCTTTGCAGATGTATGTATTAGCAGATACTGTGAAGATAATCATGATTGCTGCCGTGCTTTTCTCATGGAGGTCACTGATCCCGTGAAATCCACAGATGTCCATGAAATCTTGGAAATACAGAGTTCCAAGAGGGATATAATAAAAAATAAAATGTTGGGTTCCTTCTAAATGGACAATGAATACTGCAAAAATACCTTGGCAAATAACAACTCACATTTGAAAGAATACAAACGTTCCATATGTATTATGGAATATCTCTAGATTATTTATTTTTCATTTAAGTGATTTCACACTGCTTGGTTCTGGTAGCATTGCAATTGTGTCCTTAATGGAACAATGCCACAGGTGATTAATTACTAGTGACAGAATCACCTGAAAGTGTGCCGTGTACAGACAGCACACCAAGCAATTTCATGCATTTTTTTTCATATTTAGTGATAAAGTTCAATCATGTTGGTCCACAAGAAAACAGTGCTCTGGCGCATAGCACGTTGCAAACAACAAAGTCAAAGTTGATTAATTCGCTAGACACTTAATTAAAGTTTGTTGCACACGGCCTAGCTCTCTGTGGGTTGTTTTTGGCTTGATGGAAAGAGACACGATCACGTTTTTGTTCACACTGAACAATTTGAAAACACAGTCCATCCAGTTAGAACTGACAGAGATCAACGGTGCTGTACAAGTGTATGTGTGTCCACTATGTTTGTTTCCAAATTTAAACTCTGATGTTCATCATAACTCCCAGACAAACTGTACCACGCATGAATACATCTCAGCAATTTATTGCAGTAAGGCTTCAAATTTCTGTGACCATCACTCTACGAACAAATGCCTGTATCCTGCTTATGACATTCAAAAAGCATATCAAGCTGAAACTGTATCCCCTATTATAATAAATAATACAGAAAAGTAAATTACAGTAATAATACTTATTGTAATAGATAACATCACATACTGAAGTGCTAAGCTTTTATTCCGATTTAATTACATTTTTCAAACAATACGGACCGTAGGAGACGAGAAACACAATCGCTATGATTTGATTGCGAGGATGTCAATTCCATAATCCGGTAAGCTGAAACCGCATTGTTCCACATTGTTGAAAAGCAGTGCCAATTCAGCTCAGCAGGGATGCTCTCGTAATTAGCGACAGTGGCAAAATAATGTTTTGGTCCCGCTCTTGTGACTGCCACATTCAAGAGGGCACCAAGGAGTGCCGTAAACACCAGAAACCGGCCGGCGAGGGAAATAAAGCAAATTGATGTTTTTGGATGCTCGAGACAGATTTGTTTTACACGAGCCCCATCCGCAGCTCCTTGATCCCGTCATAGTCTCCTATGGTTTGCCTTGAAACAATGTTTACGGTTCGCCGTTTGAAGCACCGCAGATGGTTTATGTAATTACATCAATTACCGACATTCTGTGCGCTCCTCTCAGCAGCATTTTCAACCTGTCCTGACATAAATCAGGGCACAAATTATTATGAAATCAAGACAGGGGGACGTGAGGGTTTGAGAGAGAGGAGAGGCCACTGAGGAACAAATGTTACAAATGTGTTTGGTAATTGGAAATGGGAACAGAAAGCCAAGAGGTACAATGCAGTGAAATGCCTGTGAAAGGTTCAAGTGCCCCATGTCTCTTAGACCATAATACTCGAATAAAGATGGGCAGAAATCCAAGTAAAAAAAAACAACTGAAAAGAAAAAGGATTGCCTTTTTTACACTTTATTTAATTGACAGTAAGCTTGTTAGGTGCATTAAAAAACCAATACATTCGAATGACTGAATTTTAGAAATATATTCATCTGAATTTTAATTATTAGACCTCACAGTGATAGGGATCCCCACACACTCTAAAAGCTCATTTTAATTTTACAACAATTTTAAAACATAAAATTGCCTTTTTATAACAAATCATTATCTTTTATGCACCTGCAATGGTGCATGTTTGGCCAAACAGCAGCTGCAATCTAAATTTGTTCACCATAAGGAAGCCAGCAGTGTCTGGCTGTTAATTAATAACTTTATTAAATTAGCAGTAACCTCCATACTCTCTTCAGAGTATGTGCATAGCCCTAAGCGCAGGTCATCAAAGGTTTATCTCCAGTTTACACTGCAGGAAATTAAAATGATCGTAAGGAAGCAGTTTTATGTGCATTTTAATTTAACTCTTTGAAAGACAGAACCGCAAAGGCAGGTCAAAGTGAAAAGTGTTAAAAACAGATCAAACAAACGTGCACACTTAAAGTGAAGTACACAAACGGGTTTAGGCTGATGGTTCCAAGTATAGAAATAGAATCAATACAGCATCAGACAGCCCTACCGGGACTCTAAGAAGGATTTCATGCACATTTTTCAGCATTTTCACAGTGATCCGTTCTACCCTCTGAAGTCTCCGCAGAATGGGAGAAATAAAGTAAAACAGGGCAGAGAAATGAAGTGCAGTCTGTCCCCAGATATGAAATGCTTCCCCCCCCTTGACGTGAGTGGGCCGCCGCCACGGAACGACCAGCGTCTGGGAATGATCCCATTACTTTGTCCTGACAGGTATACAAAATTGTTTTTTGAGCAAGCAAATGATAAAGCGTGTAATAACACCTTGGCTATTACTTAACGGGACTTTCTATCATTGTGGCATGTTATTATCTAGCAGATGTACGTGTTGCATCATCCCAGGCCTCTCCTTTTAGCTCTGGAGCAAGATGGAAACTATTACAGCAAGATACAGTGTGATAACTGCTCAAAGAAAATAATTCAGGGGACAACAAATGTCCCAACTGATACCACCCTATTACCTGTGTGCAGGAAATCCATATATGATATTAATGGAGGTAATCAAACCCTAAAATTCTACACGCGGAGTATGAGACTTGAAGAATCGCTGGCCTACGTGCTCACTTATAAACCGGACACAACAGAGTTTCCTTCCACTTCCATTAGACACACATGGTGTACCATCTTATTCAGCCCACAATTTAAAGTTATCTATTACACCATAAGCAGCAGCACAGACAAATCAAGAAAAATGGATGGCCATTTCTGAATAGCTTGCTGTGGGGACCTTTTATCGTAAAACGGTCATAATCTAATGTGCCACGCACTGCTCTGTTTATGCCTCTAGATAAATCTTATGATGAAAAATGTAATCTTGACTTACATATGTTTGTACTTATGTTTGATAAACTCTGTGTCTAGGTGTCAATAAAATCTGACCTGACATAGCTTTAAAAAAAACTGGTACATTTTGAGAGGTAAAATGGGGCAGCGTATTGTGTTCGGTACTGAAATAGGGACGTAGCCCTCAAGACTAGCGATTATATGGTTTTTATTCAGCTTAATTTAACTGGAGTCATTATTTGGCAAGGGTGTCACGCCACATACTGTTTTGGTTGAAAATGTTAATGAGATGAAAATGTTTATTAATAGGGAAGTTCAAAATAAAATAGTGTTGCTCATATTATTAGCCCCCTAGTAAAAAAGAGAAAGAAGTGCTGACGAATATGAGAAAAACTAATTATGGAGGAAATGACCGTTGGCAGCGATTACCTTATTGTTCCTGTGCAGTTTTTGCCTGACATCGGTGCACATCTCAATCAGCTGCGTTAGCTGAGCTCGTGCTACGGAAACTTCAGCAGCGGGAGTGTCCACGCTCAGCATAGACCTAAGAGACAAAAAAGGAACATGAAGGCAATCTGACCATTACTCTGAGGGAAAGGGAAGAGAAAGGCCATTCACTTTTCTAAAGGAGCTCTCCAAATATATAATTTGACATGATGTTCCTGACATTTACATTGTTTTCATTGCAAGTTGTTGTTAGTTGTTAGTTTCAAAGCCACAGTATCTCCAGTTTCTGTCGCAAAGTCATTATGTTGTTTCATGCCCAGTCAAGTTGGACCCTGCGACCAAATAAATCATGTGAGAAGATGTTTTAGACCAGTACAGGTGTCCCCATTGGTTGTTTGTGTTCATAACAAGCAACTGTTTTTCACAGCTTTTCTCGGAAAGGCCAGCTACATCACCAGAGTGCGGGATGCAGACAGGGCAAGACAGACCACAGAGACAAAGCCGAAAAGTCCAAAGTCAGGCTATAAACCAGGCAAAGATAGGGTGAAGAACACATATTCATCTTTCTGCTACAGACATCACATCATTTATGCAATGACTAGCACTTCTCCAAATCTATGAAAATTCTACAATAAGCAAAGGTGATCAGTAGTACACAATGGGTCTTGTACTCACGTCTTAAAAGAATCGTACATTTCTTCTCCAGAGAGGTGCATTAAAAAATGAGGGATTCATGACCCATGCATAGACACCAGATTCAGCATATAATATGCATCTAAGAATGAATGCCCCTTGTTATTTAAATTGATGCATGAGCTAGTTAATCTCTACAAATCACCAAAATAATTTTTCAAATTGTGAGATTTTGCTGTTTGAAGTCAGTAAAAGAAAAAGTATAAATTTCATGACATCACTGAGGTTCAGAGTCTTAGTAAATGGTGCAATCGCTAATGAAAAGTTTTAACCTCCCACAGTTTGGCTTTGAGATTAATTTGCTCAACTGATGGAGGTAATTTAACTTGTTAATTACCTTGGTTAGGGCACAATAACAGTGATCCATACAAATATTAAATCTGCATTCTTTGAGCTCAGTGCCAAAACCCCCACTAAGGTTTACTACCAGACATATTTTTATTTTAATGAATTTGTTGTTCTCAGCAAAAAATAATCCTTGAACATCTGGGCTATGGTACATTCTTATCAAAATCCTCTCAGCAGAATCCACTAAGACCTTATTTCCACGCCAAATCCACCCTGTCTTCAAACCCTTGTTAAATTTTTACATTTTGGCCAGAGTGTATAACCACAGTTGAGATATCACATACAGAGAAGTACCAACTATTCTTCAGAGGCAAAAAAAAAATTCCTTTTAGAGCTTAGGCTGAATAAAGTGCAGCAAAAAGGTATTACTATACTATGGTAGAAACTGTATAATATGAGTGTCGAAGCACACTGCTCCACAAAAAGTGACCATTTTTTGGTTTTTACCTCAACACTTCTTAAAGTATGCATCCATTTAGTAGCTATACAACATTATAATGTTGAACAAGGTATCAAAACATTGGTCTGTGCAGAAAATGTGTTCCAGACAAGTCAATGGAAGAATCCTGTAATGTCCCACCGTTCAAAATGTTTTTGTAAACCAAATTGTACCTGACCCAGTTTAATTAAACAGAAAAATATTTGTGGTTGAGAGACGGAGGCTGAGCTCTAACGCTTAGTGCTGGTGTTCAGGAGCTTGCTGTTGAAGGAGTCGACACTCCGCTCCTGCCTTCAGGAGGGGTGAAAATCAAGGAGTACTTTGCATCCGTAAGGTGTGGTGAAATCAAATTAGGTCGGGCCGAAGTGCCGTAATCCCAGTGATAAGTGGATCAGCGGTGGAACAACGGCCACTTAGCTCTTATGGGCAGGGGAGATTACCCTCTAGTATCGCCTCTACTCATCGCTACCGTTGGGGGGTTTGTGCAGCATCAGAGGCCCAGGCCTCGGCTGGATACCATCACTGTCATCTCCCGCTCCCGGAGAGTGCAGACTGAGCCTGGGGAAGGCCAGGTGTTTCTGCCAGTTCTCCGGCTGTGTGACAGGAAACGGCTCTCCGAGCCACTGACAGGAGAACAGGTGCGATGGCTTGGAGGCGTTTTGAGGAAACGACCCGTCTTTCAATAAGAGCGTTATGTCCAGGGGAAGCTATGCAAGGGACACCGCCACAAGGCTTCTTTCAGCTATTCTGGGAGAAATAAACATTAGCTCAGTCGACACTAAAATACAGCCACTGAATCGGATTCAGTTCAAAGTATACACTCTCTGAAAGTGTGCCTTGGGTTTTTAACTGGAAAAAAATGTAAAAGATGTGCTTGGTTGGACAAGTGGTTATTATTATTATTCTTGTCTTTTTTCCAAAGAAAACTGAACAAATATCATGTACCGGCCTGATATAGTTCTACAATTTTTTCATTACTTTAAGTTTTTTTAAAAAATGTGAAGGTATTTTCTTCACGACTTGAATCCTCCATATAATATCCGTGACATAAAAATTCTAACCCTACTGTTTCTCTGTTTGAAATCCCTCACGGTGCTCAAAAAATAGAAGGAAATTTGTTGTTTGTCACAAAAAACAAGACATATCTTAAAAATGAAAAATCCAGGTGATTTTTATCTCATGAACAGCATGCTCTAAAATGGTAGCCAGTTCATTACAAATCATATGAGAAACACCACATGTTTCACAAAACGATCATACTTGCTATCAGTAAGACTTCCAGCCAGGTCATTATTCACGATTAGCATGAGCAGAGCACTGATTTGCCTGATCACATTATCCTGTAAATTATAAATATTCATAATCTTGCACGGTTTGACATTTAATTGCGCTTTACCCATGGGGAATAAGAAGTAAACAACTACACCAGAGCCAATTTGTTTTGTCATAGAATATAAAATAGACAAATACAGGAGGAAATATGCAACGCTGTCATTCAGTGAGGCAGATAAATCCCCACGTAGGTTCATGTTTGTGCAAACAGACATTTCTTTCTGTCCTGCGGTGTCTCTTGAGACCTACTTCACCAATTCACTCACCTTCATGCTCTCAGGATAACAACATGTGATTCACAGTGTAGCCGATGGGAACAAACTTCATCCCTGCACTGTTGCAGGAGCTTTGCAAACACAGCCAGAAAATGTAAACTTGACAGTAATCTCTGCGTCCGTGGCACTACAGTGGCACATGTGGATGTGAGAGCTAAAGAGATTATGCCCACGGGTAGTCACAAATCTTAAGAGTTTACTACAGAGTTACTGGAAATCTGAAAAACATGAAGCAAAGCAGTGACATTTTGACAGTACAGCACTATGAAGTAAAACAGCCTGTCAATGGCAGAAAGGCTCCCAGCCTGTAATGAAATGCAGAGCTTGTATACGGTACTACTTGTGACTTTAATTCAAATATTCAGACAAATATGCAAAATATCCATTCCTGATAGATACAGAGTAACTAGACCACATGACTTTGAGCTCTTAATGATATTTTCAATGATACTAATAATACGACTTGCAGCAGGACCTCCTGTCAAATAACAAAGACACACACCTTAAACACCAAAATCAATACTGGCATTCTTCCTTTGCTCAAAAAAACAAAAATGGGAATTTGAAAGGGCAAAGGGAAATATTTGTGTGTGTATTTCAAAGAAAATGTTATCAACCAAGTGAAGCGCTGTTCCTTTAACAGGAATCAGCAGTTGATGGTTTCTGGTGCATTTCTAAACGCACTTGAGGGCTATACTATATGTCACGACAATTGGGGGTTTCAGGTGCTTGGCTAACAATGCTTAGCAATATCAACATTCATTATGTACCACAGAGTTTTGCACATTGTTGCTTTATTACAGGATAACTTAAGTAAAATGTACTGCTGCTTTCAAGTATATGTGCAGTACCTCAGTCTGTCTGTAAGGGTTTCAACGGCATTTTCCACCTCCAGACAGCGATACATCTGAGAACTCAATCCTTCAGACAGGAGAACAACCTGAAAGAGTTCCAAATAAAGTCAACACACCATGAATATACATTTTAACAACTATCCCCAGTACACTGACAGAAGCTAATAGTGAAGTATTCATGCATTTGCGTTATGAAACTGGATGCAAAGAGTAGACTGTAATGCAACGATTATGTTTACTGAATGAAATGCATATTTATATATTCCAGAATACTTAAACCAATGGGGTCACAGAGGTCTAATGAATATTCCTTTGCAAATACAGAGGGAGTGTCTGAACATACCTTAGAAGGAAAGGTAAATAGTTTGGTTTTACTATACAGTCACAGTATGCTGGAAAATTCCTACTATAAAACTACAATATACTGCTCATTAACACATACACATGGCAAAAGCACAATGGCTGCTGTGCAGATACAAGGCTGTGCTGAATTTGGCTGCTGGATCTATGGCTACTTAAGAGTCAACAGGAATCTGAATTATAATCATGTTTGTTAACCGCCACGTGAGTGGCTTTGGAGGGGGCCGAAAATGGCAAGGAAGGACAGAAGCTTTGACGAAGAGGCTAACAGCCAGTTCGGTCATGTCCAGCACAACCTAATTCTTAGTATTCTTTGCTCTGCCGTTTCAATATCTGGGTTACCTTAAGTTCTCAGGCAGAAACCTGCTCAAGTATGATTTGTTCCAAGTGAAAGTTCAGTACCATAGAGTGTGTTTTATTCATTTCTCAACTGCAGCTAACTCTGACAGGGCTATTAGCTAAACCTGAAGTCTTGTGCTCTGATGTAGTTTGACAAACAAACACTGAGCTCTCCGGTGCTCAGTCAAACAGTAATGCAACCAATTCAACCTTCCATTATTTGTGTCCACATAATAACATTTATTCACTGAAATGGACAATTTATGTCAGGACTGCTGCCATGGTTACTGCTTCCTGGGTACTATTTTGTTGTTGTTGTTGCTAGAGCACCAGATGAAATTGTCAGATATGGTCATCATTGACCTCTGTTGTCCATAAGGTGAATGTTTCTTTTTTTTCAGGAACATTTCAAAAGGGCTATTCTGAATTTGCCAGCAGTCCAAACTTCAGTGCAACGCCTTCCTTCTGGTTGCTATAGTGATCAAACAAAACAACCATTCTGTTTTTCCTCCCATAAAGCCCTACTGCACAGGTGCTCAATGGGCCACTTCGTTAAAATAAACACTGATCAGGATAACCTCGCAATAAAACCATAAGCAACCACCGAAAAACAGAAATACGTCAAACACAGGAACAGAAATTTGGCACTTTTCATGAATCTAACTTGAGAAACATTCGCCTTTTTTGTTTCGGCAGACCACAAAAATAATCATGTACTTTGAAGCGTAAGCACTGATGGACTTGGTTTTTTCATTATTTAATGGAACTGATATGGGAGCAAGGGTGTTGGTGTATATGAAGATCAACCATGATTATCATACCTGTCTCTCCAGCTGCATCACTTGAGCCTTCAGTAGATTGATCCTCCTCTCATCAAACACTTCGTCTTTCTTCTCCTCTAGCAGCTGATGGTACTGGGCCCTTGGTAAGAAGATCAGGATTAACCCAACCACAGCATATTTCAGATTAAAGAAAATACAACTCAGCTATCCATCATGAACTCTTCTGACAGATTGACCAATCAATATTAGTCTGTTAAAATTTGACATTTCAGCAGTGGCACTGCAAACTCAAAACAAAGGCATCTGCAAAATGCAACATGTCAGAAAGCTAAAACTAAAAATTAAAGTTATAGCAACAAAACTCTTATACTGCAAGATTTTTGTGACATGGGTTTTTTCTGTTGTAAACCGGATTGAGACATCAGTCCAGAATACGCAAACTAAATATGGAAAACTGAAATGCTTCAGTTTGATATACATTTCCTTAAACGATTATGCCTGGATGTAGTCTGCTCTATATAAACATACTGTAGACCAGCCTTGTTTTGCGAGGCATTAGGGTGATAGATTTTGTTTTCCCACCTGCTGGTGGCTTGGACTGGCTCCTGAAGCCAGTTAGCGAGCAAAATGTTGCTGAAAAACTGTCTTCCTTCTTAATTTTTACTCACGTGTAAACCCCCAAACTCTCACCCCAAAACAGGGATATAACTAAAAAAAAACTGCATGGCTTTTCATTTTAAACCTTTTAGAACAGTTATGTCAATGTAGTTCTTTGTATTTATATATGGTCTCAACGCCGCTGTACAACTCAAAGAGATTTGATGCACTGAGTATATGCCAGGTGCATATTGCTTTTGGAAGAGCAGGCAGAAGCTACACAGACGAAAGTGACTCCGTAAACAAAATCTACAGCTTCCAGTCATTTTTGTTCTCCCACACTGATCCTATTTTCACTGCTAGCACCCAGATCAGGGTGATTGTGTAAAAGATCCTCATAGGTAACATACCTGTCATCAGTTTTCAGCAACTGAAGAAAAAGTATTACCAAAATGGCCCTTACTATCCAAACCATAAATATTATACATAATTCAAAGGGTGTTTTAGCATGCACACTGTTGTATTACTCACCTCTAAAGGATAGCTTTCTAGAGTAATTAATCATCGATCAGGTAAAAACAAACTTAATAAATTATGCCTCGAGTCAGCCAAGCATGTGTTTTGCTATTCTATAAGTAGGAAAACAGTGTACCAGTTTTGTTGGTACATTTGACAGTTCAATCTCGATTTTCAAATTCGCCATTAGTCCAACTAATCCTGCACTGTAAATGCTGAGAATACAGATGAAGTCTGTCGTACCGCAAGTCCTCAAGCTCCATTTTTAGCTTAGCATTCTCCCTCTGAAGTCTCTGAGATGCGAAGAAAGAAAGAATATTAGTTTTTATTTCTCAAGGGGAACATGTCTCATTACTGATTCTGTTCAGTCAAAATAGCATACATCTAACTAAGCACACGCTCTGCTATTTCATTTCAATTATTAGGGCAAAATGCACAATATCACTTAAAATTCTGTTTAAAGTAAGATGATGTTAAAAATATAGACACCACATACAGCTGTTCACATTTATCCACTGCTGCTGTCAAAGTAACCATGTATTCTAACATTATTTCATGATGTAACATTTTTATTCACTTGGCAGATGTTCTTCTCGGGGGTGAGATACAAGATTATCATGGCAGCAACAACAATACTCAACAATGAGTATGTCCATATAACTGTATAAAACCTATATAAAACTATCAGTAAAATCTTAAAAAAGAGGCAACACATCTTTAACATCTAAATTGTATATCAAGTCAATGATTCACAAAAAAAAGCAAGTTCTAAATACAACAGCATGTGCTCAAGCAATCAGCAAAGTGTTAGGATACAATGTATGATGAAGCGCTGAAGGTAAGATGGAGCTGTGCCTTCAACTACACAGTAGGCTAACCCCAAGGGTGTTGAACTCAGCGCAAACAGCCACTGGAAGCCACCTGGACATGTTCTCATGTGGGTGCAGCATTAACTTACCTCTTCTTTGGTCAAAGAGGCCTTGAGGTCAGAATCATTCACCGCATCCAAGGATGAATACTTATAGGGACTGTTAAGTGCAAGGGCATTGTCTGAAGAGTACTTAGTCTGAGACCTTCCAGCCTAGAAAGGCACATGTAAGAGAATGTGTTAGCCATTCATGGTGAGATGTAGGAAAAGTGCTTTTTGGCAAAATACTTCAAGTGTTGAAAAGGAAACATTGAAATACAGTCTGCAAAGTGTGTACCTGGTATGAATAAAGAACACTTTCCTTGGGGTTAGCTCTGTAAACTTACAGCATTCAAAGCAGACTCGTAAATAATACCCTCACCTCACAACAAACATGCATGCCATTACGAATGTAAAGACTATAAAGATGAAACTAGATGCTCTGAAATGTTCCCTCAATATACCAGTCTTCCTAAATTAGAAGTCATACGAATTTGTCTTCTGTCATCATTATACTGAGTTCTCACGGTCAGCAAGCATGTGCGTGTGTGTGTGTGTGTGTGTGTGTGTGTGTGTGTGCGCGCACACAGCCAACCTTCACAATACAATACGCACAGCTGACCACTTCTGTCTCCCTAAAATGAAAAGTACTCTTCCTAAATTTAAAACATATGGGGAGTTTGATTCTAGCATGCTTGATATCCTGCAAATGCGTATCAAATTAGTGTACTCATTTCCCAAAGCAAATGATGAACCGCCACAGTGATTAGGCCAAGAACACTACATTCTGGAGGGAAGCCTCTTATCAGCATCAAGCAGAGTGAAGTCTAGTTGAGACTGCATAATTCTATGTTCTATGTGTTTATTGCTTTTTATAACATTCAGCACGCTTGTCTTGTTTTCTTTCCATATTAACTTGAAATCAGGATACAAACAGCCCACTGTAAGACTGTGCATGTTGTTTTTAAATAAAAAACTGCATAGCAAACAGAACAGATTCAGTAATTACAGGAGGCTTGATCAATGTTTTCAAATACTGAAAACTGTGTTGCAGATCTTTTGAATTTTGATGCTGATTTGGATATCCTGCAGTTACTGATAAGCTCAACAAGCTTAAAAAAACAAGGAAATGAAGAATTTCCACAAGCCAGACCACTGCTGTATTTTCACAGCAATTAAAAGTATCCAAATTTTAATCACCATGCCTCGTAATTATGAGATGTATGGATATGTTGGAATCTTTCATCTTTCTTTAATCTTCAATATCAACAGGACTTCAAAGACACCACTCTCCTCGATACTATTAAAAAAAAAAAATCTACAAAGTCACGATTAATCATCTTGACTTGTGAAGCTTATTATTTTATTTTCTGCTTGTAGCTGGGCTACTTGAATTGTGGTTAAAAATGAGCTGGGTTTTTGTGGCGGTCTGTTGAAATCATTTTCGCTGTAAGTCTGTGTCTTCATGCTGAGTTTCCCTGCACTTCCTACTCAGGCCCAGGGAGTCTGGTGGAGAGACAGAGATTAATAATAATTTACGGCCTGCACATCCTGTGGTGACTTCAGCCCCTCCGCCTTCCACCGTGCTCTCTCATCGACCCCCGTCCCCATCTCCCGGCTGCCCCCTGCACTCCGGCGGATTAAGAAGCTCCCCGTTCCTCCCAGCTGAATTTTATTTTTTAGGAGGGGGGGGGGGGTTAGAAACCAGGACAAAGTTGAGAATGACCTGTTTTTTTTCTTTTTTTTTTAAACTCAGCCAAATTCCCACCAGATCCAGATGGGTCAGTGGGAAAAAAAAAGTAAAAAACACGGCCGTAGTGGAGTGTGACGAAAGGTTCCTTTAGACACATCTGGCCCCCCGAAATTTGCGGCGTCTGGGCTGTGGGAAAGGAGCTGTGGCTAATCCGCAGAGAGGCACGGTGCTGCCAAGGTCTATGGGCGCTTCACCTTCTGTCTGTGTACCATCAGGTCATGTGGAAGACTTACTGGTTAACAGACTTACTGGTCAACAGCTGGTCCCTATCCCTCATTCTGCACTGACCCCATCCATCCATACACAATGCTTCCAGGAGCAGTTATACTAAGAGATCATCTCAAGCACACCAAAGACTTGACTGTCCTTCCACTGAAAAATTGCTGCTATCTACTGTTCTGTCCTTGGCTAGTTTTAAAGATTTTATTGTGATGGTAACCAATAAAATGACAACAACAGACCATTCTAGAGTTACCCTTTAATACCCCTGTTATGTATGTGCCAAATAACCTAAACACTAAAGATTGCACAAGATAACTTTGGAAACTTTACAGTTATATGAGAAAGAAGTAGCACTAGGGTAATATAGGCCAATCCAAGTGAAATCAAAATGCCTTCACATAACAAATTCACATTTTCTTGAAAGCTGTCATATCTTGTTCTCTTGTCAAGAACACTACTGAAGCCAAATCTGAAATTTTATCTTTAGAAAAAGCTGACATTTTTTTACTCCATTTTAGGAGTATTTGCCACTTTAAGCACAGTCTGGAGGTCATATATGCTATTCACTCTACATCCAGCCAAAGGCTGGAAAAGGTATTTCAGAACTAAAGGTTAATTTTAAAAAAGCATAAAACATTTAAAAAAAATGCCTTCACTATAAAGCTGTTTCATCATCTGTTTAGCACTGATAGCCTATAAGTTTCCTGTGTAGCTGTTAAAACATTTCTAAATATTAAAAATTAAGGAGCTAAAAAGTTTTGGGAGACACGAAATGGCTTTTTTATTACAGCACCAAGTTTTCCTCTAAAAAGTCTGAATAAAAACTTAAAGGATCAACAGAGGCCTAGGTATACATGGAATATTATTTTATAAATTTTAATTATGTTTCCAGAACACTCCACAGTCCATCGTAACTACGCTGTTAATAGTTAAGGGTATTTTGGCAATCAATCATAATAATTCTGCTATGAAGTGCAAGTTTACCCAAAAGCAAAAAAAGAAGGATTTATTGCAGAAAGTTAACAACCAGCAACAATGACCTGTTGTGAAAACGTGAACGGTAAACTAACTGTCTGCATGAAGGCTTCCTGGAGAGTGCACATCTAAATAAGTTCTCAAAACTGATGTGTAACTTTACAGAGTTAGTTCTGCAAAAAGACATCTGCAGAAAGTATCTATGTGTTGAAAAAAAAAATGTTTTTTTGGTCGGACCTCCCAAGCTGATTCCAAGCTGTCCAACTCAATGGGAGGTTGGTGAAGTTTACAAGTCTGGTACATTCAACCAAAACTATCCAGTTTTAATATTTAATACTGATTTTTTCTAAAGCCCATTTCATGAAAAACTGATATGGCCTTGCCTGTGGATTCAAGGACAGCACTACTGTGGATACCTTATGTTTTATTTTCAGGTACATCCAAGCAAGCCATTTAAGTATTTCAACATATAGAGCGGGCAGCACATGTTAAGTATAGGAATTCTATTCTAATAGCACTGACTCCAGCTTTATTTACTATAGAATATCCACTTTCCAAATTACTGTAATTCATACCAAGTAAAGAATCACCACCCACTCTGTTACTCTATAGCTAAGTTGAATATCATCTGTGTCAAAAAAAAAAAACCTTATATCTTACATCAGAAATCTTGCATTATCTTTGCATGCCATCCACATTTCTTGGCTCTGTGACCCACAAAATGCATTCCAGAACCAGGAAACAAAAAACTATGGGTTTAATGTAATGTAATAATAAAAGCTTTTCTCATTTCCTGAAAAAAAAGGTTCCTTTATGATATAGGCCTGTCAACAACATTCTTGTCTAACAATGCTGTACCTCAAAAAATAAGTAGGGCTCATTTAACTTTATTGTCTTTCAACTTTTTCTACTATCTAAGTAAATCCCACCAGCTCAAAACCCCCAAGAGCCAACTGCAGCACAAGACAATGGTAGCCTGCACTGTGGAACACACAGATGAAGCTCTGTTGCATGGCTGTGGCGGGTCATTGTTACACAACCTGATCATAGTTTGCATAATGACAGCAAAGACCTGACAAATCAAGCCACGATGCTCTAAACACACAGACAGGAGCCAGAATCTAGTAAAAAAGCTACCGTACCATCACTGCCAAAACCACAAAAGTGTAAGCCCTCACGCTATATACAGGGGATGATCTGCCCTGTTTCTTCCCACCATGAACATTTGATTAGGACATGAAATGAACCCATGGGCACAAATAAGAATTTTAATATTTATAAGGGACATATTTGTTTTGATTGTCCAGTTTTCAAGGAAAGAAAAAGTCCACTCTGTAATTTGAAATGCTTTCTGTCTCTCTTTTTGCTGGTGTGCGCAGTATGGCAGTCAGTACACTCAGCCTTACTGCAGACGGTATGAAATCAAATGTCTGTCTTCATGTTTTACTGAGAGGAAAATGCCAGAGACCCCGCAGGGCTTTCAGCCATTGTTCTTTAATGGCCTATGCAGATGCATGACTCTCTCCTATCTGAAGGGTTCACTGCAGTCACAGTGGCTTTCCTGCACTCTGCTTCACACTCCTCCTTATCTCGAGAAAGATCAAAGCTGATCTGTTACAAGCAGGTCAATTAACGCGACAAATTGGTGATGTAAGAGTGCCACCTAGGCAGCGACAGAAACACTACATCCTGTTGTCTAAAGGTCATAGAAGCTGCTCCATTTTAGCTCCATACTTTGAGGCCACACCTAAATTATGCCCAAACATGTACACAATGCAATCTTATTGTAATGAATAACTTGAGCTAGAAATGAGCTAGAAATTTAGATAATCCAAGGCCAAGGCGGACTAACCAACTGTAGCTGTACCTTTATTATTACACCTGTATTAGTAGACATATTGCTGACACAGGGTTTCATTTCTCTTTGCGGGTATATTGCATCAAAATGAAACAGGTTATTGTCATTTGAGGTTTTTTTTTTAACTCACACAAGCCATTGTGCAAAACCTGCAAGATTTTTGTACTTCAAGTAGGCTAAACCCTCAGACACTTTAAGGCTTTTAGAACATCAAGCTGAAAAATGCACAGTTGAATTAACATCACTTCATTTTTTTAAGATAAAGACAGACGAAACAACCCACAATTACATCTATCTAGGCCCTTAATATTAAAATTTTGGAAATGCTTGAATAAAAGGTGTTATTTCAAAACCACACCCAATGACTAAGGAGGTAATGCTTTGCTTCAATGTCATACATGTACAATTAGTTAAGCCTTGGCTAAATATCAGTATCTTTACACCTAAACCTGCCAACAGACGGTGTTAGTACCCTACATGTTTAAGAAGAATTATAATGATACTTTCAGAGAGCTTCTTAGAAGTTACACAGCCTAAACTGGATTAGCATCCAAAGAGGCAATTCATACTCTTGGCTTAATCCTCTTTTTCCGTTAACTCACATCAAGGGATGCATAGTAGTGTTTAATATTTCATGGCTGATGGCTAAAGGAATGTTATCTTGAAACCATTAAGTGATTTTAAAATAGAAGTCTTAACACTTAAAATCATAAAAAAGCATCCCACAATTCATAATTTATTATAACCCTCAGGGCACATCGAACCTTTTTTTTTTTTTTACAAGCATTATCACAGTATTCAAAGTAAACAGGCAAAAACAATCATCCATGACAATGAAGAGGCACGATAAGGCCGGTTCAAGAACACTTTCAATGGGATCCATAATAAAATCTGATTTGCCTTATCAGAAATTGAATGTTATGTGAAGAAATCTGAGTACAAGAGATAACGCGTGCCCGAAACAACAGCAGTATCTTTGTGCAGATCTCAGTTCCAGAATTAGGCCCATCTTACTGTGACTGCTACACACATATATATATACATGGTCACCATGCCTACTGACAGAATAGGCTAAATGAAGCCTTGCATTGCATTATAATCTGAGGCAGTGCTGATCCTTTGGGTCTTGTCCTTCCCAAATCCCTTAATTAATCGCTCACAATAACTACCCAACACCCCGTTGCCACCCCTGCTACTTATCTCCAGCACCAGAAATCAGCATCACATTTGGATTGCTAAGCATTGTGAGGGGACAAATAAGAAGATGGCCCATGCCGAGCCAAGAAACTGAAAATAGTATGGGCTTAAGCATGCGATTACTGTATGATGGTATGATTTCTGGTGGGGATTTAAATAGGGGTAGCCCATGTCTGAGACGATGTCTGCCACTGTGTCATTTTAATAATGTTACTGAAATCCTTTTCTCTCCTGACATGAGATACAGGATGACCTGATTTAAGACCATAGAGAAAGAGTTGCTCTAAGAGACACTCAGAATAAGGCACTAGATAAGCAATAGAAGTGTTCTAAATTACTGAGATAGCCCCTGGGTCTTCAATATATGTCTTTGAAATGGGATAGCATCCCATCTGTTGGATGTAAAGCATACATATATAGTAGCTTATCCTGCCATTACAGTGTACTTGACAACTGTAAAAATGTGGCAGGAGCATGGAAGCTAATTGATGTAATTAAAACTAATTGCACACAGTCCTAAAGCCTCAGGTGGTTCAACCTTCCAGAGTTTTTGTTTCTTCAGCAGCATTCAGTCGGACCCAGGCTCTATAATGGCATTTAACATCCCAGATATCTGTGGGTCCATGGTTGTGCACAGTGGAAAACTCATAGCATTTATAGCAAGAGCTAACCAGATCTTTTACTGGCTATGCCTGAAAGGGCAAATGCTACACAAACAATTGCAAATGACAGCTTGACCCACTCTGGAAGCCACACAGTACAATGACAAGATGCCGCTGCTCACTAAACTAAAAATATCACTGAAAACACAAGCCAGCCAATTGCTTTTTTTCACAGGTCTTATAGCTGCATGAGGTAGGCCACACGCAGGAAGTTTAACAAATGAATGGCGTGGTATAGTCCCAGCCCCTGGTGAGGCGTAGTCCTAATATCTGTCATGCTTTTTACTTTTTTTCTAACACTTTTAAGCTTTCAGAGTTGCAGGGACTAACTGAGTGCAGTATGATTTTTATTCCCATATCCTGGTTTAAAAAGAATGCCCATCCATGTGGATATTACATAAGCCTTTCAGGGCCTGTGATAAGAATAGCCTTCTTCACTAGCCAAGAACAAATGTCCACTCAGTGATTTTTAATGCATTTGGATGACATCAGCAGGAGTTCAGATAAACTGAGAACCGTCACATTACTCTGTCCATTAAGCCATTACATTTAGGACAGCAAATAAGCAGACCAAAAACGCCAGGAACATAAAGTGCCTTGTCCCTGCCAGACACCGATGGCGAGAGTCTGTTTCCATATATCCTGCTGGGAGATCTTTTGTCATTCGTGTTTTTCCAACAACATGGCAGTTCCCTCAGCATGGTTATCAGGAGAAACCAAGAGTTCAAGCCCATCTGATTAAAAAAAAGTGTCAGTCAGTCAGTACGTTGAGAGTAAGTAATATTTTTAATAAAATACTTAAAGAGTAGGGATGCACCAATCCGTGCTGGTTGTCGAATTTGTTATTAAATTTTAAAATATGAATTTTACTTTTGGAGTTATTGTGGTCCATGGGAATGTTGTTAACTAGCTTTTGCTAATGGCCCTAGCATATTCAGAAGTAGTGTATTTATATATACTGTGTATCTATATAAATAGGTCAAGATGTCAAATAAGCCTGTCAGTCCTGTAATGTGGTTGACAGCAGAGTGGCACTTGTAGCCAGAGATAACATTTGTAATGTACATTAACATGAAATTTCACAATGCCAAGTTAGGTAAGGAAACAAAACAATTATAAGGAGCCAACTAGCAAATACCCACCAGGTTGCTAGTTAGCCATCCCCCTAATAGGCAAGCAGTGGTGTGGATAATGATTTGTAAGATCATTTCAACATGGTTATAAACATGTTTATTAAAAGTATTATTACAAGATAACAATTAACATTTCCATTGCAACTTCATAGTGCACTGAACGTCTGTTGGCTGACATGATCGGCTAAATTTAAATGGTTTTGGCAGTTGCGATTTATCTGTTTTGGTTAAAAAGTCTGCAGAAAAAGAGATTTTAATCAAAAACCATTATTAAAATGTGTTCAGTATCTTCATCACAAGCCTATGTTCAAACTTGCTTCGGAGTCAAAATCCTTTCATGGGCTATTTATACAAATCTTTTTCTTTGTGTTATAGAAGGCACACACTCACTTTAAGAACTTCACACTAGTCATTACTATAAAGGAATGAGAAGATGAGGAAGAGGGCAAAGAAAAACACGAGCCACAATAAATTCTTCATCATCTCCCTACCCTGCCACCCTGGGAATGGAAGCCTAGCACATTCAGAAACAGGCCCACCAACACAACCATGAAATACTTCTACACCGAAAGGAATTAAGGAAAAGTCACGCTTTACTGTTGAAACCAACGGCCCTGGGCGCATGAGACAAAGGGAAATTCCCCCTTGTTTAAACCCACAACAGCATCGGAGCTCGAGGCCCGCTCTCTCTGGAGAAACCTGGGCTAAGTCCTCCCATTGTACGCTTATGAAAAGTGAACATGAGCAGCATTAATCCCAGTAGGAAGTCCTACAGACATGACACTTCCAGTGCCAAAACAAGGGGCTTAATTAGTGAGCAGTTCCGGTCTGACAGTCAAGGCCACGACCTTCCCGGGGGGAATAATGAGCCAGGCAATGTTTGGGGCCTCCGCACAGAACCAGGGTGCTGACCGCCGCTTTAGACGTGCTAAACTGACAGATTCAGGTGACCGGAGAGTGAACCCAGCGCTTGGCGCTGAGGGGCCTGAATATTTGCGGCGGAGTGGGGCCGGGTACGAAATCTCTGTTTTTGTGTCTTTTGTTCCCAGCTGGTGAAGCTCGAGGAGATTGGTGGGTTCATCTCCTTTCGGGGCTCGCTTTGTTCTGAGCGGGGACCCATTGAAAATGAGAGAAGGGGGCAGCAGAGGCCTTGTAGGCCGGGCCCACTGCTTCATCAGCACAAGCTTAGGGGAAGCTATCTAAATAATAACCTGGGGGTGTTCGCTGGGGTCTGGCTCAAAAGAAAAATGGGGTTTGAGTTTGGTTGGCCACACTAAAACTTCGCTCCTATTTCAACAAAAACTTCAGGAAAGTTGTATATATGGGGTGGTGCAAATATGAATATAAAATTTAACAATATTGATTAGCTGGTTCATCTTTTGATTTAAAACCTAGATTTGTGTGGTATTTGTGTCAAGGAAAAGTTAATTTATAGCAGTTTGGAAAGCAATGAGTACAGCCACCCAACTGACTCATTGTACTTGTGTGAAACTGATGCCATATAGTTTAAAAAAGGCAGCAATTACTCAAGGTAATACAGTGTATTTTGACTCTTATGCCAAGAGTCTGGACCATAAAATACAGCCAAGGGACTTTCCCCTCTTTGCTGCTGCTCTCTGCCTGGTGTACTTTATTTAACAAATGACTGCAATAACGAATGTCTTATGAATTAAACCATAAAAATAGCAAATTTTTTGACATCACAAAATTGAACATGTAAACAGATTAAAAAGAAATTAGTGGCATGATGCACCCATTGTTTGTCAAACCAGCGCAGATCACTGTGCTTAAAATGTTCAAAAATAAATACGTCCACGATGTGAAAGTGAATGCACACACAGAAAAGCTTTGTTTTAGTATAGGTTACACAATGATGGGTGACACAAAGGAAAACCACAACAAACAGAAACCTCATTCACTGCACACGGCCCTGCCAAACGCACCAGAGCGTAGCAGGGACCCGGCCCTGGGCTGTTTACTCTTAAGCTTCAGAGCTGGTCAGGAGCTCCGGGGTGACGTCGAGCATTTCCGGGTACCTCTCCTCGAATTAGGTTACCCTAAGCCAGAGCCGGTCCAAGCTACTCAGAGAGATACTGGCCATTTCATTCTTTCATTTACACAGAATCAGCCAACCGGCTCTGCTACAAGGCCTGGTTTGGCTGTAACTCTCAAGGCCTGAACCAACAGCACTTTCTCTATAGTAAATCCGCACATATCATCCTCCACCCCAAGAGGTCGGCTGCCATAACTGAGAAAACAGGGCAGTACACCTTCATTCACAACACTGGTGCTGTTTGAGAAAAGGTTGTTTTTCAGTTCACCGAAAGCATCTGAAAGATGAGGCTCTCATGTGAGTCAGCTGGAAAGGCTCTTTTCACACTGAGCAGAAGGGAGGCTGGTTCCTGAATCATGTTGCCATGGCATGATTCACACACAGGCTATAGTGCTACCGGTGCTGACTTTGGTCAGGAGGTTCACAATTGAGCACTCTGTTCTCTCTGTAACTGGACAGTGGCAGCCCTTTAGTAGGGTCATGTGCTTTCGAGCAAGAGTCATCCAAGGCTGGCCTGAGGCATGTCCGGAAGGAAGACTTAATGTCCTGGCCAAACTATGTAGGACAACAGTTATACACATAAGCTACTAAAATGCATAGTGGGTAGAATGAATTTTCAGTCCTTTCTACATGCCTAGCTTAACAAAGGCCTGTCAACTTCTACAACCCATCTGTTCCTTTCGTAGTCAGATGATCAGTTGATTGGCTTCAATGATATGGAGCTGCAGTGCCATCCTGTGGCAGCATAGGTCATTACTCCTCTAAAACTTCATGGGTCTTTTAGGATATCCACTGATCCTTTCTAGCTGAAGGAGACAGGCTCATAATAGGTTGTTTTCACACAACTTATATTCACCATAATTGAGCTTCACATCCTCATCTAGTAAAACTGGGGTTTTCCACAAGTTTTCTGTCACCTGGCCCTTGGGATCCATTATGCATTTTTGCTGAAAATAACCCTGATCCTGGGTTTTAAATAACTTTGGCAATTGTATAAAATTGTATTATATAATTTTTGTCTATGCAACTTCTTTTAAAATACAATTGGAATTTACAAAATCTAACCACGTTGGTTATGTTTTTTCATGTTGCAAATGGTGATCAGGAAAGCTGTCATTACATTACAGTGCCAGTGAAAACAACCAACAAGTCACCCCCAGAGGACCACAGACCTCTAGCTGCCATGTTAACTGTGTGCTAGGGCACGGCTTTGTTCTGGATCATTCCGTGGATCTGTCGTTGGGCTCTGTTTGCAGTCACACAGAGAGCTCTGTGGGAAGCCATGCCCTGCTGTTTTGCCAGGATTAGTCAGGCTTTCCAACATCCCCTCGAGCCTCATGAGCGATGGGCCTCGGTCACACGCCACCCGTACCCACGCCCACCACCGGCGAGGTCATCATTAGGGGCCAGACAAGTTGTTGTTGGACCCGAGCATGTCATGCGAGTGCTTCCTACACGTATGGCACTATAAAATAACATCCTAAATGTATCTCAGGCACGATGGAGGCTCCTGTTTCCCACTGACTCTCAATGACTCCTCTGTGTCCCACACAGCTGTAGCTGAAGACGCACATACATGTTCCCCTTCCAAGAACCAATACACAGGATGCAAACTACAAAAATACTAAATACTAAAAATGGAGTTTATTGGGCAATCATATCTACTGAAAAACAGTAATATTCATTCTGTGCCTTGTGGCATTTTTCTGAGGTAAGGTTGGAGGATGGTACGAGTGCCGTATTTGACAGGTTAATAACATTTAATTTTCATAATTAAGCTGCTGTAATGAAAACAGGGCACAGTAGTAAATGTGTAGATTTGGGTAGCTTGTAATGCAAGGACAAACATTTTAATGGGCCTCACACAGGTTGCTCTTGGCCAGAATGAACTCAGCACAACCAAGGCTTGGTAAACACAGTAAACACCGTATAGTTTGTTGTCTTTATAGGTTTTACCCGGATCAGTAAACGTCTGCTCATATAAATGCATATAACTGTACAGCAAGTGAGGCTTCCATAAGGATACGTGCTACCTCGTATACATGGCAAGTCATTAATGACCTATCCCATAATGCAATCCCATTCTTAAATCACTGGCCATCATGAAGCCACTTAGCCAATCTTTTCCTTCATAAGGCATTGTCAGCAAAAAATAAAAGCAAGTACTACGTGTGATTTATCAAAATTCTTGCAAGGCAAACACCTGAAACACTTCTAGCCAAGAGGCCACACCGAACCCACCCAAAGATTTCCCTCTGAATAAAAGCCAGATGAACCAAAGACATTCCGTCTCATTGACTCAACCATTTCATGAATCCTCCAGTTCCACCCACTGTTTTCTAGATATCATTTCTATAGACAGACAAGCGAATGAACTAGGGACGCCTCACCATTGCTCCCTAGTGGTGACAGGTAGCAACAATCTGTACTCAGAGTTGCATGACTGCAGTCTTCCATGACTTCAATTTCTTTGCTGTTGGAACACCTTTAAATACACCCTGTGAGATACTATACTGTTGCATACATGTATTTTAAATTAAACATAAACAGAAATTTTTCAAGTTAATGTTGTGAACTAGCACCTGAGTCACAATTACTAGGCCTATTTATTTTCGGCCATATATCAAGTGTCTGGTGTACATTTCAAAACAGCAATCTGTTTTACAAGCAAGCAACATGTGTATAGTTGTTTGATCTGCACTGGGTACCACTATTCTCCTCAGTGCAAAAAAAAGACGCTTCAGACAGGTTGACAGCTGTAATGGTTCACATTAGGGGTTTTGGCAGGCTATAGTATGGACACGCAAGGCCAGCAATAATAACCCTGTATTTGCTCAGGTCCTGAAAATATATTTTAAACTGCATCTCAAACCACAAAATGTAAACGACAGATTTCCAACCCTGTTGCAGCAGGAATGGTCTGTCATTGAAATATCCACTTGAGCTAGATTGTGCTCTGATTATACACACTGGGGGAAGTCCCTATCCCCTTTCTAAGATCATGTCAATAAACAATCTTTGAGACTCAAAAACATATTCAGTACCATTCAATAAAAATGCAGGCTAACATGAGAAAAAAGAAACTGATATAGCAATGAAAATGTTGGACAAAATGACAAAATCCAGTGCTCAACAGTCAGGTTCCAGTTGCAATTCAGGGCTGGGATTAAAACAGAACCTAGGGTGCTTGGTCTCTGAGAAAATAAAACTGAAACCCAAGAAAAGTATGTGACTGGCTGTGCCAATTAATTAACAAATGTACTTGTGAGGGACATTGACTTGCTTTGCCCTGGAAAATTAAACAGTTTCCCTGGAATTCCTCTTAAAATACATATATGCTTACCTTAATATTAATCTGAGGCTGAGTATCTAGGCTGCTAAAACACTAGTCCAGTGTGGTGATAGGCCCTGTGGTCCACTGCTGAATTCTGGCCATGCCAGTGTTTACAGTAGCCAGCCTTACACAGGCCTGAGGCTAACTAGCTGTAGCTTTTCCCACCGAGGGTGGGTTCCCAATAGCAGGCTTGTTTGTTGCCATCTCATTGGACGAGAGCCAATCCTCTAGTCAATCTGAAGCTGGCCTATAGCCTGCTAGTGTGAACTGTAGTGTGCCCCTCCCATAAGCAAGTGGAATGTGCAAGAATGACAGGAATATGTGTGCTTGTCTGTACGCAAAATGACATACAACACTACAGGGCTTACTAGAGATATTAGGCATTCTGCACTTGAACAAAAGAGAAATAGGGGATAAAAAGGAAAACAAAATGATCTCTAGCTGGGGATAGAAAAACTTAAACCACCTTTGAGGTTGTAGCAAAGGCTAGAAACCCATACACCCATGTACCCTTAAGGTACGCGTCCATTACAATGCAGTTCGGTCAACCCAAACAATGTAATTATTTAGCATTCAGTGATTTTACCGCGAACTCAGAGCTAACAAAAACAGTTATTTTCTTTACAACATTTAACCTACACACCATAATATAGATGCTGGGCATTTATTTTGCCATGGGACAGTCCAATCATGGTTAATTATGATGTGTTTTATCTATTATGCTGTCATTCTCATTATGGCATTTGAATATGGTTAAGTTAATTTATTGGTGACACTATGATAATGTGCTTGTTTAACATCTGCGTTAATCATTCTAGACCTCAACATTAGGGAATTGCTCATTTACCAGCTGTAGCAGTGTAGTTGCAGCACTTTTCTTTGTGTAATAAAACTGAATCCCTATTCAGTCATTTAAGTTTTTCTCAGCAAAAAGAGACATTCAGACACTAAAACTTTTTAATTACATTTTGATAAAAATCTTTAAATTAATTTAAGATTAATTTTAAGATTATCTTAAATCTATCTATCTCAGACAAATAAAATGTCTCTAATAATCAATATTCACTGATTGCATTGTTCACTTACGTTACACTTGGAGAAAATCAGTTGTGAAATAGATAACAAACCATAAAGTTACTTTAACAAAACTAATCATACTGTCATTTGATGATAAACACAAGCTGGGCACAGCATTTCTTGTGGTATGCAAGCTTAAAACCCACAGATGTTAAATGAATGTTCACCTATAAACTATCCCCAAACAATGCTGCCATTTTACCATTTGCAGAACCCATATCACCACTTCACAGTATGTGCACTCTCCTAAGGCCTTTAATGCCAGCCACGGAGATTCTGAATGCAGAAAATGGCAAGCAAAACACATTCACTAATGCAGTCAGCAGTGGACTTGAGAGAATCAACAGTGTAGGTGGTGCATTGCATGTTCTCACTAAAGTGCTGCACCTCCAGTGACTCTCCGACAGGTTGGCCCTGAGTGAAGCACCCTGTCTAGCTGCAGCATGCCAGAGCCTCCCCTGAGACTCAGGCACTTGAAGGACCGCAGAACGCTAAATAAAAGAGCTGGTGAATTCACACCAGAATCAACAGCCTCCTCTGGCCGGTTGCTCCTGAATGCATAAAAAATGAGCCGTTTTTCTTTCGTGCCAGTATGAAAGCTAGCAGGTTTTGCAATAAATCCAAATGGCCACACTACTTTGCCAGAACAGAGCCCTATCTGTGACTGTAGAGCCAAGTGTAAACACTGTTATAGACCGCATTTACACAGAGCTAAGGCTGTTTATAAATCTACCTCCGTGGTGGAATGCAGAGCATTTGCTCCCTGGAAACGGCATCATTGTTCATTGACTGAGGCCTCATTTATCGTCCTGCCCAAATCATTGCAACCTTTTTTTTTTTGCCAGTATTCTGCAGGAATTAACGTCTTGATAGGAAGACTCTAAAAAACAGCATTTTCTGCCTTTTTAGGGGGCTATGAAACACAGCTTTATAACTTGGCATTTTTGAACCTTCATTCATATTAATGTACACTAAATTATCTGCAACTGAATTTCATTATTCAATTGTACTAAATAATATGCATCATGTCCCATTTGAATCCCACTGGTTTTGCTCACTGTAGTCACATGCATACTACTTTTGAGTGTCAAAATATCATACATCCAAAGAATATGCTATTATTTAGGCCAGCTATTCAATCGTAGATAAAGATATGAAGATTTAAAATCGTTTTCATAAAAGATTTCAAGTAGATAATGCATCATGAAGTATGATTAAAGTTGCTCCAGCTGCCAGGGCATTCTGAGGCTGGGGGTCCCACTGGGCCATGCAAAATCGGCCATTTGGTCCAATCAGCAGCATATTCCATGTCTCACTAGCATCTCATCTGCATGATTGTCCACCTACCATCCACTTGCACCTGCTGTGTAAACTGCGTAATCCTGTGGTGATGCTCTACTGACTGATTTAACTTTGAAAACAATCCTTTCCAGGGGACACCCATTTTCTGATACCGTATGACCTCCAAAATGAATACATTACTTTGGGAGTGCAAGAATGTACTGTACCACTGTTCTTTTGCAAACAGAGGGAGAAAGGGACAAATAAGAAAAGCATTTTTTTCCAAAAACTCTGAGATATCAGACAGAAAACTTGGTTTTACTATGGGATAGACAAATGGACCATGTTTTTAAAAAGACAATGATGATATATATGTATACGAGTTGATGAAAGCTCCACTCTGGTTGCCAACCAGTCCCCAGTCAACGGAATTAATGAGGATGGCACAGCAGGTGGCACTGCCTCCCCACTCCAGGAACGCAGCAAACGATACTATCAATTCTTATGCAAGTATTGTACAAAGCAATATGATACATGATCGTACTAGCTAGCTTCAATAACTGTTTTGTGCAAGCGTTATCTTGCTCGCAAGCTGTTTTACAAAGTTTCAGTATTAACATTTGACATTTAACGAACTTTATAAAGTTAATTAACGCTCGTTGGGTAAACCAGTGGGTTTGCACTCCTGATACCTTTGTGTCAGCGAATCATCGTAGCTATCTATCAGGTCAGCCAGTTCTCACTACCTGTGCCCTAGAAGTAAATTAATGTTAGCAAAACATGATTTGCTTACTTAGCTAGCTGGCTGTAAAGAAAATTAGGCATAAAATTGGCGAACCAGTTGGGTTATGTACATTAGGACAGTTGGTTAACAAATAAAAGTTTAATGTTAAGTCAGCTGCATAATTTTCTGGATTGCAAATTAAAGCCTGGCAGTTCTAGTTGGTTACTGTTACTATGCAGAATGCTTCTGTAAGCAAGCCATCATCATATCAACAATTAAGGTAGTATATGTAGCGTGCTAACAATCACAAGTTAACGTTGGCGGTCTTACCAGGCACTTACCCTTGATGTCTTGGTATTGTAATTTATTGATGACATCTAGCAAAACAGATGAAAATTAACGACTGTGAATCAATTTTTTATTATTTCAAAATGGTAACGTATTCCTACCAAGTGTCAACTTTCAGTTCAACGTCTGAGTCACTCATGCAAGTTCATTCAAAATAACCATAAAGATGTTGTCATGTGTTCTCTTTGATTGTTCCACTGAAGAGTTCCGGTAGCGACGATAGCACAATAAAATTGAAGAGTTCCGGTATTGGAACGTTTCATCATAGTGATAAAAAATAAACCCGTTGCCTGAGCCGTTTTCTTAGCTTGGCTGCGACAACTGAAAACTATCAATAGCCATAGATACTCACATCAGTGGACGAGTAAGTAGTGTTGTGTTGACAGTTTCTACATTCAGCACGAATAAAAAGCCTTAATCTTCAATTAGTTGCGTTGATGTTGGATGAACCTTCAAAAAAGTAAAAAGCAAATTACCTGTAAAGCTAAGATTATGATTAAGACTCACGACTCCTGATCCATTATCTTCATGATTGTATCATTGTACGAGTAATTTCATAACTGGTGGGAATGTAATACGGTGTCCTTGCTCGTTGTCATTTTAAGCAAAGAATTTATGTTTATGAGAGAAAGTTTTAAAGATTCACAGAGGATGTTGTCTGACTTAAGGTTAAACTACTAGCAAGATTAACTGTCAATAACATACGTAAAAAAGACATAGCTTTCAGACATTGTAATGTGATAGCAGTACAATATTAGGATACCTCTCCATCTCTACTTATAAAGAGAACAAAACATGACAGTCATTTGTTTGCATATTTATTTACATACCGACAGAGCTTACGCTTGTCGGTGTAGAATCCTTACAAATACAAAATTCTTGCAGAAGCAAAGCAAGTGAAACTTTTTTAAATGACAAAAACACAAATAATGATAGAAGTATTACAGATATTTGTCTTTGTATATATGATGTATATTCACGCAATTAGTGTATGGCCTTTATTTCCAAATGTACATAATATATGACGAACATTATCTAAAGGACCTGACGCCAGCGTAATAGCGTGTACGTGATACGTCACACGTGAGCCTTTTCCGGTTACCACGTGTAGTAATGGATGCACTGTAGGTTCTACCAGTTGTTTTGATTTTTAATTAACTCAAATATTAAGTCTAGCTGGGAGGCTAATCTATAATCATGGGGAAATTAAATGTTGTACTCTTGAGGTACCTTACCAGAGACGATTTTCGGGTTCTCACCGCTGTGAGTATCTAACTGGCTAGTAGTTTTCTGGCATTTTTGACAAGAGCACGATGCTTAGATAGCCATTGCAACATTATGGCATTTTATTGTATTCCATTCGTTGATTAACCATATTGAAAGTCTACGTTTGCTTTTGTAATGTCCCTCAGGTTGAAATGGGTATGAAGAACCACGAAATAGTACCTGTAAGTCTTGTCGCCTCTATTGCCAGTCTCAAACACGGAGGATGCAATAAGATACTGAGAGAACTCGTGAAACACAAGCTGGTGGTGTATGAACGCACGAAAAGTAAGAACACAATTACTACTGTCGTTTTAACTTTCATGTTGTATCGACGTAGCTAAGTATCTAGTTATTTCAAGGGAATCTCAAAAGTAATGTGTGTTGATGTTTAGTTACTGACGATAAGCCATGGCATCTGATTGCCCGAATGCGTGGATACAGCGTTTATTTGTGATTAGTATGTATGACACCTATCATTTTTTATTTCAGCCGTTCAAGGTTACTGTTTGAACTACGGAGGCTATGATTATCTGGCATTGAAGACATTGTCCGCCAGAGATGTCATCACGTCTGTTGGGAACCAAATGGGTGTTGGCAAGGAGTCAGGTAGGAATGGTTTGATTAAATTAAGCGGAATTTATAATTGAACCACACATTAAAACAATGAACACGTGTTGAATACGCTTCGAACACGCTATTTTGTTCATTAAAATGTGAGCATATGCACACAAAAGTAGTTGTGTAATTGTTTTGTAGTCTATGGTTGAAAGACTTTCCAGGCTTATATAGTAACTTGTACATATGTAAACTGAGTTCTTGGAGTAGTCAGCTGGTTTGGGTTGCAGTTTTGCTTTGACCACTGCTCCTCATTGCCCTAATACTGTAATGCATTGTTGATGCTGCAGGAGACTGCATTCATAGCGTGTGTTAACATGCATAATGACGTTTATAGCTGAGCTAATTAAGGAAGGGTAAATGGTTTTCTGCTAATCAAGATGTAGCAACTCTCCACAACAACCTTAAAATTCATAAGTCATGTTTTTGATGTATTTATTCCATTCTCAATCTTAACCATCAAGCCTCTTATTTAGATTAACTCATCTATAGTCTTGTAGTCACGTTACAGTATAAGGTATTGCTCTTGTCAACGTTTCCCCCTAGATATCTATATTGTTGCAAATTCAGAAGAAGAGCAGTTTGCTCTAAAGCTTCACCGACTGGGGCGAACTTCATTCCGCAACCTCAAGAACAAGCGAGATTACCACAAGCACAGAAACAAGATGTCCTGGCTCTACCTATCACGACTCTCTGCAATGAAGGAGTATGCCTACATGAAGGTAGCGTTTCTTAGAGGCATTATAAAACACGCAACTTAGTCTTTCAGTTTATGCAAAAGCATGGTCTTGCATTTTAAAAAATGAAGTGCTATAAATAGTAGAGTAATATAAGAGTTTGTCATCAGACATGATTGTCAAATGCAAGAAATCGTTGCTATTGTGTTGATTTAGCTTTAAAACTGTGATATGTAGTATGGAATGTTAATTTTGCAATGTTCAGTTTCAATTTTTTTTTTCTAGTGTGAGCTAAATCTTCGTATTTGTTCATCTTAGTGCATCACTGTTAACTATGATTTCTATGTTTTGTTTTTTTTTTTTCAGGCCTTGTATGATCGAGGATTTCCTGTGCCTAAACCAGTGGATTACAACAGGCATGCTGTTGTCATGGAGCTCATTAATGGATACCCTCTGTGAGTAAACACATCCTGTTCTCTCTGTTACTCGTTGAGAAAAAGAATGTAAAAAGTCCACGATGTCTCAAATTTTTATTACAATTTCCATGCAGAGATATTAAAATTTCCATGCAGAAACATCTTTAGGGTGAGAGATTTTTGGTGTCAATTTCACAATTGTGTCATAGACCATTATTTAAAAAACAAAAGTTGCCATTTTATGCATTTTTAGCATATATGCAAAAAATGAAAAAATATCAATAATAAAAGTATGAATGTTTCAAAAGTATGCTTTTTTGGGCTTATTTTGAACATGCTGTTCCCTGTAATGTATTGCGTAAGCGCTGAAACATTTCGAGCGTGATCTTTAGTTTTTCATGAGTTTCAGTGCATTTTTTGTTAGGGAGAGTATGGGTCTGATAATCCCAATGTGCCACCACATATGGTGAGACTTACCATTGCAGCAGGGGGTTAGGAAACCGGAAAACCAAAACAGACTATCTCACCATCAAAGAGCTTCACAGAGCAAATCAAAATCTAGACTGCTCCAGTGAACCAGTGGTTATAATATAATTTTACAGTGTAGGGTTCTGTGTGTGGAATGCTAGGAGAGTATTGGGTTTCACTTAAATATTATTGTTGAGCAGCATGCTCAAGGCTGTCTTTCTGTCCTCTTTGTGTCCCCTTCTATTTGTCATTAGAGGGGTTGCAGTTATCAAAACTGGGTCTCAACACAACATCACAAGAGAATGAACAAAAGGAATCTGCTGGCTGAAGCAAGCCTCTTCACTGATGAGATGGTGAACTTTAAGTACAAAGCCAAGCCATCATAGCCTGCACTAATCAAGTCCATATCAGCTTGGCTTTCAGACTTTTTAGGAGCAACCAAAATCTGATGAGATTCCAAGTTCTGACTGACCTTTCATCTGTATCTTAGTTTTTGGAAATTGACTGTTCCGAGGATGGACTTGACATTACTGAAGTGGACCTAAAGTAACGCAGTTCCATCTTCTCACTCAGCAGCTACAGAGTAAATGATTGCAAGTCTTTTGCTGCGCATCTCTTTATTGTTCCCCCAAAACTATCACTTTCATTTTTCCTCTGAGATGAAGCAAAGAAATGCTATTTCACTTCAATTCCCTTCCTTTATGGTGGCATACATTTTCTTTTGGGGCATTTCATGCTGTACAGATGTGCAGTAAGCTTCTGCCAGAAAAGGTGAATGGCTACACAGTTATAGTGGATGCACTCTGAGACCACAGCTATTCTCATGTGTTACAGCATGGCTCCATTGTAATGCTAACAGACAAATGGATACAAAGGTATCTGTTCATCCTCCTGGTGGAGCCCTAGGACTTGTCTGTCTGAAGTTATGGAAAGCCCTCCATGAAAATGTACTATTTCAAAGCAGGAGTAGCACATTACAGAATTAAATTGGGGCAGCCTGTAGTCTAGTGTAGACCCCTGGGGTTGGTGGTTCAAACCCCAGTCCAGCCACTGTAAGAACACCAGTGCTGTTGGGCCCCTGAGCAAGGCCCTTAACCCAACATTGCTCCCAGGAGGGATTGGCCCTTGGGTTAGCTTAATCAACTGTAAGTTGCTTTGGATAAAAGCGTCAGCTAAATGACTGTAATGTAATATAATGTAAAATGACCACTTGAGGACACCAGGGGCTTTGTTTCTTCAGTGGGATATGAGGTCTTGGCTGTGTTTTCAAAACTCACCACATCACCAGTGAGGTAAATGTAAGCTCTCTTGAGCCAGCCGGAGTATCTCATTTGTTCTATGATCTAAGAATAGATAACTTATTGTGATATTCCAAGACTAAGTTTTGACAAACACAAACCCTCCTTCGACAACTAAAAGAGTGTTCCATACGACTAAAAAGAGGACATGGAGAAAGCCTCAAGTGCACTGCTTGGCAGGAAAATGTGAATGGAACCTGATCCTTCTCTAACCTTACTGCATGTTAAAACCCATACAGTGTAATTATATTTTGTCTGCTGGTTCGCTGGAGTCATTGTTTTGTTTTTTCTATGAGGTTCGTAGATTGCAAGATAAAGCTTGTTTTGGTTTTCCAGAATCCTCACCCCCTGCCTCAATGGCAAGTCTCACCATAAAAATGCAGAGATTCCACTGTAAATTTATCATCTAACATGGCATAAGGGACAACCATCAGTTTCTTAATCACTGTAGATTTAGTTTTTCCTGACTGGTTAATTCTGACCTTATGTAAAGACATGAATTTCACATTACACAATCTTAAAACAGCCACTACAGCCATCATTTTACCCTTTGCAAAAGGGAATTTTTGTTTACCTTACAGTAAATTGGCTTGCTTAATTTTGAGGCTCTCTGCATTCACCCTTTTATCTAAGTTTACTTGCAGAGGTATTTAAGCAGGTTTGATTGACATGCCATTACTGCCCACACAGCTGTCAAGTGCATGAGGTTGAAGACCCAGCAGCTGTGTACAATGAAGCCATGGAGCTGATTGTGAAACTGGCCAATTACGGCTTGATCCATGGAGACTTCAACGAGTTCAATCTCATGCTGGACGACAAGGACCACATCACCATGATCGACTTTCCTCAGATGGTGTCCACATCCCACGTCAATGCGGAATGGTGAGGACTATACAGAGCAGTTTCATAAGGAAGGGTTCTTACAGATTGGTTGTCATGAGACACAGTCTTATTCCAATGCTTCCTCTGTGGTCTGTTGTAGGTATTTTGACCGGGATGTGAAATGCATTCGAGATTTCTTCATCAGACGATTCAACTACGAGAGTGAGCTGTATCCCACATTTAAAGACATCAGGTATTTTTATTTGTCCTAAGGGTTCAGTTATGATGCATCAAATGAAACATGTCATTTTGAGACATATTAAGAATGTTCTGAAGGTGCCACAAGGGCAAAATCATAAATCACATTACAGACTTTTTTCAGGTATGAATGGTCTTTAACTCACATCTCAAGAAACAGTCTTGGTTTTGATGTTCTTTCTGCCCTTGTAGGAGAGAGTGCTGTCTGGATATAGAGATCTCAGCAAGCGGCTTCACCAAAGACATGCAGCAGGATGACCAGCTGTTACACCCTGTGGGCCCTGAGGAAGAGGAGGGACCGGACGATGCTGAGGAGGAAGATTGCACCGAGGCTGCAGTGTCACAGGCTGCACCATCAGAGGGTGAAATGGAGGAGTACAGACATGCCATCCAAGAGCTGGAGGGCCTAAAAGTGGATGACAGCACTCAGAACAGCCAGAGCGGTACAAACCCTGCAAACACACAGTTGGATCTCTGTGATCTCGGAACAGGCGTAAAAGAACCAGATACAGAGGCCCATAAACTACAAGAACCCGAAGCCCATGAACGACAAGAACCAGAGGCCCATAAACTACAAGAACCCGAAGCCCATGAACGACAAGAACCAGAGGGCCATGAACTGCAAGAACCAGAAGCCCATGAACGACAAGAACCAGAGGGCCATGAACTGCAAGAACCAGAAGTCCTTGGTGACACTGGTTGTGATGATGATAAAGAGGAGTGTGATGATTGCCCAGAATTAGTTGACCTCTCAGCTGCTAATAAAGAGTTCAGGCCTTTCAGGTACAGACATGACTTACATTTCATGTGGCCAGTTGTGTCACTGAAGTAGTATTAGAACAAATCTGACTCCAGCGTGATTGCTTGGTCAGGTAAATGTTGCTGTGCAATGATCACAATGTGCATCCTGTCCACAGAGACCAGGAGAGCCTGCTTCACATTAATGAACACAGGCGGCGAACCACCAGCGAGACGAGCGTTGGGAGCGTGGCCAGCTGTTCCACCATCCCACCGGTCAGTACAGCTAACATCTCTTGCTGCAAAACTGAAACTGTTGTTGTTATATCAGTCCTTGAGCATCATTTTGAGTGCTTACCGTCTGTAGTCATTAGGGTAACTCTACTGCCAAGGTTTCTCTCTTTTTGTCTGGGAGATTTTCCTTACCAACATCTCTTTTTGCTTGGTCTAGAGGGGGTCTCAACCTGGAGTGTGCAAAAATGATCTTATTTCAAGCTGTATTCAAATGGAATTTATTTGAATTGAGTACTGTAAAATGGGCTCTGTGAACTTCAGTGAAAGAAACACATAATAGATTCTTGGGATGCTGTAAGCCTCAAGCTCTTGAGCACCACCCTGTGGAAAATGCTGATGGCATTAGATTTGTAGCCCTTCTGTTTTCAGCTGTTTAAATATATATGTATGTGTACATTTTTATTTAAAGAATTCTCTCTTCCTCCTCTGCTTGCCTCCGATTGAAGTACTGTTTTTAACTGTATTTGCAGTGAATCAGGTCGCATTTACGATCAACTTGTCATGTCAAGAAATAAGTCTATTATGTAATGTCAAGATGAAGTAATGTGTGTTGTAGGAGCAGTCTTTTCCTCTGTAGTCTAACATGAATTGTTGATCCTTTCCTGGTTGTTTCTTTGGGGGCAGGGCTGGGCGTGGAGCTATGGGAGAGGGGTAGTATGCATATTTAATACAAGCTTAACCAGTGCGTGGTGTTAGATTGATGCCACATGTACAAGCTTCACCATCAGGTTGTTAGTGCAGCGGTGAGCAGTGGGAAAGTCAATGACCCCGGCCACCCTGCTGGTGGACCGTGGGGTCCGATCGTGACCAGGACTTTCAGGGGTCAGGAAGTTGGCTGTTTCTGCTACATGTGTCCTCTGACCCAGCTGGGTATTGGGTTGCGCTGATTGCCGGTCGGCTGGGAAACGGTGCGTTTCCCTAGTGCTGGAGGTGACCAAGAGGCACTAGCATTGGTCATGTTAATTGTGCACATTCTTTAAAATCAGTCATATTGTAATGTGATACATTGTAGGGTAAGAGTGAAACACCAGAGGCCGATTCCTTTGAAGTCAGTTGTCCACCATTTTGTGTTAAATCTTGGAAATGTACATACCGTAATGAATCAAAGGGATGATCTTGTAATCATTCTTCAGCTTAAATATGCTAAATGGGCCCAAACCGAGAATTTTAATCATTAATTTCATTTTAATAATAATTTTCTGTAAATAAGTAATTATTATTATAGCTTATTGCTTACTTTATCTGCCTTGACCACATCAGCACCAGCTGGAGGCCTTTAATAGCTGTTTCTAATACTGAAAGATGGCTCTCGCTTGTCTTCCTGAGTGAATCACACTCCTATTTTTGAAGAACAAAAAGACCCACAGAGGGAACTGATATCACTGTAATAACAGTCATGTCATGAGTTTGTTTAAAAGTCACCAAGGGGTTCTTCTTTGATAAAATAAACCCCAGGAACCGTGTTTGGACTTTCCAACCGTTTCTTAAAGCACCTCTTTAAGGGTCATTTAGTTTGTGTAGTTTTAATGTGTATATCCTGTTTTGTTTCCCTGAAATGCATTCTTTAAATACTAACATCTTGATATTTGGCTCGAATTTGATGTACATTGAAGACAATAGTTGTTAGGTGAACTGCAGATCATTTGTCAGACTTTTGGAGGTTTTACAGGAAGCTGTCATCAGTCTAGTCATGTGATCTCTGTGGACACAGATGATTGGCTGGTTTGCCCTGATGATCAGAGTGTGTGTGGCCTTGACAGGAGATCATCAAACAGAAGGTGAAACGGCAGCTCACCAAGCAGCAGAAGGCCACTCAGAGACGGCGCCTGCAGAAGGGAGAGGCAAACCTGGTGACCAAGGCAAGGCGAGAAAATATGAGAGACATCCAGGGCAGCCTGGAAGCTGCCTCCTTCTGGGGCTGAAGAAGAACGGAGCAGCAAGCAGGGCCTACTTTGGGCACATAGACTTTTAATTATTTGTTGATGCCACTTCCACTTTGATAATATACTTTCATTATCTGACTCGTCTGTGGAAATGAATAAACTCATTTTAATGAGAACCGATTTTGTTTTATTTTTTTCCTAGAACCTTCCATGACAGCGGTTTTTTGAAAGAGCTACTGTCTTGACTTTTCATGATTACAATTAATAACATTGGTTCAGTCAAATACAATGTTCATTATATGTGGTTCATACTCTTCTCATCAACATAGGCCTTCAAAGTCAACGCATTCAGTGTTCAGAGCTGGCCCATTTTAACTCTCAGGACATTTTTTGTTAGTATATTTGAATGGAGGTGATGTCAGCTTTTCTTGTCAGCTTGCATGCCACATCAGCAGTTTTTGGAAAATCAATAGAAAAAGTTTCACAAACTCCAGTGTTGTAATCATAGAAGACTCCACTGAAGAGCTACATACTGCTGTATGTTTGTACAGCTCTCACATGGCAGCATTCATGGACAGATAGTATGAGAAACACCATTACATGATGTGGACCACCAGATCTAGTGAGATTAGCTCACAGTTGCAGATATGCCAGTGTGAACAATTATCAGTAATTATTCTGTTTTACAGCTTTACTCTGTTAGACGTGGCTTTCTGTCTGGGTGAGGGCACAGCTGTGTGATCTGGCAGAGTCGCTGTTTTTTTGTACTTAGTGTTGAACAGAAATCAGAACATGCAGACTAAACTTGTCTCACCTGTGTGACGACGGCCATACTGTCTTCACATTCTTTCCCTGGCTGTGAAGCGCTATGAGTGTGAATGTCAGCTCTGGGCTTCTAAACACAAAATAAAACCCAGTCTTATTTTCAACATGAAAGATTACTCTTCCCTCCTTATTTTACATTGTTAGGCTTTTTGTTGAGCTTCCAAATGGCCATGTTTGTACGACAGCTGTGAGATGTAACACTGAACTCCGGGTCTGTACAGTACTTTGACAAAAAACTGAATGAACATCAAGACCAAGCAGTAACCATGTTTGTGGTCAAAGTGTACTGGCAGCTATACATATGCATTCAAAGGAAGACTTGGCCAAGTCCCAAGTCGGGGCAAACAAACAGCAAATTTTTTCCCAAGCCCTGTGCTACAGTATGGCCAAGCATCCAGCCACCTGACTCTCATCCATCCCTGCTGAAACATGTCGGCTTTGTCTTAATTTTTATGACTGTTTGCCTAACACAGGCCTGCCTTGTACAGGACAGCTTACAGTTTTACTCCAGAGTTTGTGTAGCTGGATGACTGGAGCAGGCAAGTTACAGACAGCATGGCTTTGGATTCTTAGCCGCTGCTCTCATGAGGCCAGGAACCAACCCCCACTGGCCCCTCTCCTCCTCTCTCTCGCTCTCTCTATCCCTCCCTCTGTCTCTCCGCGTGGTCTCCCACTGTCTTCCAGCAGGGTATCGGGTCAGTGGAGGGCAGGCTCGCAGCTTTGCACACAGACGAGACCCCATGCGTTACGTTTACATTAGAATGCCTCCACGCTCAAACAAAAGGCACTCTATACAGGAAGATGGCAGGTTATGTCAACACTTTCCTCCCCACAGCCCATCATGATAGCATGAAAAAAACAGTTTAACACCAGAGATGCCTGGCACATGTAGCCTTCTGGGTATAAGGAGACTGAATCTGTAGCCTCTTAAATCTAACCAGTTTGGATGCCTTGGAATTTCAGCCACATCACATTCCATTTCCATAGTTATTGTTTGTGACATATTTATTTTTTGGCATACACCCATATCCATGGTGACCTAAAGATCATTATCACATGACATGTACTCTTTGAGTGCAGAGTTCAAATGATCTCCAAGGCAACACAGCCATAGAAAGACATTTTTAAACTTTTACAAATTTAAACTGAAAAAAGCATGGCATATGATGAAAATTATGTCAATAAGACAAAACGGTATGTGATATCAGTGCAACACATTCAGATATATCTCCAGGATTCAAGCTCCTTTAACAAGACATTGAAGATAATGTACTTTCAAAAACATTTGATTTTTGCTTTGTCATGTGTTGCTCATCACTCTTTATCTCTGGTTGCAAATGAAAGGTAAGCTGCCAGATTCCATTTGTTCATCACCCCTCTCTGAGAGTCACTACCAAATGCCATGGACCAAGGTTTGAGCTCAGCCAAAGCACGTACATGCTTCAGCTGTGTTTAACCATGGTGAAAGACTGTTCAGCTTTCCCTTTAATCACAGTCATAAACACTTGTGCAAAACTTTTATGGTTGCTTGTGTGTTGCTTAAAGAAGGACTTATTTTTGGACCTCACAATTACTGCTTGCAGCTATATTTGAATCTTCCTCCACTCCTCATTAGAACTGAACTTGAGAGTATGTGGCCTGCTGAAGGACCTTGTTAGTGGAATGATATGTATTTTTATCATCTTAAAAATCGACATGGTGGAAAGTCTCTGTGTAATGTGCAGACGGGGCGTGTACATGTACGAGGGAACGCAGAACAGGAACATCGTGTCTGTACAGAGGTGTAGGTGTCTTCCCCCTCCCTGTATGGGAACACATGGTGTAGTCATGGCCAGTGTTTACAGGAGAGTTAGACTTTGTTTCCTTTGCCTCAGTGGACGGATCCCATTGAGCCCTGCGGCTGGTGTAGAAGGCAGGCCCGGTCAGCTGCAGTGAAAACAGACACATGTTTCTTCAAAGCCTCCACACCATTTCCTCCCCCACCCACCACCCAACCAAACCCCCCTCCCCAGTTTGTTTTCTGTTCCTCCCCATCCCCCAGTCACTACACCGACATTGACTGACAGGGAGAGGGCCAGGGTTGTTTTGATCCTGCCACGGCAATACGCTCCACTTTTTTTTTCCCCGGAGTCCATGGGTTTTACATAACAAGTGGGTTTTTTAGGATGGAATTGTGGTTTTTTGATTCATCCCTCTTTTGCATGTGAATGAGTTAAAGAGGAACTCAAAAACAAGGCTTTTACAGGACATCAGCAACTTAACACTTTCACTCCTGAAATGGACTGACTACTTTGTGAGGCATGCTGCCAGCGGACACAAGGCCACTATAGAACGCAGGCTTTTTTTTTTTGAAGAGCTTATAGAACTATTTGATTTGGGATGCAAGCTTATTCCCTTCTATGCAGCTATTGTTGAGGGGGCCTGTCACTTATGCAAAGCACTTGTGTCCATTCCCAGAGTCCACTGACAATGAGACCAACCTGTGAAAGGGCTGACTACATTCTCTCATAAAGACCTGGGGAATTTGTAAAAAAAAAAAAAAGGGGGGCAGGGTGAGAGGGTTGCACACATTCACATCTTTGGTTTGAAGATTTGAAAAAGCCTGGTAAAATGAAGAAGATGCAACACTGCAGATTTTTAATAAAGCTGAATTCAAATACTGATTAATCTAATCGGAAATAATCAAGTGATCATGCCAGTAATGAAGCAAAAGGAACTAAAAAGAAAGTGTATAACTTTTTCTCTGTCTTTGTGGTGCTGAATTTTTCGATGCACAATAATACTTTTATGAGAGCTCCTTGAGACAGGAAGTGGATTAATTCATCAGTGAACAATGGCCATTCAAGCCGGCCAGTTTAATGATGGTTATAAGCCCGCATTCAAGTGGTTCTCAGAGCCTCCACACACTGAATTGCATGGCCCCACAATGCCTACTTCCTCCAGAAAGTGAGACAGACAGAGGGTGAAATTAGTATCGGGATTTGGTACTGATGAAAGTCCATTAAAATGAATTCTGGCTCATGGTAGATTTGGATCTGAAATAAAGCTCAAGTAGAAATAATTGCCCATCTTGGAAAGGATATTGCGCAAAAGTATAGGTCGTCTTTCATCAACAGCCCTTAGTCTGTGTCAGATCAAAATACTGGCATTGCCATTAGCGAGACGTGAATGAGAGCTGCAATGGAGCCATGTATTTTAATTGTAGTCGAGGTCCTTTTCTTTTGTGTTCACATTCCAGAGTCATGTTTTCATATTGCTCCCTGAATCTGGCACTACTTTAAAGCTCTAAAAGCTTTAAAGCTGTTGCACTGCTGAATCAAAGTCCCTTTCAAGAAATATTTTGAAAAATTGCAGCTCCTTCAAGCATCTAGAGGAATTATTTGGTTGTTTGTTTTCAAAAAAAGATGAAAAAACTTCCCTGTGTCAGAACTGAACAAGTTTGTTCTGAGTAGGGGAAAAGTGAAATGAATCAGGTATTAAGAACTCCTGAGCAGAATATATTATCAACCATTTAACCATGCAGGAAACTTTTCTCAGATCATTTCGCCAACAATCCATTTTCATATTGCATCAAGACTTGAAGCACATGGGCTTTTTATGCAGGAGCAAGGGAGTTTCGGCAGCTGCTGTAGCCTTACGTTTCTGAATGGGCAAGGGGCTGCATTCCTGGACTGGGATTTAGCGGGCTGATTTCACCCAATCAGTGGGTGTGCTTAATAAGATGGAGGAGAAGAGGGAGCGGAATATGTCGTCCGGCCTCGCAGCTAATTAGTCCGCTGCTTGACAAAGGTGGGCCAGCCACAGAGAAGGACCCCTGGGGGCCGGCTTTACAAATCCCTCCATGCCTGATTGGCAGATATTCGGGTTGGGTGGAAAAAAAGAGAGCGGCGGAGAAGGGGGGGAAGAGACAGGGGATTTCTTTTGCGCTTTGCACACGTTGGATCCGTGTCAGGGCAGGAGTTCAAGTTAAAAGCTTGTGCGCTGCTCGGAGCATGAGGACAGTGTCTGTCTGAGTCCGGGACCAGAGGCTGCTGGGATGGAAGGGGTACGGGGCTCTCTGGGGGAGATGGTGTCCCAGCTTCTCCCCCCAAGCGACAGCGACAGCGGCAGCGCCTTCAAGGACTGTGAGTAGTTCTGGTTCTGTTACATCTTTCCTGATGTTCTCTGGAGCCTCTTGCACACACCGCAAAAAGACCTGGCCATGTGCACTTATCTTGAAATTACCATGCAAAACATCACGAGTGACAGCACTTGCTCTTGGACGTAAATATTTTTACACAGGGGTCAGCGATTACACTAAATTAACTATGACAGGAATGTGTGTACTTTGGTAACAGTAAAAATAACGCTATATTGCTGTTTTTGGGTAAAAGATTGCTAAGATTCTTGTGTCCTAAAAATATTTCTGTTTGTTGTACGAGCATTTCTTCATGCATGAATAAATTGTTCACACATTCTTATGTTCAGTCACTTTTTTACAGTGTCTGTTCTTTTAGTTTAAAGATTTTTCCCTCTCTTGGTTCCTCTGTACTTTTTCCAGACAGTGTATATGAAAGCTCATGCAGGACCTTGACCTGCACATATACTGTAAATTCTCTGACTCTGCATGTGTCCACATATACCCTGAGATTAACTTGTTGTAATTTGGCTTGCATCAATAGCACAGTAAATATTTGTAGTTGTTTGGATTCTGTTGATTAATATAGGATTCCTTTCAAAGCAATCCAGGGTTATTGCGCACTTCCAGATGTGCAGGTCCTATGTAGTCAGAGAAAAGATCATTTTTTGTTTGTTTCCCTTTGAAATAGGTTGGCAACTTCTATGATATCTGTGGAGCACATTTTCACTTTTGTGCCAGTTAGTTAACAAAATGATTGAAAGCTGTCCGATTTTTAAATGAAGGTCTTTCATGTTTACCATGTTACTTCTCTATTTACAGTGTGACCTCTGAAATGTAATAGCAGAGTAAAGATTGCCCAAATGTTCTTTCAAACAGGAAACAAGTGCATTTAGTTATAGACTTCTTTTTTGTTTATAATACCGTTATAGCACGGCAGAGACGCAGCTGTCGGATCTAAACCATCGCTATTTCAAACAACGAAATGTTTGCATTAGTGCAGTTCAAGGTAATAAGATCCATGAACATAGCAGTCACTATGTTCAAAATAACATTATTTCATCTCTCAATCCACTTTAAAATGTGATACAGTATATATTTATATATATATATGGTGCCCAACTATAATCTTATTTTGCCCAACTATAATCTTATTTTCAAACAAAGCTTGGAATTTTCTGTATATTAAAAACAAGCCTTTATTCCCTTGCATTGAAGGATCCTGAGATCCTAGCTGAATGAGCTTCCCCAGCAATAATATATAAAATATGGGTTTAGCCACATACATCTTGTTTACTTATGCTGAGGGGTATTTATCTACATGTCTATGGTACATGCCCACACTTAGACACTAATTAGACACTCAAACACACTGAAACCATATCATTGGAATGCACTTCTCCAACCACTGCCATCCATCCCTGGTCATCATGCCCCACTGAAGAGAAACACTGTGAGCTCCTTCCTTATAAACTTGCTCTTTCTTTTTGGAGAAGGTCCTGTGAGATTGACATTGTAACATTGAATTGTTTGATAGTATTGACAGATCTTTTGAACATTTACCCTAATTTTCTACTTTATTGCCCAGTTATCACAGATGTAACCCAATTCCATCTCAACGACATCCTCCATCAACTGAGGAGCATGTCGATAAGCAAACGTATCATTCATAATCACTTCTTCTAATGTTGGCAGTTCGCCTGCTTAGCTATGCAATCAACATGTCAAAAGGACTGCATATATTATGTATCTGGTGCAGAAAAACTGCTAGCACCTGACTTACCAGAGGAATTGTTATTGCATGATCAGCAGAGTGAATCTTATTGACTGAAAATCTCCTCTTCTTGGTAAAGCTATGATCAATTATCCACCAGCTCTCAGGGCTTTTCACCGCAGTCCAATTTTAACTGAGGATTGTGGGAGCTTCATTCCCCCAAGAACAAAGACATTCACTTCATATATCACCTGAGAACCCTTGCTCTAACATTCATGATAACAACCCAACATATGACATAACTTAGTTATGTCATATGCTGGGAGCCAATTCAATCAAAACAGACTTTTTTAGTGCATATGCTATTCTAGTGTAGATTGAAGAGAAGAGAACACTTTCCAAAGGACATGATTGCTTGACTCCAATAAACATACTAAAAGCTAGAAGCATTTCATGCTGTAATGTAAAGTCTGTTTTTATTGAATTGCATTAAAATGAGTCCCAGTCATAGTCATAGATTATGCTGCTAAAATCTTCAAACAGAGTTTCTCTCATGTAAAACTGTGGTTTTGAGTAAACATTGAACAGTCTCAAAAAGGAAGCTTAAAATGTAAGCAACTGTATCAATTAAATGAAAAGGTGCTGAATGACACAGCTCATTTTATGCTAAATTAATCCACAGCAGATTTTTGTTGACTTTGTTTTTGGGTTATGCAATTTACAAACATATTTCTTTCAGGCTAACTGTAGCAGCATGCAGCTTTCAAATAGTTTCAGATCAATTTGTGATGGGAATAGCAGATAAGCGCAACATGCAACAAGCTTGTGTTATAGAAAACAATTAGCCTGTAAGCTAAACAGAGAAAAGTGAGCGATGTTTCCTAAAATGTTCTGTGTGTCATAAGTGCAGACAGCAGCTGTACCCAGAAGCGACTCCTGAAGGACAGCTTCAAACATTCAGCAGACTCAGAAGATATACACCTTCAGACAGCTCCAGCTCTCTCCAGCTGAGGAGCTCTGCTCACTCCAACACATTGTTTCTCTTAAGATAATGGTCCTAAGGGAAACTGGCGTTTCAGCAAAAATCTAAATTGGGCTTAAACCCCAAAGACAAATTGAAGGCCATTTCAGCTGCCCGGTACTTCCTCTCTAGGGTAACTTTGATGAACTGCATAGGAACTTGGAAATTCCTTGGCTCCAGACCAGTTCAATAAACACCAGAGTAAATAGGCCCTGCATTTACCACACACTCATCTGTGATAGTGGCTGTCTCCAGCCTTATATGGTTTACACTTACATTATGATAGCTCTGTACTCTATTAATAAGCTGTGATGTATGTGTTAAACAAGTTGAAATACAGAAGGTGCAAGGAGTCTACATAGCTGATAAAGTGTCAAGGGTGCACTTTTAGAAAAAAAAAGGTTCCTAAAGGGTTCTTTGCTTGTCCCTGCTGGGGGAACCCTTAAAGGTTCTTCTCGGATATGGAATTCACTCACAGGCTCTCTGTAGAACTGTCTTATTCTGAGGGTTACATAAAAAACTCCTTTAAAAATATCTGTATCTAAGATGAACCTTTAATAGTTCACCCAGCAGGACAAATGAAAAACCTGTGGAGGTTCTAGAAACACCTGTTTTTGTAAAACTTCCACCAGCTGCACAAGTTGTACTATATTTTGATATAATATATGTTGAATATATTAAAAAGGAGATAGTCTGTTCACTTTAAAATCAATATGAAACTATACATGTATGGTAAGAGAATACTTGATTGCCAGTTTCTTACTGTTTGAAAATCCCCACCATTTTAACCTTGTTTCCTTGTATTCATTGTTTCCATGGTGGTTTATAAGGAAGTATATCTTCTGTGAACCTCTATGATATTTGTAAGTGCTCCAGTCGCACAACTGAAGTCAATCCAGAGAAAAACAGCCATTTAATGTGAAACATTAAGAACTGAGTAGTCTGTATTATTGTAATTGCAGCTATATTTTAACTTGATTTATCTGTTTCCAATGCTTCCTTTGAAATGACCAAGCAATGACCACTTGAAAATAAGCCTTCTGATTTTCCTCCAGTCAGTTTATGTTTTTGGCCCTAAATGTGTAATTTGCACTGCTAAATGTTCCAAAAAGGTAATAGCACTGGAATCAACAGGTTCACACCATACAAAATATGTCATAGTTGATGTTTCAAAAAGCTAGCAAGTCCAGGATATAAAAAACGAAAATCATTATGCTAAATATGCCGTTTACATTATGTTACATAATTTCTATTGACTGGGGAACTTGTGTGTATGATGTACTTAATAAAGGATGACTCTGTGAAAATAATGTGGACATGATTTTAGGTCAGGAGGTGTAAGTGGATTAAGCAGCTGAGATGGAGTCTTTATTGTTTCTCCTCAGTCTCCCAGGGGATATCCCTATCTAGACCATTTATTGTAAGCATCCCCGAGCCATGCTTTGCAGAACTATACTCCAGATGTTCACTGTTGCTGAAAGGAGCTTTGATTTTCTGACTGCTAAATTTAGATTGAGGATTGCATTTAAAGCCATTTTATCAAACCGATACAATAATACAAAATAACATTGTAAATCAATGAAAGAAGTCATCATGCACAAACTGTACGCTTATGCATACTGTCATACAATATACGTAAAGCTTTGCTGATATGATTGCAGTTGAGGAAAATGGTACTTTCTTTGTGTGCTTTCAGTGAACGTCGTCGCAATGCTACATTACTTCTGGGAGCAGAAACAGGCACAGAGAGGAATCATCAGATCGGACAGTTTGGTGGTCTACGAGTCCGCTCCCTCACCCAGCCCCCCGTACATCTGTTATGTGACGTTACCTGGAGGCAGCTGCTTTGGAAACTTCCAGGTGATTCCGTTTCTTCAAATCACACTCATTACTTCTGTTTCTGTTTGACAGTGAGGATATACTGTACTCACCACGGCATACCATATGCATTGTGTATAAGGTATTTCAATGCTTTGTGATTGGCAGACATGTTTAATTTTATGTCTCTTGTTACAAGAATGCTGTCAGTATTATTCATTGAAAAACTCAGCTTGATTGAGTGAGGCGGATGATTGTATAGGAATTGTTTGCTACCAAAAATAAGGTCTCAGGTACATTGATGATGGTGGGTTTGTTCATTTCACTGTTACTTTATTTGAAATGAAACATTTTAGATTGATGTTTTGCTCATGATATTGTGCACAATGATGAATTCAACTGTATACACAACTATATGTAGTACAGACTTTTAAATTTCATCAAATGTATAATACAGTATATCCACCAATTAGCTGTATTGTGCAACAAAGAAATACCCATAATAATTCATTGATAGAATGGGGAGATATGTCTTAACAAAACACTTCGGTAAGTGTCCAACAATGAGGGTGTCCCATTTGCAAATTTTATGACAATTGGAAGCTGTTTCCATAAAAGCTCTGAGCTATTCAAGTGAATACAAGCTAATTCCCCTTAAATTTTCATCTGTCTTTTGGGAATTTGCTTAAAGGTAATGCAGACATTTTACCCTCAGTGTTGACAGCAAGGCTAAGACGTGAGATATCAAACTGTGTATCACTGTACTGTGAAGTTTTTTTATTTTTGTATTTTTTTTTATTTCCTATACAAATGGGACAAAAACAGATTTTTCACATCTCATTTCTAGACAATGAGTTATTTGTTTACTGGTTGCACTCAAATATTTAATGTAAATTACCTCAAGCTTGGTCATATTGTCATGAGAGCAACCTTGAAGCCAGAATTCTTATTTTAAAAAATAAAGCAGGTGCTTCAATAACTGAGTGCTTAATGAGTTGGAGTACAGAAGGTCCTAGTTTAAACACATTTAGGTCCCAGGTCTAATAGAAAAACTGTGATCTAAGGCAGGGCTTTAAGCAAGACGTAGCTGATACCAAAACATATGTAACATAGACTATGACCCTTTGGAAACCAAAGATGAAAACAAATCCTTCACACTAGAATATCCTTCTGCTTGCTGTCCAAGGCCCTAGTCTAATGATCTTGGCATGATTTAAAAACATACCTGAGTATCAATGCACATCGGTAATCCCAGGTCTCCGATTTTGCAGTTTGACCAGTTTTGTGTGCGCTTGTTTTGTTCTGGAGGAATTTTGTAAGATCAATACGTGAAGGGGAAAGCTATGAAAATAAACTTCCATCCCTGATTTTGGGGGGGATCCAGCCTTTATTCGGCACGTAGCGAATGTGCGCCCACCTCAGTGAGCTCAGTTTCCTTTCAGTTTGTCTCATCAGCATGTTTCCCCCATAGTTCTCCAGAACAGAGCCATGTGTGAGAACGGGGAGGGCCACAGGTGGTTCTTATTAGTCCAATTAGGTGGACCCACCGCAAATCAAGCCAAAGAGTTTTCTTTCAATACACATGAAATGCTCTTGAATGTGGTGTGGATGGGCCCTGAATAGATTTTTATTCTTTTTTTTTTCTTTTGTGCTTTTCGTGCTCTGTGTGCGTGTGCGTGCGTGCGTGCGTGTGCGTGCGTGCGTGCATGCATGCACGCATGTGTGTATATGCATGTGTTGCTTATGTGCTTGATGCTTACAGCGATATATATCAATCTGTAATTGGGCATTTTATTTTTTAGTAATATCATGTATTATTAGTTTTCTTCCCCTGAGTGTTTACAGTTCATTATTCACTTACATGCTAGTTTTGAGATAAAACTGCAATTCTGTACTAAGGAGGAAGCTGATAAGTAAAGGCCATTTACATAAATATCATATATTTACTTTATTTAATTGAGGCCAGGCTCTATTTTACATAATTATGAATGCTAATGATTATTACACTATTTGAGAGGGCCCAGACTCTCTCTCATAATATCTTACATTATGGAGCTTTTCCTGTATAAAGCAAGTGATTTACAATGAATGCTTGCCTGGATCTCTAGTGTATTTGTGCCAATTTACTGGCTCTGTATTCACGTCCACCTGCTGGGATCTGAACCCTGATCTCCAGTCCAGCAGCAGCCCTCAGTACCATAACCCTACAGGCTTAGGAATTTCAGGAATTCACCCCATTCATGCTGAAAGCCATTACCAACTCTGCCCTCTGACATTTCTGATTGTTTTTGGAGTTACAAACAAAGTCTGTCAGATTCTCCTACAGCTCCTGTATTTTTGTTAAATGTCCCTTCATAAATTCAGTTAAAGTAATGGTTTTAACGGATAAAAAAGGAATGTCTCCATTTTGCCCAACCTCATGGATAGATGCAAACTTTTTTGGCCATTAATATGTTTCTATGATGTGAAATGTGGAGGTCAAATTCAATTTAGCAAAACCCACCAAGAACAGCAAAAGAAGAGATGAAGAAATCATCCTAAGCATGACTCTTGTTATTTTTGGCATGTACTTTTGGCCTCTTATTAACACACATTTAATTAATGGTATTTTACTCTCAAAATATCTAGTGCCTAATCTGCACTGATGATACTTCAGATACACAACTCTTTGACATGCAGAGCACTAGTATACCAAAATAGTAAATCAGACACACAGACACAGTGTGTCTGACCAATGGCATGAGACATAATTTTACCTCATTCGGCCAATTTTAAAAGTATGCTACGCTCATGAAGTGGCTCTTTGTTTGGTAATGTGATTATGCTCGAGTCTAACTTCTTGTGGAGTTCAGTATCGATTGGAATGCAGCTCGTTTGTCTGTGTACTGTAACTGCTTTAAAGAGTGAGCATATAAGCTTAGATGTCCCATGTTTTACACTCCAGATACATCGCTAAGGTTTGTGCAACAATTCCAAATATTTTCACGGCTGACATGTCTTCAAAGGTTTTAAAGCGCAGAAGCTTGTTTGCCAGTGCGATGTAGTGGCTGTTTGAACAGAGGCCGGCAAACATCTTTGATCTGTAGCCCTCCTTGTCCTTGCTAGAACAGAAGAGGCTTACATTAAGTTCCTCATCCAGTGTTGTTAGGCTCATTTCATCCACCAGGCGAGGTGGAGTAATTGTGTTCAAGCGGTGTACTGTCTTGCATTTTTACCTCACAGATCAAAGCCGCTGCAGGCCTCTGGGGCCTGCCCTCTTCAGCATTCTCCCCACGTGTCCACCACGGCTGTTTCTTTCTTTTTATATTGTTCAGCTGGAATCCCAAGTTGGCTTTGAATGGGTCCATTGTGGCCTGCACAATTGGCTTTTCACCAGCATCACAAAGGCAAAAGCTGATCTTAACTTCAAAAAGGAGTCAGGTCTTTAGAAAGCATATTTTGGGGCCATCGTAGTCCTGTGGAGGGTTGGTAAGCAAAAATATGTTGCATGCATGGTTTATGGTTTCAAGGCTTTAAAAAGTTTGTCTTCACTTGCTTCAGGCCTGTAGTATCATTTGGGAGTAAAGACTCAAATGACTCAAAGATGTGTACTGAATCAAGCATTGACTTTTGAAAAATTCAGCTCTAATTGAAATCCTTGCAGCTTCACTCCAGGCAATTCCTATACTGTTGTGATTGACAGTCAGCAAGATATTCTATTTCAAAATCCAGGACATGATGGTAATCCTCATTCAGCAGTGCTGCAACACAGTCATTCAGAATGCAGTTTAATTTCAATGTATGGTAATTTGAATAAGTTAAAGCCATCAATCTGCAAGCAGATTTGGGTACAGTTCCAAAGTAAAGGAATAATTATATTGTGAAAACACAGTAATTATTCAATATTATATTGCAAAGTGAAACACAATACTAAAGGCTAAGTAACATTTATCAATGATTAACTGAAATGGCATCAACATACCTTAAACTGAGTAATTCTAGGCCTCACACAACCAAGGTAGTAATAGATATAGAATGGACTTTTTGCACTTTTTTGGCTGAAATGATGTTGTGATGTTTCTCCTTCAGTGCTGTTTCACCAAGGCAGAAGCGAGGCGGGATGCGGCTCGAATCGCCCTAATGAACTCACTCTTCAACGACCTCCCCTCTCGAAGGATCACCCCTGAGTTCATCTCTCAAAGCCTGGAGGAGGCCGCCTCCACTACTAGTGTGAGTAGTATGAGAAGTGTAAGGATGGACATACTTTATGATGAAATTCCCATTTCAAAAGAGGTAGACTTCAGGTAGACTTCAGGTTTATAATGGTTTTGTAAAAACAGCCAAACATGCCTCAATGCTTTATATACTATAGCTGAGAAAAGGATGACAAAAAAATTCCAAACCAAATAAAAAATGGACTATTTGACAATAATAAAAAACAACACACTATCTAACTTAGATACTAAAAAATAAAATAAATAAATAAAGAAGTGAGGCCTGAGCTATGTGAGGAAAAGCATGATTTCTCACATACACCACATGTCCTACTGATGACAGTATGTTATGATGAACATATCTAAAAGTTTAGCATAGCCATACTTGTGTCCATTCACTCCCTCTTTCACATTCAGCAGGATTAGACATATTTACCTTGTGGGAACTCAACAGTTAACATGGCAGGAAGCCAAAGAGTATACTAGCTATTTGCTGTCTCCGTGGGAGGAACGGGGGCCACCCAGAAGAGGAGTTGTCCCACAGTGCTGTGCAGGATGGGGGGTTGGGGGATGGACAAAGGATTGAAATGTACAATCATTTAAACCACAGCTGTTCCTGAGCTATTCCACGCTGCGTTGCACTGATGCACGGCAATTAGCAGGGCTGGTTCGCTCGGGGAAGGTCCAGCTCTCCCAGTCAGTTCAGTGCTCACGTTGTCTATTTTTTGTCAGTGAGGGTGACTGTGATGACAATGTGGTGTGTGTGTGGTCTCACCCCTGTCCTCTTCCTGTTTGTTCTTTCTGCTCCTCCTGGTGACCTAACACAGCACAGCAAGCTTGGTGCGCTGACAAAGCATTTAGCAAAACATAAGTCACACCAAGAGCCAACTTTGTCTCATAAAAGTGAACATTTCCTGAAAATTGTACAGCTAAATCTGTCATATTAGCCATCCTTGATGTGCGTGAAGTGAATGCTCCTCAGGGCAGGTAATGGTATTTCGTATTATTCTTTTCCGGAAAAACGCCCTACGCTTCTCAGTTTCCAGAAATTCTTCATGTTTACAAGATATACACTGCCCTCTGTATAAACATTAACTACTTTTGAATAACAATAACAATAGTGTAATTTTGGATAACACTCATAACATACACACAGACTAAGAGGTGTGGCTATTAAATAATGAGACTCAGGCCTGTATCTGCCACCTGAATCACTTGTTTTCTCTCATGTCTGTATTATTGTCTCCTCTTGCCAGGGCTGCATAGGAGATGCATCTGATCCCAGCACCAGTATAGGTGCCTACTGCCTCATGCTAGAATTAAACACAGGGAAAACCATGCTGGAGTTTCAGGTAAAGCACAGCACATGCAAAAGAATGCATGCACCTCTGAGCTTCTGCAGTTGGTTGATGGAACTATTCATTTTATTTTTATCAATATTCTATTGTATATTTATTAGTCTCTTGTATTAAGTTCAGTTAGTATTTTGGTGTGCATTGTTTTATCAACATTCAATTCCAATAAAAATGGATAGGAAAGGTCTATTTTCATATACATGCATGCAATTCATATTATACTTAATACAAAATGTACAATAAAATATTGAAGCCCAGGCTTATTCGCACCCACATAGACAAGCCTTGCACTTTTAAGCAAGTTATGAAATATTACAATAATTATGTGCATAATTGTAAAACTATAAAACATCTCATTCCACTAATCGGTGAATCCTAAATTACCTGAATCAGGTGCTTTGGTACTGGACTTGACAAAGAGCCTGTTGCCCTAAGCTCTTTCTCCATACATCTGGTTTAGCTTTTGAGCCAGATTTTAGTTTCTGTTCTCTTATAAGTTAAAAATGATAAATTATCAGTATTTCAAATGGCTGTCCAATTTATGTATTTAAAGAATATGACTTTATTTAAAATATTTGACCTACTTAACTATAACAGAGAAATGAAACTGATTTTCATGTGATCAGCCAATTAAAAATGACAAGACTTTAATTAGAAAAATGTACACATAATTGGGGCCAAGTGGATACTATTATGGGCCAAATGCATTAAAGAAAAGCACATTTTGCAGAAATGTTTTCACTAAATCAGGTAGCCTATACATTTGGTACAATGGAATTACTTCCTCCATTTATACTGTACTGTTTAGAAAGCATTTTGAAAGACAAAAAAGCATGTGAATACTGGCTGGAGCACAGTGGGGCTCTGAAATATCAACAGGTCTCCTCATTCTTAAATGTCATTTAAAGCTATCTGTAATTACGGTCATGTCCCACTATTTCAGTTCTGTCTGAAACAAAACCTGTATCCATGGAAGGGGTCCAAAATATACACTTACAATTCTGCAGTCAGACCTACGTGTCCTTCAAATGATAAATTGCCTTAACTGCCTGAAAGCTGAGTATACCTGTTGAAGGCTTATGACCTGTTACAATCACTTAAACTGACAAAACAGTGAAAAGGCAAAAAAATTTTGTTGTGGATAAACTTGGAATGTAGGTACATGTGAAAACACATCCCTCAAGTAAATGCCTCTACTTGAGATAAGATTTTTTTGTGTATAAGAGAAAATTATTTTAAAATAACAATGCCCTGAATTTGATGACAGGCTAAAGTCTCTTCATATGTATTTAATTAAATTTAGAATGTAAAATGTTTGGCACCAATCCAGTAGAAGAGTTTATCTAACCACAGCTTCAACAGTTCCAAAAGAGAACCTTGAAAAATAATGTTGAATCATTTTAACTCTACTCCCCATTTTCTAGCTGCAGTTTTGCGTAGTGTTTTAGTAAAATTACCAAATGCTAAATGATCCACAAATCTGGGTAAAAAAAATAATTTTTGTTAGATTTCTAACATTTTTGTTTAGAATGTCCTTTTCTGAACAGTACAGTACTTTACAGCTGATAATAAAAGACATGCCTTTATCACTCCCTGTTAAACTTTAGGAGATAATGACAGTGTTTCAGCTCTTGCATTGGAATGGCTCACTGAAGGTCTTTCGAGAGAGAAAGTGCTCCCGCCAGGTAAAAATCTTCTAACTTATACCGTCAAAATAAAGCATCACATTAAAGCAGTAATGTTATGTCAATAACCTATAATGAAAGCAACTGTAAGATCAAAGATGACAATCCTTATTTACATTATACATTTCATTATAACTGTAAAAAATATATAGCATTAAAATTCAAATTTTGAGAGCAAATTGATAATAGGTGCAAGGTCGTATTAGGTCATTACTTGCAAGATAACTTTGTCACATAACTTGGGAAAAGTTAGACTCTTGAAGAAGAAACAGACATGCTTGTGGAATAAACATCTTATCATTTTATCTTCCCAAGTGTGAGGAAAAAAAAGGCTCATTTCACTTTCTCGGCTTTTAAAAATCACAACTGCTTCCCTTGTAAATCTTCACACTGTTTCTTATTGGCATAATTAAATTAATTATGCCAATAAGAAAACACAATTAGGGAAAATGCAATTAGGGAAAAACAAATAAAACAAAGTCACGCAAACACTATGATGGAGCATTTAGAGTTGCAATGGAATAAATGACTCACAGCAGTATTATCGATTGTTTTTACTAAACGTGCTATGAAGCTTATAGCACAGGACCACAGCCCTTATCACGCTCCGCTTACCCCTCTTGCAGGAAGTTATCACATATTACTCCCAGCATCCTCTGGACGAGTGCACGCGGAGCCACATGGCGCTGGACTGGATGGTGCGGGAGCGCGATAACCCAGGCGTGATCTCCCAGGAGCTGCAGGTGGCCCTACGGGAGCTGGGGGAGGCACGGCGGGCCGGGAGGGAGCTCCGCTTCTACAAGGAGAAGAAGGAGATCCTGAGTCTGGCCCTCAGTCAGGCCTACAGCGAGGACCAGGAGTGCGGGTCCACAGAGGCCCGCTGGGTCGAAACAGACCGTGGCCATGTTTACGTGAAGGACAAAGAACAGAGCATGGGAGAGGATCGACCGGTTGAGACGGTTCCCAGCTATGTTTATAATCTGGACAATGAGCAGAGCTTGGGGGAGAGTTAGTGTGCTAAGGCAGGCCACAGACACATGCCTCTACGTTCTGACATAGGACAGGCCATCTCACACTCAGCCTTGAGCTACACTGGTTCTTCCACAGCTCTGCCTGTTGAGATCAGTAATCATAATAATGCAGTACCATTGTATTGCATATTTCACGTACCACCTTTAATCTTATGATCTCAAAGTGTTTTACAGTGAGAGGGGAGTGTCTCAGTTCAAGCACCATTAAAGAGTAACACCAGCTTGGGTGATGAATGGCAGCTGTTTGTGCCCGAATGCTCACTTCACATTACCTGAGGTGAAGAGGTGGGATTTATTCGGGCACTAACACTGGAGGATGGTGAGAACAAGAGCTCCCTTGAACCAGTGTCCAGGGTTATTTAACTCTGGCATTGATTTCGCAGATTTCCGGTCATTGGTATGTGTTTCCTGCAAGCAAGCGGGCATTTTAGTGTTGGAACCTAGTAATTCAACACCTGCCAAAAAGTGTGCTGCCAGCTGTAGTGTGCAAAGTATCATGTTATAAATCATGTGCGCAATTCCTTCAAACTCTGCTAATTATTTCCCTAATCCTACCCCAACCAGCTCCCACATTAGACTCTGCCCTCAATGGCAATGGTATTTCCAAAATAAACTTTCAGACAAGGCCTATGCTGGCATTGGTATTTCTATCATAAACTCAATCATACCAGAGGAAATCTACCTCTGATGGGCCTTGATCAGACCAACATAAAAAACCTAGAAAGACAAAATATTTTGCTAGGCAGAGAATCTATTTGTGCAAAGTGATGAACCTGTGGTGCTATTACTAAACAAATTTATACTTAATATCAAAAGGGAAAGTGTACATGAAGGATATGGTTTTGTTTGTATTTGTAAATAAAGCTTCATAATTTCTCTCTACATCAGTCTGCCATCTTGAATAAGTATACCCACAGTGAGTTTTTTTGTTTTTCCTGTTTTCTCTTACTTGGTATTACCACAGTTAATGACAACAAAATACTGTACAATGGTTGCCTAATCCAGGTAAGTACCAGAGAGAATATCCATTCTTCATTTAAAGCTGATGTACGTAGTTTTCAAAATAAAAAATACTGATACTGTATTTTGTGCGCCTCTGCTCCTGGCCTGTGAAAAGCTAAGGCTTTGCAGCCTTCAACCTATTCAGCAGTGGCTTGAGCAAACACTTCTAGGCTTCCATGGCAACCTCATCCCAGGCATTACAGTTGTCACAGATGCTCAGAATGGGGTTGGCTGGATCCAGGACAAGTGGCCTGCTCATAGCCTGAAAAGATCAGTAAAGTCATATGATATGTGCTTAAATCAAGTACCCATTGTATAGTGCATAACAGAGCCTTTTAAATGAACATAAACTGATGTCATGTGGAAAGATCGCTCACTGCCTTCTTGATAAAGGATTTCTATTATCACGAGAAACAGTGCAATGAAAAAGTCAAGTCTGGAGGAATCAATTTGACTAAAAAGCAGCAAAAATGTGGTTTCTTGATTTGTTCCCATTTAATTAAATACATATTATTCTTAATATTTTAACCAGAAGTAAGAATTTATATTTTGATTGGAACATACATTGTTTTTGCATTTTAACAAATGTTCAAATACTGATTATTTGAAATCAAAGCACAATTTGGCGCCTAAGCAAATGATCCATGTCAGACTGGTATGTATCCAATTGGTACACTTAATGTGTGCAGGAGATTTTCCACCTACTCTCTCAGTCTGATCCATTGTATTTTTATTATCATTTAGCATAGACCTTATTTGAACTGTTACTTCTGAACTACATCATTGCATATGTTGACAAAGAAATGCTAAATCCTTTACAAGATGTAAAATCAGTCATTAAATTCATTTTTATTAACTGGTTAAACAAGGAGCTAAAATAATGAAGCAAGTTATGAAACACTTCATTCATAACAGTGTTTATTTACAATAATTATCTGAACTCCCTTTACAAGGCTGTTATGTAGTGTCTTGGTAAGATGGTTGGTAGTAATTGTTTCAGTACAGTAGTAGATTGAAGAAACCGCAGACACATTGAAAGCTGAAAGCCTTGCATACCAGGGGCTTGGCTGGACTGTAGTGGTGGTGCCAGGCCATACTGATCTCGTGGTGCTGGATTAGACATTTAAGGACTGCCCTAGACCCCTGGGCAGGTGACGGAACCTACGGAGACACAATCAGTGAGATAGAACTGCTTGGGTTATCAGCGCTGAGGTACACAGACACCACAGATTAATGAATATTATTGAGATTCAAAAACAACTAGCTGAAGTTGAGTAAGGCAGGATCATTCACTCAAGATAGGAAAGATAGACCGGACTGAAGGTTAGTAAGATGTCATTTTCCTTTACAGGTAACCAAGTGACTGACCCTATGTGCACTCGTCCAGAGTATTCATGGAATAGCAGTGTAACCTGTTCTCAGGGCCAGGTTTGGCCACCCTGTGGAAGGAAAGATGGATATCTGTGCGTGAATTATAAAACATTTTTATATTATTTAAATAATGAGTGTTTTCATTTCTTTAATAAATATTTCTGCATAAATCCAGTACAGGGAACATGAGCTAGATTTTATGACTTCCAAAATTAGCCAAATGTTTTCTTCCCGTATGACTTGAGACAACACGCTCAGAGATTATCACCATTACCTTGACTGTTCTGGAGACTGGCACAGGACAGCAGCTACTGATCAGGTGGATCAGGGCCTTCACCTTCTTTCCACAGCCTGTCTCTTTTGGACCAGACTGAGGTTTTCACTGTAATGATTACACATTTCTGTGCCTGCTCTGAGTTTCTTGTGTCAAGCACATTATTCACCGAAAACCCTATCAACAACCATGTTAGACAGAGTGAAAATGAAAAATTCTACATATTTATGGTGCTCCTTCTAACTTCAGTGTTTCAGTTTCTTAACCTGTCATTACAGAAAATAAGATAGCTCTTTTGGACACAGTGAAATGGTGGTCATTTCTTTCATGTTGTTCTTTCAAAAAGATTGTGCCAAACATTTTGTGGTGCATTCAGAAGGCAGCAGAAGTCTCAGGTCTGATAAATCTGGAAACGCTTTTGGAAAGAACATATCTGGGGCTTAGTTTGCAAATGAAATCCAGTGTACAGTACCTGCTGAGACCCACATACCAAATAAATCTTACATGAGACAGACCCTCAAACTTGAACGTCAGTTTTGCTCATAACCAAACTAGTACTCATTAACAAAATAAATATTAAGATCACACAAGATTTCAGAATGATTTGGTATTCCATTGTGGATGTAGAAGCTAATAGAATAGATATTTGATCTACTCTCAGTTGATTATTTGAATTCAGTGTTTGTGCATGACATTTTAATAAAAAGTCATGCACAAACACAAGTTAATAAAAAGTGTGATCTGTTTATCTCTAAGTACTTCATTGTCACACCGACCACACAGTGTTCTGCCAACATGTTTAGCTGTAATGTAACTTTAACTATGGTGCAAGCAAGGTTACTCCCACAACTGTAAAGCTTCCCTGGTAAAATTCTGAGACGTAGAATCAAGTGAAAACTGAATATTCCCTATTTCCTTACAAAACAGAGGAGTTGATAAAAAAATACCCCTAGAAGTTACATTCTAAAGCTCTTACATTTTGATTACACAGTGGTTGTAGTATGGTGTATTTGTCTATGTGTACCTGTTTCTAAGTTACCTCAGAATCTCAAGGCAGGGCATAGTGTAATGCATTAAAAATACATTTCAAAAATAATAACACAATGTACTTTGATAGAACGACAATTCAAATTGCATAGAATTAACACGTTCTACGATGTTCTTCATGTAAATATTTTTTAGCAAATGTTCTCCAAGTTTGTGTTATTTGATGTAGGCCTAATGAGATAGGCTTGATGGTTCTGTTCCATAAGGTAGATACAAGCAGCCCATGCCATCTACTGACGAGTGCGTCATAATATAGCCGAAATGGCGAACTCTCAATTCTTGCTAAAACACTTCATGTGCTCCTGATATGACCCTTCTCGTGTCCCGTAGAAAGAGAAAGCTGGGCGGAGAACTCGTCATGTGACCTTAATTGCGATAGAGTTCCTGGAACAAAACAAAACAAACAGAATGGCAGGTGTCAACCTAAGAAGAGGAAGGTACAAACTAGACACAGTTCCATGAAGTTGTATTTGGTATTGCTATGGTGGTTGTCATCTTTTGTGGCAATGGTAAAACAGATGATGTCAAAAGAGAGCAATTTATATGACTGACAGATATGATAACAATGCTTTGTCTTAATGCTTATTTGATAGCCAGCCAACATCGCTTTCTTCGTTGAAAGGCTAACATTAGCTAGACAGCCAACTACCAAACCGTTAGCTAGTTATTTAGCTAGCTGGAAATCTTGAAAATGTACCCAGGTTATGATCTGTCGGTTAATTTGTAGCTAAGAGCGACTGTACATGGTACAGCAGTGTCGTTTCCAATTAGCATGTAAAGTCTTGTAATTCGTTCACATCATCTTGGTGGTGGTGTCTCGTGATGACGCTAATACTGTGTTATCTACTGGTCTATATAAATAGTGTTAGCTAATGATAATAATAAACTGTACAAAAACTTGTTGTTATGTGACAGCTGGCTACATCAGTAGTTAGCTAGGTAAGATCGTTTATCACACAGCAAACTGTCAAATCTTACGTTAGCTAACTTGTTTTGATAGCGTACTCTCTATTTCTTGCTAATTTGCACTTAAGTATTGTTGTACATTTATTTGTAGCCTAACGCTATCCAGGTGTCAAGCTATTTTATTACAATGACTGAACTTTGGCTGTAAAAATAATATGTAACTGATCCCGCTACCAACTTACATCTACTTTATGCCTGCTGTGGTGCTTTAATGTATTACACGGTAGTAAGAAGACGATACTCTCTTGAGTTACCTATTGGCTATACTGGTGTCGTGAAGTACTGCTTAATGACTTGTGTCACAAGAAAACATTGTTTGCATGTATTCATTTGCATGTCAGATTAATACGCATCCCAATACCATCACTAGTTCTACTTGGCTAAATGAATGGCTATTTATTTATTAGCACAATGTTATCAAGGGTAAACGAGGAATTCCAGTATCACTGAAACCTTTTTGCTTGGTTCTTATGGTATTGGTACTGTATTCTGAAGTTAATTGTATATAGTTTTACATTTCTGTGAATATAATTAATTCAATTTGTGAAATGCGTAATATGTGTAAATATGTTAAACATTTTTTTTCTTTTCTCCACTAAATATAAAAATGGACACACCAGATTTATCAATGACTGAGAAGTGGAATAACATTCTGAGCAGAAGAATGATCTAAGAAATTGGACTGGGAGCTGTCATGAGAATATTTGCCCAGAGATGGCAGAGGCTGTGAGACCAAAGAAAACAAAGTCAAAGCACAGCCAGAAGTCTCAGGTAAAATCATACAATGGTAACTTACATATTTATGTAAGGAAATAAACATAATATGGTACACATTTAAAAGGGTAATCCAGCTAATATTATAAAGATGAAAACATTTATTAAGTATTTCTGTAAGGTATTGGGCAGAGAAATACATTAAAATACTTAATACTTGCAGTGTATAATATCCTCTCCTTCTGCTCAAAAGTGGAAAAGTGGAACACTTTTGCACAAGTCTGGTGGAGGATGGAATCCTTTCACTATCACTGCAGTTGTCGATTTTGGTTGGAAAGTAGGCCAAATGTTAAACTCTTGCTTGAAAAACAACTTTGTGACCCCCATCCAGGTTACTTTACTTAGTGCTGTTGATATCTCATAAGTGCAAGGTTTTATGTTGTTTTTATTCAGTTTAAAGCATGTGTTCAATGCAAAGCAGACAAAGCTTTGTTTGATATCAATAGATACCTGTGAACTTCCAGTTCTCTCTAACATTCCTGTCAGTTTTCTATTCTAAAAATGTTTCTTTTTAAATTCAAGGACAAAAAACATAAAGAGTCTGAAGCTGTAAAGAGAACAGGGAGGCTAGCCCCTCCCATCTTTGAAGAAGAGCCCCTTCCTTTATGCCCTCAGCAAGAGGCAGAGCCTGTGAACTTGCCCCTCAGGGAGGAGAGCAGCTCCCATCCCAGCAATGACTTCACCGACATCCCCCTGAGCCTCTCAGTCAATGGACCCATAACAGAGCCTGAGGGTCCATCGTGCTCTACTCCACAGATATCAGTCCCAGCTGGGGAGGAGAGACAGGAAAACAACAGAGATGTGAACACAGAAGAGCCAGCAGGGGCTCTCTCCAACAAAGTGGATACACTGCCGGCCAAAGACAGTAAAGAGGAAAGGCATACGCAGGAAGATGATGTCATCAAAGTGGACCAACCTGAGCTGTCACCACTGGAGCTCCGAGAGGAGAAGGCCACAGTTTCCAAGTTCCATCTACCTGAGATGGCACCCGAAGCCAGCAGTGTCCCACGCCTGTACCCCACACTCCCTGATGCCTCCCATGAGCCCCAGCTCCTGGTGGTGGAGGACCAGTGTCCTGCTGGCTCCGAGCTCATGGACACTTCCCTCATGCAGGTCCCGAGGATAGCTGTGGCACTGAGTAATCCTGAGCCCAGAGCCCCAGCTGTGCTTCCATTGGCTGAGCAGGAGTCTTCACCGCCCAGCCTGGTGCCCGTAGACCTGGTGAAACCGGAGAAAGCCCAGCTGAGGCTGTACCCGGAGCTGCCCAAAACATGCCCGGCTGTGCAGGCCTTCACCCGTGAGCAGCTGCGGATGTGGGAGCCGGGATCCTGGCTGGAGAATGTGGAGCTTCATGCGTCCGAGTTTGAGGGCATGGCCCACCAGGAGGGCCATGAGCTCCACGAGCTGCTTCTGCACTACTGGCGCTGCCGCAAGCAGCTGACTCAGGCACAGACTGAGCTGCAGGCTGCCAACTCTGACTGCAAGAGCACTCAAAATCGGCTCTGGAGCTTCAGGGACGAGCAGCTCACACTCCAGGTGAGGACACAGAACACAGGATTTTTGATTTTATTTAAAAGTGAACAACGGCCCAATCGGTTTCCCTTGATGATGTCATTTATACAGCATGATTCATTTGGCTTATGGGCACTTTATTCTGGATGATTAATGTTTTTGTTGTATGCATCAGACACTTGTGAGATTATATAATACAGGCAATTTGTTGCATGTTACTAAGTGTCCAATGGTGTTCTGACACTCTGTTGAGAACCATTGCATTATGTTGCATCTTGTCCACTGTTTTAATCACAGAACTGAAAAGATAAAAAGTTTGACTTCAGCATTCCTTATTAAAATGTCTGCAATCCCTCTTTTACATAGGGTGTGTGCGCGGACCAGGCCAAGGTATGCGGCTACCACCGCTTCCAGCAGGTGGTGCTGAACGAGGCGGTGGTGGCGGAGCTGCGGCACCTCTTTGACACCAAGGCTGAGCTGCTCCACCAGACTGTGGCCCTGCACTCCTACACTGCCATGCTGTCCCGCCTGCAGGTGGAGTCCTACCTCTACCGTCTGCTCAGCGGAAACCAGGCCACCAGGAGGACAGCCATCCAGGACTCCAGCACAGGTGAATCAGGGCAGTTTGCAGTGGCCTCTTCCATGTCTTTTGTTTATATTACATTACTTTGGTATTTCTATTGTTACTTTGTTTAGGGAAGCTCTCATATATGAACTTCAACCTAGATGTGGTTGTGGTGTGTATTCCAGTTTTCTCATTGTATTAGTTTGAGAAAAATGATTTGTTGTACAATTAGTTCATAGCTACCCACCTGGAATTGTACCCTGCTTCTGTCCTACAGTGCTGACTGTGTACATTCTTGTCTCTGTTATTTTGGTCATTCCCAGACTCCCCTGATGTGAAGGCGCAGCCAGCCTCCCTCCTGCCCCTGAAGGAGAGCATCAGTGTGCTCTTCAGCTTCACACGCAGAGTCTTGGATGACTCTCAGTTCCAGGCTGATGTTCACCTTTGGCTGCAGAGACTGGTAATGCAAGCAGGCCAGCGGTCCGCAGTGATCCTCAAACCACATAATGAGCCTGTTTTTTTTTAGCTCAAACAACTCAGACGTTAGAACAGGTGACCTATTTAAAGTGCAGATATATTTGTATTTGATGGCGATCTGACATGGTAAACAGTAAATTATTTCGACATTATATGGTTGTTGAACACAGTGCAGTAATTATTGTAAATAGTCTATATTAAGACATGCGGCACCCACTCCCGGTACTCTGTGTACGCTTGAACAACCACAGAGATTTCATGCACAGAGTCCATGGAAATGACAGGGGTTCTTTAGGCAGCATATGGATATTTTCTCAAAAAGACGCTTTCAGTCTGAAACTGAAACCAAAATTACACATGTGTATTTTTTGTTGACACATGACCTTCACTCTGTAAAGGTGAGGAAGGCTGTTTGTTCACTTACGGCGCTGTCTTTGTTTTCAATATCATATTGTTATAGTTACAGCAGGAAGTAAATTATGTTATTTCTAACTGAAAAAGTCTTGCTCATTTTTTACTTTATTTTCTACAGGCTATTAAATTATTTTGAAAATATAAAAAATATTTCGATATTGAGCAGATTAATATTTCAAAATGTGTATGCCTTTAAGCATGCCCAACCTCAAACCATAAAATTGGAACTGTAGTGAAAGGTGTTGTGACTCATAATTTTTACCTTATGTGGTATATACAGTATGGGTTTGTGCTGTTGTATTTGTGTGTGCATTTCTCTCTGATTGGGACAATAGTAGAAGGTTTTTCACTCATTAGTGGGTGGTATGGTATGGGCGTGTGCTGTTTATTTAACTCTGTTATGACTGTAATACTGTGCGATTTCAGGTTTCTGTCCTGCACAGAGTGGGCTCAGCTGGGGATCATCTGTATCTCCTCAGCCATGTCCTGTGCTGCCCAGCTGGGGTAGGGAAGTGGGCCGTACCATTCCTGCAGGTGTGGCTTCTTTCAGCTGTACACTGGCATTTAATAAACGATTTCAAATGCTACTACTGCTATATGGAGGGCTGCCGACAAGAGGACTGAGACAAAGCAGTATGTACCAGTCAGTCATAGGCCTGAAGTGCTCATTGAGTTGGTACACTTGTATTTACATAGAAGAAGCATACAAAATGTGACTGATTGTTCTGGCTTTGCTCAGTACATTTGTAAAACATGTATAATTTGTATTATAACAATATTACAGTGAATTTGAAATATCAGTTTTGTTTTTCAGGTAAAAGTCTTGGATAACCCTTCTGGAGTGTATCACTTTATGCAGGCTCTTGCTATACTGATGTCTCCAGTTAGGTGAGGAATGTGCTGGAATGTCATACCAGTGACATTGTGCAAGTTATCTGATCTATATGTGTGATTTAACATCACAAAAAGTATCATAACAGGTGTGTATTGAGGATTCATTTGTGATACTTGGACCTAAGGAACCGGGCTGACTTCCTGTGCCATATGAAGCCCTGTGAAACCAAGAATAACTCCAGTGGCCGGTCCGGACCCGGGTCAGGGAACTGGACCCTGGTAGATGAAGGTGGGGAAGAGGTGAGAATCTGAGTATTAACGTTATTCTTAAAATTATTGCAAGAATTAGAAATATTCACAGCCCCTCACACAAGGTTGTGTATGAACTGTTTTCTGTCACACCCAGGATGAGGACCCAGAAACAAGCTGGCTGCTTCTGTCTGAAGATGACCTCATCGCTCTCTTCTCCCAGTTTCCCTTTGATGAGCTCTTCAAGCATCTGTTGGGAATGACCTCAAAAGGTATCATTAAAAGATGACTTGATCGGAATTTGGAATCTCTGGCTCTCTGTACTGAACATCAAACAGTCTGTCCCAGCGTTGCTGACCCCAAAGCTCTATCACCAGGAGGTTTTTTGCTTTCAAAGTGATAAAGAGTGGTGTCATTTTGTGTGATCATTTTGAGGAAGTGGATCATCGTGACTCAGTCAAACTCAGTATTTATTGAGCTAACACCTTCAGCCAGGCCACAATAATATTGTTTTATACTGCCACAGTTGATGGATAGTGGCCAGAATCATGACTAGCTCAGACATCTATTTATAAAACACGGCTGACTATTCCCCTTTGTCCCTCTTGGCCAGGTAACTATCAGCCTCAGGCCACTACCAGCCAAAAAATGATGAAGATCTTTGCTTTTGCATCCTCGCTGGTGGAGCTGTTGGCTGTGGGCTTGGAGACCTACAACAGGGCTCGCTACAGACAGTTTGTGAAACGGATTGGTCACATGATAAGGTTGGTTTGTCTTGTGATCCCGGGCTTAAAGGCCTGCTGTTCTGTGGCTGACTCTCAAAACACAATCATGGCAATACTTTGGAATATAAGAATCAATAAGTTAATTCATTCAGAGCTTAAAAATAGCTTTTGTTGGAAAAGCTCAGAATTATGAAAAGCATGCTGGGTAAGCAGACCATACAGCTGATCTGAAGTTGCCTTTGTGTGTGAGATGTGTAAAAGGTTTTGTGTGTTAATACTGGCTACCCCCACTTTTCTGCGGTAGAATGACCCTGTGTTATGTGAGTGACCACTGGGCCCAGTACGTCAGCCTGACGGGGGTGGCCAGGACCACAGTGCAAGAGCAATCTTTCTCCATGGAGAAGCTGCAAGTGGAGTTTGACCACCTCTTCCTCAGGGCTGTTCTGCATGTACTGAGAGCCAAGAGGTAAGAGGGACTCGGTGAGGTATATGAATTTAGAGGAAAGTAATGGGAATGAAGTGGGAGGTATGAAGAGTTTGGGGATATGAAGAGAGCATTGCATGAAGTATGTGTTGGGTATGAAGTGAGAAGTGCTGTGTGATAAGTAGGTCTGTCATAATCACCATATAACTGTCATACCGATAATTTCAAAAATCCACACAATAAAATTTCCATCACAGTCTGTGTTCCAGTAATGCATTTTTTATGCATTTATATTATTTTTCAGTTTCATTTAAAATTAATGTTGCCTGTTGAAAAGCAGCCACATGGGTTTATTTAGTGATGGAATGAGGAGCAACTTCAGTTGTTACAGCTTCAGCCTATGCATCTTCTTATAAAATGCACCATCACCCACACATACGTCTCTCCATATTCCTGCCAGCAGCTGAAGCTCACTTTTAACTTTTTAGGCATGCAGGGAGAGAGGTGAAACAGTGCCAGAGTTCTCAACAAGAGCCACTGCTTTGAAACTGAAAGTGATCTATTATTCTGTCATGGGCATGAAGTGATAGGAATGAAGAGTTTTGTATGAAATATTGACTATGAAGTGTGAATGTAAAGATAGTGTAAGTGCTGTCAAGGAATTCATAGAGAACAAGTGGAAGACAGTAAGAGAATTTATCACACCGTCTTAGTAAGTACATTCACCCCAGAGCCAGCATAGGGGAGCATGTCAGTTTTTTCGTACAATACTTCATTGCCTGACATAGTTTTTTTTTTTTTTTCAGGAGTTGATCAAAATGAGACTAACAATGTTTACATTGTATCGAGTTTTAACCAATTTGTACTGCTGGAAGGTTGAGGAATGAATGTCTCAGATCCTCAGGATTTGAACCCATGACCTACTGTTTGACCCTAGGAAAATTACCTAACCAGATGCCAGTGGAGTCACTGAAGACACCAGGGGAATTGAGCATGTTGGTAGAGGGTTGAGTTTCACCCCCCTGACCCCCAGGTGTTTCTTTGACCCGGCAGGCTTGGGATCTGGTTGTTCATGTCTGAGATGCCGTACGGGACTCTCTCCAGCGCCATGCTGTGGAAGATATTCTATATAATGCAGTGTGCAGAGACAGAGGGCCTGGACAGGCTCAGCACCAGTCTGAGCATTGAGACCTGCATCCACAGGCTGAGGGGTGAGGCTAACCGACCAACACCACTGTGTCATCAGACTGGGTCATTGGAGGGTGCTGCTTAGTGGTCTTGGGTACTTCAGAAGGCTCCATGGGCGACTAACACTTAGGATGACTATGAGAAGAGAGGAGGAGCGCTTTTTGACATCAGTCTTGATTAGAATGTTCTCACTGGGGGTATTTTTAGGTTATCCGAAGAGTTGAAAATTGCTTTTATTTGTTTTGTAAATCCATTTAGGAGATTACAAAACAGACTGCCAACTAATTTTGGCAAAGAGGCTCTTGTGAGGGTGTGGATAAACAATGAATAATCTCTCAGGATGCAGTTGCATAATTGTGCATTTTAATATTTTTTTTGTAATTATTGTCTGCAGCTGGAGGAGATCCTATAAATGATTATGACCCTCACCAATCCAAAGTTGACAGCTTTTTATATCTAGAAAAATATTATATCCATTCATTTCTCTATTTTAAAAAGCATATTTAGCACATTGCTATTTGAAGTTTTTTGCAAATCATGCTGAAGTTAGCTCAGTCAAATTTACTGTTTATTAGAGTCTAGACAGAAGTGAACAATAGATACATTTGGTAACAATGATCACCACAATATGAAACTGCATATGGGACCACTTGAGTAGTCATGTGTCAGTGATATAAATTTAGTCCATTTTTGTCTGTTCAGACACAGAACACCAGGAGAAGTTTGAGCGCTGGCTGTCTGAAATAAACAGCTCAGACGGGATCTGTCTGCTAACCACCTTCGCACACATGGCCCAACCCAAACGCACAGACGCTGACCCCGAGTTTGTCAGAACCATAGTGCTGGAAATATACGAGGTACGAGCATTAGGGTGCCTTATTTACGGACTGTTAGGTTTATATATGCCAAAACGCATATGTTACACTTAACTTGAAAAGGAAATAAATGTATAAAATATTAGCATCTAAGAACTCATGAAGTGCTAAAGACTGCAGACACTTTTATAGAGTGTCTAAAGAATGAGTGAAAGTTCTTTCCCTGTGGTTGAACCATTTTTTTTGTTTTTTGAGCTGTGAAAGAAAAAGGTATTTGACAGACATTTCCGACATTTTCCACCTCACAGGACAGCAGTAAGATTAATGCCAATGCTGCTATGTCCTTCACATCACAGCTTTTAAGTTCCAGGCCTTTGTAATGAGATAGTCTATGATATTTGAACTGTGGAGAATGTGAATTCCGTATTGGTCAGACACTGCCTGTCGTAACGATATCTCATCATTACATATTTTTATTGCAAATGTTTTAGCAGTGGCAGAACAACCCAACCCTGTTTAAAATGTTGCTCTTGGGATCTGTCATCAGCAAGTAATTCTTAAAGAAAATATACTCGAAACGTCCAGTGTTTCAAGTCGTTGGTTAGAGTCCAGTGAAATTTCTGAGGATCCATCTCTCTGTCTCTCTGCCAAGGTGTCCTATGTCAGTGTGGCCACAAGAGAGACCTTCTCCAAGGTTGGGCGGGAGCTGCTGGCCGCCATAGCAACGGCCCACCCTCACATCATCTCAGTGCTGCTGGAGCGACTCCGGGAGACCATCGACAAAGTGGGAATGGTGCGTCAGCCTCAAAGAGCCCACGCCGCTGTGAAACTCTCTTCAAATATTCATCAAATATTAAATATTTATCAAGTTCCATCAGACAGCAACATAATGAAATATTCGCTCCATTATATTATATACTGGTGATGGAAAATTAAACTGAATATTCTATTTTTGCCAAATAAGCTCTTTGTGGTGGTCGCTTGTGATCAGAGATGTCCTCTTTGTGACCCTGCCCACCCACGCTGTTGCCAGGTATCTCTGTACCTGTTCAAAGAGCTCCCGCTGTACCTGTGGAGCCCGGTCCCCAGTGAGGTGGGCGTGATACGTGGCTGGCTCCTGGACTACAGTCTACCCGCAGTGGAGAACAAACTGGCATGCATCATCCTGGAGGGTCTGAACTGGGGCTTCCACCCGGTGAGCATACTTTGGAGCCTGCCTGTCTGCCAGTTCATTAATTAATCAACCAACCAACCAACCTTGCCTCCATTTCATTCTTTACATTTAAACTAATGACATTTTATTTTTAAATCTGCATTACAAATATATAAATCTAACATGGTATGCATATTAACAAGACATATTACAAAGTACACCATGTTACTTTGTCATTCTGCTGTTTACCTTGCCATTCAACAGTATGTGGTGAGAATGAGGGTGTTTTCAACACAGTACCATATATTGAGTTAATACCATATATACAGTCTATTAGTTAGCACTATATTGCATTTTATACAAATGCAAAATTGATCTTTTATCATAAGTAAAGAAACTAATTTCTTGCCTGGCCTGCTCAGCAGAGTGGTTGTCTGGCCTTGGACCCCGCCCTGCACAGTGAGGTTGCGTTGCTGGTGGTGGAGGCCTATCAGAAATACCTTACAGACAAGCCCTATGGAGGAATCATATCTGAGAGCATCAAGCAGGTGATCATTTGAGTTGTAATTTACCCGTTCTGTAATATTATAGACAATTGCCTGCCCTTTAAAAGCCTTCAGTGGCTTTATATTGTCAGGGGTTATATTCTAGTATATGTAAATTCTGATGTCTAGTATTCCCACATATCAGTATTTTCTGGTTTAATATAGATAATAGATGAATAAAACAATACATAGTTTTAGACATGTATTTACCGAGTTTTTTTTGTGAAGTGCATGTTATGTTTTTGGTTCTTGAATATTTCATAAACTAGCTCTATATGGGGTACAATTTCACCTCTGGGTAAAATGTTGTTTTATATTGTATTGTTTTGTATATTAAGTGATAAAACTGTGTTTGGAGTCCAAATACACAGTGACAGAATAACCGGTAACTGTTGTATTCTCAGGTAACCTTCAGCTGACCTGTTATTTTAATGACATGTATTTACAGTAGCCTATCAGCTTTGTGAGATTCGGCATTGCAGCCCAGTAGTTCAGACTCTTCCTTCCCTGTGTTTAGGTGTCGTACTTGGCCAATGTTGTCCGCTTGGGCCACACCCCTGAAGCTTCCTTCAATCAGTGGGCCTGGGACCTGGTGCTACGCCTGAAGCTCCATGCCAATGAGCGCCGCCCCCAGGATGCTTGGTCCCCGCTTCCATCCACTAGTACCCTGTTCCCAGAGGTGACAGACACTCCCACTATGCACCCCGTGCTCAAAGCAGTGAGGGCTGGAATCCCCATTGGCTGCTTCCTGGCCATTGCCATGACCACCATTGGTCACAGGTATGAGAGCTCTTGCTGCAGCAATGCCACCGTAAGAAAGGTATGGAGATCACTTTATTAAAATGACCATCGAGTCAACAGAATAAGATAAAATCCATACCATCGTATCCAAATGATCAACAGGTTAATGGTAACAGGGTTTACAATTATAAATAATTGTTTGGTTGTCCACAACATCTATCTGTCTTATTTTGTTACATTCACTTTGTGGAAGTCTTCTTTTATGGAAGTCTTCATTTGTTGACTGCACCTGCTTTCCAGAGGGCATTGGATTTGGCTACATCTGGCTCTCTCTGGTGATATCTTTGTTTGCCAACATCAAGGGGTCACTGTGACCTGTGATTGCACTTGTTTGCAGTATTAGGCGTGTGTGTGTTTGAGATGTCTGTGGTTGGTGTTTCTTCAGTCTGGAAAAGTTCTGCAGTGAGGGAGTGGGTTTGCTAAAGACCCTGGTCCAGTCCCGGTACCTCAGAGCTGCAGTCCACATCCTGGACAACCTCCTGCCCCTGGTCTATCCCTGCCAGTTTTACCTGCTCAAGAATGAACAGTTAAGACCTTTCTTTACTGTCCACATTGTTCAAAGTGCTGGAGGATTATTTGTTTTATCTAGGGTTCATGTGAATAGTGGGATGAGTTTAGTCCAATGCTCCCTTAATTATTTGCAGTTACTTCTTATACATGACCAAGGGTTGCTCCCTGATTAAAATATTATATACCTTAAAATTATTATGATATGGATAATCAGCAGTTCTTCACATTATTATTATTTGTTAGTTGAGTCTTTTAAAAAGGCTCAAAGGAAAGTGATTGCAGGTCACACAAGGCTGCTGTGCATACTTGGCATGTCCAACCAAAGAGTGTCTCTTTGTAATTTCCCCGGATCCATTCAAGTTGACTTTTAGAATATTTAATATGGATTCCAAGCACAACATTATAAATTATGTAGTATAGTAATGAGAGATGCATTCCCCATCCTTGAGATCCTTTTTATTGACATTCGTTTTTTTAAGGCATGCATGCTGTGTAAATGTTTTTGTAAGAGTTCCCGTTCTGTGTATTTGAGTGGTGAGTGTTCTGTCTGTGTCACCCAGATTCCTCAGCTGTATCCAGCTGTTTCTTCAGCTGGACAGTGGAACTCCACAGGGGGTGACCCAGCAGGTCACCCACAAGGTGGCCCAGCATCTCATAGGAACCTCCCATGGAGAGAACGTTAAGCTCCTCAACAGCATCATACAGGTATAGTCTCTTGCTATCATTTGTGCTTACAGCAGGCAGAAAATATGTGTATATATATATATATATACACACACACACACACACATTTTGTTTTTCATTAGCTATGTAATGGGTGTGTAAAAGGATGTTTTGAAGGTGAATTTGAAAAAACTGAATATTACATCTCATAAGTTGTGGAATGAGGAAAAAATGTGGTACAAGGCTGGTAGTTAATTTTAATAACCAGTTTATGTCCATGCCATGGTCCCCTGTGCATCCTCCAGGCCCATATTCTTGAAAGTTCCAGGGCTGGTCGGGTTGGAGCAACAGCTGTTCTGGAGTTCTGGGTACAGGTTTTGACTGGACAGAACCTCTGGCACAGAGACAGAACCATTTTGCACATCTTGGACCACCTGTGTCGAGCTGCCTTTCTACACCAGCAAGAGGAGTGCCTGCAGAAAATTCTGTACCAACAGCACAAGGTAAAATCCTGAGACTGGCTGATGTAAGAATATACTGATGCTTGTGATTTTAATAGTTTGTGTGTTAAGGTTGATAAGGTGCACTGCAAAAATATGATCAGCTGAAGTCTCTCAGTTCAAAACTGATGTTGCTCTCTATTATGGTACTGCTGTGTCACAAGTTAATTACACTCTGTACCAAATTAGTTCTCTAATTTCTCTGAATCAGTGCTGTTTTGCCAAAAGTTCGCCATCGCTGATTTCTAAGGATTTTTGTTTTTAGAAGGGTAACCTTGGTTTGGTGTGATTTAAAATTAGGGCCAAGATTTCTTACTCAACACCCTCAATTTTATAGAATGCCTTGGGTTACCATGGGGACCGGGGTCTGCTTTCATCCCTCATGGGTTGGATCGTGGCCGGGAACGTAACACCCTCCTTCATCGAAGGGAACGCACTGGCAGACGAGGTGAGAGCACAACTCTCCACTAAAATGGCACAGGTCCTCCAGCAAAGCGTGTCTCTGTGGGCTGCGCCATCCTTACCCATGTTCCCTGCCCTCTCTCGCTCTCAGGTGTGGTTCGCCTGGCTGGTTCTGAACATGGAGTCCATCTTTGAGGAGGACTCCCAGCTGCGTCGCTGCGTGGAGCATGAGCTCCTCACCAACCCTGCCATCTCTCCCGACCACGCCCTCAAGGTGCCACCCCCTGGTCCACCCTGGCCATGTCCTCCTTAAAATGCTCTGATACACCCTTATTTTCATCACTGTTACTGTGTATATGTATTTATTTACATTGTTAAGAGGGGAATACATTTAACTGTTACTTTTTAACACTGTATTTGAACAAACAAAGAAGCCAAGACAGGCTGAATGGCTCATTTTTGGTGATTGTACGACATTGCTGTTATGGTCAACCCTGTTATTCATTTTTATTACTTTATTTTGCTACACAAAATATTTACTTTTTTGTGCTATCATTTTGATGACAACAATGAGTTTATTCTTCATGTGCAGCTAGAGTTACCATTTGTAAGACCCAAATGTGGCAAGACATGATCAAACTGAGTGTCTATGCATGCAGTCCAGCTGACAGCCCTTCTGTCTGTATTCATTAATAGAAGGCCCAGGTGCGGCTAAAGCTTCATGTGGTCCCGTCCCTGCAAAGGATGATGGTATACCGCTGGGCACAGCAGGCACTGGCCACACCTGCTGACCACCCACTCCTCCCCCTCGTCTGGCAGAAGTTCCTCCAGCTTTACCTGCGACAGCCCGGACCTGAGTTTGGGTATGTATGTTTTCTCCAGGGCACCATAGGAAACGGCAATGGCATTTCCACAGCATGGAAATCTAAATGCCATATACATTTTGTCATCTTATTTTCTTAATATTCTAATTTTGTAGCCATCATGGCAAGGTTTCATGCAACCCACTGTTCTACATCTACATTTTGTTCTTAACCTTATTATACTAGTGATTAATGTCATAGTCCATAGTTTTTGACAGTCTTCCTTATGGGTCATTTTTCTCAAATTCGCCTTAACTATATTCATTATGTACTTAAAACTTGTCATTCTTTCATACTGATGTATCTAATTTTAAATCAAAACTTCGGAGAAATTGTAGCTTTTGCGGACATTTGGATTGCAAGGGTTGAATAATGACATGTCAATTTTGCCTGATTTACATTCACTAATACACATTGGTGGCTGTCTGACTCATCCCCAGGTTGGAGGCTAAGGGCTGCATTGGGAAACGCTACTTCCACAGCTCGGCCCATGCTACTCTGCTCAAGGATTTGAAACAGCGGCTGGTGGAGGTGTCGGACTTCCACCATGCTGCCAGCAAGGCCCTGAAGGTTCCCCTTTCTGCCAGCGAGGGGGACAGTGCCCCCGGGACCCCCATCACACAGTACATGACCTCCCCTGAGCTACACATAGAGCTGGTTAGGTAAGAGTACCTCCTAACACTAACCCAACACTAAGAGGATTGTCATATCATAATTTAGAACATTTTCTTGTCTTTCATGAACTGATTGATAAAAGCTTTGGAGACAGATTTGTCCTTGGACTTTAATGCTTTCAATAAGAGATTCAGCTAAATGAAATATAGGCCAATGTAATATGAACTTAATGTGGATCTTTCACACAAAGATATGAAGCATTGCAAAAAATAGCTGCAGTACCAAATATTTTCCTGTTCAGAATTCTTAATGTCTTTTTTGCCTCTTTGTCTTTAGGCTGTTAGGTGTATTTGCAGTTTGGCTAGAAGATGAAAACTTTCAGAAACAGGAAGTGTATTTACCCTCATTGCCAAAACAGTACGATGCACACAGGCTGGCCAAAATCATGCAGAGCCATCAGGTTGGACTTTTCTAAATCTTCTCTGCATTAACTGTTTACCCTTAAAGATGGCAGCACAGTTCTCAAACTCAAATGGCATGCCTCTTTCAGGATGTGTGGATGGAGTACATGGACATTGAGCGTGTGCAGCATGAACTGGGGGAGGTGCTGAACCTGTGGGTGAAAGTGAGGGCAGAGCCCTTATTCTTACAAGGCAGCAGCAACTCCATCTTCACCGACTTCATCAACCCTCAGGCTGGTAGGTTGTGAAAGACTGTGTGTTGTAGCAGCCATTTTGAGGGTAGGGGGAGGGGGGTTCGGTTAATGTTCTCTCAAGCCGGGGGGACATGTCACTCTCTACCCCCATAAACCATGTTTATGTTAGTCTTGATTTCTCAGTGTCCTATCATGGCACTGTTTCACATTGCAGTAAAACAAAATGATTAACATATTAAAGTTGAACATAAACTTGATAAAAATCATTGCATTATTACATTTGTTTTGTACGAGAGGATGAAGTACATCAGTTTCAAGTCATGCTGGATGCATCATTTACCAGCAAACAGGCAAACATTAGCTAAAGGCTTTGGATTGAGGACAGGTTTGTTGCCTAACATACTGTTTCTGTGTGAAGCGAGGGAGCGGATCCTGACCAACCTGAAGAAGCATGATGCCCCTCAGCCGACAGTGGCAGTGGTTCCAATGAGAGCACCTGTGCCAAACATTTCAACTGCGTGCCTGTCTGATGAGGCTTTGTCCTCCAAACTGATCCAAGAGGACCTCAGCAAGCTGCAGCACCAAGCCAAGTAATACAATAATATGTGCATTTTACTTCAGTTAATTGTTGCATGTTTACCAAGCCATTTCACTGCCAGCGGCTTGTATTGCATTGCTGAAGCCAGCAAGGGCATAAATAATCCTGGTAACTTGGTTAATCAGACACCAGGCTTATTGATTAACCTAGCTGGATTTATTACCTAAGCAGAGCACATTCAAAGAAGCAAGTTGTATGGTGAGCTAGCTTGTAAACATTAAGTGCTATAACTCTGTGCTACACATGTAGCTACATAAAATAACATTATCTACCAAGCTGCCTAGCTGGTATCACTTTGATGATATTTCAAATGTTAATAGGTCAATAAATCATTTTCAGTTTATAATCTCAATGATAATTGCCCCCCTCAGAGTAATGTGGTGTGAACCCAGCTGCTGTGTTCCTTCAGGCTTGCAGCTATGCGGGAGACCCAGCAGGTGGCGCTGGACAATGAGCTCCTGGAAATGCTGCCACAGCTCTACAGTAACAGGGAGGAGCAGCTATCCATGCAGCTGGAGTGTCGGGGCAGTGGGGGCCGGCCCTGCCAGGGCCCTGCCCTTATCACCGTCAAGGTCAGAAACCACTCCTGATTGGGCCACTATTTTCAAGAAAACATAGCAACCTCACAATGACAGGCACATTTTATTTGACATCAACAGTCTCAATAAAATACTGTTTTATACACACATGGACCTAGGGCAAATACATATAAAAAGCTTTATGTGCCAGTAGTCATTTCTGCATATCAACACAGCAAATTATCAATAGAGGATGTCACTAACCGAACAAGCAATCTTATGAAAGAATTTTTATCCTGAATATGAATGCATGAAAATAGAGCATTCTTTAAGAATAGTAATCTGCATGAATTTCACTGGTCTCTAAAGGGTTAAAGCATTTTAAACAATAATTTGACCAATTTCTGACCTAAACAATTTCAAGTGTAGCTTATACATTAATAAATTCCTTTGCAGATTTAATGGTTTTGTGGTTGGCCCCAGGCAGTTCTGTTTGACATAGCTGCTATTATTCCCTCTGGCACAGTTTGAGGGGATGCACAAGCTGGAGCCGGTCCAGAACCAGATCCAGTCCCTGAAGAGCGACATCAAACAGCTGCAGACAGATGCCATCAAGCCCCCTCCTCAGAGCCTGGCTGAGGCTGCTGTGCACGTGGAGAACTTCATCACGTCAGTGTCCGTCTTAGCTTACTGTGCCTTTGTGTGGACTTTGAGGTTTCAGGACGCCGTTTGCAGTTATCATAAAGTAACAGGATGTAACTACTTGCTGAGCCTCTTTTTGAAAATAGTTGCTTGGCAACTGCGGTAATGAATAGAATAGACAGAATAGCAAGAGTAACCTTTTAATTGTAATTCCGGAGCCATTTTATGTGTTTCTATGTCAGACATTTTGGTGCTGGTAGGAACCAAAGGTAATCTCCCATGAACCCTTACAAGGGAGGAACACACCAAGAGGAAGGAAATGACAGAGAATTTAGATTGAGAAACTGTCTCACTGGTTTCTTTTTGTTGCAGGGCCCTTGTGAACGCTTTCAAGATGCACCCGTCCCCTGCCACCCAGAAAGTGGGCATTGCGGCTTTCTACCAGGTGGTGTCATTTGTGTGCGAGGACACCCAGCGCCACCCTCCCACCCGCCAGTTCTTCTCCTCCTGCATCGAGATTCTGGGCCAGGTACGCAGCGGCTCCGCCTCTGGGTGACCAGTATCCTAGCTAAAACACACCTCCCCATGCCCACCTTGTTTTGTCCACCCTGTATCCAGGTGTTCATCCATGACACCCAATCAGAGTGCAGGCGCATGCTGAAGACCATCCTGCTGAACCGGCGTCTCTGCACCCTGCTGTCCCCCTACTTTACCCCCAATGCCTCCCCTGGGGAGCTGGTGGGTCTGTACGAGGAGGTGGTGAAAGCCCTGCACGCCGACAGCGGGGACGTGATCTTCATGCTGCTCACCAAGGTTCACCCCCAGTTCCTAAACTTTCCAATGCTCAGCCCCTCAAATCCAGTGAATAAAAATAATCAGCAGTAATTTTGCAGTAGCTGTTGGTTGCATGGTGAATTTCTCTACCTGGGATCAATAAAGTATTCTCTTTTATAGTATGCAAATGGAAAAACTGAAAACGTTGAAAGGGCTATTTTTGTCAATGCAATATATATTTTCCTTCATTATTCTATTCTGTGCTATTCTAGCCTGTTCTGCTATTACTATCAGTATTTATGTATTTAGATCAATTCAGCACACTTCAGCCACTATATAATGGATGGAATGTTCAATAGGAATGATTTCAGCCCAGCACTCCTTTGTCACTCCTCCCTCAGTTTGACCTGAGCCAATGGCTGTCAACAGCCCAGCCACCGTTCTCAGATCGCAGCCGCCTGATGGAGCTGGTGCATCTGGCTCTGAGCGCCTGCGGCCTGGAGCCCGACCCAGAGGTGGTCCTGCCCTTCAACCTCTTCTGCAAGCACTGGACACAGCTGCTGTGCTACCAGTTCCCCGACCACTACAGCGACTTCCTGCGGCTCCTAATGCAAAGTGAGTCTGGAGCCCAGCCAGGCCCACCCACAATGTTTCTGTGTCTCCACAGTTTTTTTAAAACATTTCAGTCCATTTTTATGTTGATCCTTTGAGAGACCTCATTATCAGTTATTTAATTTCCAGAAAATTGATTAATTCCCTTCACTCCAGATGAGACAGTGCAAGAGATTACAGCAGTTGTCAATGTTAAGGTTGATTTAGTCAAGTGAAATGTGATTGACAGACAAGATTGATTGGCAGGCACACTGACTCTCCTGATAAATCCCTACTGTCCAATCTCTGTGGTAGTTTTTGGCAACAGTTTTTCAGTTATTAAGGTCCAGATTAATTGATTGATACCTGACAAACTAGAGGAGACAGCGTTAGAAATTATGGAATGAAATTATTTCATTTCGACAAATGAAATCAGTGTGACAGACAGGGTTAATTAGCAGGCAGGATGACTCTCTCTAGCCCTCACCAGTTAAGACTCAGATAATGTGATAATGCTAGCTCATTCCCTACTGCTCAGATATTATGTTTCATGCTTTGTGGATTTTGAGGGAGAAGGGGCTTCATTAATTATTCTTTTTTGTTAAACTTTGTTGAATACAGTAAAGTAACAGAAATATTAATCATGAAATTAATGTGATTCTACCTTATGATAATCTGCAAACTAAAATAGACCATTTTAAAACAGCAGACAACATGGCCATGGTGTTGTCCATGTTCAAGCTTTTAATACTGAGCTTCCTGTGTTGGACAGGTTCCTCTGAACAGCTCCTCAGTCCAGACTGCTGGAGGGCCTCTTTGCGAGTGCTAGGCTGCTCTCCTCAGCCCAAAAAGAAAGCAGTAAAGCCCCCAGGGACTGCTCAGGCTCCACCTGCCTCCATCTCTCTCTCCCCACAGCAGGTAGAGAAAACTGCACTTCCCACTCAAAACCTGGTGACTTTTCCATTTTTGGAGCTGTCTCTGCTGTCTGACATTGCAAAAATTGTTTTGGTTTGTGTCTGTAGGCTAAAAATATATGTAATAGCATAATTTAAAAAAACACTAGTATCCAGGTCATATATTGTGTAGCACTCAGACTAGAATTAATTTACTTGTATGTGAAATTTTAATTGGTATGTGAAGATATTTAACTGACAGAAAATTGCTTACCAAAAAAATGAAGCAGACGAAATTGTAAGTAGAGTGGGTTTTATCTTTAATGTATATTTTTTGCACTCATGAACAAAGTGCAGTACATCCTGTGCCTGTTACAGCTTATATAAAGTATGCTTCAATAACCACTTACACCATTTCTTTGAATTGAAATGTTTCACTAAAATACAGAGTATCTGTCATCTACTTGTAAATTACCCTTGTCTTTCAGGTTGATGAGACAATCGAGTGGCTGTCCAATTTCTTCCTTAAGCTCCGTCTTTCCAAAGAGGATTTTCGCAGCTTTGGGCTCTTCTTCAAATGGGGCCCCTATATAGAGGAGGTCAAAACGTTCTGGGGATATCTCATCAACTATGTTATAAACCTGCAGCTAAACGCCTGTGCCAAAGAGTCTGTGGGCAGCAGCAAAGTAGTCAAAGGTTAAGAGGCTTTATTCATCCTGTGGTAAACATAACAGAAGGGCACTGATTAAAATGCTAAATAGATTTGGATGAGCAGTAAGGTGGTGTAACAGTTTAAAAATGTAATTCCCATGACACGTTTCTCTTTCAGCTCTGATGAATTTGCACTCAAAAGTCATTGGCCTTTTTAAGCCATGGATCCTGGTCCTGGATGCAGATAATGCAAGGTACAGTATTATATACTGTAGGAAGAGGAACACAGTGTTTCATTTTTTTTTGCTTATATTAATATGGCACTCTTGGCTCCCAGCAACCCCCGCTGTTACCCTTGGCTGGAGACTGACTCGTCTGTAGCAACCAGCATGGTGGGTCTGTACTCGCAGTTCACCGACACTTTACAGGAGAAATTCAAAGGTAAGACGGGGCCAAAAATAGCTAGCACTGGTTGTAAGCAACAGATTTGATTCATGATAACATTCATTTGTGTGTGAACACTCACTCACAAATACTCAAACACACATGTATGTATTTGTCTAACCACACATTACATACCCTTTGGAGTAGCTCAGTCAAGAATGTCTGTCCCATAAACGGCTCTGCATGACCTGACTCTCCATCCCGTTTCCTGTGATGTAGACCGGTTGCTACCTGGCCAGCCAGGCGCCCTGTGGCTTCACCTCATGCACTATTGTGACACCTGCACCGCCCCCAAGATGCCCGAGTACCTCCTGTACTCCTACCACACAGAATACAGCCGTCTGCCCTGGAAGGACCTTCACCCAGACCAGGCCCTAATGAACCAGTTCTTCAAGGTGAGACGCTAGCTGACCCTGCTGTCTCCCCAGGGTCTGAAAAGCACTGACTCAGTCAAAAATTCCCATCCATACAGTGCTGTATCTCTGCTCAAAAATCCTACAGAATTTATTAATTTCTGTGCCTGCTTGAGGCTTTTTGACCATGAATTAATATTCTAAGAGATGTAGGGTATTAAATATGAAATCCATTTGAATCCCATTTATTGGGGTTATACCATGTCACCAGTTCTCCCCAAGTAAAAACCTGATAAAGATATCATGTTCCTTGAGAACTAAAATGATTGGCCCATTGTGTATATCCCATGCATTAAAGCACAGGGAGATAAAAAGGCTTTCAAGCTTTGAAAGTTATTCATTTGATTGCTAGTCGCTTGCTCTCTACTTCAACAAGGATTTGATATGTCATTAAATCCAGCATGCATCCAGTCCTACTTCACTGATGTATGTACCATGTATTGTAATGTACAGCAAACTCAAATGAACTCTGGGTAACATGTAATGTATATGGTGTGTCATTGTCTAAACGCTTGTGTCATTTGAGTTAAAGAGCAGATTGAGGTTTGCTGTATCTGTGTGCAGGTGGAGAGGGGGAGTCCGAAGAGCTGCTTCTTGTTCATGGGTGGGCTGCTGTGCGAGGTCAACTGGGTCAGTGTGCTAAGCAGTGCCCTGGGTCCACAGCCCAGCCCACCAGCCCAGACCATGGTCATCTACCTCTTCTACATGATGGTCTTCCTTGCCAAGGAGGATCATCTACTCAACAAGCCAGTGAGTCTCTGCGTCTGACCCCCACTTGGACCCTCATTAGGGATACTGTCATCGAGAGTCATGATGCCACCTTGCTGGCAGTAAACAGAAAGAAGCTCCCCAAATCATGGATAACATTGGTAACAATCAATAGATAAGCCAGAGGAGACTGGTAGATTATACTTCTATAATACCTTCAGAGAGCAGCCACAAAGTATTCACCAATCCCTGTTGGCTGTTGATCAAGGAAGTAAAGCAGTTACAGTTTTGCTTACAGTACAGAATATTACATATTCCCTTTTTTCTGTGCACGATTACATTGGAACGTCCCCCCCTGGCTATAAACGTTTTATGTTACATATGAAAACCGCCAGGGTCCCTTGTTAGTAATCTGTTATGTTTCATGGGGGCACTGTCCATCAAGTTTTGGTAAAATACATCAGCCTCCTGTCACAGTTATACTGAGTTTCCTGCAACCATAGATGTCCATCATGTTAAAATGTATTCATGGTTTTCTACACATGGTTTCATTTATAGGGAATTACTGGAAATTAATTTAAACACAAAAAAATTTTAAGACAGAGGAATGCCTGTTTGTGAGTTGAGTCTGTTGGTATTCCTTTTAGGAATCCCCCCTGCTGAGTCTCTTGAGCCAATCCACCTCCCTTCCCTGGCACTTTGTGGATTTCTCCTCCTACCAGAATGTCATGGGCTACATCAACACCCACTACCCACCCTCGCTCATCCTAAACAGGGACACCTCTTCACAGCTCATCCTCAAACTGCTAAAGATGGCAGCAGGCTTCGGCCCCAATCCTGAGGGCACACCACACAGGGTAAGCAGTGGGACTTCTCAGTGACATCATCAGATATGCTTGCACAATGAACCGCTAGAGCACAAGGACTGTAAGACTGGATGTTCGTTTGATGAACAGGTGCAAAATGTGAAGTTGTCTGCATAGTGATTCAGAAGGCTCAGCTTAAATTAGACTATGGCATTTGACTAGTGGTCTCGAACACAGCCTTTTTATGAGTTTCCTTTGAAAAATAAAAATGAGTTGTTACTTTTTTGAAAAATAACTTTTTCACCAAGGCGCTTGATATGAACCTACCTTAAACATGAAATGTATTTTGCACCCGGTAGGCTCCTATCAAATCAGGAACATTGACTTGACATTTTTTTTAGGTAAACACAACAGAATATTTGCTATATCTCAGATAAACACTAAGCTACTTTGAAAATGTTGCTTTAGGTTGTTTTATGGCTTGTAACTCTCCTCAACTGTGATTTTTTGATCTCTCCTCAAAGGCTGGAAATTCATCCAGTAGAAATGAGTTATTGTTGAACTTACCTGCTCTGTTGTTCTGTGGTATCAGGACATGACACTGAAGTGCCAAGCCTTCATCCACCTGGCGGTGCAGTTTCTAACGTCTCTGGACCAGAATGGGAACATCAGCCTTGTCTCCCTGGAAAGTGAAATGGAGAAGCTTCTGGAATGCGTCATGGTCTTCAATCCACCAGGTGAGGCACTGTCCCTCCCATCCAGTAGTCGTCACTTTCCTTAGGCTGTTTATGCTAACATGACATTGAGGAACAACAAATTTAATTAAGATCATTATAATTAAGATCATTACTCAACTTTAAATACCTTAAGTGGAATTAAACCCATAACCCTGGTTGGCTTTCCTTGCTGTAATCCATAGCCTGTACCAGATCTGCATGGTTAATTAAATGATATCACTATAATGCATGTCTGCTTGTTCATCTGTTAGGCCACAACAAATTTAGAACTCTTTTTAATGCATATATGGCCATTCAGGAAAGAAGGAATAAATCAATGTATAGTTAGCTGCTATGCATAGCAAGTGAAAACAGCATCTTAATTAATATATAGTCAAAGCTGTAGCTACTAATTACCATTGAACAAACATCTCGATCAGAGCACAGTGAAAGCTGTAGCTGCACTTAGCCATTGTAATCACTAGCTTAATCAGTGTATAGCGCATGCTCCAACTGCCATGCATAGCAATTTACAGTATCATCTCAATCATTATATGGAAGTTTGAGCATCACATGGCTACTCAAAGCATTAGTATAATCTATTTATAGCAGCTACTCAAAGCAGTGGCACAATCAGTGAATAACAGAAGTTCTAGCACCACACGACTTAATCAGTGTATCGCTAAAGCTGTAGCTCCAGCATCAGTACAGTGCCAACCATGTGACTACCTCCCTCGCAGAGACGGACCTGCAGCAGAGGCACATGGCCACCTGCGGGTTGTTCGCCGAGCTACTGACAGTGCTGAACAGTGCGGGCGTATCCACAGCAGAGGGCCTTGGGGCCAAGCTGCATGCCTGGGTGGAGCGGAGGGCCCGGGGCCCCCTGGTGCTGCCCCTGCTCACCGCCGCCTGCCGCTGCCTGGCCTCCGTGCGCCACATGGCCCGCACCACCGAGGCCTGCATCCAGTCCTACTTCACTGACGGTAACCGGGGGAGCGGGAGCTGGCATTTAGGGGACTTTGAGATTTTGTTTACTCATGTTGTCACTGCCAATGAGCTGTACGAAAACATATCCCCGGGATTTGGAGGCCTGCTTTGCCACATCAACAAACTTGCAGTTATTCAGCCAAAACAGTGATCACCCCCAGGCAAATTTCAGTTTCTGAACTCCCCCCAAGAAATGAGTTGATTCAGATTAGTTTCTAACACTGGGTTGAAAATTATGCAGTTAAATAAACCTCAAAGGCCTACTACATGGAACATTGTCCAGCACCATAAACAGAATACCATGAAGGGGCTGATGAGAGTTGAGTCCTGAGGTTGTTAAGAACTCACAATGACCAGTTCTGGACATTATTTCCCATAATCCTCTATGTGCACAATGTTATGGTACCTTCCCTGTTATGCACATCAATCTTCATCATGTCTTGGCCAGGGGGCTGTGTGGATCAGTATTCCGGCTGGGGGCCCATCCTGGTGTCCCTGCAGGTGCCTGAGCTGACGGTGGACGACTTCATCCGGGAGAGCCTGGAGCTGGGCAGCTTCCTCACCCTGTATGTGTACATCCTGCAGAGGCTAAACCTGGAGCAAACCCTGGCTAATGAGAAGAAGATGCTGGTGCTGCTGAACACATGGATCAACCAGGTCTTCCCCAGGTAACCGGTCAAGATTCCTACTCTACACTTTTCACCCATTTCTTACCTTACAAATGTACCTCTGTGGCTCTCAGTCCTTGGGAAGCTGGAAATGCTAATGTAGTCAGCTTGCCATGGTAAACAGATCTAAAAATGGCTTGCGCTCTCCCTTAATATTACCCAAAGAATCTTGAAAATCATACTGCTTAATAGTCCAGCTCCTGCCTAAAGAGATGTCACTCTGTGGTATATTTATACCACTGTCACAAACCAGCACTAAAAGGATAAAAATGTTTACTTTGCAGAATCTCTTATTTTGGTTGGCTTACAGCTCTTACAGTTTATATGGCATGCACTTGCATTACCCTTTCATATAGCATTTTTTTTTTTAACCTGGGAAGTAAAAGTACTTTGCTGTAGCACAGCAAAGGGTCCGAACCTGTATTGGAACTCCATAGGTACCTTTTACAGTGCTCCATCCTTTACATTTAAGAATTTCGTGATGAGAAAATTATTATTGAGAAAAACGTAGCATAGGTTTCACACATGAGCTTTATCCACATCATATCGATCAGTTAATCTGGTTTTACTTTTACATAGTGATGATCACCACAATCTCAATGTGATGTGCAGTGAAAATAAATGAGAAAAATAGAAAGAAAAGCATAGATCACCCAGTTATGCACAAATAGGAACTTCCTCAGCAGCCCCAGTAGTCCCCCAAGCTTATAAGTGCAAGAATCAAACTGGAACACACAGTGCGAGCCATTCTAGACTGAAGGAGGGACCCTTCCCCTTTTGATTTGATCGCTTCTTGCCTTGCCTACAGTGGCCCAGGGGATGAGGCCAAGCTCTTCCTGTGGTGGCACAAGGCCCTGCAGCTGGTGATGGTGCAGGTAGAGCAGGGTGAGGTGTGCGGTCTGGAGCCACTCGTCCTCTGTCTGCTGGGCCTGCAGACCCGCCTCGCCCAGCTGGGGGAGGAGAGGCTCAACTCGGGCATCCTGGGGGCCATCGGCCTGGGCAGGAAGTCCCCACTCTCCAGCAGGTGAGATGAGAGCTGCGCTGTCCAATCACTGGGGTAGCGCAAGACTGCATGTACACCTTAGGGGAGCCTGAAATCTGAATCACTTTATTTGTCTTTTTATTTTCTGTGAATTGACTTGTGAAGCTAAAACACTGTGCAGCTGTATATGGCTATTGAAAGTTGTTTTATGTGTTTGATGGTAGAACTTAAAACCAATATAAGGTAAGAATTACCCTCTTGATACTCTCCTCCAAACAGCTATTTCACTAGAAACTGTATTGTTTTGTGATACAGTAGTCCTTCTAGCCATGTTCCTGCAGCCTGCTCTCTCATTGAGCACAGCATATTCTCATTGAAGGTTCTTTCCTGTCAATTGCAGGTTCCGGGTCGTGTCCCGCAGCATGTCTGCCTTTCTGCTAGTCCAGGTACCTTCAGAGAACCAGCTACGCATCCAACCAGGAACCAACCTGCAGCTCTCTGTCAAAGCGCAGCAAGTAAGACCACTAGACATTTGCTTACAACGTCTATCATATATGATCGATTGATTGTTCCTTTTTTCTAAATCAGTGAGTTGTTAAAAGATTTTTTCCATGTTTATACAGAAAATCTTTTGTAATAATGAACAATTCCGCACAATATGTATTCTTGAGAAGTCAGTGAGTTAGCTAAGTAAATTATAATCTTCAGGTTTAATTTACTCTTTAAGAGAGGTATATCCACTTCCAACCACTGTATTTCTGTTTAGGCCCTGACAGCCCTAGAAGGAATGGCCAGCAATAAGCAGTACTCTGAGTTCCAGGAGACCCTGGGTCAGGCCTGTCAGTTCATCCGTTACCCAGGACACTGTCTGCTGGATGGAAACCACCTCCTGGCCCTCCTGGTGAACTCCTTGTACAAAGACCTCCACTACCTAGACATCATACGCTAACACATCTGCCATCAGCTACAGGCTGGGCTAAGCCAGGGCACCCAGTACATATAAATAAGTTCTCAAGCATTAAATATCACATAACGTACCAGGCAACAGGCAGCACTAATTCCTAAGACCCAGACCAATGATAGGTGTATCACAGAAGCTTTGTGTTCTGCGCTGAGGTGTCTCAGTTTGAATGGGATTATCTTGGGTGTAGCTTTGACTTTTCCTTGGAGTTTTCAGGTTTCAGTGTGGAATCTTTCTGATGCACCTGCAGGTCCTGAAGGATTAGTAGTTCGAAGATGTGGTTATATAAGTGTGTGCTTTGCTTTCTGTGAGAAAAGCCTGTATTCAGTCTAACAGCAGTGTGCTTTGTCTCAGTCTCTTATTTCTCACACAATATTATTTGTTAGGCAGTTGCTACAATTTACGAAACATCACATATGAAACCCAAATTTGGTACTGAAAGCAAAGAGCAAATTGCATTGCTGTTTGAATGAGCAAAGGGGTTACTCTGAATGTATGGAAACTAAATTTTTCTCCCAGTCTGGAACCTGTTCTACATATTTGCATTCAGTTGTCTCTTATGAGCCTTTTTAATTTGAATACTTTGCCAAAACTAAATCATCACATTCAGTTGTCCATTTGGGGTGCTTCTGTAGATTTGTACCTTTTTGCCTTTCTTACCCCATCTATTTTAAGCATTCATGGAGGATACTTGTGTATCATTTTGAGGAACTGTGGGATGTGTCATGTAACCGAACAAAGACTTTGGCTCGGATTCAATTCATTGGGTCCTTAACTTTTCCTGACATTTCAATAAAAGTTAAGCATTTTCTGTAGAGCAGTTTGGGAAGTTAATTTTCATTATTGCTGAACTTATTGCTGGTGAAGATGAAAACGAACACTTGCATTTACTTGTGAGGCAAAGTTAAGGACAAATGTTTAGTGAATACCAGCCTTTGTATCCTGTTGAAATATAATATCCAACATGAAGTTTGCACTAAGTTTATCTGACTAGAATGGTTTTTGCAATTTTGTTAACAGCTATGTGCTTAATTTTCTTTTGCTAATGTAATATATACAAATGTATAAAAGATAGTAGATATTCAGATACACATTTCAAAGATTAAGTTGTAATTTAAAGTATTTGATGTCTAATGTTGCATAGAGTATATATTTAAAATCACTGCATACATTTTTTTCTAATTGTGACTGTAATTGGTTTCACATGGCATATGTCATGATATGAAATATTTAGTGCAGTTTCCCATTCTAATGAATCAGGCATGTCCAACGCATGGATTTTGGAGTTTGTTACATCAATATGACTTTACTCTGCCCAAAGTTTAACCAACAGTTGCACTCAGCAACAGAACATGTATCCATATCCAAGCATTTTGTTATGGCCCTTAGTCATTTTGAGCATGCCAAATTTATCATGTATTGTCCAAGCCTGTTTTATGTCAACGTTTCCAGTAATCACCTGACGTCATTAATCAAACAGGCGTACTTTGGTTAGCCAGATCATAGACTGTTTGCAAGCCTTATCTGACACCAGAGGGAGCAATATTGTAATATTTTTTCCAAATATTGAATGAGAAAAAAAATCAACACATTCTTTTCACACAACTTTGATGGCATGTATATGATTCTTTAGCTTGAAACACCCACCAAGTCAACATATAAGTGAGACAGGTGGTCTGTAATTTCTGATAATATACATATTGATTGAGTTCTTACGTTTATGGCTTCTAAAGATGGGCTGCTTTTATTCAAAGCATGGTTCTGATGTCAGTTTTCAATTTAAATTACCATTAAGTCCTTCTTCCAAGTGTTCAAGCCTACTTTGTACAGTACCTATGACCTAGTCCTAATCCTAAATCCAAATCCTAATTTCCCGAAAAGAAAAAAAGAGAGCTCCTGAGAGTTATTCTATTACTCTTCAAGGCAAAAATGATGCAGTATTTTATTAATCTGTGTAACAGACATGCAGGTTGAAATGTGTGTGTTCTCTGTTCTTGTGAAGCTGGTTATTTACCCAAGTATCATGCTGAAAAGTACAACAATACTGCCCTACTACACAAACAGGCCTACCCCTGTAATTTTGGAATCAGAAACTGTTCCTCGACCACCTGACTGCTGCAAAATCAAAGTTCAATATGTTACAGTAGAATAACAAAATACAACCGTGGGAGCACTGTTTGAAGATGGAATTATCGCAGTATGCAAAGCACAGGTTTTTTAATTGATTATAAACACCTAAGAGAAGAGACAACCAAGTAAGGTCTTCACAAAATATCATGGTTATGATCAGGAGGTCATAACAACCAGTTCACAGCTGCTGTACAGTGTTTTACATGCCTTAACTATGTGCTTGCAGTATATTGTGATTTTATAATGTTTTGTGCCATATCCATGTATGAGTGAGCACACAGTTGATTGCAGTGAGTGTATACAATGAAATACCAGATCAGCTGGCTGTACATTTCTGTTTGTACCTAAATAAGACCTACCTTGGACCACTGTCAATGTGATCAAATAAAGACATTGGTTGTATAACATGAGGGATTGCTTTTGAAAACCTAAAATTGAAATAATATAGGTTACCTCAAATGCTGATTTATTTATGATTATCTTTATAAACAACTTACTATGATTCAGTCCTAGCACATGTCAGCAATGTAATGAATCCTCACAGTAGAGTGTTGTGTTGCCGCTAGTTGCCTTCGACAACTGTAGGGTCATCTACAGGATCAGCTGAAATGAGTAACCATAGACATTAGACTGTACCTGAGATGGTCAATAGAGTTAGTCCCATGGCAGTCTGTCCCATGAGTGGACTAGCACTTTTCTCAAATCTCTGCTGTGCCACACTGTAAGTGAACACACTGCAATGATACATTTACTTGTAAACCAGTCACTGTTTTCCAAAAAAATGTCACATCTCATGCTAACAACAGTTGGCAGCCTTAGAGCAACTGGTCTATTGTTCAGAGGAATCAATGTGGCAATAACCCAAAGAACCGCAGCCAGCTTGCAACCCACCATATCCTGGTAGAATAAGGATAGTTGTGTCACACTGTATACTGGCTATGTGTAACTCTTTACACAGCTATTGTGTTGAGGCATCAACTGTGCTCTGTTCATTGCACAAGTGCTTATGGTAGATTCAAACCGCCCGGTTCCATACACACTCTGCCCACTAATAGCCGCCATTTAGGTGGGGTTGTTTAGATTTACTGCACTGTATGGTAAGTAACTTGCAGTGTGAATGCTACAATATGCTGTGTATTAATTAAGTAACTTCTACAATGATGCCACACAATGAATGGCAAATAGAACAAAGACAAAGTTTGTCCATTGAGAGAAAATTCATCAGGTGAAATGGGGAGTCTGTTGTCATTACACCGGGAACACTCAAAGATATCAAGACGAAAAAAGAGGCAGTGCTGGCGCTTCATCTGTCCTGAACAACTACCTTTTGAGAACAAAATGTACAAATCCTGTGCTAGACACAAATACCTTTATAACAGTCTGTCGTCTATCGCTTTTTGAGGGGCGGCAAAGTGAGATAGCAGCTTGCGTCTGCCTCCCGAGACGATGAATCCTCCTGCTTTGGCCCAGGCTCTGGGAAGACGGCGGTTGCCATGGAGATCTCCAGACATCTCAGTCAGTGGGGCATAAAGGGAGAGAGAAAATTGGTGCTCTTGGCACAGCAGTTATTCGAGGACGCTCAGTAAGACCCACTCCCTTTCAGCTGTGCGGCTCCATAGATGCTGCCACATGGCTGACATTAGTCATTCTAGTTCACGGGTTTAGAATGTGAGAATACCACTGAATCCACCCCTTCTGGTGCAATCTGCCATTCGTCCTTTAGGACTGCAATGTTGTATAATCACTTGTCAGGTAGCTATTATAGAATATTTGTTTTTTAACTGATTGTTTGCCTGGAGAATATATTGGTTGTCCTGGGTATACAGGTAGATAAGGGTTTGTTTAAGGTCAAACATTGCGGCTGAGTTTGTTTGGTGTGTCCAGTAGGTGGCAGTAATGCACAGTAGAACAACTGTAACTAATTTTCTTGACAAAGGGCTAGAGTTTTGGGTTAGCTTTGTTCAAATCAATAACTTCTATCCAGCTGCTCGAATGAAGGGGTTTGGCAGTTCAGTGGCCATCTATTGTTCATTTTTCCCACAGATGTGTCGTAACTCCAATCAATCTAGGCAATGCAAAGAGCTGTGAGCCCCACAATTTCACCATCCTCATTCATGAATGCCTCTGTGATGTGAAAAACCAGGCACCTTTGTTGCCTGGGTTAACATTCACATTGATTTTGGGGCCCGTTAACTTTCATGCATGCAGTTAAGACAGCTGAATTATGAGTTACAAAGCTATCTGGAGTTTAATTTTTTAAGTATAATTATCATGAAACTTTTCTCTGGCGATTTAGGTCATTCATCATAACTGCACAGTGAAGTTATATCAAACTCTGGGAAGAAGGGAACGTACAAATTCAGGTTATTATTCAAATCATTATGATTATTTCCTCAGTGTTTTGGGTGTCATAATGATGTTTTTTCATATGCAAAATTGTCACATACATACCGTCTGAATAAATATTCTAAACTATGTGAAGTGCTTAAGTGCATCAAGATTAGTGTGAGCATGAATAATGAATTTATAAGTTACAGCTGACTGCCTCGTGACATGACTTTACATTAATGTACTTAGGTATGCATCTCAAGATTTTGGTTCCCTATGTTATTTTTATAGCTGCCAAGATCAGGAAGTAGAAATGAATGGTTCCTTCGCTTTTTTAACCACCAGATGTCAAGTAACTGAAATACTCTCTACTTCTTGATTTTAAAGGCATTGTGTGTGTGCGTGCGTGCGTGCGTGCGTGCGTGCGTGCGTGCGTGTGTGTGTGTGAGAGAGAGAGCCTGGTAATGTCCATAAACCAAGCAGGAGCAAGATGGACGCAAACCAGCCACAGGAAGCTGCTATTCTGCTACCCACACCAGCAGTCTCTTCAAGCCACTTCCATGAGCCTGGCACTGTTTCTGCTGTGTGACTTCCACAATGTGACAGACAGATAGTCATAATGTGTACACTGATCAGACTGTATGTACACAACAATGACCAGACTGGTATGTCTGGCAGATTTGTTTTCCAGATAATTTATGGACAGGAAGAGGCAGCCAGACACCACTCACGTATCCTTCGCTGGACTTCTGATTCTGATCTGAGACAAATCCTTTGAATATAGCCTTATAGATCAGTGAACACTGAAGTATATCTGAAGAGTCCATTTCTGGCAGCAGCCCTCCTAAGGCAATGGCTCTATGGGCTCAGACTAGACAAAGTCACTCTCTGATGTGACCTTGAAAAGTTTGGAATATGATACTCTCTTCGTGTTTCCCTCACCCTATACACTACAGCAATAAAGGTACTCTAACTTTTTATAGGTGTTGAATTAACACTTGAGGAGCATTTTAGCCTTGTGGCTTTGAAGAGCAGGTCAAACCTTTTCATTGAGACATATTGTAAATGGACCACTATATCTCTATGATTCATATAAATGCAGTAAGTAAATCCCTGTTATTTCACATATATGTTGGCTCTTGATGGAATCAAAATCTTCACATAGAGCCTGCATACAGTTTTTCGTTTGTTTTAACCTTCACTTGTTTTATAACAGGATGTATAGTGTGGGAGTTTTTCTTATCTTCCTCTCTTATGTTAGAATTGCTCTCCAGACTTGCACAGCTAACAATATTGTTTTCCCTCAATATAAACCACTTTCTGCCCCATCTCCAATATTTGCAGCAATTTTCTGTGCAGGGCCCAGTGGTAAATGAGGTTTGATTGATGCTATTTAGCTGTTTTGCAGGCGGATGTTGTTTGGTCTGGCTCAGAGCACTCTCGCTGCAAGGGTCTATTAAACCAATGGTACAGAGGGACCTCACAATGGCACATTGTCTAGGAAGAAGACACTCGAGCACTCAAGCAACCCTCCTAAGGACTCCTTGCTCCATTTTGCATTTTACCTGCTTAAGGAGATGATAGGTTGTTTAGGAAAGCAAGGACAGTTTTTTTGTTTTTTGCTGATGTAGTTCATAGTCTTGGACGGAAAGGGTAATATTAAATACTGTTCAGGGCTGGTAGTTAGCTGTATTGTCCCCTTTTCTGCAGTAAAAGAGCTAAATGAATGCAATGGGATTTCCTCACTGTTTAAAAGTCATTTTATTAGATACTTTGTTAGTGGTTCTAATTTTGAAGTTATTACATCAGACAATTGGCTGGGTGAAGGGTGTACTAATAAAAAATAGGCTAGCATAATATCCTGTCATGGGAATCTTTATTCAGTCAAGTAATCTATGAGGTGCACTTGCCCCAGTCAATACGACACACAAAAGGTTAAAAGGATATCTATCAAGTTCCACATGCACATGCTAGACATTTGCCACCGCTCCTATCATCCTAAGGTTATCCTAAGAGCGCAGCTGAAATAATATTAACCTGCAACAGTCTGTAGGCAGCAGGTGTACCTACAGTCCTCAACTAAAGCTAGCTACACTTTCAGCTCAACAGACATACTGACAAAACACAGCTAAGAAATAACTGCCAAGCTCTGCAAAGCAGTCACTCATGCAGAGAGTTTGGAGAGAAAATGCAGCTGTTGTACATGACAGAGAGCTAACTTCAGGCAGTTACAGCATAAGATGACTGGTCAGAATCAATGTTTTGAAACTTGGGTCCAGACATTACAGTGAGCCAAGGGACTTAATCATCCGCACCATTTGCAGATCAGAGGCGGTCATCTTAGGGCACATTATCAAATAAATATATCTGTTTCATGTTGTAGGCATAATACATTTAGCTTATGTACTACATCAAATAACTTTATTTGTTATTGAGGTGACTGCCATTCAATTGTATCAACATAGCAACAGTAGTTTTCTTACAATTCTCCTCTAAGAGAAGTGGTGCAACACAATACTGTATGACACGTTTGATTTTCAGCGGATAAAGAAAGTTAAATCAACTGTTTTCATATTTTGAAAGCAATCAAGATTGTCGATTTTTAATTACTTTTGATGTTTCTTTTTTTGGGATGTATTTGTGACATACTTTAATCGTATGTCTTCAAGGATAGAAAAATACCAGAATGTCAGTTCCAAGTGCCAGCTTAGGCAGAGGGGGCGTCTTTGCTCACAGGAGGGGAATCGTTTTCCAAACTGCCGTTCCCAACGCTCAGTGAGAACACGCTGCGCTGAGTCGTGTCCTCGCTCTCTTTTATAAACACTCTAATCAAACAGCTTTCCTGTGTCGTTCCTTATTTCTAGACTCGATAGACGTCTGGCGGGTGCCTCATGTTTTTTAATGCGTGGCATCTTCCGTTGAATGTAGGATCTAAAAGACTCATTTGTATTCCGGGGAAGCGATCTCCTCGTGTCCCAGCAGCAACGTTTCTGCCGGGTGCAGAATTGCGGTGTCGAGCAGGTCTGCAAGACAACGGAGATCGGAACAGCGTTGCCAAATGGGAAATATTGAATTCTTACTTAAACTTAAGGCTAAACATTATTGTATTTCCATGGATATTATCGTACGCGAGTCATAACCAAGAGAGCAAAGAGACATACATGTGTAATTTCAGAAAATATGTATCTATTGACATGAACGATTGTTTGACACCGCCTACAAATCCAGCCACATTGTTTAAAATAAATTGCTAACGTAACAGCGTGATGCATGGAAGGGGGACTCACTCAAATAAAAAATGTCCCAACCTTGAAAACAAAAGCATAGCTATTCAATAAACCGAAGGCCATCGTAAACTATAACAGCTCGAGTTGTTGCCTGTTCAGCATCTACATAGAATTTTGTAAAAACAGCATGCTTACCTTATCGGCTCAAGTTCCACATAACCTACCGGTTGTGCAATCTTCACATAACTTAGATCCGTATTTTACTGTCCCGGTCGTGTCGGGAAATTAATAAAAATTAGATAGACTGGACTGATTACAACTACTAAGTGTCACAAAATATTTAAATTATCGTACATTATGGGACTTTTGGCATTACAGATTGTACAGAGGGCAAAATTATCGTACATATACGATAATTGTACATATGGCAACACTGAGCCTATAGAATAAATGGCGAATTAGCTGAAGCCCGCCATTGCTTTAATTGAGAAACAAGAAAATGAATAGCTACATTTGCTTTGGCAATTGGTGGACGTTATGAAAACATGTTGTATAATTAATCGCCCGTGATGGGAAAACTTGTATGTGGTTGTATGAGTAATCAATCAGGTGTTGGAATGAAAAGTTGCGGTGACTGAAGTTGAGAGCTTCAGTCACCGCAACGAGAGCTGACTCTGTTGAGTGGCCAGCTCTGAATCTGGATTGATGGGGATCCAGAAGGTTGTTCCTGTGTGAAAGGAAGATAACTGTACAAGAACAGCTTGTTCAAGAGTTTTGGATGGGAAGGGCAGGAGAGAGACAGGACGGTAATTCTTCACATTGGATGGACCTGAATTATGTTTTTTAAGTAATGGGGTGATAAGAGTAGTTTTAAATTCAGTGGTGAAATGACCAAAGGTTATAGAGGTATTAATGATAGTAGAAAGGTATGAAAAGATTTTGCCAGATATTGACTGGAGAAGGGATGAAGGGATTGGGTCAAGGGGGCATGTTGTTGCACAGTGGGTTACAATTAGTTGTGTCACTTCTGAATCCTCAAGTGTCCTGAAGGGGTTGCTGAGGATGTTGCTGGAGAATTGAAGGAGTTCTGAACATTCTCCGCCACTCTCTCTTCAAAATAATGAATGAGAAAATAAAGCATTAATGCAATTAATATGATACATGCAGTTTCACTTTTTGAAAGTATTTCAATTGATTTTGTTATAACCGTCTCCAGTATTACATAAAATTATAATGGCAAATATAATTTATCTAAATATACAGACGGTCCCCAACCTACGATGGGGTTACATTCCGATGAAGCCATCATAATTGGAAAATTATCCTTTGTTTGGTGGAGACGAGGAAGGCAAGATTTAGCATCCTTCGCTCACCCCATACAATTCTGGACCATTGGAGGGAGGGAGGACATAGATCAGTTTCCAGTGCACGAGGGAGACAAAGTGGTAGTGGAAGAGAGGAGGGCACCAGCAAGGGTTCTCTGGGCGTGAACACTTGACTCCTCTGATTCATGTGACGACAAGACTTTCTTCTTTCTACACAGATGCACCAGAAAGTACAGGCTATGCCATCAGAGAATGTCAAAGTCAGCACATACTTGGTTTGGACACTTGCGGGCATTCGGCCTTAACTGGTTTAGCCTCCTATTGTTTCCTTGGCAAGGCTGGGCCAGCTGTTGCCTAAGCAGTGAGGACTGTCTGCCAAAGTCGTGTCATTCTGTGTGGGTCACCTGGAGGCCTCCTCTTTGCTTTTCTTAGTTCTTCTTATATTTACAATATACTCCTAAACATTTACAATACATTCTCTTCAGCGTTGCCGGATGTACGATAATTGTTGTATTTGTAAGATAACTTGTCCTCTGTATGATGTACGATCATGTTGTCATGTTTGTATTAGTAGTTTTAATCAGTCTAGGCAATGTGATTTTAGTTCATTTCCCGACACGATCAGGATCGTAGAATATGGATCTGTGTTTAGTCTGTGTTTACGCATCTCTTCACAAGTGACGTCTTTCCAGCCAATCACGCTTGTTGTGATGATGAACATGACTCACGAGCACAGCTGTGGTTAACTTAACTTCTAATCAAATTATCTTTACAAGTCTGAAATTTTAGGTATTTTATATTGAATGCGGTAACTTACGATCAAGTACTATATTCACCCAGTGCAATGCAGTTATCATTATAACATTACAAGGTATTTGAAGGTATTTGCACAATGGTAGGCTATGTGGAACTTGAGCTGTTAAGCATGCTATTTTTAAAATTTCCATGTAGATACTGAACGGGCTACAACTTGTGTTGTTAATAGTTTACAATTTTGGCCTTTTGTGTGTTGAACAGCTATGTTTTTGTTTTCAGTGAAATTTTTATTTGAGTGAGTCCCGAAAGACGCATCACATAACTATGTCAGCAATTTTGTATTTTTTTTTAAACAATATGGCTAGTAGGCGGTGTCAAAAGTCATTAAATACTCAATAAATACATGTTTTCTGAAATTACACATTTACGCCTATTTGTTCTCTTGGTTATGACTCATGTACAACAATTTTCCTCATAATACAATAATTTTAAGCCCCTGGTGCAATACTTTAACATTTCCCTTTAACATCTGGAAACGCTTGTTTCCATACACCTTCAGTGACTAGCTCCATCCTTAGTAATAATAATAACAGTAATAATAACAATACAAAGTAGTCTATGACACAAGTTTTTGAAATTCAGATACAGACACAGTATAGATTGGTATTGACTATTTATTGGCTATTCATGATAACTTTAACATGACTAGCTGCCTCTTGCCTCCACCAGTCTTCGGAATATCCTAATACCAAAGTCTGTAACAAGCACTTAACTGAGTAATTTGGTGTGCTGTTAGTACCCTGGTACTCATTCTGACTGTGAATTTTTTAAAAAATTTGTTTTACAAAAACATTATCATAAAGCAGGTATACATAGATCCCAGGCCTACAGCCTCCCAGAGCAAGCCTGTGGCGACAGTGGCAAGGAAAAACTTCCTGTCTAAACAGGAAGAAACCTTGAGCAGAACCTGGCTCATGGGGGGAAACCCATCTGCTTCTGGCCGGCACCGGGCATCTTAGATAAACTATGCAGAAGTTTCCTTGAGAAAACTCACTTGCAATATAACGCTCAATCATTACAAGTGATGTACTAATAGACTGTTTTAGCATGTATACCTGCAGAGACCTTGCCCTTCTGCCTGCAAAATATCTTCTTTTAACATATTTTATTTGCCTAAGGTATGTACCCTTTAGGTGGGAGTTGGAGGCAAGTTTCTGATCTGTGATCTCAAATCCAATTAGAGACACAGGGATGGAAATGCTGCATGGTCTGCTTTCAATTAGCTTAACAGTATGAGTATGGTCTGTTAGTGCAAATTCTATTGTCAATTTCGGCCAACAGAGAGGTCCGGCCCCTGTCGTGGTCGGGCAGGACCATGGATCCAGCGGAGGTGGCTCCATTGGAGACTGCATTTGGAGCTCAGGCAGAAAGAGGAGATGAATATAGTTAGTAGCAATAGGATGAGGACACAGTGGTGGGACAGGGAGAGGAGATGCACGCCTCTTGGAATAATTATATTCCCAACTTGCAAAAAGCAGACATCTGACCGTGGCAGTAACCTGAGCCTATGGACATCCAGAAATATCTGCAGTGACCATATTTTGCAAATCCCCGACTACTGTGTGTCGAACTCCCTGAGTGTAATACTAAAAAGGCTCAGGATATTAGAAACACCAATGTTAGTGAGATGCAGGTGAATTGATGAAGGAATGTGTTTGAAGGGGGTGCAAGTCGCTCATCCAAACTGGAACAGGAAGTTGGGAATTTAGAAGGTGCGCAGCCTCTTGTTGAGCGTTTCGATGACTCCCATGGGCTGGGTGGTGGCACTCTCCCTGTTGGCTGTTGGCCCATCTGAATGTAGAGGCCCCTGCAGAGGGCGGTGGTTTGCTCCCTGTCGTTGGCGGAGACCAGCTGTTTCCAGAGCAGGGGCAGGACCTTCTTCTCCACCGTCTGGGGCTTCCTCGTGTACACGTTTGCCACTACGACTGTAGAATGGATCTGACATGTTAGACCAGCTATCAGGTAAACTCCACCAACTGCACTCTCGACTCTTCACCAAGATAAAGGCGGCGGTGATGTAAGTCAAGACGTACTCATGAATTTAGTAGCAGAAGTATTGCAGTCTCTATGCAGTGGCAAACTAAACATTCTGCTCCTACGATGGAGCTATGTAGTACCTGAAAGCTTCTGGATCAGATGTCCTTTTGCTTTCCCATTGATGACCTGGGCCTTAGTGCACAATAGATCCAGAAGCAAGGCATTGTCTGCAACAAAGGAGAAACAGTTTTAAGTTGCAGTGAAGTTCCACACAGATTTACTGAATCATCACAGACCAGAGAGGGGCAGTCGGGGAAACCTCACCCAGATGCTCAAGGAGGGAGTCCAGGGCCCCCACTGCGGCCTTGTGGATGACCTCGATCTTGCTATTGAGGTTATTATCCACAATGGAAGGAACCAGGATGTTGACGACTGGTCCCATGCCTCCTTCAGAAGGGGCACGATCTTCTACAGGGCTTCCAGGGTGTGCTGATTAACCTTTCTGTTACTCTCCTGCAGTCTGTCCGTGACAGCATCAAAGACCTTGCAAGAGAGAGAGAAAGAGAAATATGGAGGAATGAGATTAGCTGAAATGCCAAAATGATATACTATATCACATTGACTAAGTTTTCACTTTCTATTCACTCAAATCTTAACATCTTATGGAAGACTTCGTTAAGATCTGAAACCACAAACGCAAGGCTCAGTGATATGGTAGCTGATATGGTAGCACGACTCACTGGAAATTTGCAGGCCAAGACTAATTTGGGCTTCTGCTCGCAATCGGACACCAGCATGTCGATAGCCTCCATTCGCGTTCTGAAGTCCGTTGACCGCATCTTGGCCTTCAGAGTGTTGGTGTAGTCCTCTTTTTCCACTTGGCTGTAAAATCTCATGTTGGCTTGAGACTTCTTCATTCCACAGTCTTGCAGAAGTTTTTTGCTTAGCATGTTGGTAATTTCCTGCGAAGGACAAAACACATGACTCACAATGCAATATGACTGCCACGATGCAAGCATCTCCTTAAGGCAGGTTGTGTGGTTAAATCAGATGACATACCTTACAGGTGATGCCCCGCAGCTCTCGGATGGTGTTGGTCGTTAGGTGTTTCTTCGTCATTGCGTCAAATTTATCATGGGTTGCCAGAAACCTGACCATCTGCCTTCCAATGCATCTGAGCGAGGAATAAACAGAATCAGCCAACGGCTCCTCGATACTGGACGCACATCAAAACTGGTCAGCTGTTGATAAAGGAGGAACAGGTGTGCCACCAGCAGATGTGGAATTGAAATGTACAAGTGACAGCCTACCTGGTTTCCTGGGATAGGTTCTGTGCCAGTTGGACGACAGCTGGCAGGATGCGATCAGTGATGTCTTTGGCATCAGACAGTGCGTGGGCCGGTCCTGTCCTCAGCAGCAGGCTCTGCAGGTGCTGAGCAGTGCATGCTCTCACAACACTGCTCAGGTGCCCAAACACACCAGACATAAACCCAGTGTTAGCGCATCAACACAGGTGTTTGCTCACCAGAAATTCCATCAGTGTTATGCCATTGCACCACATATGAGTTAATGTAACCAAAGGTTTCCAGTCGTTGCTATGGTGGATAACCTTGGACAGCCATTTTGTTTTTGGACTACAGGAGTAATTAAACCATTCATGTCTCTTACTTCTGTCCACCAGTCAGCAGGGCCTTTATCACACTGCTTGGGGTGCAGTGCTGCACCATGCACCAGTCAATGTCCTGGCGGATGAACTCGTTTGCGGTGGAAGCCCTCTGGAGCCGGGCCTTGCCTTCCAGAGGTGTGTGTACATCTCTCCCAGCGTGTGCACTGCAGCCCGGCACACAATGGAGCGCAGATTCATAACCTAGAGACAAACAAATCTGTTAGGACTGCAAAGGACCATGGGAAATGTAGTGTCTGACTTTCCAGGCAATAGCCAGACAAGGGGAGCTTATTTGTAGCTTTCCATCGTCCATTACCTCAGTTCCACAATTTATCAATGAATCGGGCATAGCTGATTTGCATAATTACTGTAGTTCATGGTACTGACAAGATGGTTGAAATTGTCTGGATTGTGTTTTGCAAGCTGAAAACTCATTGTGACTGCAGTGGCATCCTGAAATTCGTCGGGTAGGACCTCGCTCTCATCCAAGAGAGACACCTCTTGAATGAGAGCGAGGTTGGTCTCATGGAGCTTGCTGTCCACAGCATCTGGGCACTCTTACGCAAGGCCGGCGATGGTGTTCAGGCCTGTTATCCTCTTCTCCCTTTAATTTGATTAAAAAACGTAAGACTGTTGGCTAGTAACTTATTTCAAATACCATTATTCTAATTGTAATTACAATATTACTACCACCTAATTTAGCTAGTTTTAGTTTTAGTTATATAAGAAATAAAGAGGCTATAGAATAGAGAGCATCTTTCAAATTCAGCTGCCAGTTTGTTTAATGCACAATTATGATCAAAAAATACTTGTTTTGAAAGACTTATTTACAACAATATATATTTTTAAAGCCAATTCTACACTTTTTAACACAACATAGGCTGTATATAGTGCTAGGACAACTCATGTCACACAAGAGCTGTAGGATAGCTTTTTATTTTCTGCAGGAAAGAACAACTACAACCGTTTGAATGAGTAATCCTGACAGCAGCAGTCGAACAGTATGTTCAAGGTGCTCACCAGCTGTCTGAATTGAGCAGAGACAAACTCTGGGCCAGTGTTGCCTTTAATCGCCGGATTCCTGATGATTCTGGCACAGCTGCTTTTATGAGAGTGCAGGCCACAGGCTTCTTGTCTGTAAGACAAAACTGGCAACAATCAATAAACTACATCCAAATAGTAATGTACATGGTCTATAATTCTTAGATATGAAGAACATGTGGATCATATTTCAGAAAACCTATTCTTTTTCTCCTTAATCCTACATATAGAGACTGAATAAACTAATCACACTATTGGAAACAACTTAATTCTTGACTGTAGGATTTGATGAGAATGAAAACCTAGTAACCTGGTTCTGTGGGGATGGGGAGCCATGATATTAGCGTAAAGAGCCTTGAAACTGAATGTTATTTATATGTAGTTATGGATGGAACTCATAGTTCTAGTTTACAATTGCATTGGTCAATTGCTGTTTTAAAGAGGTTACATTTGTTTGAGTTCACTGCATCGCTTTGGATAAAAATGTATGCAAAATGAATAAATGTAAATTACGAAATACATAGCGTTACTGCCATATCATACCCCGAAAGGATTTTAGCTGTTGGGCTAGCTTCACTAAAAAAACAGATCAAATCTAGCAAAGTACATAAGAAAATGTTTGTTTAGATTTTATACTTCCTTTTTCTATTCCTCTTATCAATGCAGGGTGATTCAACAATTTTAGGCCCCTTCGGAGCAATTGGGAAACATCCATCCTGTCGTGGTGAAGTCAGAACACAATCAATTTTAGTAACCTTAGCTAAGTAGCTGACAAGCTCACGTAAACTTTCTCAATTTTTGTACTATGGTATCTATGGTACAAAAAAAAAAAACATTAGATCAAAAATAGACAATCACTGGATCACTGGAAAATTCACACCTCTTTCATTCAGTAAAACAAACTCTCTATGTCAGCCAAGAAAAAAAATCTTACCTTCGACTTGACAGCCGAGAGTTCTTTGCAGACAAGTTGACGTCAGTTAGGGACTTTATTTGGTCTGTTGTGAAGGAACCGTACCATCCGATGAAATAAACACTCAAAAACCAGGTCGATCATCACTGAAAATTAACGTTGTAAATCTGCTAGCTAGTTACTTGCCAATGCAGATATCCGCCAAATCCAATTTGATCTGTACTGCGTACATTTTCCTCATGTATCCTACTCGGAATAACCTCACTTCGCCTGAACTCATTTGCAAGGCCCAATACCTCGCTGTGCGTGCCCCCTTAAACACACCAACAATAAAACTACTTAAAATTTAACTGACAACGCCTGATAAATATGACATTGTTTCTTGGTGCTAGGACGCGATGCCAAAGTAGACCGGAAAAAAATGAGTATGTGCTTTGTATTGTGTACCCAAACACAAATTAAAATGGAAATCTTGTACACCTCTTTCGTCCAGCTTTTAGGTCACATCTGCATGTTCATTTATAATACATGTCAGCATTCTGAAAACAAAACAGTTTCTGCTCTGTATCCATGAACATGGACACTAATGACGTCTAAAACATGAAAAAGTACAGACGCATGTGTTTTGTATTTATTGGTATTTCAATGCTTATATATCAGTGGTAAATTATGTTAGGCCACGTGCTAACTTGTGAGCCTGACGAATTGAAATCACGGCATTATATAAATTCTTGACATTATGCTCCCAATGTGTAAAATATCTACATAACAATAATGCAGTTTTGTAGTTAACTCATTCTCGTCAATAATTGAGCAAAATATTATTCACCCTCAAATGGTCATCTTCTGAGCTGTAGGCTGTGTATTTGTGTGCTTTGTGTGTGTAGTTTGGTAGTGGAAGTAGCACATCAACATCTGTTGGAGGTGACTTTAGCCCCTGGGGCAAAACAAGACTACCATAATTTAGTTTCTCAATGTTTCTTTAGCTCGGCAAGCTAATTGAATCTCGTTGTATGGCCTGCAGTTTACAATGCCTGCAGATGAAAACCTGCTGCAGACCTACATCCAATTACACATAACTTGCGGTGTAGCAAGACTGTGTTTTGTGATAAATGTCAAGTGAGTTTTCAGTAGTTGTGCTTTGTACCAGAATGAAGACACACTCATTTGGGGATGAACTCATTTGGCCCATATGGGTTCCCCGTCCTCCCCCGTCCACCCCCAGCCAGGGTGAGGTAAGAACAACATGTCATCAGTAAATGCAGCCAATCAGACAGAGGTAATCGCTCTCTCTGCTCCATGTGTCACAGACCTGTCCCCTGGAGTAAGTTGTACATCCAGAAAGACAGAAGCAATCGCTCTTTCAGCTCTGCTCAGTTCAGCAGCACCTGCCGCAATGAAACATTATTGCTTGCTCTCGTTCGACACCTCCTGCAAGATGCATTCGCTGTCACCACTGTGAGTGTGTCCCTGCCTTGCCTGAGCCAGGTCACTTGGCTTTACAGAAAAAACCTCAAAGGCACCTCTGCTGTTCAGTATGACAGCAGACCCCAGGGACAGTGTTTAAGATGCACCAGACATATAAACCAGGCCTCTCAGGGTCACTCGACACAGGAGAAAATGCCTACCCTGTAGCCTGCAACCTACAGTCTGTTAGAGAACATCTTAAGAACATCTTTTTTACAAAGTCAATAAACAGCATCATGACTAAGTAGTGCAAGATAAGTAACAACAGGAAAACGTTTCTCATTCATTTATTCATCCATTCACCAAGCCATTCATTCAATATAATTTAATTGGCTGTTTAAGACAGCCACCATGTATTTCAGCTAGGTTGTTTAATGCAACCAGGGTGCTTGGAATACAGCCATTAACTTGAGTGTGCTTTGCATGCAATGTCCAGTCACTTTCCCAGGGGTTCATTTTATTATATGTTTTCCTTTCAAGTGCTAATTAGGTAGACCTTTTAATTTGTGTTGTGAGGGACAGATAATTCTTCAGTGTGCAGCCCCAAGGTACTTCCAGAAGAAGTCTGAACCTGAGTAAATAAGGTGTGAAAGCATGACAAAGTCTTTCCTAAGCCACAACTGAGTCACATTTATGTACCAAATAGGGCGCTAATGTTTTTTAAATGTCTTCCTTCGTAAAATGCGTTCCCAATAGTGCTTAAAGTGAGTGCCACTCTGTTGACCACCAACAAACACTCTCTGAGTGGCTCAAATAATGGGACTGTCAGGACCAAATATTACCAGCTGCATCTCTGACTGTAATAAAACAAATGAGGACCCAATTTGTACTTAATCAATCCTGAATTGCCTTATAGTGCATCATCTGGTCTATGGCTCCAAGAGGTCATGGCATGCCAACACTATAGAATATGGCCTTAACATGGAGGAGCATATGTGGGTGACTTATTTACTGCCTATATTTGTACACTGAGCTTTTAATATTCAAATGCCAAATAGTTGAGACAATTACAGTTTCAATAAATGAATCATGGAATGACTGATGATGATTAGTGTTGATCCGCCTCTAATGCGTTGCACTTATGTGGGAGATCCTCCAGGCATTACAACATAAATGAAATACATGACCTATTAGCACCTGCCTTTCATAGACTGTGATTGATTAGATTTAATTTCTTATAGCGAGTGGTACATCCACAATATTTATAGTGGTGAAAAGAGACCAACAGAATCATGTTATATCTCATGTAACTAAATTTGCTTGGAAAGTTGAATCAGCTCTTATGCCCCTTTGCTCTGCCAATGGCTTTCCCTCTTTATATTGTGAATGATTGTAACACATTACATCTCAAATACATTTCAAAACAGAGGGAAAAACCCATCTCATGTTGCAACCCCACAGGCATAAATAAAGCTGCAGTTGAGTTATTTATAATTCTACTGCACTGTTCTGTTCTTGGTGTTGTGAGGGAAGTCTTCTGGAGCAAGCACATCGGCTGGGAGGGTAGAGGGTATTTAGACACACTAAAAACTTTGGCTTTATGCCCAGGTATTTACACCAGGAAAAGAGTAGATCACCAAGATAGCGTCTGTGTTGTCAGGACCTCATTTAGCAGGTGAACTGATGTAACCGATCCAGAAACTGCAGCTGTTTGAAGTTGTACTCTATCACTTCAAGTTTTTTCAGCCACAGTCTCCATTGCAGGTGTGTGCACATTCTTAATTCTGGGTTTTGTCATATAACCCCTTTCTATATTCAGGAGGTCTAATATTTTTAGGCTTATCTCCAGAAATGTAGTTGAGAGCTGTTTTCCCTAGTTCCAAATGAACAATCTTGGTTGGTTGTTGGTTGAACCTTTATGACACTGAACCTGTTGGAGGGCAGGAGGGGACAAGCTGAGGATCAGTTCAGCATTCATTAAGTAAACATTACTGTTGCAGAAATGGCATTGACAGCACTTTCTCCATTCGTCACCCAAAAATGAATAGAACCAATAGGGAAGTAAAAATAAAAGAGACTAAAAATATATAAATGCATATCTGAAGGACTACACCTAAGTGCAGACACTCGACTACAACCATTAGCTGGTTAAACTCATATTTTAAATGAAACCGCATAAACCGTATGCCTCTTTGGATAAACTGACTATTTTTAATTTGTAATTTTATCATTTAAAAAATACTGTTACTCCTGTTGTTTGACAAATTTTAAGTATGGACCTGGGTGGATCTAAGCCTTGTTCTAACCACAAGCTGAGTGAAATCTTCAGGACAAGAATGCTAATTTGGTGAGATTTAAAGTCACTTTCCCAACTTCCTCCAAAAACGGTGTCCCACCTGTGACTTCCTACTGCAGGGGAGGCGGGTTGAAATGATATCTCACCCTTACTAGGGCATAAGTGTGGCATTCATGTTAGGGCAACAGGGTTGTGGAATGGTTTTGGAACTACACTCATAACTCAGACATTTCAGGTATGAATCCCATGTGGAACACCTCTGTCATACGCTTACGAAAGCTAAACAGAATCACCTCAGTAAATGTCTAAGCACTTAAAAGTACACAGATGTGTTAGTAGCTCTGAATATGTCTGGTGAGTATATAAATAACTATGTTATTTTGGTAGATTTATATATGGGGCAAAATGTATTTCAAAACTGGTAGTGGTGATTGCAGACACATACATACGTTCTGCATGAAGCCCCCATGGATACAGGTATCTGTTTCATGCTGTTTATGAGGGTGATGAATATAGCAACAGAAATAATGCTCAAACTCAGTGTCTCATGCCTTTTAGCCGCCACTCAGATTCAATAACATCATATGTTACTGCTTAGCTACTGATACCACAACAGGGCTGCCTTTATGTGGAACACTGACAGAACTTACCAGGTATGCTGGTGCAGTGGAGGAAGTGAATCAGACATGTAGCCAAGGTCACACCTCTGGTGCAGAGCCACGAGTTTCCTGAAGAGAATTACGCAGTAACCAACCCCCCCACTGCCGCCCCCACCCCACCCCCCACCCCCATACAGTCATATGGCTTATGACTCAGGAGCTAAAGTGTGCTGGTCAGAAACCATGCCCTGCTGTCATTGGGCCAGTTTGCTACTCATTGTCGTTGTAGCCAGGTGCAGTAATCACAAAGAAGGGGGGAGCAGATCAGAGGCTGGCATGAAACTAAGGAAACTCTATCACACAACTAGAATCTCACTCTCCTGGTTATGAGCTGGGCTTGTAATTGAGGTTGCAGGGTTGATTCCCCGATGGGGCTTTGCCATCATACCCTTGAGCAAGGTGCTTCTCTTAAATTTTCTTAGAAACTATCCAGCTATATAACTGGATAGTGTATAAAAAAATCCAAGCTGTGCAAGTCACTCTGAATAAGAGTGTCTGCTGAATTTGTAGTTGTACACACAGCAATTACAGTCAACTACATGTACTATGTACTATAAGACTGTTCATTTCAATTTTGCCACTGTCTTAATCAACAACACTGTATGCTACATTCAATGTTCACATACTCCTGTGGTCTGTTGCTATCTGGATTGCAGCCAAGTTGCCATAGATACCATTAAGGGGGTTAGCTGCCCCAGGCAATTTTGGTGTCTGGAGCGTTCTCTCCAGCCGTTCTCAGCTCCATACAAATTAAAGCCCACACATCCATGACCTGATCAACCCCAATGCTTGAAATAAAGCTTGGTCCGTGCTTCCAGGCTGATGTTATTATCTATGTTCTTTCACCACTACAGCTTAGGCAATTAAGCTTTCTTATATCTTGAATGAAATCAGAACAGACCATCATAATCCTTCATTAGTACCCCTTCTTATCTCAGGTCAAATTTCTCATACATGTCAGTCGCAAATCACACTTTGTGAATTTAAATGCACATTAACCAAGGACTATATTGTAATTCATGTGAACTTCTAGTATATCCTGACACTACCACCTCTTTGTACATGCAAAGTATATATATATGGCACCCAACCACATATGCAGGTTTATTGAAGTTAGTGGCTACAGTCTGTGAATGACACACAATTCATACAATATGAACAAAGACAGATGCTACTGGCTATCTGTGTTTAACTGTAATTATATTTTTCCTTGTCCACTTTTTAGAAATATTGTACTTGAATTCATTTTAAAGGCAATGCTCCTGTTCCTTTGAGTTAATTGTGTTCTTTTTATGCAGTCTCCAATGATATAACCCATTGGTGCAATGTGGGCAGGTGTACAGTATGACAATGAAAGGCTAATTTATCCTGACAAGCAGGTTGACCTTCAAGTTTGCTGTAGACAGCTTGGTACACTATAGACTTAAGAGGTCCTCAGCTCACCCTGTTCTGCTTGCTGATTGGATGAGTGGTTGAAGGCCCCTTGCCAACAGCAGACCAGTATTCTACCATGTCAAATGTAATGGGTAAGGCCCTAGACATTTTTTTTTTTTTTTTTACTACCAACTGCCATGGCAGATTCTATGTGCCAACTTCCTGCCTGCCTTCTCAGCTCAGACTGTAGTGGCCTGTATATCCTGCTTGGATCTTGTTCCTTACCATACTGAAGGCAGAACATTTATGTTGTTGAAAAGCAGGATTTCCAAAATTCAAAATAGAAGAAATTATGCCAAATTCTAATTTGGACACCTGCTCCATGTGCCTGGGCAATTTTACAGAAACCCAGTGCAGGTTCTAGCAGCAACAGCAAAATCTGAAGCAATGTAAAAATGCTGGTACAGTAGCTCAATACTGTTACTATGTACATAAATTATCTTTATTATTAATTTAGCAGCCAGTCTAACAAATACCAACATTTTTCCCAGCATCTGCTATAACTATGATATTTGTAGGTTTGTTGCAGTTTTGAAAAAAAAAAAGACTGTTTTAGCTTGATAGCATGAAATAGTCTCTAGTAGAATATCCACTACACATTTCTCATAAAAGTTTAAAGGCTTCACAGAAAGATTTTCACATACAACCAGAATCCTGTACACTGATTCTTTAAAATATGTACCTTAATATACTGTGCAGAATGTACATGTCATGTGAGGTAATCTTGGTGCTTAATGTAAAACAGGTCACTAGCAAATGCATTGAATGTTCACAAGTATCAGTTCAAACCAGGTGGTGATGATCAAATAAATGCGTTTGTTAAATATAGATAATGATTTATGGTTTAGCATAGTATACGTCCTACACTGATTCTTATGGACAAGTAGATCGTCCTTATCAAATGCTAACACAGTAATAGCATCAGGTCATGATGTTAACCTTAGTTAAGTGAGGGAAATTGTCTATTTAATTGCTAGCATGGTACATTTTAGCTTGCCTCTTCAAATGCTGTGTCCATCTGCATATTTTATTTATCATGCCTGTGTGAGCTAGCAATATGTGCTCTGTAGCTAAACTATATATGTTTCCTATACTGTAACCATTGCAATTGATGTGAAACTGGTCTTTGTGATGCTAAGAATTCATTTTTTGTGTTGCAAAGATATAGATGAACTGTGCCTCTGTTTATTCACTCTGCAGCATTTGAAAAGATATGTGGTGTGCTGGGTGTGAACCTGCCATCTGGGGTTCCTGATTAGAAAAATTCAAGGACACGCCCAAGGACATATCTGATTTCATTTCAGTCACTTTTCTTACAGCACAGCACTCCCATCCACTCCCTCACTGTCTGTGTGTGTCTCTTTTTGCTCTCTCTTTCACTGCTCTTTCTCTCTCTCCCCCTCTGTATGTCTCATTATGTCTATCCTCTCTCTCTGTCTCTCTCTTCCTATCCTCTGTTTCTCTCAATTTCTATTGCTCTTGGTCTGATTACCTCTCTCTCTCTTTCTCTCTCTCTCTCTATTTCTCTCTCTCTTTTCCTTTATCTCCACCACACACAGCACCCACACCAGCAGTGTGTGTCTCCTGTCACACTCTCAGACATGTGAGTGGGCCGCAGCAGGGAGGAGAGCGATCAGATAGAGGCCAACACGGTGCTGTCTGCTGGACCGTTTCCACGTCGAGGCCCGGCCTCCGACACCCCCGCTTCTCGTGGGCACGAGGTTGGCACCTCTCGAATCATGCCAGCAGCAAAGGGCAAATGGGTGGCACAGTTTCAGCCCATGGCCAATATCTCTGCTCAGAATTAACCAGCAGTGCCTGCAACAGATAATGTATTCTCTGTTAGAATCCTTCCTGATTCATTTCTGATCCCTGGCTGAATCCCTGAAGAGGGGGAAGCTTAGTATGTAATGCATGTTTGCATATGTGTCTTCATGTATGTTTATTTTTCTTGTATGTTGATAGCTTTCTGAAGAAAAATGGCAATGTTACAGAACAATTAACTGAATGAGCTCGTAGTTTCGTTGTGTGAGTTAAACCAGGAAATCCTATGTGAAACAGTCTCACAGTCCCTGTGCTGTGTCCTGTTTTTCTCTTGTTGTTTTGAGTTTATAATGTGCAGGTCTGTGAGCTGCAGCAACATAATCAATAAAGTTTTAAAGGTCAGCTCAGCTGAATTATGTCATTCTCTCATTCTTTGCCAGTCAAATCATTAACCTTAATGGAACGTAATGGGCAAAAAAATCAGCATGTCTCACATAATGTTTTATACCCTGGAAGAAGGTTTTGACATGTGTAAGGTCAAGTGAGGTGGATTGACGACATCACTCAAAACAATAGCTGTTTCAACTCTTAAACTTAGCATTCAGTAAGAAGTAAACACGTAACTGAGTTACTCTTTATGGTTATTATGTACACTATTCTTAACCTTTAAAACAAACAAAATATGATGCATCACTTAAAATCCTTTTTGGAATGTAAGACTTAAATGCTCTCTAAGACAATGTAGAATGTTTGGCAATGGTCTCTACAAGTCTTGTGTGCAGTTGTTCATGTACAAGTTTACATGCTTACTACTGTTATGGAGACAATTCCCCTCCTTTACAGAGATGTCCCCTGAGATTCCAGATGTGATCTCGTTTTATGTTAATGTTGAAATGCATTAGTGGAGGCAGTGCCGACATCTGACTGCTTTAACAAGTATGATAATTGATTTATTTTGGTTTGATGCATAGACAAATTGTACCATATTGTGCGACCTCTTTTGCATTGATGTCTCCGTGCATTAATACAGCGGCAAATCATGTCTACCGGATGCCCGCTCTCTTAACGATTACACGTCCTCCTGATGTCACAGTTTTGGCATTTGAAATGACCATATGCTTGAGTTTATGGAAAGCTGCTGTGTAATTTCAAACCTCAGTTATATATGATCCATCTGAAGCTTCAAACATCATTTGCTGAAGTGATCCCTGGGCAAACACTGCTGTCATATTCTCTGCTTCTTTGTTGCATAATGTTCTTTTTCTTCAGTCATTTTGAAAGTTGTTACCTTGCGCTCTTCATTTTAAAAGTGTTCCTGAGATTCTATACGGTGTAATTACAAGCACTTTGGGAAAAGAGATTAAAATGTATCATCAAGATTCAGAATCAAGGAGTACATGTTGCTATGTTATTGAAAGTTTTTCACAGGGACAACAGGAAGTACTTAAGGAACAATTATGTGCACACCATAAAGAACTGGCAATTTGGCACAGTTAGCCAGTTTGAGGGCCACACTGACAATAGGGGCCAAGCTCCTTGCCTGTGAAGAGCCATCACCGGCACTTCTTGGATTCATAATTGAGTTTCAGACCGCACACCGAGGCTTGAGAGATGTTCGCTGCAGATGTAATAGACTTTAAGTGCCATGGAGTTGCATAATCCGAGAGCCATTTTCACATCCAGGTTGCTTGGTACTACTGTGCAGACTGTGCCCTGGCCCACTGTGCTTCTGTCTAGGATTTCAGAACTAGCACCAAGCGTCCTTTTCTGTCACAGTGCCCATCTCATTCCCTCCACCTCTTAGCCATTCCATTCATTCAGCAAAGGTTGGGGGGAAGGTGATGACTCACTGCCCCCTTCCACCCTCACCACCACCGCCACTTCCCTAGACCCCATTCCTGGCACCATGTCTGTGATGTCTTCATTGATTCTCCCACTCGCCTTCCATATCAGAATTACTGGGGCCTTCTTCCTCTGGCCGTAAGCTTTAGAGCGATCCTGGAGGGATGTGGAGTGGTGACAGAGTGACAGGTAATGAAGTTGCCTGCCTTTGAAGCCACTGCCAGGGATGGGCCTTCACAAAGTCTCGAAACCTGTGCCTGAGCTGGAGCTCAAACATTTCATCCACAATCAGCCCCATACAGAGCACAGAGGAAAGGAGAAACAGGAGCCAGGTAGGTGACAGCTATGATCTTCAGCACTACCCTTTCACCAATATGTTCCTACATGTTTATTAACTCATAACCTCATCCCTTTGAACAACTACATCAAGCAGACACTCTTAAACTTTGTGACTCACACAGTTTACATCTTAACACATTATCAATTTATACAACTGGGCATTTACTCAAGTAAATCAGCTTAAGCACCTGGCTCAAGGTTACAACAGCAGTGACCTTCCAGGGGATAGAACCTGCAACCTTGGGGTTGCAAGTTCAGCTCCCTAACCATTAACGTGTAGCTACTTTATGAGGGTGATGTTGTATCAGGCAAGTAGGATTAAACTGTTATGCAAGTAGAAAATTACTTTTAGAATAATGAATATGGCATACTGAGATAGTGGGATATATGTGTTTTATTTTCTATTAAGACTCCTGGGGATAGACTTTTGTTTACATGTAAAAAATAAGATGAAAGGGAAGAAGAGTGTATTTTGGCAGGAGATAAGACAGCTTTTTGTTGAGTATTTCAAAGGAATTCCATCAGACTTTGGGGTTGAAAGCCAACTTTTTGAAAATCACTGGCTTCCTTAGAAAAAAAACATATTTCAATTTAAACCTGGAGTTTGCTGAAGAAACATATTGATGAGAGCTCATAGTTTGCTGATCTCCTTGACCTGTCATGGGAATTAAACACATCCAGAAACTTCACAGAATGCAGAACCACTGGGAACTGTATGTTTGTTCTACCTCAGTCCCTATTAAAAAAAAAACTAAATTCACTGTATATTCACTAATAATGAAAATAATTTTGTTTATATTTGTGACAACACTCAAACAAATGTGGACTATATATACCTCATGATATGCAAATGGGAAGACCCCATTCCATTGGCTGCTTCTACACCAGACCATCAGACATTATTGTTGATATCTGTCTGTAGTCACAATGTTTTTACTTTTTTATAAGCTAAGGTGACATACAGTATACTTGCAAAACAGAAAACTTCAATTAACTAGCATCCTTTATCTATTCAAGGTTCAAACAGAGAGATAGTATATAAAACTATGTAAGGAAACAGCATGAGCACATTTTGTGAAAAGCAGAGGTTACCCATCAAGTATTATGAGTTCCAATTTAACTGGCTGATTTCTAGTTAGTTGTCCTTCGGATGCAGTGTAAAAGAAGGACTTCTTTCATTTAGAGTGTCTGTAAGAGACTCAGCTTGTTTGGAGGTGAACAATGAACAGAATGTTCCCAAACTAAACATGTTCCTTTCTTGCTGGAGTCCTCTGCAACTGTGTAATTGAGCCACAGTGCAGAAATACTTCATATTATATTCACAGGCAGTAAACAGAAAGCGAATAACAGGCTTAGTGAGTGTCGGAGAAGGCTTGGAGCGCGTCTTTCATCAATTACATAATATGCATCCTAGAATTCCTCTGTAAATGCCAACAGTGTAACCAATAAATGTTTACATCGCACAACAGCAGAATACTCTTAGCGGGTGTCACAGGAGAGGGAATTGAGTCGCTCTCTTAGCACGTGCTAACGTGCTAAACACCTGTGTGCTATTGGGAAGTGAGGCGGAAGACAGGAAGAGGACTGGGGAAATGGAACACAAGTGAGGAGAGATTGTGGGATGGGTAAGATCTCTCTGCCAAGTGGGAGAGGGAGTGTGGGTGTCTGGGGGCAGACAATACATAGGGCTGTTATTTAGTTCCTGGTTCATCCTTTCCACAATTCCAGCTGCTGATTTCTAAGTCTCTGCACCACTGAAATATCTCTCATAACCCCTCTGATCAATGTTTATCTCCCTCTCTTTTCTGTCTCGCTCCTTTTTTCCTTATTCACCGCAATGAAAGCAAAGACACCCCATTGTGACAATGGCTTTTCATCGAACAGAATATACACAATTTGCAAGGACACAAACAGATACCTGCAAACCAGCTGGATATACAGAACTGTATTCGAAACGGATATGTATTTGGCAGGTAAGACCATTGTAAACACTGAGAGCAATTCCAGATTTTTTTCAATTACCTTTGCTTTTAATTTTTGTGCTTTAATCATTACCCCAGACACAAATTTGCCATCAGGATTTGTTAATATCAGGTGCCTGATTTGAGCTAATTGGGATTCCTCTCACATGCTCTGGTTCCTCCATCCCTGCCTGCTCTTTTCTATCAGCAGCACAGATTAAGGAATAGAGCAATGGATTCAAATCATTGGAGCATTCTGTTGTAACCTGCTGAAATGCACACAGTTGGAATTCCAATTAAAATCCACAGTGCAAGTGAGTAATTGGAGCAATATAAGTTGCCCTGCTAAGCAACATCAAGATATGCATGCTTCTTTGATGCAGCCATCTTAGGGTCATTGGTGCTGCACAGTTCCATGCATGCTAGAGGTGCACTGTTATTATAACAGTTTATTTTTCATCACTCATGTCATTCACTTTTGCTTTTCAGTATAACACAGAGCTTTGTAATATAATGTGATAGAAGACTCACTTCAAGGAAATGGATGCGGTTGAGTCTTCAGAGAAGGATGTGGTATGGCAATATCCATTTTGCAATTTGCAGTGCAATAAAACAGAGCATGCAATTATCCAGTATATACTTAATGACTATCTGCCTTACAGGTCAATATTCTCTTGTTAATGAAAGGAACATGAGGCTGATTGAGAGGATGTTTTGTGGCATATGACATGATTAATGGATAAACATGGCCCTGTTTATTTATGCTGTGTGAATAATCTCCAGCAACCATGGTCTCATGTATCCTTTTTTGGCCTTCATTAATTGTGATGCAGACATGTGATTCATTGTACACCGCATGGCTTTGAGAAACCTTCCTGTAAAGAGCAGTACATATCATCATGCAGTGAATGTGATCAGTAGTAGAGTTCTATTTTCACAGGGATACATGTATCTTTTCTGTTAAACTATATTATTTTATATCCTGATATAAGATATCTTATAACTTTTGGTTTTCAGTGTATAGATAGTAATGTATTCTTAATTGCAACTCACATAATAGGACGACTGTGCTCATGTGTTGGCATGTGTTAACTCCAGCACTCTGTAGCTCTAAAACAGCCAACTGCAACGAGTGCCACCACATGGTGCCGCAATCAAACGTTAGCTGACAGTTTGATTGGAGTGAGTCACAGTTTCCAAAAACATTCCCAAAGCTTAAACTCTAAAATGACATTGAGCATAGAGCATAGCTGCACTAGGGGGATGTCTGCAGGATTTTAGGATTTGACAGTCATCTTTATGGCAGTGGGAGAAGCAATAAGGGAATATATATGGAACAAGGGTTTATAACATGATATCATGTTGTAAACTTTGAGCAGGCATGTGCAGGGTCACAATACACAATTGTTCTTGGAAATGAAAATACGATAACAAAGATTTCCCGTTTAATGCTAAAGTAATCTAAATGTATGCAACTTAAGTCTTTTAAGCTCGGTAACTTCAATGTATGAGTAACCATTGCCTGTCCAGTGTACTTGAGCTCATGTCTTAAGTTGACAGACATGCCAAACTAAAATGTATTACATACATCACTGAAAATCCCATTGTAATTACTATGAAAGTAAGTTATATGTAATTACGGCATATGTTGAGGATAGAGTATGCCGATGGACCTGCTCAAGGCTCGTTTACATCATTGACGTTATTAACTAGTCTACTTTATGGCTTACTGTCACATTTACAATAACCGTGCAGTCTAATTAAATTGTTTTTAACAGTTTCACTAGTGATCATAATAGACCACAACAGTGCAAATATGCAGAAAGGGAATTTTACCTTCTTCACAATATCAAAGCAACCACTGGACAAAAAGATTAACGGATGATTTACATTCAATGAGTTCAAGATCACAGAAATGTATTTATATTGCCTTTTTGCAATAGCGTTACCTCAGACAACCCTCTTTAGTCTGTAATCGGTCATGTTAAATTGATCTCATGCTTGGCCCTGCATATTGTAGAGAAACTGATCTCCAGTCATGTTATGTTGGTGAAACAGTAACTGTAAGGCAATCAAACAGCTACAAGGCATTGTACGCTTATCAAAGCAAAATAATGATAAAATAAGTGGAATTAGAGGAAAGCAGAAAAAAAGTTACCCATGGCAATGAAGAAACAAGTTTAGTTTGAAACAGAAGTTCAGAAGCTCTTATTGTAATAGAAAGCCGAGGGATTCTTTGGGCAGTTTATCCAACTAAAGCACCGACTCTCTTTATAGCAATGTGCCACACGAGCCCAACTCTGGTCAGTTCCCCCCAGGAGAGCACATTAATCATAACACTTCCCAGGGAGGAAGGGGGTTTTAGTCAGTTGGGTACTTACCGCTTCAACATACAATTGGATCTCCTGCCATCGATTGATTACAGTCTACTGGTGTGATCACTTCTGAAAATAGCTGATGAGCTGCAGAAGGAGAATAAGAGGCAGATGGTGGACCCCACATTGGAGGAAGCACATGCAGGTGTGAGCTCCCCCTAATCAATGGGAGATGTGGCAGCAGTGGAGTGGGCTCAACAGTTGTGACTGAGCTCTCAAAACAAGAAGGGGGCAAGTCATAAAAAATGATGATAAGAAGTGGCTTGGAGAATAATTAGAGAATAATAGTAGGCTCATTCTTGTAGCGATTTTGGTAGAAACGTTGGCATGCAGGAAGCATACCTGAGAAATGGATTTCCTTTTGAACTGCAGTGTACGTGAGGAAACGGATGTCCCTGTGTTACACTCTAGGCCCTCTCATATAAAGCCTCTCTCCTTCTGCAGTGTTTTCCCCTTGCTGCCATGGAGATGTCGCACTGTACTTCGAACTGGCAGCGTCTCCCGGTTCCTTCTGCCAGAGATCTCAGGGTTATTGTTCTCATGTTTATGTATGAAAATATTCAGTGCATTTCCAGGACTTAGTTGGTGCTGTTGTTCTGCAGGTGCTGCATTTTGTTTCCAGAGGGATCCTTGCATGCCATAGCCAAAACGATTAATAAAGAACTTGCTATGAAAAATATTGCTTTGTATTCACTACTCAGTTCACCTCCATCTATCAAAGCAACAAATATAAACATAAGGAAATAGCTTATATGATAAATATGTAGTGTTTGGGGTTAGGAAAAGGAATGATCTTTAAGGTTGTTTAAATGTGCTGTAACAATAGTAGATAATTCTTAAGACATACATTTTATGTTTACCAACCCTTTAAAAAATATTCCAGCACAGAAGAAAAAGCATTCATAATGCATTCATGTACCACACAGTATACCCCACACTGTAAGAGAATATGTAAATGCAGAGATGTGAATATCAGTACTTTATCAAGAGTATGAAAGTGAAATACAAACCCAGACTCTCCTATATCACATGTAACGGAATCATTGTATTTGTGTTTCCTTACCATATCAAGTGCTATTACATTCACATAACAGTACATTGAAATAGCTACCATAGTGGTTCAAGAGATCAATGATTTATGGTCTAATGCTAACCTTACTAATAGAATAGTTCACTACTTTCACTGTCAGGCTATTACAGTGGTTATATTGAATTGCAGGCCACAAGTTTTTTTTTTATTGGAGCCCTTAGAATGTTTTCAGGAGATTTAAGTGATTGAGCCATTTGAAGGAATGTGTCGGTCATCAAATTCATTACAGTTTCAAAGCATGCTTTTGCTTTGAAGGTCCACTAGTCAAGATGTATGAGTTTGTATCATGGACCTGAAGGTAAGCATAAATGAAAATGAACTTTCCATTCTGTTCTTTATTTTAAAGACTTTCTGCCCAAATATTCAACAGACTTTAGAGGATCCTTTGGCTCTGTTTTCCAGCTGATATATCCTGTCAATTGACAGCAATCCATTTCTTAAAATCGACATGAAGATTTGAGTGTTTTGACTGGCAAATTTAATTTTCTAACTTTCTTCTATAATTGGATGTTCACACTATGTTCATGGTCTTGAATATTTAAGGGATGTGACATTGCTATTCTGTTCATAAAGTTACAGAAGAAATAAGGGGGTGACCTTATCCAAGTAGTTCAGTGAACTACTGCATCACCACTATCTGCTTCCATTTTTTAAAGAAAACCACAATATAAAATTGGCTGGAAGGGGGCTTACCCCACAATAATTTGCGTCATTACTAGGGACCTCCAACAGATGGCACACAGCCAATGTTCTCATTTGTGCTGATAAATGAACTCACACATCATAACCTAACAAAGGAATTTTATCCTTTGGTCAACAGGACATTAGCTTAAAAAACGCCACATATTTAGCTGTTTTCAGAGTTTAAATTATTTTGTGTATTTCTCTGAACAGTCTTAGTAATTACTCCACTGATAATGCATAGTCAATCACCCAGTCTTCATTTCCTCTTTCTCTCTGCAACAATTCAGTAATTGTAGCTCTTGCTTTCTTGAAATACCATTACTGCATATTATATGCCACTGCAAAGACATATGAACAAGCACACCCCCATAAAGTCACCAATGAAAGAAATAAATGAAATTTTCTATTTGTTTTAGGCTTGACATTTATCCTGGCAATGTCACCTTGCCTGACAGAAGATTACAACAACGAAACAATGTGTTCCCCTTGACCTAGAGACTTCTGTTGTTCTAGTAAACGTAGAGACACTCCCCACCCCTGTCTGCAGAATCATAATTGACATGAATCTCACTGCTAACATCGCACTGCTAACACCAGTGAGGAGAATAGGGGTGGAAGAGGTCAAGAGAAATTTGAGCTGGTCTTCCCAGGAATTAAACAAACAGCAGTCTTCCTTTCCGCAATCAGACAGCCTTACCACATTGTGAGAGGGATCACTTAAAGAGGCCGGTATCTTTAGCGATCACACTCACTCCTGGCAAAGTCACATTATCTGGCAATCATAATAGCGACACCATCATTAAGCAACCAGTAAAGTCAGCTCACCAAATTGGATGTGAGCAACCCCACACACGCAATCACAGACATTGCCCACAGACGGCCAAAAAAAATTATGGTTTGAGGGGAAACGATGAATGTTCTGTTCTAGGACATGCTGTCGATTTAATTGTTGCCATTCAGTTGTTCCTGTGGGCAGAATAAGAGCTACAGCACATTCATACTGGCAACATTTACACCTCTCTGTGAATCACGCTGAAGATGCCTTCTTTTTTTTTCCTTCTCCGGCACTGCAGCATACCGGGGATTTTCAGACTGTCTTTGAACATACAAAACCATACCAAATTTGTCCCTATTTCCTCTAGCTGTGGAGAATCCTTGGGTACAAGTCTCTTTTTATTGGTTGCATCATGGAACAGGAAACATATCCTTGTATGTCTTCTGCAGAAAATCTCACTGAGCCTTGCATCACAGTCAGTATTGTAGCAGGTCTTCCGAGTGTCGGATCCATTAATAAATACGAGAATTTCCACCTCGAAGGATATGACAGTTCACGCTGACGCGTTCAAATTAACGAATCAGTTGGTTATTGAAAATCAGTCTTACTCTGAGTTAAATTTGAGATGATCTTTATTATTACACAGTCCCCATCATTATTATTGTTACCCTATCATTATTATTGTTGCTTAATAAAAGTGTGACATTGATTTATTTACTGACAACTTACTATGTCTTATCTATTGCTGCTAAGAACACACATATATTACTCCTTAGAACACCACGGAATGTTATGTGTTTATTTCTTGTTTTAATGTATTTTATCGCCTCTTTATAAAGGAAATTGTCATTTTTGTGTTTACGGCAATGGGGAATATTAAAGTCATCAATAAACTGCCTAACTTCAAATGAAAGTACATCAGGTTATGATTCAGTATAATTTCGGGGGGCTTTTTCCTGCCATCTAATTATTCGTGAACTTTCGAGATACGATTACAAATGTCGTGACTTGGTTTTTTTTTTTTTTTTTTTTCCTTTTTTTTGGGTGGGAGACTTCCTAAATCTCAAAATCTAACCTAACGGAATTCAGCAGTTGATTTAAAACCACGAAAGCGTATCTCGGAAAGTCTGTGAGGACACAAAGTAGACCAATAAAAACGATCTTCGTGATCAAGTCGTGTTAGAATGATCAATTAATGAACCATTCAGATAACAAAACATAACGACAAAACAATGAATGACAAGGTATTGAACCAATACGACACAAGCATATTAATAACCCTGTCACAAAAGAATACTGGCAACAAGTCAACCCAAAGCCAAGTAGGTGGAGACTCTTCCGTGATGAACGTAAGCGAAGCAATAGATGGGAGGAAGCAACGAATCGCACGGTATCCCCCTTTCTGCGTATGAGGAGGCGGACTCGGGGATGCACGATCGCATCGTGTGGGCGGAGTTCACGGGAATACAGTAGGTTGACAGCGGGAGCGGAGCTGACAGTCAGCAAAGCGGTACGCGTAAACGGTAAGGTCCCAGGGTTTTATATGAAATAAAGCTGTTCACATAGATTTGCCTAACTTGCAACATGGTTTTGATTTGGACTCAGTTTGGTTTAAAACATAAAAACCTTAAGTGTAAGGTTCGTGTTATACACAGAAATGACAGCTGGATAATGGGGGTAAGATTTACAACAATTTTTCATGCGATTATTTTACAATATTATCACTTAAAATGTCATCTGTATGCATCCCGTTATGCGTTTTGTTGCTTCTAATGTAAACCGTTTTATATACCATTATTCTCATGTCACCATTTGTTTAAAGACAGTTTGAAAACAACTTTGAAGGTAGCCTGCATCATTCCGACAATGTCGCGCATTCAGACAAGTGAAATAAAGTTGAGACTTGGTCTTCAGCGCTGTTTGGTCGCTAATTTTACTATACATACCTCTTTCTCAGAGGTATTGAGAACTTTATGCAGTTATATGAAATGCTAACAAACAGGCTTATTTGTGGAAGTGATTTTGTCTGTAGCTGTGCTGTTAATGCGGCTTGTATGTCCTGCTGTAGGCTAGAAATCAGTTATAATGCGCTCGTCAAGGGAAAATGTACATTATTTGTGACTAGTCTGGTTTAGTGTACTGTTACTTTCTTGTTGAAATGCATGGTACATAGTTTATGTGGAAAAGAAAAGGGTATCTCAATCCGATCCATATGTATGGTGTGCGTAGCCTATACTTTACAGATGTATGTCTATGGTTTAATTATAGCGTTCTGTTTGAATTTGAGATGATTTTAAGTGGCTCGCTAGATTTTGAATTATCCCCGGTAATCCGGGGTTCTGATAAACTAGGGAAACACTGACGTCAGCCCAATAGTACTGTCACAGACTATAACAGACAATGTGACAAACAGTTTTGTCAGCTTCATGTCATGTTCAGAAGGACAGATCAAAAAGATTCAGAGGCAAAAAGGTTAAGGTTAAAGGTATGTTGGTGATCCACCAGTCCTGCAGGTCTTTTGTCTCCCTCGAGCGTCTCTGGTGGGAGTGGATTGATTTTTTTTTTCGTCTCCTGTTCTTTTTTGCTGCTAGCTCACTTACTCGCTGTGTGTGAAGAGCCACACGCGACTTGCCGCATTCTTATTATATAGTGCACTGGCGATGGTTTATATTATCGTATCATTGTTGTAAATCACTTAGCGAAATGTTCCCTTTTTTCCTCATTATTGCACGAACAATATAATCAGATTAATTTATGGAAGGGTTGGTCGCAGTTTGATTCAACATTTTACTTCTTTTTATATCTAGCGTTATGACTTCAGGAGGGGTAATGAGGAGGGCTTGGCTTTGTACATTTGGCGTTTATTTTTTAGATTTGTATTTATAAGTGTTATTGAAATGTAAACGGCATTCAGAAAAAATATACATTCGTTATCCATATCCATTTTACTGTATTCGAATATTCTCAGTTAGCCTTTTTTTTCCAGCAAGGTGGTTTTATTGTACTATTGTTCACAGTTTAAAATCATATGTAGTTCCTTACAAATAATTCAGTACATGACTCATTTTCCCTGCAACATTTAATTCAATTATTCAGACTGGCAGCTTTTTACTTTGTTGAAAAGTCGTGGCGCACATAGCTGTGGATTATTAACCACGCACAGTTGTCATCGTTTCAGCTGTCTGAGGAGCTATGCAATTTCAGATGTTATAAAACCAGACTATAGCTGTTTTGTCGAATGTATCAACTGCTTCAATTTATTTTATGTTTGGAGCGTTAATGATAGTGTGAACTAGCCTGGATGTCGAACCACTTCTCAAATGAAATTCAGTTCAGTGTGAAACAGTGAGCTCGCGAGATTTTAGTGAGTAGCGTCGTTAGGTATGAACCCAAAGTAAATTTGTGTATTTCAGAAACAAATGGTTCCTCTTTGGGATGCATGTACAGGGTGCCAGGAATCTCTGACTTGTGCTAGGCAGTGCAAACCCAGTGGTACTCAGTTTCATATTCAGATGTGTACTGAAGTAGAATATTCCAGCTGAATGCCAATAAGATTTGTTGTACTTTGTGGTTTCACAGTGTCTGCCAAATTAGATTTTCCTCAGAAAGTTTATCTAAGGCATTCTCTGTTCTCGATCGGTGTAATTTGATCAAGGTGCTGAGTATTTGTTGAACCATGTTGCAAATTACTGGAAGCTCTACAGCTGTTGAGGTGACACTACATGTTACACTTTGTGCAAAGTGTGAAATTGTATGGTCTTAATAGTGGAGCTCAGTGTGAAAACAATCCCCTTATTTTCCATGCTGTGGCTGCACCATTCAGTCTGAAATTCCCCAGCATCTGATGCGATCAGATGTATTCATACACACCTTGCATCAGTCATATTAATAATATCAACTTTCATTTCCCCCATGTTCCTTTCTTATTTTGGTGCAACAAGGGTCGCAAGAGGGTCCAATTTCAGTTTCAAAAACTAACACTGCAAATGAAAATGTTAAAATTACCAAAAGAGAACTGAATCTCATGACATATTTGTACATCTTGATCAAAGTAGCCTTGTTCTTTTGTGCTCATTTTAATGAGATTGACCCCACTTTCTTCCCTACTGAAGCACCATTTTTGTCTTCTGTCTAGTCCAAAGACATTTGGAACTGACTAATAATGTAACCTGGTTTTGCCAGCAAGCACGGGTGGTCCCGGAAGTTCACTGTCTGTCCATCAAGGCCATGGGGAAGGATTATTATAAGATCTTGGGCATCCAGTCAGGCGCCAACGAGGATGAGATCAAAAAGGCCTACAGGAAAATGGCCCTCAAGTTCCACCCAGACAAAAACAAGGATGCCAACGCAGAGGAAAAGTTCAAGGAGATCGCAGAGGCCTATGAAGTGCTGAGTGACCCAAAGAAGAGGGTGATCTATGACCAGTATGGCGAGGAAGGTGAGTGTCTAGCCAGTCTGTAGCGCTGTTGAGTAGTGGCTTGGGACTTTGGTTCAGTATAACTTCATAAAACTTGTAATCCCAGGCTTGGAACTGCTGTTGCACCCTTACCCTGAATACCACATTCAACATTTTAATGTATATTCATGTTAATTTATAATTGACCTTGGATAAGGTTGTCTCCTTAGCCAGTCGATAATGCCCTGTAAGTTGGTGTGGTTGGGGAGTTTGTTGCTACTTTGCATGTACAAAGAGAGCAGCACTTCCTAAGCTTCAAAGCCACCTCTCATCATCACAGCTAACCAACCAAGAGGCACTCAGAAAGCCAGAGGGGGTTTTGTTTTTGAAGTACATAAGCGAACATTCTCTGTGAACGCCACCTGACTAACTAAAATTCCCATTTGCACACTAACAAGTGCATCAGTGAAGCTTTTTGCAGTTGTTATTCCCCATTTAAAAATATCTAAACTGGGTCATTTACTTGGGAGGGTGTTAAGTTTACCAACCTGTTTTGAAAAATGGGTCATGGTGGATATGTGGAACTCCAAAGGTTAGCGGCAGATGTTGGCTACACGTAGCGGAAACCCAAAAATAATGAGTGAGATGGCAGGGGAGTGCGGTTTCAGGCAATGCCACGCTCCGTGATTCAGCGTTCCAGGGCCAGCCGGACATTTCTGCCAGGCCATGTGCCAGTGTGATTTATCTATCTTTAGAAGAATGTGGCCTCACATTATGGCTTTATGGTCGTGAGCGCCAGGGTATGAGGCAGCGAGATGATTATCCCAAATGTCCATCCAGCACTGGGCAGGTTATCCTGAAGGAGTCAATGTAACAGCCTGTTCCCCCTCAGCCCACAGCAGAGTGAGGACCTCCCCCTCACTGTGCAATATCAGATACCATGTACCAGAACACTCAGATCTTGAATGAATTACAGAACTGAGAAATTATCTTTGTTTGGGTTGTGCTGTGGTTTTACTGCTTCTGTCCTCTGGGTTACGTCTTTCTCCTTACTTTCTTGTTTTAGATGTTACAATGAAGAAATTACCATTTGTAACCGCTTTCTTTCCCATTTTTTAAGGCACCATTTTCTTTGTTTTGGCCTCAGGACTGGAAGTCTATTTTTAGATCCAAACACTCAAGCAGCTTATTTTTAAAGCCGTTCTCTAAATGTATACTGATAGCGTCTTATTTTTCCTCTGTATATGTTTAGTCTGTAATGGAAATGCAAACCTACCATGACAGCAGTCCACATCCATGCTTTTTTTGGCACAAAGTTCAGAGGTCAAGTTTTTTTCTTCTTCCAAACTGATGGTGGGGAAGTGCCACCCCACCATCAGTTTGGAACACAAAATATGAGGGTGATGTTGTGCACTAGAAATGTTATATCCATTTGTGCCATTACTGCTGAAAGCCAATGAAAATCAATGATGGAAGCATGCCACTAAACTGTTTGATTGGCTCATAACTCACAAAAAGGTCTTTTGAAGGCTTCATAGTTACATTTGTACAAATCTTATTCTTTTATCAATTTAGCCCACCAAAAACATGGACATGGCTAGCAATTTTGTCTTGGCATTCTTTTGAGGGATCTGTATATTTTTTTTTTCTTTTCTCACAAAAGCTTTTGCAGGAGCATTAATTTGCATTGGAAAAACTTGTATAGACTAAGATATATTGCAGTGTAAACCTGTCTTATCCTAGGTTTCAGCACTAATCAGTGACGCTTCAAAAGAGACCCAATATAGACTCTTAACAGCACCCTCGCAATGACGTAGTTTGCCATTCATCTTTAATTGACAGACAAGTTATTTACCACATGTGACATATTTTTTTAAAGGCCAGGCCATACTAAATTCAGCCACCTCCGGATAAGAATAGCTCAACTTGTGGGCAGCTCCTGCAGTTTCTCACTCCTTCAGCGCAAAGCGCAACAGTGAATCTACAGGGACCTCTCCAGTCAAATAATCAAACCATAACAAAGACAACTGTTTGGGCTTTTTTAGCACAAGCTTATGTGAAGGTGCCTGTGTGAAAACAGGAAATCCAAACTGAGTTAGGTTACTGCTGGCTGTGTTTCAAATGTTTTTTTTTTCTTAGTGCTGGTCTAAGGTTGAATTCCAAGCACAATCACAGGAGAGATTGCTGGACAGCAAGTCTGTGTAGGCCTCTGTTCTTGTTACTGATCTCAGCTGCCACACACAAGCTAATTTCTGTGTGTGGTGTGGCTAGTGTAGAGGGGTCAGGGTGACGACAAACCGCTGTTAGCTCCCCCCTTTGTTCCGTACATTCTAATCTCCTCTGGGCACCGAGCGATCAACACCGTTGCTTCCAAGGGAACGTGATCTGGCAGGCTAATGCACCGGCGACCGGCCCACCATTAACCAGCTCTGATCCATCGGCCTATCCGCAAAATCATATTTCAAGGGGAATCCAGCTGCGAATTCAGATTCATGAAAAATGTATTAAGTGTCTGCTGAGCTCACTGCAGTGTTTAATAATAGATGGGGATCTCTGAACTAAGTTTTTATATGAAAATAAACCGTGACGGGGCACTAATGTCCCCTGCATGTAGTTGCCTTGATACTGCTGAAACTTTGTATCTTGGATTTTTATCAGTTTCAGTAGCAGTCTATGCATCTCCTGTTTCACTGCAGTGCCTATCCCACCCCCACCACCACACTCCCTACTCACCCTGCATACTTATATAAGTGCAGTCTTCTTCCTATTGACCAGATATCAATCCACTAAATATCTTCCTGCTAAATTGTATGTGCTTGCAAAATGATATAATTTGCTGTTATGATCTTATTTAATCACAATTCTTGCAGCAACATATAAACGGAGCATATATGAATCCAAATGCCATTCTTTGGTATCCATAAAAAGCATATCCTTTCTCCTTACGCACAGCTCATCAAGGTGGAAAATGGCTGCCTTTTTCTCTCAGACTAAAATTCCAAAGGCAGTAAATCTTACATTGGATTTATTGGTTTCATTTCAACTGCACAGATTACCTCAGATTTTCACAGGGTTTACAATGCATGCCACTAACAGGATATTACTTAGTTCATCAAAGCGCTTTCATGGGAGGGTGCCAGTTTGACTGATTGTCACAGCATGCTCCTTAGATGTCAAGGTATGACCCATTAGCTCACATCATTGAGGAGCACACAGTGTGAGAGCCATAAGCTATGATGTTATTCATTCTACAGTAAAACAAAGACTCAGCCAAAGATTCACTAGTCCTGCTGCTAAATTGTCTTTCCCTCTTAAATTTAATCGTCCCACTGAAGTGTAACTGCAGATGATGTCTTTGTTCTCTTTCAAGCTATACTGGCTACATACAGCTTGTCTGTAACGAATGAAAATAAAAAGATATTTGCTTTAGAATTGTTCTTTCAGCTTGTTTTCAAATGAGAGAAAGTGAAGGCTTCTTTCATAAAAGCTTGCAAAAATTGTATCGATGTGTTTTCATATTGAACATAAGCTGGCAATTTATATTGAGCTGACCTTGTAAAATCTGGAAAATTAACACTATATAAGTCTCTGCATATCAGTGCAGAATTCAGCTTTCTTCTTTGTTTTTTGGCTATGGATGCTCCCCAATTTAGTGTTGTAGGAAAAGACTGGATTCATGAGCTAGATCATTTCAGAAATTTCCTCATCCCTTATTTCACAGGCCTCAAAGCTGGTGGAAGTGGCTCGACTGGAGGTCAAGGAAACACCTATCACTACACCTTCCATGGGGACCCCCATGCCACCTTCGCCTCTTTCTTCGGGGGCTCCAACCCTTTCGACATCTTCTTTGGGCCGAGCCGCTCCCGGGGCAGCACCACCAACGGCTTTGGGGACCACGGGGACCACGACATGGACATCGACATGGACATCGACGACGACCCTTTCAGCCCATTCACCCGCTTCGGCTTCAACGGCATCAATGGATTCCACCACGGTGGTGGCGGAGGGCGCAGGCTGCACTCTGAGCCCTTGCGGAGCCGCCGAAAAGTGCAGGACCCGCCAGTGGTGCACGAGCTGCGTGTCTCCCTGGAGGAGATCTTCCACGGCTGCACCAAGCGCATGAAAATCACCCGCCGGCGCCTCAACCCAGATGGCAGGACCCTGCGCACGGAGGATAAGATCCTCAACATCGTCATAAAAAGGGGCTGGAAGGAGGGGACCAAGATCACCTTCCCCAAAGAGGGCGACGAAACAGCCGAGAACATCCCTGCCGACATTGCCTTCATCCTTAAGGACAAGGGACACCCACACTTCAAGAGGGATGGCGCCAATATCATCTACACTGCAAGGATCAGTCTTAAAGAGGTATGTTTAACCAAAACAAATGTAAATGGTGGCAGGAAGTGGGACCCTGTCTAATTATCAGACTGTGTAGCATAGCCTCTTTAAGAGAATGGATTGTGCAAACCAAGTTTTTGCATTAACATCAAGTCATTTACAGCATTCAGTCTTTGCCCATTAGGAGGTTTACATTATTGTGCAAGTCAGTGGTATGTTATGGAATTACTGGCCATCACTGTGTTAGCATAGATCCAGAAAGGCTGTGAACCTTTCGGAGTTGTCTGACAGAACAGGGCGCTTAATACGAAATTACAGTGGAGAGACCTATTTAGAATGAGTAACCGCATACTCGCCGAGGTCAATATGGTGCAATTAGGCATACTGTATGATGAGGCAATTTTCTGTTCAGACGGACTAAGCTGCTTCAAATATGGCACGTCAGCTCGACTGAGCTAATATAAGAACAGAAGACTTTGATCATGTCTTTACATTTCTATTTTTTAAATATCTCAGGGACAAAAAAACAAATCATTGCTTATCACAGTACTTTATAGTTCCACAGCTAGCCCTTGTTATAGCAACATTAATGCAATCATACAGTTTGACTTAATATTTCTAATCTGTGTTGAGCCCCTAAGATGTTGTGGTAAGACACCCGTTCTGTTCTAAATCCACAAAGAACTTCTCTGAGGTGAAAAAGTGAAACTAGAAAAAACTAAAACTGCATGGTAGCAATTAGGATGCCTGTGCGTGCCGTTTGACCAGTCAGGTTGACACAGCCCAGACAGTCAGTAGCTATGGCTATCCCATCACCACCATTCTACAGCAAGGTCAAATCACCTTTATTTGTTTCAGGAGCTGGAAAAATCAGTTCTACAGTATAGAGGCGAAACATTCTTTTAACTCACTCCCTGCACTGCTACAAAATTATTTATTGGAATTATACAGAACTATGCTCCTCTGTTCCTGTCCCTTTACAAATGATGCAAGAACCACAGAAAAAAAAATGTGTTTTTCTTCTCACCTGTGACAGAGCTCGCAATATTATTCCCCAATGGTGAAATTGCATTAGAGTTGCTGAACTGGTTGCAGATTCTGGTAATTCTTTATGGCTTATTATAGTTACACCAGTTTGGATTCTCAGTCAGAAAACAGCCTGCTGTGTCAAAGTCAACCCCCGCCCCTACTGTCTCTCCGCACCCACCCCCTCCTGTGGTGTCATGAGTTCTGACAGCTCTCAGCATGTGGGAACCTCATGCTGTGGCTATGCCATAGTGGTTTAACTCTAAACCAAAGCATTTCTGCTCGGATACCATCATCTTTACCAATCTCCTATTTATTTCTTCAAGCACCCCAGTATGAAATCTCTGGTCTCCACACCCCATGGTGTTTGGCACAACTAAGAGCCAGGTGTACCGGTCCAACAGCTTTCTGCATTGGGGAACAACTGCTTTTTACTTTGTCCAGTTCTTCAAGGCTGGTGATGGAAATAGAATTTAATTAGTCAACCAGAGGTTTGACTCGGGCTGATTTATCCCCCACTACAATCTACTACCACAGCAGTTTAAAGCTATATAATGTATGTCTAGTTATAATTGATACAACAATTATATCACAAGGCTAGTGTTCAAAATGAAAATGATATGCATTAATTAGCATGTGTTAGTCCAAGGCCTGCCCATTCATGCTTCAAAGCAAAGTAGTGCAGTGCTGTCCCAGGGTTGTTGTATCTGTTATACAATGGCCTTGAGAAATTCTTGATATGCTTTTAACTGCATTGGAACTCTAAATCCAGGCTGTGCCCATCAAGTCGGGTCTTTGGTTCGGAATTTTTTCAGTTTCTTGCAGTTATTCCAATTCAGCTTGATCAACTTGCTCAGCACCTCGTAGGAGGAGGATAAAAAAACGTCAGCTTTAAATCCTAGCTTTCGAGGTGCCATGGGCATCTATACAGTAACACAATATCCTCAGGATAATCATCCAGTTTGGCTCACATAATATCTCAGGGAAACCTTGGATGAGTTAGCAGAGCTCCCTGTCTCTCACATTGCAAAAGCTGAGATACAGTCACATGGATCCAGTCACATGGACCCCGCGGTCAGTCAGAGGCTCAGTCTATCGGTCACTGGGCCGGATAAGCCTTATACCTCACACAGAGAAGAGAGAGAAACATAAAGCAGCAGTGATCCTAGGCATTTTCCAATGAGGGTGACGCTGCACAATGGGAGAAAAGAACCACAATCATAGTGCTTATTTAATGATGGATAAATGAAATCCCTGGTCACAGGCAGGCAACTTTGCCTCTCTCATGGTGTGGCTTTCCCTGATAGAGAGGCCTTACCGCAGGGGGAGTTGAATCACTCTGGGTTATTGACAGGGGCCTGTTGATGGGTCTGCTTCCTGACTGGCTGCATACCCTCAGGGCTTATCAGGGCTGAAGACAAGTAATTGACCCTTTCCCATGGGCGTGTGAGTGCCTAGGAATCTCATGCCCATGTGTCATGTGCTCATTTGCAAGAGACCGCACTCTGAAAAGCCTATGCCAGCAGTATGAAGCAGCACAGGCAAAATTGTCAAGCTAGGGCGACAACAGCCAAATGCACTACATTTTTATTTCGCTGGAGTATTTGGGAACTTCATTTCTGAGAATAGTTTGACCTTTCCAGTTACCGATAAGATATAGTTTTTATAGTTTTTCAGAAGGTAATTTTTTTGTTTGTCATTTGAAGACATTTGAAACTATTTTTGTGTATATACTCAACACAGTTTGGATCAGATTAGCTAGATGTAGTCTTACAGTCACAAGTGATTCATTGTAGTCATTTGCAACATTATTACCATTATGTTAAAACAGATACACCTGGTGTAATAATCCCTAGGAAGCAACATCATTTTAGGAGTGAGGTTTCAGTTACTCAGGTTCTCCCCAGCATTTAACCCGAGATTTGCACCACAGAGAGGCCCTCGGACAGTGTCCTAGAGGAGAGCATTTGCTAAAAGCTTAATGATGGAAAGCCCCTCCACCTGATTAGATAACAGTAATTTGGTCAATGCCTTCAAAGAAGGTAGAGCAGAGGGCAGTGTGTTTGTTTGAATGCATTCCTCTTAGCAGATGTACATAATTTACAGAAAAACAGCATTATTTGTGTGGTGGAAATCAAACAGGAGAGCACTGGCCCATGCAGTCTTTTTCCTTTGCATCATGTAAACCTTAGTTTTGCACTGTAGCCTTTCTGCACGTAAACAATACAGGGCAGATTCAAGAGTGCAGTGTCACACCTGATATGATCTCACTGGAAGCAATTTCTTTGTGTCTTCAGAATGTCCAGTTATGACCTTTGCTTTCCCAGACTGGTGTGACACACAGCAGAGAGAGTTTGTCGCTCTCATCGGATGATGCTGCAGAATTTCTGTTTTAACACTGCAGTCGAGGCACAGGTACTTCCACACTGCAGTGCTAGCCTGGTGTTCTCGTGCTTTCGCTGGAGGCCACCACAGGGTCTCTGCCTGTAGAAGAGCTCGCGCATGAGTGATTTATATCAGCTAGAACTGGGGGGCCACTGGGAATCAAAAGGAGAATGATGTGGATACAGGCCAGAAAACCTTCAGCTTTGAAGTGGCACGCTTTTCACCCCTGTTTCTGTTTGAACTCCATTAGCATGATTTATTTTGATGCCTTTCAACTGGTTTTCATAAGGAGCTGTAATCATTGTTCACAAAAAGGTTCTCATTTTCCAACTGTGAATTGGTAGAAAAAAACCATTTACAGTCCATTCTGGTGTGCAGAGCCTTTCTTTATCCAAAATGTTGAAGAGTTGTGATTCATCCAAATAATATTTGAAACCAGAAACAAGGTCTCAAGACAAATGCAGCGGCTATGTACCCACTCCATAAGAAGTTTGTTTTTCAATATAACCTCATATTTTCATTTATTGCTTCTCATGGTCAAAACTTATGAGTTCAGGAGGGCTGTACTGTTATCCAATATATCCTTGCTAAAATTGTATTGGACTCTAAGTCTAGTATTGAATTTCAGTTATTTGACATGTACATTGTCAGAGCATGTTTGTGTAAACCTGAGTGCTAATGTAATCACATGAGTTTCTTTATTAAATTGAATACCCAGACATGGGGGTCCAGACATCTCGTCCAAGAGCATATCTCAAGCCAGTACCTAAAATGGTCACAGGTCAATTTGCAACTGGCCTTGGAGTGTTTCTGGAGTGTTACCATCTTACATGAGACAAATAAAATTAGACGCTTCCCAGACTTGGAATACATTATAAGCAACCGGCTGCTTCTGACCAACCTTCGATGTTTTGCACCTTGGTAACTAGACTGTGAAGTCAGCTCTTCTAATCTTTATTTAGCCTCCGAATGGCAAGAGTCTACCTCCTAAATTGGTGTTCAATTAAAGTCAGATCAAGAGGCCAAGATTCCCTGAAAACCAAAGAAGTGGAAAAGTGTATGTTGGTTCATTTTAAACGTTTAATCACATCCATGGCGGGTGAGCAAGCATCGAAATAACGAGGGACACGGGTATCTCAGCGCTTCATCTATCCAATTAAGTCCATTTGCAATAGAACGAGACACTCGTAAGTTATCGCCGTGGCAATAAAACGCTTGTGAAACTGGCTCCTCCTTCGTGGTCAGAGTAGTTCTACTCATAAATCTCGGTCTGCCAGTGTGTTGTGAACAGTTTCTCAGATTGAACCCTTTTTGGACTCCATCCAGCTGTAGTCTGGCAGGGCTTGGGTCTCTGTATGCTTGGCAACTGTTGTTGGGGGAGGAGTGTCAGGAGGCGTGGCCTAAGTGCTTTATTTTGATCAAATTGTGGCCCTTGTTCAGTTAGGTTAGACTTAAGCTACCTTGTCATTAAGATTAACCATATCCCTATGGATTTGCTTTTGCAATCAGTCTTCTTTTTTAATGTAGGATATTCAGTTTTTGGATGATAAATAGATCCTCTCTCAATATGGTCATTAAAGATCCCATGGTACTTTTCTGATAGGGTACTGGGTTCCCTCTGTGATCCTGAAACTGAAACTTCAGTAATGGGCGATGTGGCCCTTTCACAACAACACATTCAGCTTTTTTCCAGCTTTCAGTGATCCTGTAATCAAAAGTCCTTCCATGTTCAGGACTTGCGCCCATTCCACACGTCATTTAGCAGATGGAAAGGATTTCTAACTGGCCTTTGTTCAAGATTAACTGGGTAGCTGTTCTCTCCGACAAGCCCCGAATGTTTGCGAGTGTTAGCCACCCCTGACTTTCCATTAATCCTCCAATGGCACTGCTTTAGGAAGGAGCTGATGTCAGTGGTAGTGAATTCTGCCCTCCCCTGGGGCAGCTGCTCGGCAGCTCTGTCTGAGGGTATTTATACTGTGTGCTTCACAGACACTCTGAGCTCAATAAAATCCCTCCACAGACTTTAAGTTAAAGGGAGTTTGAGGGACTTTAGAATGTAGGAATACTACATCTCCTGTGTACACTGTTACAGAAATATGCTCAGGAATTTAGCATTCTCAATGGCTGCAGTTGAAACCAGGACCATATAGACCAACCAGGACCAACCACGATTGCATATAAAGTTCATCTAACTCTTGTTGTCGAACTGTTAGTACTGTCTTCTTAAAGTTATACAGCCATGGGATTGGTTTTTGCCCTTGTCTGTATTCAGCAGAATGAACAAGTTTGGAATTGTGCAAAGGTTGTTGCATAGATAGCTGCTTGAGTCATGTGACTGTGCTCCCAGCATCACTTTTTGTCCCTTGAGCTTCTCCCGACTTGGACTCCTCCGTCTTCCCTCCAGGAACTATCCCTGCCTTGGCCCAAGCTCAGTCCCAGCCTGCCCGACAGGCCTGCAAACAATTTACCACCTCAGCTTTTTCTTTGGTTACTTCGTCAGCTCTACGAAATGAGAGCAGCAGCTAAAATTAGGTCCCTTCTGCACTCCCCCCCCCCCCACACTCACACACACTGCCCAGCACCCTGCCCCCAACCCCACACCACATTCACTCGCACTCCCACACAGGCATCTATGCCAAGAGTACGTTTGCATGAAACACAGACACTCGCTCATACTCCCACGCAGCCGACTACGCAGAGAGTGCATTCATATAGTCACAGATATTCACTCGCCCTCCCACGCCTGTAAACGCAAATGCATTCACATTTAGCCTGGATCTCCCACTCATACGTTCACTCACACTCCCACACACACAAGAAACCCAGCAGCAATCAGCTGGACAGCACTATTCTATAGAAGTGTACACTGACGCTCCTATACAACGTTTAATAAGGAAGCCATCATCTTAGGCAAGCTTACAACACTTTTGTAGAGGAAGGAATTATGAATTACAAGTTGTTGGATGAGTGATGTCATACTTCCTGCCTGAAGATCTTGCCAAGGCCACTTCCGAAATGGAAAAAAAAATCCCTCCATATACTCTTGTAATGTAACAGATAGCAGTGTTCTCCATCATCTTTTACTGGTCGGCACTAAAAGGAATGTGAATTCCCCTGAACCACAAGAGACACTCTAGTTACCCCTGAAATCTCCAAGTTCATCCATCTAAGGACATTCTTTTGTATGAACCTTACATGTGGAGAAAGTGATCATTACAGCAGCTTCTTGCAAAACAGATATTTTGTAATTCTGACTCTTATATATCCTTTTGGACAGTTATGTGGAGTAGCAGGTAAATACAGATGCTGCTCTCATGACATAAGCATTTGATCTAAGGTTAAAATAAGAGGATTAACTTTGCCCTTTGGTAAGGCGTCTTATCACCCCATAAATTTTTATGTTTCTGCAAAACAAATTCGTTTTTGTTTAGTGTGTTTGTTTTAACAATGCAGGTCATTTTTTGTGAACTGCAACTGCTGTCTGGTTCTTGTTCCACATGACCTAATTTGGCGATGTATCTGTAAAGTGCAAACATTCAAGCATGTGAACCAGTGTTTCTCTGTTTTTCCGCAGGCTCTGTGTGGCTGCACAGTAAACATTCCCACAATGGACAACCGATTGATCCCCCTACCCTGCAGTGATGTCATCAAACCAGGCACCATCAAGAGACTGAGGGGGGAGGGGCTTCCCTACCCAAAGAGCCCCTCCCAGCGTGGGGACTTGATAGTGGAGTTCCAGGTGCGCTTTCCCGACAGAATACCCCCACAGTCCAGAGAAATCATCAAACAGCACCTGCCAGTGTCGTAGGGAAGACGTGGACTGAACCCCTCTAGGATTTCTCTCTCTATCTCTTTTTTTATCATACTTGTTTTCTGGACGCTAATATTTAATCTGAATGATAAAGGAAAATAAAGTGCCACAAGGAACTTAAGCAGAGTTTGATCTAGTATCTTTTTATGTAAAGATGTTACTTTTTTTACATGCGAGAGAAAGTGTGCGTGTGTGGACTGATCTTTATGGGAGGACTGTGGGGTTCAACAGGGCTCTGTTCCTGTGACCTCTGCTTTTTCACCCAGGATGTGTTTTCTTAATGCTCTGTTTTATAAAGACTGTTTTTCCCTCCTACTCTGTTATTTGAGGGATGCGTCAAAGGCAAACTCCTTATTCATAGGAAAAAAAGGTCATTTAGGCTTCATTTGTATTTTCCAAAGGAAGCTTGAAATTGGATTGTATACTCTATCTAGAGGAAGCTAGGGGACTGCTGTGTTGTCCTTTGTTGCCTTTTTTTGTTTCCAGATAAACAATATGAGCCATTTTCAATGTTCAACTGACTGTGCAATAAAAATTCTTGTATAAAATGTTTAGTTCATTTACATTCACTCTCATGACATTAAAAATTTTCACAGCAAAATGTTCAGTATAAAGTCAGTCATGATAGAGTTCTTTTAACTCTAACAGAGTATATTTAGTCCCTACCAGAGTAAGTTTTGTTCATCCCATTGAGCACAGACAAGGCTTTTATTCAAATGGTGCTTTTCTGCCATGATTTCGATATATTATGAAAATCAGTGTATGTAATATATATATATATAACTGCCTTAAACTGTCCTTGGTGCTCACTCCAATTGTCCGAACAGCAGAGGGTGCCTTAACCTGGCAGTCATTGGTTTGCTTCCTGTTTTAACATTCGCCTTTAATGAAACCTGGGGAATTTCTCAGCAACGTGGAGAGTAATTTTTCAGAAAACTGTTATTACACTGTTACAACATGGAGGCATACCAATGTATGAGTCCAAAATTTTATGGATTCTGTTTTTGTGTTACAGGAAAAGAAAACTGACTTTATCCAGCCAGCAAAAGCTCATGTAGACAACACTTGCCTACCTCTCAGTATTGGCTGTTGACAAATTGAATAATTGAAAGCATACATTTTTTTTTTTTTTTTTTTTTCAAAAAGTGAATCAAAGACATTGAACAGAACAATATTAGTGCAATTCACTGTACATATATTTTGAACATATGTGTGATTTTATGTCAACAATAAATACTATTGGTCTACTTTGTACATTTCAACCAAGAGTATCTGCTTTTAAACATATTCTTTGAGTGGGTAAGGCACAAGCATAGATTTACATAAGATAAAAAATTAAATAAATGAAAGTAAATTTATCTAATTCATTCTTACATAACAATCCCCTCTGAAACACTCATTTGTTCAGACACTACTTGAGACACAGGTGCACATTAATGGATATTTGCCAAACCCATTCATTTTGAGAGGCACTCTCGAGAGCATAGTTTTTGAAAGCCTTGTTCTGTGTGTTCACTTTTCATTGTGCTCTGTTTTGTGCTTGCCATAGAGTGACAATGACATTATGAAAGTCTAAAGCCTGCAATTTCTCCCTTCTCTTTGTATATTGTTCAGCAGAGGCAATGTAATTTCTTAGTTGACTAAAGGGCATCATGCACTGCCATGGTTACTGCACTGGACTCTGGGGTCACAGGTTTGAATCCTGTGCTGGACATTGCTATCCTGCTCTTGAGCAAGGTACTTTACTGCAGTTGTTCATGTGTAACTTGGGTGGTAGAATATGTAAAAAAACAAACTATACAAATAAATGATATGATGAGTTTAGACTCATTGGTCAGTCTTTTTTTGCGAAAGTGCTGCTCAACTTTATTTTTCATTTAATGTACCATGATCTGCCCTCTCTCTGTGAAAATACAACTGACATTTCTTTAATGTGGTGTGGTAATTTGATGGAACCTCCTTCTCCATTAGATGAATGTGCCATTTCAAACAATTCTCAGATATTGTATTGTGGTTGATTTTGCTGCTCATTTTTGTCCATATGGTGCCATTTGTAAGTACAGAGTAGCAAAATGAAGCAGATATTCTAAAAGCAGTTCTCTCTGTTTAATCACTGGAATGTTGAGTCAGGCACCTTCCCCTGTCACGGTTTAAATCATGGAGATCCGTAATGCAGCAAGAGGTATTTACATGCGAGTGCTCGTGGCTGACATGAGCACTCATGACATGGCTAAAGCACAATCAATATCTTGCTTAATGTATTCTTACAAGGTACTCCTCAGCACAGGCAGAATGAGGTACAGGACTCACACATATGGACACAGGCCCTTACAGCTTTCCTCATGTATCTATTTATGATAAACTCCGTGAAGAGTCAGTGCCCATCCTGCTAGAGATTCATATCTGGTTATGAACCAATTCAAGAGGTAAATTGCCTTCCAATAGTCTCTTCGTGCACAGTTGAACACAGCAATTACAACAGTTAATGAAAAAACATTTTAAAAGAATGCAAAACCTGCTTTTGTCTTTGTTTTATTGAACGAACGGTTAGCTTATATTTGAACGCAGTACAGGATTATTCTATACCTGTGTTACTGTACTTTCAATGATTATGCAATGACTTATGCAATCATTTCTGCCAGCATAACCTGTTACACAATATTTTAAATGTGAGCATACATTATTGTCTTTACATACGATCTAATAAACTAATGACCAGTTTTAATAACCTTCACTCAACCCTAATCATACATACTTCTTTATGTAATAACATGAGTGTACTCATGGAACAATTACATAGTACCTGCTTGCAGGTATGCAGCCATTAAGAATATAATCACTACATGTTTCTTTTGTGCTTTATATAAAGTTAGAGCTACTTTCTCAATCTTAGCCCTGGACTTTTTTTTAGCATGCATAGAAGCCGGGGTTGTGTTTTCATTTAATCTACAGGAAACACTTTTTAAACAGTAATGACTCAGAACATTTGCTGTTTACGGCACAAAATAAAACACAGGTCAGGTGTTTTACCATAAATTTGTGTGAATCTGAGTGAGAGCTGACAGAAGCAAAGCTCGTCATTGTTTTGGGATGTAAATGACAGTGTTTTGCCATATATCCCCATGCCAACAGATAGTATTATCTGTTTAAAAAGCGATGTGGAGATATGACCATACAAGGCCACTTGGAAAGTGCAGGTCTGCTTGATGACACATGGGCTAGATTGTGCTAAATATAAATATGAACTAAATGTGTTATTACAGACCCATTAATCACCAGGCTATCGAGCAGTGAGCACAGACATGAGCTGTTCCCACTTCTTCAAAACATCAATCTGAGTGACTCCTGTTCCCTCCTTCAGTCCAAAGTACTTTCACACTTTTATTTCAGCAATGCTGCCTGAAGAATATTAATGTGTAAACACATTATGGCCACCAGAAGTGCATCAGAATCACATTAGTTTTGAGCAGTTTAATGAATGTTTTGCATGTTTGCAGTTATTACTTATCCCTCAGTCATCGATCATAAAGCATAACTGTATCAAGGTGCGGTGACTAAAACAGCTGCAGTCCAGGAAGTGAACAGAGGAAACCTGTTCAATTCCTGCCTCCCTTCCACTGTGCCCCAGATATTGGACTTGAACCACTGAATCTGTGAGCAACACTGTCCAAAACTGGTCAAGTTTCTTCTCCTCTGACTGTGCATGAAAGCACACAACTGTTCAACTTATCTTGGCCAGCGGAACTGAGGAAGTTACTGTTTCCATTGAGTTAACCACATTTTTCCACCTCTGGAGAAACCACTGCTAGACACTGTCATTGACATGCATGTATATAAGAAAGAAAACTGTTTGCTACAGGAGATGGACTTTGTTTATTTCATGTGCAGAAGTAAAGCTTCTCATTACCAATTATTCTCTAATATTCCATGGAGATAAAACAGTATACACATGTACAGATTCAGTATATTAAATATGTTAATTCAGAGCATTGCGGTTATTAGATTCAATTTGCCAGCTGCTCCCACACTTTCCAACAACCTGTCATTATTATAACTGGAGTCTGTTTCAATTGGCAGAACTTCAAACAGAGATATATAAGTTGAATGAGAATTCAAGTTATATATGAATGACAAGGATAATCTGCTGACTGAATTATGTAAAACATGCACTGTTCTATTGTCCTTTTTTAAATGAGTAACTCACAGTCACAGTGAGGTTGATGTTCAAAAAGGTTTTGGCAGCAGCAATAGCTTTAAATGCATTGCTGTTTGTCAGTCAGTAGAAATTGAGTCTGAAATTACATAAAATCTTGAAATACATGTAACCAGTCCACTTTGAAGAGAAAAGTATAATTTATCTCCAATACTAGTATAATCTATCTCCAATACTTAGACAGCACATCTTAAAAGTCAGAGTGAGTGTAAATCATGTGACACATTTTTCAAAACCATTGATTAACTGTCTCCAATGTAGTATGTCAGAAAAACTACTGTCAATGTAATTCCTTTGAGCGAAAATGATCCAACTTGCAAATGAGCTCTGAGTGTTCTTGGCAAAAAACATGTCTAACAGGGTGAATGGCATGCATGATGTCATCATATGTGCTCCAAACAGTGGGGGATACTGGTCTCCAGGGGCATGCCAACAGCAAATCTCTGCTAATCTCCTTGAGGGAAATAGGTAAGAAATAACACAGTCTGTTATTGCAGACCAGATCTAGGCAGTGCAATCCCTGCGCAATGCATTATTGATTACTGTAGGTACACTTTTGCTCACTACTGACATCTACTGGGGTGATACCAAAACAAACTGGACAACAAAAACTTTCAAGATGTGCATTTTTAGGGGATGATAGAAGACTTTTTGTTTAATTTCTTTTTTTGAAATTTGTTTATATAATTGCACACAATCGGACACAGACATTCCTCACACATCCCTCAATGAATTACAGTATCTCAGCCAAAATACAGGGAAGTGGTGAGGCAATCTCAAGTGATGTCCTTTAGGTTTTTATTTTCTGACATGGATATATTCCAGAAATATCATTGCTGCCATCTTGTGATAGTTATACAGGATAAAACATAGCTTTCCATTGTTCAGTTTTATGCACACTCAGCTATTGTTTCTGGGGACAATTTGTACAGTATCACAGTGTTTAACAAAATGCTAAGCTTTCATCATAGTGACAGTAAAAGGCATGTGATAAGTCACAGTGATACGTCACAATGTAGACAGATTATTTTAATTCCTTACACAGTCTGTGGAGCAAATATATTCCCTGTTATTTTTCCACACCGTTGAAAAATGTACCAAGACTCTAAATAGGCCCTGGGGTGCTAAACACTTGTAATGTTCCTGAGATAATCCCACTCACAGTCTCTGGAAATAAACAGTCACACACTTTGAAAATGCTCGACCAAATCACCCGCCCACCTCCCAGAGCCCTTTGAAACGCAATATGTTTCCTTGATCTTCCTTTGGTGATGGCAGAGCTCATCGAAACTGATGTTTCTGTTGCTGGTTTGTCTGTAACCAGTCTGCACACCAGCTATTGAATCACTTTGCATTTATCTCAACTGCCAAAGTATGGTTTGAATCAAGCCATTCAGAAAATAGGAAAATATCAGGAAAAACCGGCTGCATTAAGACAGACTACAAAGCTATCAATCCACCGTAAAAACTTACATATGTCATAATGGAGATAATGAGCCCATTGTCAACATTGATGTATCTCCAGCATTTACTGAACAGCCAATCATTGTGAGGAGAAACAGAAACACATACAGGGAGCTGGCAGTTCCTTAAGTTTGCGACAGTGTCAGTTCTGAGAAAACGCAGCCATCTGACCCAGCTTAAGCACCACCACTCGAACTGAAATGTTTCTCTGGTGTTGTAAAATGTTTGAAGAAATGACTAAGACGATGTTCCTGACCACATAAGGGAAACAAATGGACGGACCTCATACGGACTGCTGTGACACAACACGTTGAAAAGCCAAACAGCACACAATGTTTTCCGTTAGAGTTGCTATATTTGTCCAGCTAGCAAATCACAACACTACAAGATACTTAAGGCCATAAATAACCATTCAGGAAATAGGATATCAGTCCTTGGCTTGGAAACTCCTAGAATAAGGTCCTTTCTTTGGCGAAATTGATACTGAGATGCATTGTGGCACAAACTGGACTAACTTGTTACTGTCATGCATATTTTCAAAGCTATTTGCATGATACTCAAATTGCTATCACTACATAACAAAGGAGAAGTGCGATCGAATTGGAGAAAAGATCAAAAGTGTGATAGTAATCGTGATTGTCATAGGACTGCATACAGAGGATATAATATATTCATTATTCTGAAGAAAAATCAGCTTTTACACATGAGATGCTAAACATTGTAGCTTGTATGTCACATTTCCCAGGGAGAACTCCACAAAGGGAACCATGTAAATACTTCTTCTATGACACAAATACTTAAATCTGGCACTGCAGAAATAATTGCGCAACCCTTCTGGAATTAATGACAGTCGAGCCATGGTTAAATGCAGCACACTACCAAGATAACCTGTTCCCATGTTTACATTAAATCTGCCATGTTGTGCTTCAGTTCCTCTAACATTTGTGATGCAACCATGTGTATAGTGCATTCCTTACATTCATTTCTGAACAGCATTTAAATATTTTATCCTTACTTTTCCCCCTTTAAAGAACAGAACTGCCTCACCATGCATTCTGTGCAATAAGCAGAGTTGGTAAGGGATTTGTTTCAGGCTTGAGACTGTATTGAGACTGTTCTGTGTGGTATTAGGGCTCAGCAACAGTTCTGCAAGTTGGGCAAACTTCCTGTTTACACTGAGCCAATCAGAAGGGCTTGATCAGATGGGCACAGGGTTCCCACATAGACAACTGAAGGTTTGGAACTCTGTCCTCTTCCTTCGTCTCCTGAGCCGAACAGATTCCAGGCCCCGAATAAAGCCAGGCCTAACCCTTCTGATCAGCCTTGCAACATACAGGCCTATGGGCTAAAATATATTTCGATTTTTTAAATATGTGGTAAAATAACAAAAAGCGGTTAATTTGAAAAAATATTTTTTTGATATCTACATCTGAGGAAAAGATTATTGAATATATTTTTGTTTCATCCTAAATTATTATAAATTGATAATGTTGTCACACTTCAATAGCCCAAACCATTACATGTCATCTGCTTGTGTCCAAGATTTCACACTGGTAATACCCCTGTTTTCATAGCCCAAAACCATTCACTAAAGCAACTGCAGTCACGAAACTCTGACCTCAGAACAGTTCAGTTTAAGGGAGAGCCCCATCCCTCTTTGACCCTGACACAGTTCCTGGTTTTCAGGACATGACGACATGTACTTCCTCACGTGAGGGACAGTCACGCAGTAATCTTGGCATCCTGTTTTTGAGGTACAAAACACATGGACCTCAAGTTCAGCTGACCATAAAATGGAGCACACAGACAGGTTGAGGAGGGGACTCTCCTGTCCCCCTATTGGTCAATCCTGAATTCATTTATGCATGGCTTGCTTTTGTACGTCTTCCCTTCATTTTGGCAATAGACTTTGACCCCAGCCTGTTTAAATTTACAGCAGTCATAGGACGGGGCAGAGTCAACTGCAACATAAAACCGTTTGTGACGGTAAGACAATGTCCTTTACTTTTTCTTTGAAATGTATTATTTAGATTGTATTGTATGTAAATTTTATTTTTTAGAAGTACACCTCTATAAAAATGAGATGTCTTGCAGTATGTAACTGTTTCATTTCTGCATCTGCCAGCAATAAGTTAGTTTTGTCTATGCATACAATACAGAGATATGAACATCTCAGACATTTCTACTTGTGGAATAATCTCTCTCATTTAAACAAAATCATTCATTTGATGACTTTGTTTTCATAACCCAGAGACACCAGCTCAGGAAAAGTTGATCTGAGTTAGATTTTAGTGAAATACATTGCAATTGTGGATTATTTTGGTTTTGTGAGCTGTTTTCATTGTCATAATCATCATTATCCTCATCACCGTTATTATATGTTTTGGGGATTTCATGCACAATGAAAAATACATTATAACAGAGTACTTATCTTGTATAAATAGACATGAAGGCACTATTTATGAAGATGCTCAAGGGGATACTGAAATTTTGGGAGCAGCTTATTCAAGTCATTTTCTGCTGAGCCTTTCTGTATATGAAGCTGTGACTAATTCAATCTTACACATTGCAGTGTAGGGTAGTTCAGATGGAGTTCAGCTTGTGGCTAAACTTTCGTATGAAAAAGCACAAAAATGGTAACACCATTCCCTTCATCATATTCTCCAGTAGTATTTGTGTGCCTTGGGTAACATTGCTACATTGCAGATCTAAGCTTGGTTATACGACACTGATATTATATGAATATCTTACCTGCATGTCAATGGTACGGCAACTTACAAATACGTTATTGTTCAAAAGAGTTGAGTCATAGGCATTTGGGTATAACATGCCTGAGTGCCTATCATGTGAGTAATCAGTACATCACACTGTCACACACAGAACATTCTGTCAGAGCTCTAACCTCACCTGTCATGATTCTGGGTTTGTTGCATGCCATATGTCTCTGTAGTGGCTGCCATTTCCTCGCATTTTAAAGTGTGCCAATGGGGCTCCAAAGTTGTGAGCAAGGTGCCAGCCCCACCCCTGTGCTGCTGGTTTAACGTTATGCTCAGTTAATGAGTCCTCAACTCTACTGGGTTACGTGATGTGGATGAATGAATTACTAGTTTGATAGGCAAAATGTAACAAAGGTTTATGCCAAGATAGATTGAAGATTCATGGTCTTTACTTGAATATCTTGCACGAGGCATGTGATATACTGAGAAACAGGGTTCCACATCGGTTTCCTGAGGGCTATCTAATCTTTACACCAGGAAAGAGAAGGATCTGTTTGCAACTTTGAGTACTATTCAACAGAAGCTCTGTTGAATAGTACTCCAACTACTCCACTCAGGCTAACCGTTATTTCATAACAGCAGATGGTAACAACTTCAAGCTGATATTACCATTTTTTAACCAACTTTTTTAAATGTTATACTGAATTCTTCCTGTGTCAGTAACTGCACAATTCATGCTATCTAAGACACTGGTTTGGTTTGTAAATTGGGGTGCAGAATCAAGATCTTTGTCAGTACAATGAACATTGAGTTTTCCCCTATCAATGAGCTATGTATTTGCTTTTCATAGTTTATCCCTCTCAGTGTGAGCCACAGGACTGCCAGCAGTGAAGCTATGAGCTGCCCCTGTGTCCTCCTGTCCACGGGACAGAAGATACCCATCGTGGGACTGGGCACCTGGAAAAGCGCCCCAGGACAGGTCAGGGGTCAAGCCCGGCCACAAGAGATGCAGTACAAATCATGCACCCCTGTATCTTACCAAAATGAACAGTTATATTCAATAATCGTTTTTGCACGATTCCAAGGTGCAGGGGTCCAAGGTGTGCTGATTTTAGTTTTCACCCTAAAAAGGGCAACAGGTTCAGGCCCTGAAATATAGGTGTGGTGAGCTGTGTAATTAACTGTTTTAACTAACTAATTAACTGCTGGGTGACAACTAACACCAGCAGAGCATGCAGCCCTGTAGGACCAGGGTTGGCCACCTACGTCTAACAGTCTGGTTATATCACATGTGGTAGTATTTATGATGTACAAGTGCTAAAGTTTGTGTCTGCTCTTGCAGGTAAAGCAGGCAGTGCTAAGCGCTCTGGACTGTGGTTACAGGCACGTCGACTGCGCAGCTGCATACGGCAATGAGCACGAGGTGGGAGAGGCCTTGACAGAGAGGGTGGGGGATGGCAAGGTGGGTGGGCCTTCCTTCCCTCTGCGGTGGCCAATGGATCACTACTGTAATTACAGTAATCACAGACAACATATTACAATCTCGCACTTCTTATCATTTGAGTATCGGGGATGGTGAGGATATATAATTACTGATCGCCCCCTGGACCCTACAATAATGTAATGATTTAAATTCATCTGCACTTCATTGTTTTTGAGAGCTGACATCACAAACCTGTGCTCACAATTCACATTCAGTGGTGGTCATGGATGTAATGTACACTAATCACAAACGTACATATGTCTCTATTCAAATAATAAGGATGTTATTTAAATATTGGGCTTGATATGGAAAATAATTGGTTATCACCAACTGAACTCTTCAGTAACATAATAATCTCAAGGGTGTCATCAAATGTTTGTGTTTAAAAAACATTTAAACTATCAAATATAAATAGTTGATGAAAATTAGACAGGAATTTTAGAACCAAGGTTAATTAATTATCAAGGTAATGCCTAAGGATAATTACTGGTAAATACAGTTATACGCTCATACAAGTAAATACAATTATGTGTGCGTGTGTCATAAATATTAAAATTTGAATAATTTTTTAAATGTTCTTTTGCTAAGTTTCCTCACCATGTTTTGCATTAGAACTGAATCTTTTGATTTTAAAATAAGATGCAAGGCAGCACTGTTACACTTTGCAGGAGGATTCATACAGACATAAAATTATTTTAACATATTGGCATAAGCCATCAGGAGAAACAAGTAATGTGCCAAAACAATAAAATTAAAAACAATTGAGAAAAAGGCTGAGTGAGTCTGATGTTCAAATTACCGTGTCCGTTCCCCTTAGCCTCTCCAAAGAGAGGACCTCTTCGTGACCTCCAAGCTGTGGAACACCCAACACCACCCTGACGATGTGGAGGCCGCCTGCAGAAAGACCCTCACTGACCTGGGCCTGAGCTACATGGACCTCTACCTCATGCACTGGCCAATGGCCTTCCAGTGAGTGCTGGATCATGTGACCTAAGTCTTTGTGTTTCAAATGCAGGATGTGCATCATGGGATGTGTACTTTCAGGAGGGGGACTGAGGTGATGCCGCGGAATGCAGACGGCACTATCCGCTACGCATACACCCATTACACAGACACTTGGAAAGCCATGGAAAAGCTGGTTGACCAAGGGCTGGTGAAAGCCATAGGGCTGTCCAACTTCAACGCCAGGCAAATTGATGATATTCTCAGCATTGCCAAACACAAGCCAGTGGTGAACCAGGTACCGTGGGGAAACAGGAGGTTTCATTTATTTCTTTGTTTGCAACTTTGCTTCATACACAGACATTGACCTCGTTTTTGACCTTGCGTCTGGTGCCCCCTGACAGGTGGAGTGTCACCCTTACCTGATCCAGTCCCAGCTCTTGTCTCATTGCGTGGAACGAGGGGTAGCGGTGACGGCCTACAGCCCGCTGGGCTCTCCTGACCGCCCCTGGGCTGCCCTTGGTGAGCCACTGCTGCTGGACGACCCACGGGTGGTGGACATTGCCCACCGCTACGGAAAGACTCCTGCCCAAGTCATCATCAGGTGAGTGTGCTGAAAGGCTACTTTACCAACCGCCAATCATTCATCACAGCGCCCAAACATCGTAGCTATCACTGTGGAGTGATTTCTCATTTCTGCATCTATAACCTACCCTATAGCCCATTAGATTGCCCTCAAAACTGAGGACAGTTATTTCAATCCACAGAACATTTAAGGAATAGTATCCCCCAAATGACTGTATAAAACCATTAATAAAACAGACTTCCAGGGTCAAAAATTCAAGAAGAAAATTGCTCAGTCTGACTACAGTATATACAGTATTCTTGCCAATTATAAATGATCTATCTTGCAGTTCAAGTCAATTTACAGAGTAGTATTTTTTATTTTATACTAATAACATTGTCTGTTGTGCATTATATTTCCTGTGCAATTGGTTTAAACTGAGGATATAATAGTCTGGTATTACTGAGAATAATACATGCAAATCATGTAAATCAGCCAACCTTTAATAGGATAATAGGTTTGCCCGAACTGATTTCAGCAGAATTCCCTTCAGGAGGATTATGGGTAATTTACTGTTATTGTTGAATAGATGGCAGGTGCAGAGAGGCGTCATCTGCATTCCAAAAAGTGTTACTCCCTCCAGAATTCAACAGAACATTCAGGTATGCTTTGTGTGTGTTCCACTAGAGGGCTCTGCTAAGTCTACTGTGTACAACTGCATTATGTTCAACCTATAGTGAGTTCAGTTCTCACATTAAATAGAGTATGGATTTTGTTTATGTGAGAAAATGAATTCCTCCCACTTATGCAACTGTAATTAGAGGTAATTTTTTGAAAATGCTGTCTTGTTCATCTTAAAGCAATTATCTTTGGGTTATTTTCCAAAGAAAGTCTGAGTTGAAAAAGTGTCTTGCTGATTCTGATTACCACACTCATGAATAGGGTGCTAAAAATGTATCAAAAGAGTTTAGTCTCTCTCACACATTCTATTGTATGAATGGACAACAATGGAAAATGTATGATTTCATGAAGTGTGGCAATTTTCTCCAGGAAAATATTAAAAGCTGTTTCCCCATTTGTAAACAGGTATTTGACTTCAAGTTGTCAAGTGCAGACATGAAGCAGATTGAATCCTTTAACAAAAATGAGAGGCTCATTATTCCAACAATAGAAGTGAGTAACCCTGCCTTGTGAGTCTGATTATAAAGGCACACAGAGTTCATATACATGCTTATAGCTCAAGAGTCTCATCTGTTTCGCATGTTTAATACCTCAGATATGCAGCATGTTTTCCTTTGCTATGTGGAAAAGATAACAGCCTTTGTTTGTTCCCCTAACAGAAAGATGGAAAGAAAGTGTGGAGAGATACTGTCCATCCTCATTTCCCCTTCCACGATCCCTACTGACCACCATGATGCGATGGACCTCTTTATGATTGGACAATCATATTGGAAAAAAGATCACTCTCTGTGAAGATGATGCAATGTTAAGGGTAAATCAAAACTGTTGGCCAGGAGCATCAAACATCAGATTTCTAAAGGGATGAAGTGTTTTTTTTTGTTTTCCTTCCAAATTAGAAACTATTTCTGTGGAATCTTTAGCCAATCAACGACAATAATTAATCACGTAAGTGTTGAAACTCACCAAAAACCAGCATTGACATAGGCCCACCCTGGCATCCCTGCTCTGAAGTGTTAAACCAAGTGTCTCTGTACCATTAACTAATCTGTTTGTTCCTTCAACTATTCTATTCTCCTCTGCACTAGGCAGACTAAAGAAAAGAACTTCATTATTCCAGAAGCAATGCTTTGGTTAGTTCAGGAAAATTGGAAATTTACTTTTTCTGTATCAAAAAACAATGACCACCATGTGTAAAGTATTCCTGATTTTGTGTCCTAGCTGAAATCAAACCTTGTGCTTATTACCTGCCCAACTTGGCCAACCAATGCTTCCACTATGTTGCCTTCTCAAGTATTTCTAGATACTTTATAAAAGCTGTGGGACAAAAAGCACTTAAAGCTTCATCTGTGCAGTTTCATGAGTGTGCTATTATCTAATTATATAGTTTTGGACTGCAGAAAATAATCATTCTTTGATTAAAACAATGTATATACTTTTTGAATTAGTGACGAAGTTATGTACTAATGGATGCACCAAAAAAAAAAAAATAATAATATTGTGTATTATGCAATTACTTGCACAATGTCTTCTTTAGCAGGGCATCAGTACCGATCTCTAACATGGTGTGGTGCTGTGGTACCCCATTCAAAAGAATTAGAAAAAATGCTGTAGCTTCTGTATGCTGTATTATTTCACTTGTAGACACCCAAATCCATTGCAACATAATGCATTTGACAAGACACTTCATTTCTCAACCTGATAATTGAATGATGTAAGGTTAAATATCAACTGAGAGGACACAGCTTAAGTACCCCCATTTTGTGTAAATTTCCTTTTGCAGTTACAATTCACTCATAAGCAGACTACAGACAATATTTTCTTCCATAACTCGCACAAAATAAAAATTCATTGCACATTTCTATAAATGTCTAGACACAGGTAGAAATTTTTCTTATTTCAAATGACATCTGAACAGTTGTGCATGTCAGGATATACAAATATTTCAGTCAAACCATTGCTGCTTCTCTGACTATTTTTGCCTCTGTGCAAACAAGGCTCCTTATGCAAATAGGTAGGCTTCAGTTCAGTTTGTTCAATAAGTTCATAGCTTGCATTCAAATGTCTATCTGCAGCTTACCTTTCCATTCTCACAGAATTTGAGCCCTCGTTTCAATGCAACTACAGTAGAGCTGCTTCCAACTGTTAATACAGGAAGAAATCTGGAATAACTGTTACACCTCATTATCACAGTAGCAAAAATGTAAAAACTGTGGGAGTTTCTACAATATTTGACACAATGACGGCCAGAAAAAAAACATTAAAAAAAAAAATAGAGACCCTTATCTTAAGCATCAGATACTAGCTTGAAGGTTTAAAGTGGAGACGAATACTACAATTCCAATGAAAGGATTTTGTACAACTGTGGTATAAGGGGTATAAGTTCAAATTTAACAATCATTCATTATTTTTAAACAACCTTAATTTCCAACACATTTGTCAAATTTTCTGAATGTATTTTCACATGCTGTTACATTTCACAGCAAGTGCCAGGGGGAGGAGAGGGGGAAGAAAAAAAAAAAAAAAACATTCATTCAGTGCCAAATACAAAACAAAATAATTTTGGGAAACAATTTTGCTTTTATTTATGTGTATAATAAAGAACATATGTAATGCATGTGCTAAGTTGCTTCCAATCAGTGTTGATTCTTCTGATATGACAATGTAACACACTACACACTCCAGGAAGAACATACTCAACCATGATCTTGAGGTAAAACAATCTCTAAAAGATACTATCACCAGTTAGTTTGTTTCATTTTGTGAGATTTTATTTTTTAACAACATGTTCAAACTTGTAATACATTATATGCTACGTTCATAAAAAAAATGAAGTCATTAGCAATTTTTTTTTCTTCTTTCATATAGGCTAGCACTGTACCCATCACTAAAGCTGCTCACAAAGGTCGTGAATTACAACGTTTTGAGAGGGAAGCCACTCTATTGTGCATATATTCATTGAAATCCCCCCCACCCTCATTGGTTAATGACCAATATACTCTGGAATAATTACCCTCTCACAAACCACGGCAAAGACAAGCAGCTACATGCTTCTCCAACATTTGTGGGGAGAGAAAAAGGAAGGGGCATTCTGAAAAATAAACACATTAAGAAGCGTAAGAGTCCTGGAAATGTGAAATCTGGTTTGTTTTGTACATCGTGGCCTGGTTGGATGGATTGTTTTGGTCCACCATGTGGTCGGGTTTAACCGTAGAGGTCATCGTCATTGTCCTCATTGAAGACATTGCCCCCACTGCCTCCTGCTGAGCCCTGGCTTGGTCCACTACCTCCCTGGTTACTGGATGGGAATCTGACACAGGCCAGAAAAGAGAAACAGTTCAATGATATGCAGTCTTTTAAACATTCTGAGCAGTGATTATGCATTTATAGTATTTGCCAGATTACCAAACTTGCACTACACCTTGTAATGTCACCCACTTATTTTACAGCAGTTGTTCATATTAAAGCAGTTTACTTACCTGAAGCTGCCGAAGCCTCTGCTCTGTTGCAAGGTCTGTGCGAACATCTCATATTTGCGGATGTCATTATCGCTGACCGAGCGACGAGCGAAGCGCATGGCCTCCTCAAAGTGGTCTTTGCGGATCTCGGGAACAGGGTCGTCCTCTTCAACCTCCTAAATGTGAGGGAGAGTGAGTGTTACTGCCTTTTATCAGTCGATTAAATTCTAGTCAACTGCCCTTGAAGTGTACCTCCTGGCTACACAATCTAACTAGACTTCAGTAGTGGTCTAAACATCTCAAATCAGATTTTGGAGTAAAAATGAAGTCTCACCATGGCTGCGGGATTGGTCTGTCGGTCACGCTCCCTCCTGATCTCATTCTCAATGGACTCTCGGATGGCCAGCTTGCAGGCTCGCTGGCAGATCTCTGTCAAGTCAGCTCCAGAGAAGCCATTGGTCATCTTTGCCAGGAAATCCAAGTCCACATCCTACAAGAGAAAGAAAATATTGTCTTTAACGATTGCTATTGCCTTATCAGTTGGTTTAAATTCATTCTTTTATTGACAACTTACAACCCAGTTGCATGTCTAGGTACACAAATATCAAACAATGACCTCTAGTGGTTAAAAAACATCAGAAGTGCGTGTGATTAGTTTTTTAATGACAGTCACATCATAAGAAACCATAATCAGAGGTGGTTTATCACTTTGGTGCATCTGTGGTAAACTGGCTAAATATGTTAAACAAAAGAACAGCTTTCTAAATTGTTTACGACTAAGATTAACTTCAAATAGTTCCCGTTTCATGCTGTTCTAAGCCTACCACAGGAAGCTCAACCAATGCTGGCTAACAGACCAATGACCTGAAAATGGTGCTCCAGGCTTATAAACTGCCTACCAAGCAAGCATTAATGAAAACAGAATCTTCTATGACGACTTACCATGTTAACAGTTAACTATTAACTGTAAAAAGTGCAATTAAAAGCTCAAATCAGACGTGTTCTTAGCTGTACTTCATTTATGTTAGTAATTCACCTTCCTCCCAAAAACACTTCTGATTTTCACATCCTCTTTGTCTTCAATGGAAGTGCCACTTTCTACAGCCCATCTGGTATACACTGCTTATGTCAGCTTCAAAGGGATCCATTAGCCAATATATTGAGTTGAGAGAATGGTACAAAAACATGCATGGTAATCCTGCAGGCTATAATGAATCAGAGGACTGTGCCTAACCTTGGAAATGGGAGACTTTCGGAGGTTGGCTTTGAGGATGGCCATGCGGGACTTCTCATCGGGCAAGGGGATGTAGATGAGCTGGTCGAGTCTGCCAGGTCGGAGGATGGCGGGGTCGATGATGTCCGGCCTGTTGGTGGCGCCGATGATGAAGACGTTCTTCTTGCTGGACATGCCGTCCATCTCTGTCAGGATCTGGTTGATGACCCTGTCGGCAGCTCCGCCTCCATCTCCCACGTTGCCACCACGAGCCTTGGCAATGGAATCCAACTCGTCAAAGAACAGGACGCAAGGAGCAGCTTGACGAGCCTGAGGAAAACAAAGCACAGTTCAGAGGTTACCTTCAGTTCCAAAAAGTCCTCTATCCCTTCAGCTGAAGATATGGTCAGCTGAACACAAGTTTAACATCTACCTATTAAAAAGGCTCTGAAACCAAAGACACTCAGGTCCATGTTCTCACATCATTAGCCATCATGTTACATGCACCCGTCACTGAATTGTCTACAGAGTCTGAAGTCCTTCCCTTGGAGCGGTTTTTCTTACCTTGTCAAAGATCTCTCGGACATTAGCCTCAGACTCTCCAAACCACATGGTGAGAAGCTCAGGTCCCTTGATGGAGATGAAGTTGGCCTGGCACTCATTTGCAATGGCCTTTGCCAGCAGAGTTTTACCACAACCAGGGGGTCCATAGAACAGCACACCTTTGGAAGGGGTCATGCCGAACTTTAAGAATTTGTCTGGGTGCTCCACTGGGTACTGCAGAGGAACAAGTCAATACTTAAGATCTGTACTTTCGGTCTTTTCTCTCTGGAAATGAGCCATCTCCATATTGAATGACATGATGACCATATCTGTGTTTTACCTGTACAAGTTCCTGCAGCTCTCTCTTGACATCCTCCAGTCCTCCAATATCCTCCCAGGTGATGTTAGGCACTTCCACCACTGTCTCCCTTAGGGCTGAAGGATTACTCTGGCTCAGAGCCCACTGGAAAACACAAAACCCACAGTACAAACTCAATGGCAAGTAAAGGCATCTTTAACATCTTTAACTCATCTTTAACATCTGCGCTAAAGGAATGCCCCAACAAAGCACTGTTATCCTTAGAAATTAGTATTAAAAAAATGTGTTCTCACCCTGAAGTCATCCATGGTAACAGCCAGGGAGTTCATGACCTCAGCATCAATGGTCTCATCCTCCAGGTCGATGAGGTCCATCTTCTTCCTGATGGCCTGCAGTGCAGCTTCTGAGCACAGGGCAGCCAAGTCAGCACCAACATGGCCGTGGGTCTCATTGGCAACCTGTAACAGCCAAGTTCACAAGCTGTCAGGACCTGATAGCACAGAGCGAACCACCCATTCCACTTAATCTGGCACCAGCAAAACCATAAAATGTCCTATTCCTGTGAACAACAATGTCTAGGACAAAAATGTAAAACCATGCATGGTTTAGTCACATGAAATTCATCCTTTGCTTATAACTGATATCAGAACACTTAAATATGTCAAAGCTCATGTATCATTGAACAGACCTGCTCAAGATCAACATCGTCAGCCAGTTTCATGTTCTTGGTGTGAATCTGGAGGATCTCAAGTCGCCCTGTTGCGTCAGGAATGCCAATGTCCACCTCCCTATCAAAGCGACCTTGAATCGACAGAAACAATGGTAAACAAAATCTATTCAACCTCAAATACTGTTATATTATCTTCCTGAATAGCAGTATGATGTATCAATTATTATAACTTTGCTTAAAACATCTGTTCATGCCTTATGAAAAACATTTAATGTGATATTCATTATACCTTGAGAAAACAAATGTGCACAAATGATGCATAATTCAATCAATATGAAGAAAAAAAAAAAAAAACACCATGCACAGACTGATGCCACCACAACTGAACATGCTGAAGCACCTGTGTGGCATAACATAATACACTACAGAGTAAACCTACATATATACCTTTATGTAACCTAAGAGGACTGCATAACAGCCATTAACACTATTGTTTCTACCACCTATGTTCTCAGAACTTCCCAAATGGAGAAGCGATATTGATGATGAAATTTACCAAACCGCCTGAGGGCTGGGTCAATGCTGTTGGGTCTGTTTGTGGCTGCCATGACGATCACGTGTGCCCTCTGTTTCAGCCCGTCCATCAGAGTCAGCAGCTGAGACACGATGCGCCTTTCCACCTCTCCATGAGTCTGGAATGAGATCACAACTGTAAGGCTAAGGCTTACTGTGAAATTAAACAAAGCTCCAAACATACCCCACACTGGACTGAAGATGAAAACCAACGTTTCCACACCTTCTGCAACTTCCAATTCATGGACTTGAATTTCAGGGCTCAGTTTCTCAAGGGCATGACACAGCATGTTTTGTAACCTTAGGCTGACACCCCAAAATATTAATTAAACTGCATGCAAGCAATGGTACATGGGTATACACACAAGCAAGTAACCTCAAGAGGGCAACAGCTCAGAAAAAATATTTAGATACAAAATTGACAAACTGTTTAAAACTGCAGAATTACTACTGTGATTCAAATTCTCTGTGGAATCAAGCACCTTCAAGTTCCCTTGCCCCTTTTCAAAATCTATGAAGGCTTAAACATGTTTTTTTCTCAAAATCAAAAAACTTTGTTGGGAAGTCTAACTACAGATTTGGCAACCTGTTCCAAAATTTTCCAAGCTGCACACTGTTAAAAAAAAATGAATTGCTCACTTTCTCTCTTTTCGGTGCGATGGCGTCGAGCTCGTCAATGAAGATAATGGCAGGGGCATTCTTTTCTGCTTCTTCAAAGGCTTTTCTCAGATTGCTCTCGGACTCTCCAGCAAGTTTGCTCATAATTTCAGGACCTGGAGACACCAGAAAGTCCACAGATGTTAAAAACAAAATGAACTTAATGACTCTTGACCTAAAGCGCATGCACTCACACAGATCCCTCACCATTGATGAGAAAGAAGAAAGCTCCAGTTTCATTAGCAACAGCACGTGCAATAAGAGTCTTTCCAGTTCCAGGAGGTCCGTACAGCAGAATTCCACGTGGGGGCTACACACAGGAAATAGAGACTGGAGTTAATTTCCTTCTTAAGTGTGCATTTTCTAAGCTTCGTCTGATGCAAAAACTTCGCTGTATACCAAGTGGCATCAATATTTCACAAAGTAAATAAAGAGACCCAAGAGAAGACATCTTAGACCGGGGATTAAGCTTCACTCACCTTTACGCCGATGGCCTTGAAGAGAGCCGGATGCCTGAGAGGGAGCTCAACCATCTCCTTGATCTGGGCCAGCTGCTTGCGAACACCTCCAATATCATCATAGCCCACCTCATTCAGGGACTCCTCTTCATCCTTAAAATTCAGATTGCTTGTCATGAGACCATTTAACAACTGAAGAAATGCTAGTCTGCAGAAAGCCACATAATGTTTTTCTGACGGACCTCTCGCTTGATGGGCTCGCCCTCGCAATGGATGACTGTGTCTGGAGCCACTATACAGTAGGGGCTGGGATCTGTCTCCACCACTTTGAACTCCACAGCTCGCATCCCACCTCTCACCAGGAAAATGTCTCCTACAAAAGGACCAATAAAGATTCCTCGTTAAGATGGCCATCAAGCAAAAAAAAAAACAAAAAACAACCGAAAACAACTCATCCATTCATATGCTCACTACCATTCAAACGTTCAACAGATTGAGCAACTGTCAATGAGTACTTGTTTAACACATTCACATTTATAACATCTGAGAAATTACATTTACCCTTCCTGATTGGCCTGTAGGCTTCCAGGAAATATGGTTTGAGATACACCTCAAACAGGTTTCCTGTGATCCCCTCCACTGTGTCATCAATGGGCAGGACATGAATACGCTTCCCATACTTAACATCTGGGCAAGGCTGGATACTGTACCAAGACAATGTGCATCACACATTTAATTCAATTGTACATACTTCTCTCATAATCCTGGTTATCATCACAAACCCATCCAGAGGAAATCAACTGGAAAAATTATTTATATATAATTTAAATAGATATCCAAATTATTATAGCTAACTACTCAAACAGAGGGGTGTCAGACTATCGCTGGAGGGCCAGTGTTCGACTTGTTTTCTGTATGTTTAGCATTTGAGATAAAGTCATTGATTGGCTCAAGAGTCAACACAGCTTGTGACCAAAGCAGAAACTGGCTGATGATTGACATGAAACCTGCAGACACACAAACTTCCAGGATGTTTGACACTCACATTCTACAAACATATGTAAATAATAGTAAAAATGCTGAATGTGGCATTTATTAAAGTAAATTGTTTGCAGTAAAATAATGGCTAAAGACTGATGCTCATTAAGCACACAATAACAGTGGTGTCCCACCTGATGACATCTCCCAGGCGCACCCTCAGGTTATTGCGGACAACCCTGTTCATGCGCACTTTCTCGTCAGAGCAGGTGTCATCTGAGAGAACAATGCACACAGTCTCCCTCCTCTTCTTCCCCTTCAGCAGGACTGTGTCTCCCCTGAAGAGTTGCAGCTCATCCATCTTGGCCTACCAGGCGCAACAATAACACAGCACAGTGTAAGGAAAAAGGGCCAGCGAGGCTGGCTTCTTCAGGATCACCTGCATTACATCCAGTTTTGTCTTCAGTGATCCCAGTCTCCAACTTCACCACAGACACTCAAACCTTACCATCTATGTTCAGTATTTTACAGAGGAAAGAGGAACAGGACATTCAAAGTTGGTAAGCTCTTGCTAAGACCCTCTCTCATTAAAATTAACCACATCCACAGCACCATGCTTAACTGTGCTATGATCTATGGAACATGAAATCACCTGGATATTTCTCATCACCAGAAATGAGCCTATTTTTGTGGCCCAGAAAGCACAGCAGAAAAAAACTGTAGAAAGTTGTTGAAACTGCTTAAGAAATAGCTCCCTAGTGAAACTCACCATGCTTCAGCTATACAGTCATCCTCCACCATCATATATTCAAAAGCATTTTAAAATACTTGAGGAAGACAGACTCAGGTATTATATAGAAGACATTCAATACTGCTTGGCATGCAAAGGTTATGATATTCTGAAAACTGAATGGCATTTTCTACTTTAATTGGACAACTTAAAGCATACTCGGGTTCTGAGCCACCCAATTTTCAAAACAAAATGCCTATTCAGCTACATCAATTTACAATTACATTACCATTTTACCTCACATGGGGCAGCTGATAAGCTATAATAACCTTTGCAAAGAACATACTCAGTGACAAGACACTGACACATAAAACAGATTAACTGAAATCAAAACATGGACATATCACTTTTTTAATAAAGAACAATGTGTAAAGAACTTAATGCAGTAAGACATAAAAGATAAAAATACAAAAACACAATTCAAATATAACACACAGTAAAGGACAAATAAGCTACACTATCCCTGCACCTGGACTACAAAGTACATTGGAAAACAAACATTCAGTTAAAATCACCTTTCAATAGATGCACCACATAGTGCCAATGTGACAACACTTCAATATTCCTATTAAACTTAGGGTTGGAACAATGAAGGGAACTTGAGCATGTCCTCTTAAACAACACTCATTACTTGCATTCCAATTCTAGAAATAACTCAAAAGGTTCCTGGTCCATTTATTTTGTTAAAATAATGATAAAATAATGGAAAGATTAAAAAGATGTGAGACAGATAAAAATCAGCTTCCTGCTCAATAACAATACAATGCTGTGTATAATAAAGCTTAATCCTATTACATTTTTTTCACATTTATATTTCAAGAGCTACAGATTTGCCATCTAGAAGCTTAATAACAGTACTTACGAATTAATGAGTAACACAGCTTTGCAGGGCTCCATATAAATTAGGTTTCAAAGTTATGACAGACCTTGGGAGTTGAAAACGCTAAAAAAAGTCAGCATGTAAGTGAGGAATGCTGCTTTCATTTTATTTAACACAATTCAGCTATTTTCATTCAGCTCTTGAAATGTGTGAATGATTGACTTACCTTTATAATTCTGTGAATGCACTACCAAATCAAAAGACATTGGTTTTTACCACAAAATAAATTCTATTCACAAAGATGTTAGAGATGGAGAAAGGTAAACCCACACCTGTGAAAGTGAGACCACACTGTTGTCCTCGTTGATGGATTCATCCACAATCAATCGGTTGGGTCTATTCTTCTGCTTTAAAATCGCAGTAGACAGATCATCATTTTTGGATCTGTGTGGAAAAAGAAATGAAGTTAACAGTCAAACAATTTCATATTTGTTTGGAAAAAATTAGTGGGTCACTACACATTAATTGGCCTAGTTTAATGGGTTTTTTCTTACGCCTATATACTAACATAATATAAAGTATGAGTTAAAAATCAAGACAGTTCATGCAAACTAAAATGTATTTCAGCTAGTCTATAGATGCAAGACCTCAAAGACAATGGAATTGACTTTGCTATTTCAAAACAGTGTCTGTCCACTGCTGTTGTACACAAAGGGATGTATTAGCTTGTATAGTTAACACAGACTAAAAGATTAAATTACAGAACAGCTACAAATGTATTGTACGTAAGCCCCAATAGTAAAGGAAACAACAAAACGTCAAATTATATTAATTCCTTGTTAAGTTAAAAAACCTTCTCATTGTGCTGTAATTAATACTTGAGTGTATATGTCTGTATGTAGGACATTTGACATTGCTTAAAAGAGCATGATCCTATGATATGACCTTGTTCATAATCAATAAATTATTTACGTAAGTAATTTCGCAGGATGACTGTGCAAGTTAAAAATGATTTAAGTTAGACAGGTGGCTGGAATGACAACTCGGCCTTCACCAAACAAAGAGTATATGATGACATTCGCCAGTAAGCTAGCTTCTGTGGTAGTAAGTTACCATTAGCTGACTTTTCCATCTAGCACGTTAGCATAAGAGCATGAACTATAAAACCTATAAACATGAACCGGCTGTTTAGCTAGCTATGTAACTTGACTTAAGACTAAAACTGATAATTGCTGAATAAAGGTGTCACATTTTAAAGCTGCAGAATTGGCTAGCCATTTGTCTATGAATGTCGGCTTTATGATACACGAGTTCAGGCCCGGATGACACAGCAAGAAAAGAAACGAAAGTGCAACACAACACCACTGACACAATGTTTGACTACCCTGCCTTATTGTTCTCAGAAGACAAAAAACTTATACATCACAAAGAAAATAACGCTACACTTTGTATTTTCATATGATTTTGTTATAAGCTAGCTTCCCAAAGTCAGACAACTAGGCGCATGGCTGCGGTAGCTAGCCCAGCTAGCTAGCGTTACCTAGCCAGCAGCAGTGAGATCCTAACTATCGAAACTCAGACGGGTTATAGGGTGGGGGATGTAAACGGCACGTTTTACTTTATTTTCCCTATCGGTACTACAAGTGAGTTTGGAAATGTTGGCTGAGCTTACTTATGTGTCATCGTCTCAGTCCGCTCACGTTAACTATCTACACAACTATCGCTAGAAAATACAACGGCACACAAACTAGACAGCTCGGTTAGCTCGCGAGAAAACATCAATTTAAATTGTATGTGCTTCAATAAAATACACACTTAACCCACTCAGCTAGCTATGTAGCTGTTATCTGTTGTTTTGACACTTAGGTGTACTGACTCACCACGTCACTCATCTACCGTTTGAAGCTAACCAGCTAGTCAGTTTTGTCAGCTTCTAATGTCTATGCCGGTAGGCCAACAGCCTTTCAAATTAAATGACTCGAGCAGAAAGTAGTTATCCAGATAGTAGTTTCTGACCAGCTATCTAACAAATTAGTTACATGTCTTCTTAGCCTGTAATTGCATTTTATACGTGACATCAAAACTGAGTGGTAGTTTAGCCAGCTAAGAATGAACTGAGGAATTATTTACGAATGTTAGCTGGCTAATCAAGCAATTATCAATCGATAGCTACAGCCTTCGCTAGCCAGCAAGCTAACTAGGTAGCTAACTAGTTAGCCACACATCAACCAAAGTAAAAATTTAACAATGAAATTACATGGTAGGAAGCTAGGTAGGGTATGCACTACCAGATTTACATACTCTGTATTAAATTTGATTTGGACTATGACGTTTGAATAAACGTTTTCTATTCCCGTTTGCTGAGGTAAAATCTCCTCATCGACGATGATTCATTAAAAATTCAATTTCAGAAACTCACAAAAATATGTTTTCAACTGGATTAGTTATTTATCTTGTTGTACTTACTCTCCTCCCGAAGCCATCTTTCTCCTCCTGAACTATTTGATAAATAAAATGTATGGCTGGTATATATTGCTTTGTTAATTTTCTTCTTCAACCTTCCCGTCAGTTCTTTTCTTCCAAAACTGAATCCAAGGCCGCTCAGCTCGTTAGCATCAAGGCTGCAGAGAAACAGTATGGCAGACAAGAAAAAAAGCACCAATCAGAAAAATGTTCTTGTTGCGTTCTACCTAGAAACAAATATATAATTGGTCATTTCCCAGAAAACGTTATAAAAACATTAACCAATCAAATATTAAACTCATGCTGCGGGAAGTTTTTTTCCACCGAGGAACACAATTGTCATTGGTTAAACTGCGTTACGTTTTATATTTTGGTAAGACCTTCCCGGACGCCATAAAGCGACATGGCCCCAGTTAATTGGTCCAGAAACTTGTCATGTTTACATATTATTTATGTTTATGCAAAATGTTGATTACCCAATTTTACCAAGCAAGTTTCCACATGACTCTGAATATACGGAAGGATTTTATTTCACATATGTTTGAAACCAGACTCTTATTTGCAGTCATATTTTTGGAAAAGGTTTCCGTGAAAAACAAGAACGAAATCATTCTAATTATTGAGGCATCACGTTCTAAATGTCGCAGACACCCAGAAACACATGTTTTTAAGACTTTGAAACACTTCTAAATGTGAACCTGTGACTCCTCTTTATTGCAGGAGCACAAACTGTTATTCTGAAAACAAGTGGCTAGATCACAACACCAGTAGTGACATCTATGAATCAGGTACCCGAGTCCATAAACTGAACAAGTTTACTGTATACATATACTACTACTCTTTTTAGGATGCTTTAAAAGCCTCTGAAGAATGGAAGTATAGATATACGGCTGTTAAGCCAATGGTTATACGTTTTGTACTGTACCTCAAAATAGGTATAAAATTAGTAGGTTGACAGAGAAAACATTCTAAGCCTTATGGTCAAAATAGGTCATATCGGATACTTTAGGGTCTCTACAAAATCAAAATTATTACCTCTCAAAACATTTGGTGCATAGTACTGTGTTGTTTCTGCTTCTCACACATTTACATTATGACCCTTCAAATGACAATAAGAATCAATCATTAAATCTTCCTTCCAGCTCAGTCTTCTTGTATCACAAAACAAGTTCTCCCACTGCCAATATTGATAACCTTAATACATAATCTAAATTTATACAAACTGCATTTCACATGTGGGATTTGCCAGCCTCTTTAGGGGAAAATGTACACCCTCAAATTAAAAAAAAAAATAAAATGGTTTAATTTGATCATTTTTGTCTTGGTCCTGGAAAATGCTTCAAGATAACTATTCTTACATAAGATGATCTAAACCTAAAACACAAAGATGTTTTATGTGTCACTTTATGTGTCAGTGTATGATATGGTATACCTTCTTGTGTCCATATTTCATATTTGAAATGCTATTGAAAAAGGAGGTCATGCCAAACGTCATAAAACAAGGACCAATTAAATATTACAATGAAAAACATTTTATTAAAGAACAAATAATTTCTTAGAGGAAACGAGCAAAGACTACAAAGATTAAGAAAGTTTACAAAGCTCTGTTGTACTTTTCACATTTCTGATCACTTCTCACAATTATGTAACTACACAAGAGCAGTGAAGTGCTTCAGAAAGATAGTCCACTGGCAGTCAAACATCTCATCATGTTTGAACTCCTCTCCTGTGATCAAGATCTTCCATCCTCTTCTTAAGGCCCTCGGGATCTATACATACCACATCTTGAAGGTTGCATTGTAGATACAAAGGAAGGCCTCTGCAACCACAACAAACTATTTTAGTGTAACCTTTTTATTAACAGCATAACTACAACATAAGTGAATAGCCTGCGTTAGTCAATACAGTACTTGAGCCGGAAAGGGGTTAATGTAAAATATGAACACATATGAGTTAGGTTAGTGTTAACTTATTTTGATACCTTTAAAAGCATGGAAACCCATTAACATAGTTTATGCAGCTCATGATCCATCACTACAAGCTTAGAGTCCATTATTCCACAAAGTATCAATAAAACGTTTGAACCCCTTTTCATTGCACTCTGGAGTTTATACCAGGCTATCTAACCTTGGTGTGTCTTCTATTGGTGCGTTCCTCTTTCTGGAGCCCTCAGTTCTTCTTCTCCAGTGGGCCATTGCTGCTTCTTTGCGCCCCAGCCTCCACAGGGCCTCCATGAGCCACAGCTCAGTTTCCTCCACTCCTGGGAGTAACAGGGGGAGGTATCACCACAAAGGCCACTGTGCTTATGTATTAGTTCAGCTTACATCATATGCTTTTACAATGATTTTTACAATTTTTAAAATAGAATGCATTCATTTTAATAATTCAGTCCAAAATGTTAGAAGTTCAACAACTAAATCTTGAAGGCACTCATTACCCGGAGAAGCCTGTAGGCTCTGCTGTAAGTCACGGAGGGCTTCCCTCTGCTGTCCACAATGCATGAGGCAGACCCCCCTGCCTGCCAGTGCCAGGCCCTTCAACCACTGCAGTATCTGCACCTTAACCCCAGCACCGTCCCAGTCTCCTGGATCTCTGCACTGCCAGTCTGCAACAAATGGGTTTCTCTCAGCATTCATCTAATGCACTCACAAACTGTGCCAGCCAAACTAAATATGGGCGTGAGAGGTACAAGCAGAACAGGTCAATCAGCCAGTCTTCTGGGGGAGGTGTTTCACCCTGTTCTATAAATGCTTACCTTTATGCTTAATGTGCACTTTCACAAGCAGATTTATTGATCTGAAATGAAATAAATTTGCATTGAAGCAGAAAATCAATTGAAAACGATTGCAGTGTTTCAAGTTATCTCTAAAAGAATGGCAAAACAAACTAATACAGTGGAAGCCTTGCAAAACGTACACTCACAACCCTGTCTGGATTTTTAAAAATCACAAGTGCACTCTTACATAAGACTTCTCTAAATCACAGCACAAGTAGGCCAACAAATAAGAGAAAACAAGACATTATTCTACACTCCTTCACAGTTTTTTCACAGGGTTTTGAGTCTCTCCTATGACCCAGAAACAGAACATGCAAGCACTTTATTGATTGGGATGCTTAGTACCTTGTGAAATGGGTTACAGCCTCTGTATTGTTCTTCATGCAGCCATGGGCCTGCCCCTGGAGAAGGTAGGAAGCTCCAACCCACAAGATACAATTCAACCTCTCCTCCACAGTTTCGTGATTTCCCCCTGGGAGAGGGCCTGTCAGTGTTGCAGAGCTAGGCTCCTGGTGCTCCTCTGCAGGGAGTTCTAAAACTAGCCTCTCTGGAACAAGGTCTGCAGTCTTATCGAGAATTTCCTCACAGATCGTCACTGCATCCCAGTATCTCTTGGCCTTCAGCATGGTGAACGCTGCCTCAAGGTAGATTTCAGGAATTCTAGGAAGTGCTGGACTGCCACTTATATTCACCTGAGAAATGGCTGATTACTGGATGTGCATGTCAACACCCATTACCATTATAGGAATAAAAATATGTTGTTTTATGCAGTTCTTGGTGTAGCATGCTTTTATTCACTGTACAGCTATTAACAGCAACACATAATGTGGCTACTAAAAAAAAAATCAATAAAATATTGCTTACACTTGCATTTGCTTCACAGGTACTTCTAAACTATACAAAGATAGCTATAACATACGAGTAAAACTGGACATACCAGCAGCTTTCCATCTGACTGTAAGGAAGCCAGTAGATCAAGGTAGTGTTCAACAGCTTCTGGTATTCTACAGGAAATAAAATGTATCTGCTTATATGCAAGATGAAACTAATTATACAGGAAATACATTATATTTTCAAAGGGCTAACCATCGGACATAAAAAATGAGTGGCACTCAGAAACAGGAGAATTGGTTGAGCAGGTTCACAGGGCCATGCTCAAGTCAGTCTTCAGCCGGTTACCTTTCGCTGTGCAGACACCGCTGCGCCAGAGCGTGCTGGATTCCTGGTGGGGAGGGGTTCGCAAGGAAGCGGGACAAGGCCTGGCAGCAGAGCAGCGAGTCGGATGAGAGCAGTGGGGTCTGGGGACTGGAGGACTCTCCACAGGAGGGCAAGGAAGCAGCCTGAATAGAGCAAGACAAAACAGTGACGTACCTCTACCACTCGCCAGGGTTTATGCGTCCTACCTAAGCGTCTGCAGCACTGGGGGTTAGGAGGTAGGCATGGTCGTGCTCCCTAAAAGCTTGATTCCGGACTCTTTCCCCATGTGATTTTGATTAATCTAGCCTTGCTCCTCTGAAGGAAGTGCTTATTGATTTTCTAATGTCTTTAATAGAAAGCAGCAGACAGGCCAGGGCCTGAGTGCAGCACAGATGGTATTTGATGGGGAGTCACTCACTTTGTGGAGGAGACGGAGGGCCTCTGTTTCGGCCTGGGCATTCCCCAGCTGTCTGTACAACAGAGCGCTCTGATAGAGTGCACTCCGACAGCTGAAATCTACCTGCAGGGCCTTCCTGTAACACTGCATGGCACTCTGAGGACGGCCCTGAGAAGAGAAAACAGCATGTGTATCAACCCTGAAGCTTTAATTATAATACTCATTTAAGAAAAATCTTGGCATTAAGTCAGCATTCTATTTGTGCTGTTCTATGTGTAACTATCTGCTAAATATCAGGACTGTGATAACAGAGAAACACTTCTATAATGAATATGTGCTGAACATAACAGCCACAGTAACGGGCGATTCGATTGCAGAAGTGATATCAGACCACTCCTAAAGTGTGCCAATGGATGTGTTCATATGAAGGAGCTAATATTATTCTAAGTAATGCTATAAAACTGAAGCATGATGGGCCTGCTCCAAGCTGAAATGCTAACAGGAGAATGAGTCCTCACCAGCTTGGCTAAACAGATGCCAGTCAGGGTGTGGAGCTGTGCCAGTAGAGACCTCGGAGCAGGCTGGGATACAGCCTCATAAAAAGCCAGAAGGGCCTCCGAGTCTTTCCCCTCCTCCATCTTTCTAATACCTGAGAAGGAAAGGACAATTGAGAATGGGCGTGTCAAAGGCCATTGATTACAAAGTCTCAGCATGTCATGTACCATCTGTTCCAGTTGTCAAAAGGTCGAAAGGGACATAACACATTATTAACTGCATGTCTAAAAATTTTACAGCAAAAACCTGTGGTATTTTAAAACATAGAAATGTGTGGTCGTTTTGCAATACATTATGGGAAAGCACTCCTGTGTTTGTATTCATTTTCCACACTAAGAAAATCTAATCTGGTTTCTTGGCCTGCAGGTACAAGTCTATTATAAAAAGAAGATGACAAACTCAGATATCTCCTGCTTTCCCCCTTGGCCAGAATTATATAAAGCTGCTGACCCTTTCTGGTAACAGTGCAAACGTTTAGGAGCTCCTTTAACTCCCTGGGTGCCATGGCAACTGAGAGGGCGGAGTTTGTTTGAATTGAAAACCTGAGGTCTCTCATTACACCAAGCAGATCTTCTGACGGTGAAGTCATCTGTTTCTGAAAGGTAGAGGATAAAAAGCAATAAGGCAGTAAAAAAGCAATAAGACCTGAAATAGACTAACACTAGTTTCCAATCACATGGCTAACATGAACATTGTGATGTACCAGGCTGCAAGTTCCATTGCATTAATTTAATGTGGCCCTTCAATATATTACTACCATTCTAAAGATACAAGCTCTTTGTGGGTGAAACCTTAAATGTTAATTAAGTCATTATTGTCTAAACCACAACTCAAAAGAGTAGGAGTGTGTGACGCAGTCAGTGTAAAGCTGAGAACAGCTATCAGTAGTGCTGTCAAAGACCATGGGGCATTTTCCCTGGAGGACTTGCTGAGAAGTTTCTTATAAAATCTGCAGGCAGCCAAGCCAGGAGAGAGTACACCCTGCTCACAGGGCCACATACCCTCACCCACATAAAGTTTACACAGTCCACTTCATAGTATTACTGCAGACTACTTTTCAGAGCTGACCAAAAGAGCTTTTTACCCAGCAAAACAATAACAAAATAAAATAAAAAGCAAGCAGAAATTGGAAACAGAAATTAGCTCTTGACTTATAATAATCCACATTAGCAACATAAAACTGTTTTCCAGTATTATTATGTAAGAGCCCGAAAAAGATGTAACTGAGGAAAATAAAAATCAATCAAATTCTAATACAAATTTCTATCAAAGTGTTTCAAGTTAAAATTCTCTGTTATACATTTCATTCACAGAAACAGGACAGTCATTGCGAGGGATTCACAATGGTTTTATCATGCTAATTCCCCCCCTTTTTAAATGCCTTCATATACCTATATATAATTGCACTACTGATTTAGTCAGATTTGGTCCATTAATTTTGTGAATAGCCCCTTGTTTACTGACCTAATTTCCTGAAGAAAAAAAACATATTGCAACACACAGGCTGGAATTACATCCAGAAGGTCTAATGTGCTTACTGAGGAAAATACACAGAGCATTTAAGGCAGTGTTTAGTTCAATAGTATTTGTACGAATACTGATATTTACAATGACCTGGTGTGACATGTTTAAAGAGATATGGTGCTTTTAACAGGAGTGACTCTGGATGAAGTCATTGATTTGATCCTGTTAAGATTGTCTAAATAGGAAGTGCAATCTCTGCAAACCACACTGCCAAGATTACATTCTCTAGTTTATGTAGATCAGCAATTACATGAATGAGATTCAGTGAGGTCATGTTTATGTATTCTCAACTGGCATTCAAAAATCCTTGCAGTGGGTCACTCCACTGTTTGAACACGGGTGCATCCCCAGACAGGTCAGACTGCAACGTTTGCTTTTCATTTGAATGGTGAAGCAATTCACATGTTGCCACTCAGCTGAAAAATTAAACATTGCTTCATTAACTGCATGCAGAAAAATAGTTACAGACATACAGTCTATGGCTTAAAACAGATCCAAGTTCTCTGGACAGGGAGTAAACAAGCTCTTGCTGCAAATATCTGGGGTTTCATCATTACCTGTACAATGGTAGGCAACTAGAAAAAAATAATATCTTTTGCATTTCTGCAAAGATATTCAGGAAAACAGCTTCATAACCATACAATGATAACTCGACAAAAAACCCCATCAAATTGGAATTTCTCATTGGACATTCCTAACCTCTAGCAAGCGCTGAATAGATTCAAATGTTACTTCATCATTGCATATAGATGGCCACAGTATACATATACAAGACCTTAAGTAACCAAAATGAATCAACTAAAATAGGATTTACTTTCATGAAGAAAGGGGAAATCCAGCCAAAAATCAGTTTTTAATATGTTGGCCCTCATCTTAAGAACAACCAATCAATTTAATTTCAAAAGTGCCCTGAACAATGATACCCACAACATAGACCATAAACAATGACGTCACTTGGGTGTAAGCTCACCCCACTCCAGACAATGGATTGGGAAAATTTAGCAGAGGCTGTAGTTTCAATGAAACTAAAACAAGACTCAAACACTTCACTTTTGTCTTACATTTTACAGTTGTAACTTGTAAACTATAGGCAAAACAACATATTTTCCACCTTTATTCAGTATTTTCCAATTCAGAAGACACACCCATTAACTTAAAAGGAGGAGTTACATTGCCACTTCAAAATGAAACTTGACGCATGAAATGTAGATAGAATACCCTCAGGCCACCCACATAATTCTGGGGATAAGATAGAGTACCCACAGGTGGAGTTCCCCTTTAAGTAAATGAAAGCAGATTTTCATACACACACACCTGATTTTCAGACAGAAGATCATGGAAGCTCTCTAGCTGGCCAGTGCACAGCCAAAGGGCCCACTGTACACACAGAAGCTGGTGGAGACAGGTCAGGTGGCCTGTGCCTGTGAAGGCTTGCAGTGTGGTTTGCCATAGAGCTGTAGCTTCTGCAGCAGGGACCTGGCAGCCCTGAGCTTCGAGTGCTTATGGAAAGACGACCATAAAAGAAGACACAGCATTTCATAAAAACCTCACTGATGCATAATATCAGTTCTGGAGGGCCACTGTCGAAAAGCTTTTAATGTTACCAAATACACCAGATGAGGTCACTTTCTGTCCAAATAAAACCCCAATTACATTCAATTGCAAGATCAGGTTGAACATACACTAGATATGGAACATCCCATGAGGCCGACATGTACCCTTACCTGTGCACCACTGAAAAAATAAATGACGCGTTATCTGCCTATTTTCATCAATCAGTGATTATGTAGTAAATGATGCTCTAGTCTAAATACAAGTGACATGACATAACATGAGTAATGAAGATATGTTACAAACCAAAAGTGAACACTGAAGTGTTACTGGGGTGTTCATACCTCTCACAAGCCCCTGAGTAAGAAGCACTCTCGTTTCTGTGAACTCGGAGAGACTCAGAGCGAACAGCAAAGTGTTGTAAAGGACAGTCAGCTCAAGTTGGATGCTGGCAGTAACAGAGGGGACGCCTGTTATGAAAAATGTCATTTGTGAACGTGTAGTAGCAATGCAATGTTACGCCGAATGTAATTGTGCTGACGAATGAAAGCTAACGTTAGGTAAGAGATTTTGACCTTGTATTTTGTGAAGCAGCTTGTGGATTTGTACGTAGCAGCGTTTACGTATGTCATCTCGTTGTTGTAACGTTTCTTCTCGGTTTCTTTCAGAAATCTGAAATATAAATTGCAAATTGCATGATGTTGGCTACCTCACATGATTATATCAATGGAACCAGAAACTGTTAATTAATTTACCCTGGCTATGTTTGCTTTTGTTACACACTGGGTTTCTAGAGAGCTTCATTAATGCTTCACATATATTGTTACCTTCCATTTGTTGATAATATCACTGTTCTCCTCAGTCCAAATGTCCAAACAATTTGTACGACGAAATCTCTGATCCATGCGTGAATCTTACCAGCTATCTCCAGATCGCATGAATGTCTAGGGAAACCGGCTTGCACAGTAAGAACTATTCCTTCTGTAAAATGTGCAGTGAATTGGCGTACGTTACAGCAAACCACTAAGAATCGATATAATTACTACAGTATTCAATCTAAAACGGTATCCAAAACTGGCTAACTAACCTTGCTAGATTGATAGTTTGAAGTTAACCACTCCAAAGTTGTAATGTCTGGGACTCAAATGGAAACAGTAAAACCCGCCTTATCTGTGGCTTCTGATTCGTTCTGCTCGTCAGCTGCAGAGACTCCCTCCTTTTTTCCACCAATCGGAGATGTCTGTACAGCTCCTACACACCGGAACTATAAATTTCATAAAACGTGTATGACGCTATTTTCACTCCAAACGACGCCAACGAACCAAGGATAAGACAATAAGATAACGAATCATTTGCTTGTTAGGCAGCAACTTTTCAAGGCTTGTACCAAAGGGTGAAATATGGGAAATACTGTTCCAACGGTTACTTTATTGATATATAAAAATGATACAAGTAAAGCTGTGCTGAATGATGATTTGCTTTGCTTCTAGCTTGTTGACCGGGGCAACATCTGGTATGCACACTTACAACAAGTTAGCAACATCTCAGCCAATCAACTGTGAGTGCAACTTTTATGTAAGTGGTCTTTGGGGCGTGGAACAGTTGAAAACAAGATCATTGGCATATTAGCTATTTACAAGGAGCTATTACAGATGCGTCACATATAAATTGCATACATGGCTATGCTTTTCATTAAGCCTATGTAAACAATCCCCGACGAACCTTCTTGTAGAGGACTTATTCACTTATCTTTGTTTCTCTCTTCTGTTGTGTAATTATTTCCACACTTTTGACTTCTAACCTCATTTGTGAGATGCAGAACAACAGAAGTTGGGAGCGAGTGCAAATTACTAATGCGATACTATAGCACCACTGAGCGGCAAAGTGAGTTGCCCTCAAACGATAAAGCAGACGTGCTCCTGTCATATCGCAATAGGCTGGAATTCCTCCTATAGCACAAGTATCTCGCTGTCTTGAGATACTGTATGTACATATGTACACTATTCCACCTCGTATGATGTATTATTCAGTATTATTTCACAGTAAAAAAGAAAACAAAAACGTTATTTCTGTTTTTATTAAGTGTTTTCAAGAAATTGCATGTCATTTCAAAATCTTACATCATCTGAATTTTACTTGTGCGTGTCAGAACCCAAAAGGCCCTCCCCAGCTCAAAACGATACTGATCTACAGTCAGTAATCTACCAAGATAATCTGGAGTTGCGCGTCGTTTTCCACAGGGGCAAAACTACGTAGAGATCAATCGGTACATTTGTCTTTAGGGTATCTGGGTCAGCTCGGTCCATATGACTTTTCCACATGACCTCCACTGTACGGGGTGCCGCAGCATAAACTAAGATTCTACGTCATATTCTCCCTCTTTTCCCCGAAGTCCTCCAGCGGAGAGGTGCAACCCGTCCGGTATCTGCAACCACAGGCCGAGTCTCAAATTGGGGAGTAATTCGCCAATATGGTGAGAATTAATTGTTAATTGTGTCATTTGTTTCTGATAAGCATCTCCAAATACATTTGTTGTCATATCTTTTAAGTGTAGCCATAAGTGCTCGCTAATTTTGGGCTTTACTGAAATTCTATTTTCGATGACGTAATAACTATTTGACAAGTGCAAGAACTAGCATACACCCTATTTGTCAGAACTGTATTATTTGCCTCAATTATTTTAATACGATTGCTAATCATCTCCGCTGTAATGTTTTTCAACAGTCGACAATGTGGCAACGAGGACACGTTTACCGCACACGCTTGTTTGTTCAGTAGATGGCTAGCTGTTCTTATAATAAATACAGCGTGGGCTTTAATGATAACGTTATTACTCCTAGCTCAAACATTTCGGTAGGAATGTGGAAAATAAATGAGGAAACACTGCGTGATTTAAAATACTTTTCCGTGTTTTCTGGCCTAGTATTAAACGGTGGTGTTTGATTTTGTCTGCAGTTATTTTAGGAGTATCGTGTGTCCCTGTAGGGGTATAAAGAAATTGGAATAATGTTACCCCCTCGTTATAAATAGCCAGTGCACGCCCACTTCGCCGACCGTTAGCCGTACTTCATTTACATTTTGTCTCAAGTTAGCTTAGAGAAGCTTCTGGAAGGCATATGTAAACATTTTATTGTATTATCATTATTGTTAATTTATTTTATATCTAATAACTAATATAGTACAGGGTCGCATTGTGCCGGGTATGGCAAGATATAGCTTACTCCTACAGTTAGCCCTGCTGTATAGGTTGTGGGTGGTTGGGCTACTGCGGCAAATGATACTTACAAAGCTGTAGTTTCTCTTAAAGGTAATCCAATGGAGTAGCATCTTAAGTGAAAATCTAATACGGAGACATCTTGCAATGTTGTAGTGAAGAGCATGAGTCCAAAAGACGTACCCCCCCAAACTTTTTCTGACGCTGTGCACCCCCGCTCCCTGCATCAGCGTACCTGAAGTTCAGGTACCTCAGTATTATGGTATTCTGTAGCTACATCCTATATTTCAAAGAATTACCCCATCCTCCACAATGCACATACCCCACATAAACAAAATCATTATTGTGTTTCTAAATCATACAATAATGACTTTTTGCAAATCTATGTCTTGTTTCTTTGTAATCCCTCATAGGTGAACTTTACAGTTGACCAGATCCGGGCGATCATGGACAAGAAGTCCAACATCCGGAATATGTCCGTGATAGCCCACGTAGACCATGGAAAATCCACTTTGACGGACTCTCTGGTGTGCAAAGCAGGCATTATTGCCTCTGCACGTGCCGGGGAGACCAGATTCACCGACACAAGGAAAGACGAACAAGAGCGGTGCATCACCATAAAGTCAACGTAGGTATTCCTTTTGATGACCAGAGTAGGTTCTAAGTTAGAATGCTAGTACAGCAGGGTCTTAGTGGCAACTCCATCATATTTAAAATCGTTGACGTTCATTTCTCAGACTAGATAATTGACAGTTTACAATAATAACATGGAAAAGCACCAAAATAAATAGATGCTCAAATTCTGCAATAGTTGGATTATTGCAGTATTTGTATACTTATTAGAATTACTGTTCTTAGATTGTCGAGTCACTATTTTATGATTCTGTAATCCAATTGGCTGCTGTTCCAGTGAATGGATAAAACATTGATTTTCAAATTTCATATATTTTACAGTTCCATCTTTTCACGTGTTAATAGATATTTTTCAGGGAAATTTGCATGCAGGATATTTTGTCTATGCACTAAATATCCTGTCTGTTGTTTATATCTCAAATTGATATTCTTGCAGTTAATTGCCCATAAGCATTTCAGACATGTCTTCACACACAATGCTTTAAGCGACAGCTAATACTATGTACGCTTGTGGCTTATGAACTCCACTGCAGTTAACAGTGTTGTTATGTGTCGCCTTCCTTACAGAGCTATTTCTCTGTACTATGAGCTCAAAGACAATGACTTGGCCTTCATCAAACAGTGCAAGGATGGCTCTGGTTTCCTCATAAACCTGATTGACTCTCCTGGTCACGTCGATTTCTCCTCCGAAGTGACTGCTGCACTGCGGGTCACTGATGGTGCACTTGTAGTAGTAGACTGTGTATCAGGTACGACAGTCGTAGGCCTCAGGTTAAGATGAAATAGTGTGTCTTTCACTCACTATGTAGAGTACCTTTCATTAAATACTATTTGCTGCTGCATGAACAAGGCATGTGCACATGAAAGCACTTCTGCGAAATAGAAATACAAATAAGGAAGGTGGGTCCATGGAGACATGAAAACCATTTTCAGGTGTGCATTTCGTGTCCATTACTCTGACCGTACACCATATCACTAAATTGACTAAAAAATGTATTGTTCCATATACAGTTTCAGAGAAAATGTATGGGAAGATGGTTTGTGATTAGTCAGTCTGATTAGTATTTAATATTCACATACAGGTGATGTCATTTATAGTACTGTACCCTTAAAGTACAGTTGCATATTAGGCATGTGGTGTTAATGGTTAATTTAATTTAATTAATTGCGGGCAAAAATATTTCTGATCTGGGAGTAGTTATATGTGAAAAGTGTAGATTTGTAATTGCTCAAGATTTCAGTAACAGAAAATCACACATTTTGGGCATGAACATTCAGTCTCATCCTGTTTTGTGGGACACCTGATAACACCGTTCATGTTGGTAGTGTTAGCCCTTCATCATTAGTTTGAGAACATTTCAAGATCTCAAATGACAGTAATTGTAGAAGTTCAGCAATGGCAGCTGTTTACCATACGCTTGGTCTCCCTCCACACTGCTTATAGTGTGGCCACACAGGGCCAGTAATGCTTTACTTCTTTCAGTCTATTAATATAATGAGCTGTATGCATTCTGCTGTAAATTTCATGGTGAAATCAAAGCCCAGCATGACCTCATTTCCTATGAAAAAGTCACAGTTGAAAGTTTTTGTTGGGGAGTGATTGGTGTATCTTGGGCGCCTGCTTTTTGCTGTAGGCGTGTGTGTACAGACAGAAACCGTGCTGAGGCAAGCCATTGCGGAGCGGATAAAGCCTGTCCTGATGATGAACAAGATGGACCGGGCCCTGCTGGAGCTGCAGCTAGATCCCGATGAGCTCTTCCAGACTTTCCAGCGGATCGTGGAGAATGTCAACGTCATCATCTCTACCTATGGAGAAGGGGAGCACGGACCAATGGGCAACATAATGGTCAGTGCCATTTGTCAGCATTTTCTTGCCCACCAAGGGCAAAAACACCAAGGCCTTAGCATATGCCATTCAGTGATCCAGCATGCTGTGACATTCTGGATGTGTGTGGGATCTAGGTGGACCCAGTGGTCGGCACCGTTGGATTTGGGTCGGGTCTCCATGGCTGGGCCTTCACTCTGAAGCAGTTTGCTGAGATGTATGTGGCGAAATTTGCCTCCAAGGGCGACAAGAAGGCTGACCTGCCCCCAGCAGAACGTGCCAAGAAAGTGGAGGACATGATGAAGAAACTATGGGGAGACAAGTGAGTTTTTCCAAATATCATATGTGCAAAGGATTTGTTTTCTAACCAGGATCAGAGCACATGGATATCATGGTAACAGTACCATAGTGTTCATTCTGTATATTTTTCATTTGTCACACTCTGCTGTTGGTCTAACAACAGTCTACATTCTTTAAGGTATTTCGACCCTGCAGCTGGAAAATTCAGCAAGACGGCATCAAATGCAGAGGGCAAGAAGCTCCCAAGAACCTTCTGCCAACTTGTCTTGGACCCTATCTTCAAGGTGTCTGTGTTACTTTTATTTGTACTGTTTATTATGCTGTGTTGCTTAACAAGTTTTTATGAGGTCCAGAGGAGGACCATTTCCTGGGATAATTTGGCGTTGATGGCAATACCGTTTAGACCTTTTCTTATTTTTATGGTATTCCTGCAACAACTCATGACTTAGCAGATGTCAAATAGATTTTGACAATCATTGTTGTACATACAATTATCAGGTTTTTGATGCTATCATGAACTTCAAGAAGGAGGAGGCTCAGAAGCTAATTGAGAAATTGGAAGTTAAGCTTGATGCAGATGACAAAGAAAAGGAGGGGAAACCACTGTTGAAGGTACTGTGGACAGAAATGGGGGGTTATTAAATGTAAAAAAGGCTCCCAAATCCTGTGGAGTACAGCTGTTAACCTGAATCTTGTATCAGACTGTACAAATGAAAAAGTGAGAAAGGTAAGTCATACATGAATAACACAGGCTTTAAAGTTAAATATCGTCATTTTTGACATGTTCCATTTTATTGGCTGCATGTTGAGAATGAGTGATGAATGTTGTTTGTATATTTACTGATGTTAAGGTTCTGTGTAAGCATTGTACTGCTGCTTGCCTATGTCACTCAGGCTGTGATGCGGCGCTGGCTGCCAGCAGGTGACGCCTTGCTGCAGATGATCACCATCCACCTGCCCTCGCCCGTCACGGCGCAGAAGTACCGCTGCGAGCTGCTGTATGAGGGACCTGGGGATGATGAGGCTGCCATGGGTGAGCGAACCATCCATCCTCACATGCACACATCGCTAGCAAGCCCTTCCTCTCCGGGTCAGTCCTTAGTCACGTACCTGTGAACCTTCTGCAGGTGTCAAGAATTGCGACCCTAAGGCTCCTCTGATGATGTACATCTCCAAGATGGTTCCCACCTCCGATAAGGGTCGTTTTTACGCCTTTGGCCGTGTCTTCTCTGGCATGGTCGCCACAGGCCAGAAGGTGCGCATCATGGGCCCCAACTACACACCTGGGAAGAAGGAGGATCTGTACTTGAAGCCTATACAGAGGTTAGGTTATCTTTTGTATGTAAGGCAATAGTTCTGAAATGTAATTGTTGCCCACTCATAAATGTTATGCTACAAATTTCTGTATTTCAAACACATTTTTCTTTTTCATGTTTATCACTTGTCTTTATCAAAATAATGGTGATCCATTGCATAGAAAGTGAAACTGCTGTTTAAAATGTTTTTTTTTCCGAATATGATCATGTATGAAATGGTAATAGGCTAGACAGGTTTATTAGCTCCGACTCTCATGCAGTGTATGGATCTCTATTAACACCACAGGACCATTCTGATGATGGGCCGCTATGTGGAACCCATTGAGGACGTGCCCTGCGGCAACATAGTGGGGCTTGTCGGAGTGGACCAGTTCTTGGTGAAAACGGGCACCATTACCACCTTCGAGCACGCCCACAACATGAGGGTGATGAAGTTCAGCGTCAGCCCTGTGGTGCGTGTCGCTGTGGAGGCCAAGAACCCAGCAGACCTGCCCAAGTTGGTTGAGGGCCTCAAGCGTTTGGCCAAGTCTGACCCCATGGTCCAGGTATGGCCATGTTTCAGTTTCCCACTGTGATCGACCAAAATCTGTGTAAAACACTTGAATCTGCCTATTGGGACACACTGTGTTGGTCTGTGCTTTCCAGTGCATTATTGAGGAGTCCGGGGAGCACATTGTGGCTGGTGCTGGTGAGCTGCATTTGGAAATTTGCCTTAAAGACCTGGAGGAGGATCATGCTTGCATTCCTCTTAAGGCAAGTATCCATCGTCCTTATAGGTAAATACAGTGCTACAAGAAAACATCTGATGCCATCTAGGCTATACTTCTCTGTGTTCGTATAGCCACGCTATGCAACGGTATGTCTGATGATAAACTATGGAGACTTCTGGTTCCACAGAAATCTGACCCAGTGGTGTCTTACCGTGAAACAGTCAGTGAAGACTCTGATCAAGTCTGCCTGTCCAAGTCCCCCAACAAGCACAACCGTCTGTACATGAAGGCTCGGCCTTTCCCAGACGGGCTGGCGGAGGACATCGATAAGGGGGAAGTGACTGCACGGCAGGAGCTGAAGCAGCGTGCCCGTTACCTGGCCGAAAAGTATGAGTGGGAGGTTGCTGAGGCTCGCAAGATCTGGTGTTTCGGGCCTGATGGTTCTGGACCCAACATCCTTGTTGATGTCACCAAGGGAGTGCAGTACCTGAATGAGATCAAGGACAGTGTTGTTGCTGGATTCCAGTGGGCAACAAAAGAGGTGAATCACTTTAAGGGCTTAAAAAAAGCATGATTCAGAAAAGCTGTTGAGTACTTCAGCCAAATGTTCTCTAGAATTTTTGAGGGTCCATGAGGCTAGGTTCCACACCTTAGATCATTCATAGAAATTGTACTGTTTGCAGGTAATTTCTCCTTGAGTAACTGATTATTAAGAATGGGGAGAAGCAACTAAAAGTAATACAGATTTTATATGTACATTATAAAAGTCAAAGGAGGTTGAATGACTTCATAAATGGCATTTTGTTTTCTGAGTAACAAAACCTTGTTTTTTTTATTGTTCTCTCATATATCTTAAAGGAAATTGAGAAATGGTGTGAATTACACAATCCACTGTCAGTACATAAGAATTGGCTTCTGATAGAACACATCTGCATCATTGAGCTTAACCTCTCTGTACTGTTTCTCTTAGGGAGCCCTGTGCGAGGAGAACATGCGCGCAGTCCGATTTGACATCCATGATGTCACCCTCCATGCCGATGCCATCCACAGAGGTGGTGGCCAGATCATTCCCACAGCCCGCAGAGTGCTCTATGCTTCCATGCTCACAGCTAAGCCTAGACTCATGGAGCCCATCTATCTGGTGGAGATCCAGGTATTGCAATCATTCAGTACCCAGAATGCACTGCACCACATCTCAGGTCTGTACACATTAGAACTCCAGTACTAGCACTATAATTTATATCTGTTTTAGCTGTGTACTAGTATTCTTTGGACTGCAGGCTTACAGGAGCAAAGTAAGATCCAGTGACAATGGCAGTGTATGATATTCCCATGCAGGGAAACATGGAAGCTCTACTGTGAAACTGGTTTCCTGATTTGATTATGCACAGCCATTAAACAAAGCAATAGAACAAATTTTATCGGTGGTTACATCTGCAAAACACACATGACCTGTAAGAATACTTAGGTTTCTGTCCCCATTTGAATGAAGCTATTTCTGAATAAACAGTAAGTACATGAGGAAATGGTGACAATCAAGAAAGTGACCATGAGGGAAAACTTCTCCCTTACAGTGCCCAGAACATGTTGTTGGAGGCATCTACGGTGTCCTGAACAGGAAGAGAGGTCATGTTTTTGAAGAGTCCCAGGTTGCAGGAACACCCATTTTTGTTGTGAAGGCATACCTGCCTGTCAATGAATCATTTGGTAAGTTCAACACTCCTTTCAAAATACACACATAAAATAAAGCTTAAACCTAAAAAAAAAGTCATAAAACCAATATAAATAAACACATTTTTAACTGGCCCCCATAACCACAAATAAGAGCACTAATGAACACTGTTTTAAACAGGTTTCACCGCAGACCTGCGGTCCAACACAGGCGGTCAGGCCTTCCCTCAGTGTGTGTTTGACCACTGGCAGATCCTTCCAGGTGACCCCCATGATGAGAACAGCAGGCCCTGCCAGGTGGTGGCAGAGACCCGCAAGCGCAAGGGGCTGAAGGAAGGCATCCCAGCCCTGGACAACTACCTGGACAAACTGTGATCATCCGGAAACCTCACAGGCCTGCCACGCCAGCATTGTAGCACTTCAATTAAAACATAAAAAACCAATCAACACCGCAGAGTAATACATGCTGATACAACATGAAAGGGTAAAGCAACGCAGTAAACAAAAAAAAGGCTAAAAAGGCTACCGCTCCATCCACTCATTCTGTGCAGTCACCTTGTCAAATAAAAATAAGCAACTTAAATTGTGTGGCCATTTACACAGAAAACAAAATATCCTTTCCTTTGTGCTTGTTTTTGCTTTAAGATTATCAAATGTTAATTTAGTATGCTTGTTTCATACTTGTTTGAAACTATGCCAACAGGCCAGATTGCTCCAGACAGCCACTTTAAAGTGTACCAGCAAAAAAAACTTGAAATTCTTTGTTTTATAACAAAGGCCTTACTTTACACAAAACAATTCCATACAATAAACGCAATTGTGTTTCCTCCTGTATTTGTATATGAGCACATTTCCACTCACATCTGCAAGACAACTGAACTTAGAACAATGAACATTACTAATTAAATTGTACGAATACTACACAAACAACAATGCATACCATACCAAGTGTGAGGTTGTGGTAGTGGTAAAATATATGACAGTGCAATTACAGCAGTCATGAATTAAAATCAGTACCAAATCATTGTATGTGCTTACTGAGATTCAACTTTGGGAAATGCTGTTTAAACAAGATTTACCGCAACAGCTTACAGGACTTTTAGGGAAAAAACAGTGGTACATATACAATTACTTTCATTAACTGGGAAAACATTATTTATTCCAGAGGACAGACAAGACAGTCCTCAAAGTCCCTTTACAAAACAAATTGTTGACGCGTATTTAAAAAGGAAAATACAAAGCAGAAAGACAATTCATAACAGACAAAAGAAACCGTAAGTGCAAAGAGCTGAACTGCTGATGCGGTCCAGGCAAGAGACAGCTTTTCTTTGCAGATGATTACGACAGACAGGCAAAGAGGCCCTTCTCATACTTGATAAACTTCCAACATATGTGTGCGACGCATGTCTGGAAAGCTAATTTTATTGCTATATAATAGATTCGGCCTGACCAAAAGGAAACCAAAATTGCACCATGTTAACTGGTTAATATTATGACAAAGTTTAGCTGCCTCCCGGAGTGCTAGTGTCACAAGTTCTGAGAACCAGCCATCGAAACAATATACAGTTACAAGACCGCTCAACATTCAACAGTCACAGGACAGTCCTCCGTCAGTCAGTTGCTGGATGTTTCACTCCATCCACCCAAAGGCAATGTGTACAATAACTGTTATTACAATAAAAAATAACCATCTTTTACCACCGTAAGGAGATAAAAGCACAGATCAGTTCCAACATATATTGCAGTTTTTCAGACAGCCCTATGAAATGCAGAGTCCACTGTGTGGTTTAGTCCAGGGAAATAATGTCAGAGATGCTAGTCCCACACCCTCCTGTAATGACGCCTGTCTCGCTATGGGAGGAGCTGGTACTGTGGGCGGGGCCATCGTACTGACTCGAGGGGGACATGAGGCTCCCGCTGGAGGTGGTGCTTTGCAGACTGGTGGGTAGATTGTCCAGGAACATCTGTGTGCGGTAGTGCTGCTGGACACAAGAGAAACAGGTGGTCACAGGGGTTCACCTGGATGCTCATTGAAAGATAACACTGCACCACAGCTCCCAGTCCTGACTTGACATTCATTACTTAACATGAATCACTAATTTTTGGAGATGTGTGATTGCATTTTACATACCTGGGGGTCTCCTTGAATTATTGAGAAGAAATCTAGACCTTAATAAACAAAAACAAAGTGTCAACCAAGGAAGATACAAAGATAAACATTGCACAAGCATGATCTGCACATGACAATGTATTCGTATTTCTAGGTGCAGGTCTTTGGACAAAATGTGACTGAGTTTATGCTTGTCATACTGTTACAAGTTTTTGTTTTTGACTTTGCAAGCCATACAATGTGAAGACAAGTGAAATACAATACGATTACAGATAAGGTACACGACGCTAACAATCCTCCGTACTTTGCATGTCTGTGGGAATTGTGGATAAGGCTGAGTGATGGAATGGAACTGCATAGTCGGGCAGTGAGGACGTCAGGTAGGACGCGTCCAACGTTTGGACATTTGGCACTCGCATCGTCGATGGCTGATAGGTGAGAACCCTGGTAGGAGAGGGGGGGTGGGAATTTGTGGAAACATGGGAACAACTGATCATTCCATACACCTTTTACCAAGCTACATATAATACTTTAAGATTTTTAAATGTTACTTGGGAGACAGTTCCACTAATTAACGCAAATTTCACTTTTTAAATCTTTTGAAATAATTACAAACCAAATACATTACGGAAAAGGTCATTTTTCTGGAATTTAGTTTACGTGTCATTCTAAAAAGATGCAACAAGGGGGATAGAAGTCACCACAAGACACCAGAAGACACTGAAAAAGCTAACGCTAGCCTGTGGTAACTGACCCCTTCCCATGCATCTCCTCAGTCTTCGCCATGTAGAGGCACCTCTTCTTGAGTGGAGGATCTTCCTCCTCTGGCTCTTCCTCAGAGGAGCTCTCCAGAGTGAGGTCGATGACATCGGTCTTCTTTGTGCTGGGCTCACTGGGGGGCACCACAGCACACTGCCTTACCATACTGGAGCCTGAAGGGCCACAGGAAAGAGCAGGTTTGGGTCAGGGGGAAAGGTGGTGGTGAAAGGTTTGTCACAGAGTAGTTACTGCACAGACTTCAATAATGTCTGTAGCACAATTTGACACAATTTTGCAATGTCCCTGCAAAAAAAAACACTGCCACAAAGAATCTGTCACACAGAAGTGCCATAGTGAGACAAATCTTTACGAAAGAAAGCTCCAGAATTTACCACTTTTGATTCTTACTTTCAACTTTTGGAATACAATGAGGCGACACTTTCAGGGTTTCTTTCTTTGGTCTCATTGGACACCAGGAACCGTCCTCTTGGAATTTGATCTCGTCTACATCCGAGCAGAGATTCAGAATCTCCATGAAGAGCCTGAGAGAAAATGAGATGGACTTACACTCGAAAGGGCTCCATTTTCATGTCCAACCTCACGAAGCACCAGTTATTAAACTTTACACAGCCCAACAGCAATATAAAAAACACGCATGAGACAGTAAGAGAGGAGTTCTAAAGGGAATGAGTAGAGACCATGGTCGCCTGCTCACCCATCGATTATCAGTGTCTCATAGGCGGCCTTCTTGTCGCAGACAGGACAGATCCAGGTTGGCTTCTTCTCGTTCATCTGCAGGTAGAGCGCAGCATCGAAGCACTGGAGGTGTGAGCATGTAGCCGCTCGACAAGGAACCGTTAACCGCATTTTACCCAGCTGAAACATAAATACAAATGCACAATTGCCATTGAAAGCCTCACACCAATATCAAATTGTTTTTATACATTTTATCAAAATAATTGAACTGAATGAGCAAGGAAAAAAACCTCACCGGACACATTAGAGAGACTCGCAAACTGGTTGTGGCAACCTCACTATCGGGGTCTGCCGTCAGCTTTTCTTTTACTAAAAAAAAGCAACAATATCACTCCAAATCAGTAAGCTGATCAGCAGCAGTGAGCTGGTATTACCTGTACAGCTACTGGTGGACATAAAATGGTTTCACAAACCATTTCCTTCAATTATCAAAACTAGTCAAACTGATTGATAGTTTATAGCTCAGTACATTTCTCAGAATTACAATTCTCAGAACACAACTGGAGGCAAAACCTGAAATATCTATGACTTACATTAGTGTCCCCTGTTGGCAAGAATCTTTATTACGGTATCATAATAATATTTCTATATAAACCTGTATTTTACTGTTAAGATGACTGAACGTATTACTTAGTGCTCTTGAGTGGTCAGGGTTCCGAATGCCCTTCATTTTTAACCTCTGCAACAACAGTGAAGATGTGAGCTGCCGGACCAGGTATACTGACATGGAGTAAGTCTGCAATAAAATGCAAAAGCAGGGTGTTAAGAAAGCCATCTGCTTCTGTATTCCATCTCATGCTCATATTAACCAGGTGAATGCACATGTTCTTCAGCTCTTTAAGGAGCTCTGGATAAGAGCATCTGCTAAATGACTAACATAATTTAATGCATTCCAAATTGCTATTCAAGGATCTTTTCTTACAGATTGCTTTGGCAGTGCAAAATCCCTTATGCTAACAGTGACTAAGCATTTTTAAGGTGTGAACATTGTGTCACTTGGTAAACTTGTACATTTAATGCCAAGGCTGAAAGCAGCTGAGAAGCTAAAATAGTAAAAATATCATGGGAATTCAAAGAAGCCTTACTTTTCCAATTTCAGGGGCCCATGTGATTGAGATCTGATTGGGTACTGCAGAGGATAACCTCACCAGAGAGGTAATGTTCAGAGGTCTGCCCGGTCTCTTCTGTTCCACTCCATTCTTTGGAGGTGGAGCATAACCCTGTGGCAAAAGTTATGACTATATAAAGCTAAACAAAATCCACACAGCACAAAGCAAGAAACAAAGAGTCAGGTTTCTTACTATCCATTAAAAATGTTTTCATTCTGCAAGCTGATTCTGATCCCCTCAGGAGATTTATTCAGCACATGGTCGGTCTCTTTCCTACTCAATAACGTCTTTGACAAATAAATTCAAAAGACAGCAACCTGACCTGTACATGACCTCATTTCAACAAATTTTGAGTGGAATAAGAGTTCCACAAAAAAAAAACTAATGAAACATGAATGATACACCCACCCTCCAGAGATGACCTACCCATCCCTTTAAAAATGTTTGCAATACTAAATATTCATCAATGCAAATGTATGCCTCCATATCCAAAAAATATGTACATTTAATTCTCACATACTGGAAGAGGGAAGAGCTTGCCGTTGACTTTAATGCACAAACTGTTTGGATAATTGTCTTCCTGAAGGCAACTGGTCTCTGCAAGGCAAAACCTGACCCAAAGTAAATAATATTTTAGACATCTGGAAATAAAAGAAAAACAGATGCAGGAACAAAAACAAAAATACTTAAATATGGGCCTCCAAAATTACTCATACATGCTAATGTCTCATATATACGACACGACATTAGACACTCAGAGGCAAATTACTATTCAAATTTAATTTTTACATTTAAAATTATTTCCATTACAATTGTGAAATATCAGAGGGTAACAACAAATAGGCTACATGAATAATTCCTGGCCTTAATGACACATCTTCTGTCTCCATGGAAATGTATGTCTTTGACATGGCAATACCATGGTGGTTCATAAAGTCATACCTCAGCTGAATCTGGACCATGTAGTCTCTTCTGCCGCCTGGAAGGAAATCCCTAGGACCAAGAATTAAAGATGTCAACTAATTTCACACCAACCAGCCAGTGAAAGCTTAAGAAAAGTATGCTGGAGAGAGGTATTACCTGGAAATGCAAACTTCTCGAACCTGCTGCGGTGTCAGGGCGAAGATAAAATATTTTTCCTGGAAACGCTGGATACTGCTAGCCCCTGTGATGAAATTTCACAACAAGGATTTGCTGATTGTCTTGTGTGTGCTTTATGAGTACATCTAATGTTACATTCTGGTTGAGGAAGGGCCCCTTTCACAGGAAATGTCATTGGTTATGGAAGAAGCTACGCTGATATTACCCACTATTAGATGTATAAGAATATCTGTGAGGTACAAAGGGTCTGAGCATCTACATATTTAATCCCTAAATTCCTCATTATTAGTCCCCATTTTAGCCCAGGAAAATGGGTTTTAGTAGGTAAACCTGACTTAGGAAAAGAGACATGCCAAACAGTGTCAAATAACGGAAGACTGTTTCATACAGTGTTTGTCGGACCCTCTTAAGTCACGTCTACTGAACATGCACAAACAAATCTCGTCTATACAGACTCAAGAATGGATTTCCATTAATCTGTCTGATGCAACAGCAACAGATAATCAATGTACATGCATGGCCCTGGGAACACAGACGGCAAACTTAGACATGCCCTAGTTGTTATGTGAACTGCATACATGCAGAAGACAGGTCAAGAGTGTCTCCTTTCTGCCTCAAATAAACACTACATAACATTGGCATACATATTTAGGCACTCAGCAGACATTCCTATCCAGAGCAACCTACAATGGTACATTAAAAAAACATTTAGGCAACAAGGAGAGATCACAAGTTCATTATTTGTTGCACAATTAATAGAACTAATCATTCCGTTAGCCTACAACATAACAAAGTGTCATAAATAGTATCTTGCAAGTGCAAGACTGAGCATATAGTATAGAACTAACCAAGACTTGAGGGCTTGATTAGGACATCTAGGACATCGTAGAATGGGAGGGGCTTCATCTGAACGTCAGGGTGGACAGGGGGGATGGGGGGAGCAGACTGCTGCATGTCGATCCGGGGCTTGGCCTCGTGCAGCAGTACTGAACTGTGGGCAACCAGATGCTGGGGCACTGAGCCCGACCCCCGTGAGTGCCTGGCGCCGAGGGCTAGGTCTGGGTCCAGGGTGGAAGGGCTGCCCTCCAAGGAAAACACGGAGGACTTGAGAGAGGACAGGTCGGGGAGACTGTCTATAGTTCTGGGATAGCGCCGTCGGTAGAGCTCCTTGATTTTTATCTGCACTGCTGGACTACACCCGCTCTTCAGCAAATGGAGAGCCCTCAGTAGCAGCTCATGCTTCCGACCACTTTTATTCCGTCCAGCAAAGCCCAATAATACCTGTAGCTCGGACACTCGGAAACTTGATACCATATTCTGTAAATCAAATAGACAAAACACAAAGACATGGGACTAATATACTTGCCTCTTTCTTAAATGACAAAACTGGATTACAGAGTAACAGTGTACAGTTACATCCCACTCACAAGACAGGGGTAAAAATGGAACAATTCCAGTTCTCACAAATGGACTGTTGTTAGTGTCTCCATCTTATGAATTATAATCATTGCAAATTTCTTCTATGGCATCTCTCTTTATTGCTGAGAGATGCAATGTGCACTGTATAATGCTCAAGAACTGGAATTGTTCCCAAAAGTAATGAAGATGCAGCAAAGGCAAGAGGCTTGCATTTAAATGCATAAAATAATGTAAAACAGATCCCATTAATGCAATGCCCGAACCATTTCCACCCCCATGGCTTTAGTTAAAGACATAGGCACGCTGAGAGACTCGTAGTTATTCTGAATGTGCTTGGCAACAAACAGTGCTGTTTATTTCTTAGAAACAATCCAGAGATCAAGGTGAGACCAGCTAAACCACCATCCAGTTATCTCAGCAAATTAGTAAATAACCCACTTAAAACCACCCAGCTATCTCTACCAACACACTTTACCATTACGGACATGAACAAAATGAACGGAATTCTGAAAGTCTTCCCCTCTATGGTACGTGAGGTCACGTCCCTCCCAATCAACCCCATTCCGTAAACCCACAGAAAAAAAGTAAGAAAACCCCGACTGACCCTTCATTATATGGTCCATGCTTGATTGTTCTTACGTGTTTATCCTTTTTTCCTTTACAAATCCTTACCAAATGTGACCGTAATGCATCTAAAATGTTAAGAATAATGCCAGACCCATTAGCTAGCTAAAAAGGAAAACAGACACACAGCAGACATAACGAATGTTATGTGATCATGTAACTGAGTTATCTAGCAAAGACAAGTTCGCTAGCCGGCTATTTAACAGAGGTGGTTAAAGTAAAATTGGAAGTAAAAATAAAACATCTAGCAGCAGCGTGGAATTGTGGAATATCGTCGTTTCAATAAAAGAATGAAATTTCTAGTTTTCATATATTTACTAACTTCAGCTAGCTAGCAACTTGTACCCAGTTAGTTGGCTATAACAGCTAAGTGCGGGCTAGTTGCCCCATAACCAAACGAATCAGTCTATGTATAAAACCAAAAAGTAACGAGTGCATTATACGAGTGAGCAAACTCAATTCGCAATAAACTTGCCAAAGTTAATTACAATATTTTTATGGACCAAGTTATCCTTGTATCATTATGTGGTTAGCAATGGCCAGCAAACTACCATGATCTGACATGTTATTGCACACACCTATAGTTGGCTATCTACCATTCCACAGTTCCACGCAATTCCGCTTTTTAAACTGAACGCTATGGTCATCTGCACCAAGTTAACTGCTAGCTACAAGCTAGCTATTTCATGTACACTTTAAAAAAAACAAAGCCCAGCCGCCAGCTAACTTCGTAGCGAAATCGGATAGCTACAGTTTACATTATTCCTACCTGACGTTAGCTCACACATGCAAACAATTCCAGGGTAGCTTAGCTAACCTCTTGCTAGCTTGCTGGCTTGAAACAAAGTCCAGAAATGCAGAAGGATAACAGCAGATTCCTTGGCAAATTAAACATCAACCTTGATTAAAGTTGGCGATTTTTTTGCATAACTTGCACGGAAATGTAGAGTTAACTGGCAAACAAGATCTTTTTATAGCTGACCAGCAATAGATATTACATACCTACTCCGAACCAAGTAGCTAGATAGCTAACGTTTACTACAGTATCTAGTACAGATTTCTAGCAAACGTTTAAAACGAGTTCTAAAAAGGAGCAGAGGCCAAAATCGTCGTGTGAACATCCCGGCCATCATTAAAATTGATTCATTAAATAGCATAAAGAACAAAATAAAAATGCAAACATCGTATATAGCAAGGTTAATACGTTTGCATGTTAGCACTACATGTTACTGGCTACTAATAGTTTTTCTCCTACCCTTAGCTCCTCAAAATCCGCCATTTTCTTTCCGCGACCATCCTGCACTGCTCTGGGGGTATTGACCACGTGACCACTGAAAGCCAAAACAGAAATACTCTAAGACCGAGATACAGTATTTATCATTTATGCGGTACATGGAAATCAAGTAAGATGAAGCCGCAATTTGGATTAATGGGGAGAATAAGTAAGACTGTTTATTTCATGTTGTGCTGTTTTTTTTAAATGGAAGCACAACTACTTAAAACATAAACAAACGGTATGTTAGTGACAAGAGACTGTGATAGAAAAAATGAACAAGGGCATGCACCAAATTAAATCCCCAGTTCTTGATGTCAGATAGTTTTGAATGTTTCTTTGAAGGAATATAAGCTTTAAATGTCAAACATCATCTACTTTCCTTCTACCTGCTCTTGTTCTTGTTGTGCACATTCTTTGAATTCCAAAAAAACTGAAAAAATTGATTTAGTAGCCTCCAGGTTCTTCGGTTTTCACAGTCCAAAGACAAGCAGACATGCAGGTTCGCGCAGGCGGATTGGAAATGTCAAATCGTCAAGGCATATGAGCATGAATGTGTGTATGTCCATGCAAGTGTTCATCTGTCTGGCCCCGTGATAGACTGGCAACCTGTCCAGGGTGTCTGCCCTACTTTTTCCTGTTGTCTGTGACCCTAGATTGGACAAAACAGGTGTAGATAATGGATGGATGGATGGACCATACATATAAAGTCGAGCAAATATGACCAGGAAAGATCAACAGGACAATGGTACAGGAATACTTTTAGCAGTGACTAATTATATTATTGTACTTTTAAATTCCATAGAAAAAACCTCTAATAATGCAATGTTTTGAAGCATATAAGTTTAGTATTTCTCTCACAAAAACAATCAAAGAATGTACGGAATTCCATCTTCTCAAATTTCTTTACTCACAATTTGTCATAGACATAAGTTTTATGTTTCATGCATCATCTTGGACACAACCCTTTAGGAGGAAACAGGCTGCACTGGATATTGTGCAAGTTGTTACAATCAAATCACATTTTGCATTTCTGATGTTCATATAGAGAACTGGTGCTGATACAGAGCAATGATGGAGGAGTGAAATTGCCTAACAACACAAATGGGTTATGAGCAACCTGTGACAAGGCTGTGGGTGTGCACATTTTTTTTTTCGATTTGTTCAAAGTGCACAGTGACTGACAGCACATTGTTGCTCCACCCATTGTAGGGTTCATATATCTCCATTTTACTATCATTAAACTGAGATCACTTCAATGGTTATTATTCCCATCAGTGGGTGATTAGTTATTGTATGAATTACAACCAATAAAATTATATATAAAATAATAACCAATATAATTTCAGTTATTTTTTTATTAGGTTGACATATAAAATATTCACATACCGCAGATCACCTCCCTTAATACTGCAATGCAGCATCACTCTGAAACTGATCCTCTGAAACTGAGCTTCATTCCTGTTGTCCTGAAAATATTACATCTTCTCAAGACACCTCTCTGGAATGAATCTGTGAAGTTTTAACTGAACTTAATTCTGTTCATTATGCCCCTTAGCTTCTGGAGTCAGAAATGTTGTCAGCGCATCTTTATATGAAAATATGAAAGCTACATTTATCACAAACAAGAATTCATAGACTCCCCAAAGTCATATATAGCTAACCAACAATATGCTTCCCATTATTATGTCAGTCGCTGCAGAGATGTACCCTTTAAGGTAAAGTGTTGGCATGAGTAATAGAGCGGGCAGAATCATCTCCTGCACACACATGCACACAGCATGCTAACCCATGCATAATTGATAGTATATGAACGTAAAGAAAACAAAACAAAAAGAAACACAACAAAAACTTGTTAAATAGGGCATTTGAGGCATACATAAAATAATGTTTCACCTGTTACAGTAATTGAAAAGAAGGCCCATAGATGATGCATTTTTATATCAATCTTTTTATTATGTTGCAGTATATAGGGCAATAGTGGGGGGGGAGGGGTATGGGCAGTTGGGTTGTACTGGATGACCTCTGTTGTAGTCCGGTGTTGATGTCCTGGTGGTAAGGTGTGTGCTAATTTTATATGATGTATTGTTTGTTTGTCTTTTTTCTAAAAATGTTTATTTATTTTTTTGAGTTGGTGGTGTGACCTTCTCTGCCCTAGGGCTGGGTGGAAGGGGGGCAGGATAAAGTTTGGTTGCCTTCATATCTTCATTTTCATTATATTGTATAACATTATTCTGTGTGTTGAATCTTTGTTTTATGACACAACATCAGTAAAGAAGGAGGGTGCACATCTAAAACCTTAGTAAGGTGCTGACCAACAGTTAATAATAATTCAAGAAGAGAGGTGCATAAAGTGGAACACAACAGAGTTCCCAACTTATTTACTGAAATAAACAAAAACATCTGAATTAAAGAGATACAATGATAACACATTTTCGACATGTGTTTCTCAAACCCTATTCTTTGCACAGGGTTGCTCACCCTACAACCCTCGGGCTATGTGTCCTTTGTGTTTTGCAAGTCTGACATTATGTTTACAAGCTTCTCTTGCATGTTTTTGCATGCTTGGATAACACAAAGCTTGGACAAGTCTCCATCATGTTTATTGGTCCGACATGATATATTTCTCATCATGGATCTCTCTCTTCCTGGAATCCTCTACTCCAATGTTATCGACCCACAAAATGTCCTCTGGCCTTCTCTTCTCCATTACCATTTCTTCTCACATAAACCCTATCCCCTGGCTACTGGTTTCCACAGCTGTTTCAAATCTGTGGTCTTAGCTTATGGCTGCCTAAACCCTGCAGCACCAACATAGCCCCATATCTTACTTCTGTTACACACTGGCCCACCCCCTTGCAGTACTGCAGGCATCCATCTGCTTGTTCCTCACTTCCACTGCCCTACCACAAAGGCTAGTTTATTTTCCTCTCTGCGTGTGGTACAATTCATTCAGCAGTTGTCACACCACCTTCTTTCTCCACTGTCAAATTGTACATAGGTTTTCCAAGCTAGGGCTCTGCTTTGATATTACACAGGACAACTGATTAATCTGAAAATGTACCGCTTATACAGCAGTTTTATACTTAAGCTGAAATGGTATTTATACTAGAAATATGACTTCATAAAAATAAGGACTTCACAACTCCATTTGTTATTTTTATTATGATGTGTCCATACATTCAATGTGCACTACAGTCCAAGACATGCTGAATTATTGATTCTGTCTCTTTGCATAAATATTTATGGTACATTTGCCCAGATACACTTTTGGAGTCAGCAAATGTCTGGAGACATTTTCATTTAGATGAAAATAATAAATGTGAAATTAAATAACCTTGTTTAAAATGAGCAGTTTTCCATTAACAATCTTTAAAAATCAAACTGCAGATAGCCTCCTGCTCTTGCACTGGTTTTCGCTCGTTATGAGAAATGTATGCATGAAGTGTGTAAATTGCAGCTGTTGGGGAAGATTGCAAACAAACATATTCACATGCTAACTGCATAAGGACTTGACACTAAACCAAAGTATAGCAATGCAAAGTTTCATGAAAACAAAAAAAAAAACTATTGCCGAATAAAAATGTATTCCCAACCCATACAGATACAAGTATACGTCTAACCTCAACAATCTGCTATTTAGCAGCCCTCAAAAACAGTTAGTTTAAAAGGGTGTATTTGCTAATATATAATACAACTTGTGGCAACCCCACTAAATTAATGATTTATAATAGATTTATAATATATAACTGGCCATTCTGAGACTAAATGTCTGCAAATAATGCAGTTTAAAACCTTATCCTAATCGCTCACAATGGCCCCTGGCCAGTTATAGAATTCCATGTGGCTACATTCATAAATAATCACTTGTAACATACTTTAATTATGTTAAACCAAGTAAATATTTATGGTTCTAATTAATTTATAAGAACTTTAATGTAACTAATGTTACCCACTGAAAGGCACATTTGAACAGCAAAACAGCCATCTCAAGCAATTATCAGTATAGACAATTTTTCTGAAGTTTTTGAAATAAAGCTTTAATTGTTAGAAGAAGCTGTGAAGCTACTGGATAATTAACCACTTATAAACCATAAACCAAGGTTCTCAATAGAATTTTTCCTTGCTTCCATTTGTGTTTTTGTCTTGTAAATTTAATGTTAGTGTGTTTGTGTGTGTGTATTATAGGTGACCACATTGCGAGCACACAAAGGTATTTTTATGAGACACCACACTCTGTCACAAGAGGGAGCTACAATCTTTTTAATGAAGGAAGCAAAGCACTTGGATGCAACAAGTAAAAAGCTGAGAGGCACTTTAAAGACAAATGAAGGCACAGCTTTGGAGGTGTCTGAATACAAGGTGACAATAATTACAGGTCTCTCTGCAAATTCCAAGGTTGCAAGAGTTGCTTGGCGTAATGTTTTTTAATGTACATTTTAGCATTTTAAAGTCACAGCAGGAGAATTAAAGGTGCAATTTAAGCAGAAAAAGAAGTCCTCACTGTAATTTTTGCTGCAGACTCAAAAGTAGTGATTGTACAAAATTAGATTCTTTTTATCCTAACAAAAATGACAAACGTAAGCATGAAACGTAAAAAGCTTGAAAGTGATAATTTAAACTTAACCAAAGTAGAAAAAGTAGTGAACAATTTATCACAGAATCTGAAAATATATAACAATATTTAAAATACAAACATAATTGGAAGTAAACTAAAATTAAAGCCTCCAGCCAATTACCTTCATTGTAAATTACATTTTGGAGTTATATCTTTTGCACAGTTTGCTCAGTATTTGGATTTTAAAAAACTGCCACTAAATAAGACATAATGAATAGATTCCTGTACCCTGCAGCACAGCATATGTGACTACAAAAACAAAAATACATCCATTAGCTCAGTTTAAGCAGTCTTATCTTACAGTGCAAACTGAATTAAAAGTCTGTTCACATGCAAGCACATCTTATAAAGAGACAGTACATACTGAAAACAAAATTGTGAGCTGATGAACTTAGAGGGTAAAATTGTGACAAACCTGCATAACACACATAAAACTCCAGTATACTGGGAAAACACATCCATACTACATAATTACTGTAGCCTGCATTCATAAAACTGTGTTTATTGAAGATTTATTTAACAGCAGGCAACATCCTCCATGAGCAAGTGAATGATTTTGACTCATGACCATTTCCCTCTGCGAAACTGGTATTTTTCACACTGTTGTGTTTTTTATACCCAAGGTTCTACCAGAGTCTTCAGTAAAATTATCTTATCTTCATACTCTGAAAGAGGATTTGAATCCACAACCTTTTGAACCATGAGGCACCAGTTCTCAACAGGCAATTAGCTTGATGCAAGAGACCCTGGGTCTTTACACAGGGCTAAACAAAGACATAGACTACATAGTATATAGAGGAAGCCCATAGAGGAAGGAGAACATTTCACATACAGAACACATCTAGTTTCTACATGCATGGTACACTGTTCACCATTTGATTTTCCTCTGCTGAACCTCATTTCATTAAAGTAAAAGAAATACTCATAAGGCAGAAGTAGAGAGTAGCATAGGAGTTTACAGAACTGCCTGGAGAAGTAATGCTCTCTCATTTGCTCAGAAACTTTACAAACAGAATAGCTATGCCACATCTGGAAAATATGTAAGAACCTATTTCACATCACATGGGAAATCATTTTAGGGGGAAGTCCAAAACGTACTTTTTATAGACAAATAGTCATATTGTCACTGACATGTCAATTTTCCAACACATATGATTGTGAAAAACCATTTTCAAACTGCGGGGTATGATGTATAGCTGAAGACAGCAGGAGGAATCATGTGACACTTTAAATTTACTCTCATTCTGAATAACAATCTAGGTTTCTTACAGAATCAGACATGACAAACTTGGTGCATATCTTTGTGCATCCAATGGGGAAATTGTTACATTTTGCTTTAAAATGCAGTTGATAGGTCCCACAACTCTAAGGAGCATAATATGATCTATGTGTATTTTTCCACATTCATGTACTCCACATGCACTTTTAACAACCTTTTGACATTTCGTGAAACTTGTCACATAATTTTAATTGCAGCATATTTACTGATTTTGTTTTTTGTGGTCTTAATTAACCGATGGAGGAGGCCAATTTGGAATTCTGCAAAGCTGGTTATGCAATGCCTTCTCTTAAACACAGAGAATGCCACGCAGAGACGCCATGCTGTGATTACAGGGTTTACTATTTCACAGACCCTGATCATCTGGTTTCTACAACTAAATCACATACAGGGGGTGCGAGATTAATCCTAGATTAAGTATTAATCAGTATTAGTAAAAGTGTAATTGAAGAAGTAATCGTCATTCACAGTCATTAACCACCTGCTGACAACAGAGATCTGCTGTCCATAAGCTATCAAAGATTGCTTGAGGCTACATGTATATAAATAAACTTTTTCAATCACACTTTCCTGAGCAGTTGTGTGCATGCTACCATGATGTAATATCAGGTTACCCCCTGCTATGCTCCATGGGGGGTAATGACGTAAAAGCGAAACATAATGCTGATCAGAGATATACAATTACAAGATTGGACATCACATGGAAAGCAAAGGTCATATGTAATGCAGTAATTCTATATCTATACCAAATACATTTCAGTTAAAAAAAGTTCATCCCAATATGTGCCTCTCTTAGAGACTTCTTCAAGAAGGTTGGTTTGTTTGGAATGAGTTGTTTCAAGCACATTTTGTTGAAAATAATTGCCCTGACATCTGCATTTTACTTGCAAATTATAGACAATTACTGCAGTCCTGACAGCAGTCTTTCCACATCTGAACAGATGAGGGAGAGTTATGGGAATGGAGTCAAAAATTAGGAAAATTAACACAAACACCTTAATGCTAACCGTTTACCCTACATTTTCAGCCATGTTAATGTAATTTGGTGCGTTGTGCTCATGCTTGAGAATGTTAAAGGATTAGGCTGCAGGTTAAAGGAGCTTGCTAATGTGCTGTGTTTTAACACTTGCTCAGGTAACATCTCTTCAAACACAAGACAAGTACTAGTGTTCTTAACAGCAAATAGATTTGGCCTGTTTTATTTTCAAGGGTTTCATGCAAGATCCATGTCCCTTGTGCTGTGGTTGCACTGTGGATGAGAGAGAAATGCTGAAGTATTTCACACTACACAGCAGTGCACCCTGCTCAAAAAGGCCATCGCAGGAAAGTCAGTCACAAGGGGCACAATACCACACCAAACAACAAGAGTTGCAGGGATGTGTACAAACCACCTTTGCTACAATCCAAAAACACTGCAGCTTTTGTCCAGTGGAAAATATTCATCCATCTCTGGTTGACAAGAGAGAAACTATAGGGATATGCATTTCCACATTCCCCTCCTACACACAGCCTGTTTTTTTTTCTTTTCTCCAGTGTTAACACATTTCAGGTGTATTTACAAGACAGGAGAGTTCAAGCTTCCTGGGGCCCAGAAGGCAGTTATGGGATTCCCAGCCTGAAGCCTATAAACCTAGGTGGTCTTCCCACATTATAATTGCTGTCACTTTTACATATTGACCAAATCACACAAAGCCATTGACTTGCATTACTCAAGTGAATCAACATCTGCCTTTTGAAACAACTCAGGGATTTAAAGGTGAGGCCTTGCAGCTGACCCAGAATCAGTCATTTAACTCCTTGCGCTCCACAAAATGAGGATGAATACTTCTTGATTGTATTATCTGTTGCCATGGAAACAAGGCTTTGTTTACAGTTTGGCAGTTAAAGGCCGAGCCTTAAAAAATGAATGGCTGTGAACAAAAAAATTATTTGTACTATGTTTAAATATGTAGGGCAAACACAGACCAAACAAACCCGACCTCTGTAAGGTCACATGTCTTTCAGTCTGGGGTTCTCTACCAGATCTCCCAGCTGCAGGATATGAGTTTTGTAACATTGAAATGCATGCTCCAGTTTGCCAGACAAAGAAGTTAGTCTTCTACACAATTTCACTGTTCTTGGTACAATAATTAAGAATTACACAATGTTTGAGTGAAGGGAAGCATGAAGGAATGGACCTATTTGATGGAGAGGCACTTGAGAAGGCAGCTACCTATATCTTTTCTTTGAGCTGAAACAAACTGAAATAAATGAAAAGCATTTCTCACTTCTGTTCTAGCCACATCCCAAATAGGTCTTCTCTCCATTAGGGTGTCCATGGAGTGTGCTAAGAAAATAACGCTGTTGTTCTAACATAGTTTCATCGTTGTATTGAGATCTTCTGATTGCTGCACCTTTCAGCACCAAAGATGAAGGTATGAATAAGGCTGAAATGTGTGTGCACTTGTGTGAGCACTCAATCACATTTCATTGTGCACTTTTTGTTATCATCTTGAGAACATTAATACATCTATGCCAATGCAGCTCAGATGTATGTTTTTGCCCTGCACAGTAAGCATTTTTTTCTTTTTCATCCACATTGTGTGGAAACCATTGTTCATGCAAATCAGAAAAGAAAATGTGAAAAATTGACGTTTCTGCTCAAACTGCTGTAGCCCAGTACACTCAACACCCATTATGTCACCGATTGAAGGAATTGTTGTTTTTTTTTTTAACCCTGAAATATAAACATCTACAAGGACATAACAGTATCAGAGGAGAAAAGGTATTGTACATTGCCAGAAGAAACTTCTTTTATGTAGTATGTATACAGAGAGTATTGCTCCAAGATTCTTTTGCAAACAGGGAGACAACAGTTCAAATTCAATAGCAAGCCTAAGACCTTAAAAAGCAATCTTGAAGAAGGCTGTTGCATGTATATGCTAGGCTGACGGTCAATATGTTTGTTCATGGCTTGACACAAAGATCTTCACATTTTATGACTGGTACCATGTAGTGTTTTTCTCCAACACTGTAGTGTTTTTTGTATACTGTTCCACCTCATCTTAGTTTTCAGGGTGAGAAATGTACAGGCTTCAGTGTGACTAGAAAAATTAGAGGAAAGTATTTCTTATTAAAATGTAACTAACACATCTATAGGGAACAGGGGCTTATGTATAATGACTGACAAAACTGAAAGAAGCTGATAACTAGTCAAGCTTCTTTCCAAACACACTGATACACTGTAATGTTGTTACACTACCTTCAGACTAAAACTTTAACTACCTTATCACACTCAACCTCACTTGCAAGATCACAGAAGGAAACCGAAAAGCAGAAATGGCTAGTGGTGATCAATGTAAAGCATACCCCTGTTCTTCAGCTTGTTTTACTGAAATACTGCAGCATGGCAATGTACGCTAGCTTGTAGACAAGCTCAGATACCTGTAGATCTTAATATTTGTCAAAAAAAGGACAGCGCACAGTACATTCAATATTAATCTAATTCCATTAATTAACATTTACAATTGCAACTACATACTTAAAAGTGATTTATTTTTCATGACAAAACAACAACTAATAACTGTATAGATATATCTGTACTTCAGCCTCTGTGGATGTCTTAAAAAGCAAGGAGAGAACAACATGGAAGTACATTTTTACAGTACAATTTTTAATATTGACCCAAAAATATATTTTTGTGTAAAAAGAACTTAAGTTGACAAGGGGAATTTTCCATCATATACACAATAACACTTAATTGTCAATAACTGGTCTTTATTACCCCCCAAAAAAGATCTACCCTTTAACTTTGGTTGCGTAGGCAAGGGGCAAATGGCTCAATCTATCATTGTACACTGAGCTTGTCAGGGCAGGCGACAACTTCACAAACAATAAGAACTTTCTACACTCACAGTTTCATGGAAATGGAAAATGGTCACCTTTGGAAAAAAAATAAATCTCTTGGGCTACAGATTCAGCTATCAAAGGTGGATTGTGTTACACACCTTTTTCATAAGCAGCCTGAATGGCACCTCCACCTGAAACCATAAAGTTTTTTGGTTTTTGTTTTTTTTTTTTTCAAAGTTTATTTTTCCTGTTTTTTTTTTCATAGTGCCTTTGATTTGGTATGTCCTTTGATAAAATGGTACAGAAAGGTCACATTATCCAAATAACACAGCGCTTTATGGTACTTACAAGGTCAAAAGTTGCAAATAACTTTTTGTTGCTGAAGAGAAAAGGCATACAAATTGAATACAATCTAACGCTGTTGCAGAAACTGGTGGCCAACTGCAGCTTAGTAGGCTTTTCAGTTTTGTAGGAAAAACTTATCCTTTGCACTTTTCACATTTCATGTGAGTGCGTTTAGAATGGCTTTTCATACATGTAATGTTGATAAAGCCTTTCTTTCAACTACATGTCATGAGTGACATTGATATGGATCAAATATTTGAATATTTTGCAGCTGTAACTGAACCCTTAAACAATTAACTTGGACTCCAGCACGTTTCTCCCTTCTATCAGGAAATGCACAAGCGAGGTACGATATGGGAAGTAGCAGCGTAAGGGTAGGCTAAGCGCTACCATTACTCATAGAAGATGACAACAAACGTGCTGGTATGGAGGCTGTTATTTATCAGTTATGTAAACTATTTTAATCAAGGCAGTGTGGAGAGGTAAGATACCAAATCAGGTTGTTAAGCAGTGTAATAGTTAGGCTAAGGCCAATGTGTCATAGTTGGTTATACGCACGTCAGGGCTTTGTCCCATGACCGCGATTGCCGTGTTTAGCATTGTCTAAGCTAGGATGTCATTAGAATTAATAGCTGTAATATTCAATCTAAACACAACTTTGCCTGTCCGCTATGACTTGTTTCCAGTTGTGAGAAACAAACGCATTCCAGACTTATCTAGTGCACGTCCGAAGGAGTGAAGTTTACATTTGAAGAACTTGTGCTTTTGTCATTCACACAAAATTAAAGGAACTTTGTGTCACATTGGTGTGATACAATGATTTCAACACTGAATATTCCATTGTGTTAAAATAGTTCATATTTTGTGACATCTGTGCTTTCTTTTATGTGGTAAAAGTTCAAATGACCATGAAATTTTAATTTGAAATAATTTGAATTATAATATTTCAATTTATATTTCACATGATTGCTGTTTTTTTAGAAACCATTTAAAATACATTCATTCCTGAAAGTTGCAATAATTATTTTTATAGTCTTTTATATCGTGAAGACAAATATACCATTGTAAGAACTAATAATGATGCTTTTTGTTTCTGTTTAAGAGTAAATGAAAGTACCAGTACTGTGTGTACTGTAGCTTGCAGTATTAGGTAGTGAATGTGATGTCAGAGCCTTCCTTGTATACCCTTCCTCATTGTCCCCTTAATATTACTGGCAACACACATGTGCCTCGTTTGCACTACATCAGGTACAATAAACTGAATCTGGATCAAGCTGTGTTAGTTGGGCCTGTTTTTATCAACACTGAATCAACACTGTTAAACTGGTGCTGTGGCCCATATTATGTGACTGATGCCTAGCAGTTTCCTTAGATGAATGTCCACATCATAATGTAACATTGTCTTTGAGTGGCATTACAAGAAGCAGTGGTCTAGCTCAGTGAAGTAACAGTATCTCTTGATGTGCGGAATGGCCAAAGAGGGTTGAGAAAGAGGGCAACAGACCAACCCCATTGCTCAGGCAACTAGGAAATTCATTGTACTAATGTAATTCTACAGGTGAGCAAAACTCTGTTATTCTGCACGTCATTACACTTCCATCTTCATGTGACTTTCATGTATCTATCTAATATCTCTGTTTGAAGTTTACCTAGTCTAGTTTAGGTTTCAGGCAATAGTCAGCAGTATTCAAAAGTCAAATCAGTCCCCTGCTGAAATGTTTTACAGTGAACCATAATACAGAAAATCAATGGAACAACCTGTTTATTTCCATTTCTTGAACAGATGTGTACATAAGAGGCTGTCAGGAAATAGTCATTTTGATGTCATTCTACCTGAAATTGCATTTATTATTTTTAAGTCTGTCTTTACAAAATCTTTTTTACAATATTTTTTCAAAGGTAGCATATGTGCAAATATCTGTATCTCCAACAGACAAATCAGGCCCAAGGCTCTTCATTTCAGAGTCCCTGTGTATTGCTCCAAATGAGTGGAGCTTGTCCAGTCACATTGTTTTGGCCTCTTTAGCGGCGATCAGTAGGATCAAAAACATGCTTGAACTTTTCTCTGGTTTGATAAATTTGCTCCGTCGGGCTGTGGGCCTGTGATTGATGAGATCTCACCATACTAGTGTTTCAATTTGTGACCGGGGCGCCTGCCCTCCAGCCCAGCACTCACCCCCCTTAATTACGGGGCCCGAGAGCAGGCCTTTTCTGTCCGTGCGCGGACGTGCCTCTGAAACACAGGCATACTCACGAGCTCACCTGAGAGTTCTGCCGCTGTTAACCTTAGTGGGAGCTTACTGACAGTGGCAAGACCCCAATTATAGCTGAAGTCGACCTGGGAGTGTGAGCTGTACAGTGGAGCGGACAATGTAGCCTGTTAGGCTCCTGTTAGCCCAGGCTCCTGGGGAATTTCCTTTTGAAATATCTGTCTCTATCTGTCATTAATCTGCCCCTCCCAAGGAGAGGACCATTCAAAGCTGGTAGTCAGGTTGCTAGTTTTAGCACTGACTTCACAAACAAGCTCTCCATACATACACCTCTTATGTGAGCCTATTTTTGATCACACCAGATTGTAGATAATGGGTGAGAAACAAGGAGCCGAATTGACTTTTTCTTGCTTGTTTGTCAAACCTGTTAGTAATTACCCTATATATGGATATTTAATCAAATATCACGAGTGTAGTACTAACAGAACACTTTTTAAAACTCTTTTTTGTCTGTTTTTCCCCAGGCCAAACTGAACAATTCAAACTACACACCAAACCACATAGACTCAGGAAGAAGAGGCTATACATGTGACTTTCATGTGATGAATAGTCTTCACGATTTGTCACACAGCGGATGTTACACCGATTGTGCACCACTCAACATCCAAATAGAACAGTTTTACCAAATGAATCCTGAAAAGAATGCCATGCTCTCTAATGTATTATACATTTGATGTTGTAATAGTGAATACAGAGTGTATTACCTTGAGTAACTGCTACAGTGTTACCTAAAAAGCATATGGCTAGGGTAGAATTTCATCATGGAGGAATGTGACGGATACATGGCTACAATGGCTATGCTCCCAGCTGCTGTAATTTTTGCCCTGACACATATATGACACTGATCTGTGTATTTACTGTTTATAAATGTTGATCAATTATTTGATATAATACAGCATTTTCATCATTGTGCCACAAGTCTGGACTGTCAGTTTAGAGCCCCAAATCATAATTTACAAAAGGAATTATACAAAAACAATCATAGAGGAAATACAAGGAAAAAAGTAGCAATAATTAAAAAGAGGAAAAACTCAAAAGTGACAAAAAAAGAATATCCTCAGAATGAACTTCAATTCACCATTGTTCACATTTCTGTACTGAAAACAATTAAAATCGGTAGTGTTAATACAAACATTTACTGGAAAAAACAATTGAATAATAAAAGATACAGTAAAACACATAGACCAGATTAAGAAGGAGAGAAGTAAATCAAGCATGGTAGGCTAGCCTTAGCAGGGACAAGCAAGAATAACATAAAGAAATCAGTGGAGTGGCAGTAATGTCCTTCACAGAGCTAAATTAATTTATAAAGTAAGGTTTAAGATGTTTATAAATTTTGGATAATAAGCACGACTGAGATGGTTTCTAAGGCATTTGGGGTTGCCCTGGAAACCACAAGCTCCCACCAGCAGCTACAAGTTGAGCACTACTTGGGATTTAGGAATAGCCCCACTCCAATTCCTTGCACAGCTGATCACGTGTCACATCAGGTTTTATGGCTCATTTTGAATGCTTTAATGTGCCAAGCAGAAATCTAAGTTATAGAATTTTTGTTGTTGCATTTTATTTTGTTATCATACAGAACTTTGAAATAAAGTAATTACTGTAGGGGTGTCTTTAAGAGGCACTAGAGTCACAAAGGTTAATGGGTTTAGGTTAATGCTTTAATGACTTTACATGAATACTTTATGTCAGCTTTTCAGAAAGGGTCCCAGTCCCCTGATTCTATAACTATGAACCTGCATACATTTCACCACAAATAAGTAGTTTTTGCATTGCAACAACATAGATTTTTTTCCTATTATTGATCTACAGATAAAAATCACCTCTTCTTACATTCCTATAATTCCTCATTGTTGGTGAGGGTATTAACCTGATAAAGTTGACTGTAAGGTATGCATAGAGCTAATTATACATTCCGGATTAGCCCACGTGACTGGGGGGAAGTGCACCCTCTGGATCTAGTGGCCTAATTCCCCAAATACAGGGGCAGGAGGTCAATGCATGTCCTGTGGTCCCTATAGGGTCTGCTCTAGAACGATGACAGTGTGGTGCAGTGGATCAGGATCTAAGCCTGCACTCCAAAGGTCTGTGGTGCGGCCTGCTTTTCTCAGCCCAGGAACTCCTTCATTCTTAACTGTATCCATCTGCAATCTCGTTTCAGTTTGGTCAGGGCAAATTTAAAACTCACAGTTATTTAATTCAATGTTCTTATTTATACAGTGTATAATAATAATCAATCAATTGTTCATTTGTCCCAAAAAACTCAAACTCATTAGTTTCAGTAAATTGTGTTTACCTTCTTTTAAAAGCCTGTTTGGCATATCCAGGTATCTATGGATCACATTTTAATTTGAGTCTTGCCATTAGTATTTCCTTAGTCTTGGGCAATTATTTTTATAGTTGACCATCTGCTTCCATTTTCTGAGTATCTTTTCAAATAATTTCAGGGAATAAGTCTGGCTGGTATGGACTTAAAAGAAGGTAATCATGTAGTCATCTTTGCACTTGCACTTGCATTTTGTAAGGGCATATTAATGTATCAACAGTATTAATTTATAATAAAATAATATTAGATAAAATAATTGCTTCTCTCAGAAGACAGTTAAAAACATAACTGGCTGTGGCAAGAGGTCCACATTGGTGAGGCAAGAAGTGGCTCAGCCTCATTAGGGTAAGATAAGAGTTAAGCAGATTTAGTTTGTCAGTCTCATTGCTGTCTAGCAGCCACTCCTGGTCAGCCAGAACACCTGCAAGTTTATGAACTGAATATATACTGTCTTCCTCATCCTCCGAGAACATAATTGTATTATGTATGTATGAAATTGCTGGTCCATCTGCAGTGTGTAAAGAAGCAAAGGCTTTTACATGTGAATCAGAGGAATTAGCCAGTCACAGCTTCCTCCTCCTGAGTTGGCAGGAGTGGGTTGCCCTGGAATATTAACCAGTTTGGCTTAGTGGGCAAAACGGTAGAAAAACAAAAAATGTTAGATGTAGATATGTTTGTCATGTTTTTGGAGATCATGATTACCTGTTTTCTATCAATTTATATCACTAGGTGACCAGTTTGCATTTGATGCATCTGAGACCACCACAAGAATCAACTCCATGTTGTTTCCCTGGTAACCCAGTTAGCAATGAGGAAAAAAGACTTGCTGAGTAACTACTATAAGGACCAAAATGGGGTACAGCATAAATCTATGCTGAGGTCATTGCAAATGTGAAACTGTCTTTTTAGTAACTCTGAGATGATTTAGGAGCTAATAAAGTGTTTTCCTGTGCGATCTATTGAACTGTTTTGCTAAATCAATGAATCTCAGGTAGAAGGAAGAGGTTACATTAACTAGCCAGTTTTTATAATCCAACTCAAGGTTGCTGTTTGATCTGTGCATCAGCTCGTGGGCCAGAAACCCATTTGGTTATCTTACAGCTGCTTGTCTCATTTGGGTTTCATTCTTTCCACAGGGATCCAGTTTAGCTCTTTAACTGCCCTAGGAAATAAAAGAAGAAAGTAATACCCAACTAATTCTTTCACTCTTTTCAATGTCTTTTCCTTGAGACCTTTTAAAAGGCGGTTGTCTTGCCAGTCATATGGAAATTGCTGGTCTTTCCAGATTCACTCGAACAGCTTATGCAGCAGATCAGGTGATGTTTCCATGTCGAGCTTAAGTGGTTCTGGCTAGATTGCATCAGGCCCAGGTGCATCACCATTTCTTAGGTGCTTAATGGCAGCCTTAATTTCTGTTTTGCTTGCCTTAACCATACACTTTTAGAGGGGTTTTAGCTGGAGAAGTATCCAGGGTTTCTGCTGGCGTTAGGGAGTTAAGCAGATCTTTAAAACATCCTCCCCTCATTTCTGTCAGCAGTCCTGATCAGCAGTCTGATCCCCAGTCCTGTCCCTCACTGGCAAATTAGGGATTTTTCTTGATTCAGCTAGTTTTGTCACCACATTAATGCTCTGTGGTGTTTGTGCTCCAGGATTTGGCCTCTTTCTCAGATGTTGTTTGAAATATCCCTCATCTTTCTTATCTCTGTCGGCATGATCCTTGTGGTGGTTGTACTTCATATTATCCAGAAGTTTCTAAAAAGGGTTGAAGAAGAACATTGGTAACACTTTACTCGAAGGGGACGTAATGTTCTATTACAGAGAAGAAAATTAGGAGAATAGAAGAATAGTAATTTTATTCGTTAGAAATGTGAATTTGTAAACCCATATTGTGAATGGGTTTCCCTTCAACTTTAGATTCCTTTTCAGTATTTCCAAGATGCAATTGATGTTTTAATAAAAAAAAGACTTAGTGTTTGAGATTTTTCATGAAATAACACTTGTAAAACAAAATACATATTTTCCAGTTAATAAAAGTTTATTCAATCTGCTTGAAAATTCTTTTCTTTTGCATTTCATTTCTTTTCTGTGCATGCTATTTTTAAATCACATTGTGTAGCCATCAGCTACATGCATAACTATTAATATGTACACAAAAAAACTAAAATGTGATTAAGTAACCATGTTTTTCTCTGCCTTGTTTTCATGTACACCTTGAACACTCATTCACAATGAGGAAGGCGCACCATTTGTGAGGCAAAGCAAAGGCACATGAGAAATGGTATATGGCACAGCTGTGTTTGCTAGGTTGTCAACATTAGCTTTGTTTCATTCATCAGTAGCTGCTGTCTATTTTGGTATCCTGCAGCGGGTTTGCATTCTAAATATTTTTAATAATTTCCCACGGACACAAAAAGAGAGCCACAAATTTTCAATTCAATGGGCAGGATGCACATAATCCTAATATATACTCTAAAAAGGTTGCAGAAAAGGTAATAGCAGTAATGATATACAATACAACATCACAAAAGATAGACAGAGGTTTGAAATTGTATATTTTTATGTTCATGTTGCTCAGAGTCACATCATAATGCTTCTGAAGTGAATGCATTATAACTGGTTCCCATTAGGATCTCAGACTCATAAAACAAATAATTATGACTATAATATGCTTTGTGTATTTGTTTGAGAATGCATACTTTATTTCTCATGTGGAGTGGTAATAATAATTAACTTATATACCTAATATCCATATTTACATTAAACATCAGTATATTAGAGGGACATGAAAGTTACTTCTCAGATCTTAGATAAAAAATAATTTATTAAAGATTGTATGATCCTTCATTTCACTAAAGCAACTGGATATTGCGTTTCGCTAAGAAATATTATTTGTTCTTGGCATTTCTTCAAATATTAAAAAAACCAGACATCATCGGACAAGAATAATACAAATAAACATAGGGTCAGTTCAAGTTGGCCCTGGCATATTTTCTTTTGAAAATTATTGATGTAATGTTTCAGCAATAGACATGAAATGTTGTCCACACGATGTATCCATTGTCTAATGTCCTTGAATAAGATGCCATTCAGCAGTCACTTTTATTTATATGATGCAAGGGCGAACATCTCATGTTGGGGGGGACCATAACATTGAAATTTTGTCGAGGCATTTTTTTTTTGGGGGGTGTAGGGGAGGGGGTGATACACAATATGGGTGTGTATCATTTGCAAGGAAGCTTCCTATTACCTGGTATCTATTTAGAACGTCCCTTGTTAGGTGACGGTTTTCTAGGACGGTATTGTGTATTTGATATAATCTAACGAGATGGCATGGACTACTGTCAATCTAACTAGCTAATTAGCAAACTAACTAGCAAGTCAGCTTCAGTAGTTTAACTAGTGAAAGCAGCTTCCATTATTTAACAACTTACAGAGTGGAAAAGTAAGATACTTTGGGGGGGGACATTTCCTGGTCCTTGTCCTCCTGGGTAACTACTCGCTTGTTTCCACATGATTAATCTTATAGCAAAAGCAAGAAATAAAGTTGATTCGCTGGGGGCTTAAGAAGATCTACAGAATTAATAATAACATTGATTTGGCTTAGATCCTGACATTTGTGCAGTGAGTGTGTAAGAAGGGACACCCACTTCAGAGCAAAATCTTTGACCAACTGTAAAACAAGGTAATGCCCATATCACTGAATGTACAGAAACTACATTTTACCTTCTCTTCTACTCAGGGTAATCTCTTTGATACCTTCATACATGAATGATACCATATTTTCATCTATTCCAAATATAACTGAATCAAATGACTTTTGATGTATGTATAGACTTAACTTATAATATACTTAATTATATATTATACAGGGAACCTACATTACTTTAATTCAATGACATGAGAAGCTCTGAATTTGGATATTATAATACATGTCCATTGTCATTTTAAGCTATGAAGACTGAGAAAGATGTAGGATACCTGGATCGAAATGCACGCTAAAAAAAAGAGTGTAGCTCCTAGAGAGACCAGTCACTTGTTTGAGGAAGGGTATAAACTGTGACCTAGATAATGGCAAGAAGTGAATAATCCTATCATTATGCATTAGCCCAGGCCTGATAATCCTTTGTTGGTTACAGGAATATATCCCCCCATCCAGTAATCTTTCATCAACACTAATAGGACACAATGGATAAGAGACTCCCCATCGAGGCTGAATTGTGCAGTTACTGAAAGAAATGCTCACTCCTTCAAGGTAAATCTCCCATGTTTCTCACCAAACACCATGATAAGGGTGTGGATTCCCAGGCCAAGTAATCATTGACGTTTTGGAATAAATTGTTCCTGGACAAACCTGTGAAAAAATGCATCTAATAGAGTAAACTAAGGGGAGGACTTTGATGAGCTCAACATGGCAGACGATCCATTTAGGTTGCCTTTGAAGTGCTCCTCTGTGGACCTTTGGACAGGGCTAATAAATTTCATCAGACTCCCAGTCTCTGTGCTACGGCCAGGGGCAGGGCCCACAACCACTGATAGAAGGAACCTGATCTGTGACACCACAGCCACAAACAAAAAGTCAGGCCTGGGCCTGTTGAGGCCCCAGAGTAAATGACCTCCAGTGAATGAACCTCTATTACAATTCACAGCAATGTCATATTTGAAAGGCAGAATTCAGTTATGGCAGTAAATGCACATATGGGTTCAAAAATTCAAACAAAACATGGGGAGAAATGTATTTACTTCTACAATAGGACTTCTGATTTGAGCTTTTGCTCCTAAGCCTTTACAAAACCCAACAAAATGTAAGGATACACAAAAACAAAATCATAGCCTGTTTAATTACAGCACCAAACCTTTTTGCGCATGAGACACATACAGTCACAGTCACATTGCACAGACAAAATGACGGGAAGCTAAAAATCTGACCTGAAAGACCAATATTTTCTTGGCATAACTGAGTCAGTGTGGATTATTTCTGAGGATACATTTATTTGCTGCATGGGGAATGGATCAAGGAAAAATTCAGCAGATGTAATTTTATCAGACAGCTCCTCATCACTGATTTCCTACAGTGTGAATTGTGAGGGCCTGCCATGCATTACAGCGTTCTGAGAACCACCTGTCCATCGCACTGATCTCAGCAGGAGAGGTTACAAGGTCAAAGGTCAATGAAGCCAGAAGTGACAAGACGTCTAACCTCTTAATTCTAAACATATTCTAAGTCAAAGATTACCATAAGACACTTGGGAGATCTAAAAACATATACTTCTTAAGAAAATGTAAAAACTGAATTCCTTTCTGAGCACACAAAGGAGAATGTCTCTGGACTCTGCGCATGCATGGTTGTGCAAGTCCCAAGTCTGATTTTAGACTTTAGAGGATTGTCTGGAGATGATGTTTGACATTAGAAACACACATAGGACATACAGTGGAGGTGAAAGGCATAAAGGTAGTTAATACCAAACCTTTTATATCCTGACAGTCCAGCAGGAGAATTGACTTTACTGAAGAGAAAACCCAGCACCTAGATAGGTTCTTCTTGAATAGCATTTACGGAGCCTATATAAGAAGAACTTAAATTTATTATTAGAGCTCAACATTTCAATGCAAGATTGTAAGGGATACAGCCTCTTTTATATATGTATATGTTTGTGTAAGAGTAAATGTGAATAGAGGAGAGGGTTGGAATTTTCTTTATTTCCTCCTTTATTTTATTATTCCTTTATGTTTTAAATTGCATTTTGAAACCACTGTTGCTGTTGCTTCACACAAACACACACACACAAACACACACAGACACACACAAACACACACAGACACACACAAACACACACACACACACACACAAACACACACACACACACAAACACACACAGACACAGACACACACGTAACTCTCTCCATAGCTAAATGTTTAAAGTAAAGCAATATAAGGAAGTCATACTTATTGTCCAAGATGTTAGCCTGTGAATGTATACTGTGGAATTCTTCAGCTTTTTAAACATCCTAGACAACCATGAACAAAAGGAACATGGCACTCCATAGACAGCTGATCAATTTTCGATCCAAACTGAACAATAGCAAGCAAAAAATGAAATGACAAATATTGATCTTGCTTGCAGTACGTTCATACAAAAAGACATCTAGGAACTTTGCTAACAAACACAATGAGCATTTTATGGAATAACATATTTCTATTGAAGTGTCCACTGCGGTTGTATGACCCGGCCTTAGAATCCCATTCAACTGACTGCCTCCCTTCTATCTCCATCATTACAATTGATTAAAAATACATCTGCCAAATGAGAGAAATCTATTTTTCCAATGTTTTTTCCCATGTATTCTCTTACGTCTGAAAAGTCCAATATAACCTTGGAGGAGCAGAAGTATTATGTGTAAGTCACACAAATAAATGTTTCCTCTGAGCTAGTAATGTGATATCTGATGAAAACCGGGTTACCCTTCATTCACATTGGAGTCTTCCGAGGCTAATGAATTCACAAGTGGGTTACAATCCAAAATCAGCATGGAACAGCAATCGTCAGCACCAATAATTAATACAATGATTTGTTCTCCTATTATGATTTCAGCTCTTCCAGGGGTCATTCATAAATAATGGCCTGTAGTTTTTTTTTTTTTTTTTTTGGGGGGTTCCACATCATGATGTCAGTGTGTAAACTCAGAAGTGGACAATGGTCAGCATCAAATTAGTGTCCACTACAAAGTGCCTTTGATGTGTATTACTAGTGCTACTAGTAACAAAACTGATGGTAAAAAGAAAAGGGTCACAAAAATGGATTCTTTCCAATTTTACAGTATTAATATTTAATTACAGTATTTTGCTATTTATTTGTGCAATATATAATGCACCTCAAATTTAATTTCAGTAGTATGTAATTATATTGTCAATGTATGAGACTAAACAGTATTTTACACTATCAAACTTTACGCTTTATATAAAAAAAATGTGGAATTAAGTCCACAGAAAGAGGTTTGTCTCTTTTTTACTGTATACTGTGTGTTACAAACAGACTTGGATCAAAATACAGACAGGTCTGTCATCTCAATATAGCAGGTTAATCCCCTCCCACATTATCGTTTTGGCTGCTGTGTTAAGCCTATTAAAAGTGCTTCTGCTTGTGTTTGTCGGGCTCATTTGTGAATCTTGAACAGGGCTTGATATAGAGTTCTTATCCAGTGTCTTCAAATCATTAACTGATAACCTAAGCTGATCATTCTCATTCTTCTTAATTGTGTACATGCAGATTGTTTGAGAACTGCAGTATTTTCTCTGTCTTTGAACATTCTTACCAAAACTTTGTTCCAGTTAAATTGTTGTCTCTCTCCTCTGCATACTTGAAACATCAACCAAGTTATAGATTCAGTTCACATACAAAAAGTAGAAATACGCAGAAATGGTTTGGGGCATAGTTAAATTTATGGGAAAATTTTTGGTAGTAAAACTAAAATGATCTGATCCTAAGTCCTTCACGGAAAAAAGAAGGTAGAATCAAATTACACAATCTATTTTTATATATTTATTTAATTGGATTTGTGGATAGCAGATGACCCAGTGGGTCAGTAATCTGAACAATTGGTCACATGACTGTTTAATGCGTCGCAGTAATGAGTTGATATGTGGGGCATGAGAGCGAGGCTAGAGGCTTTGATGGGGCCTTGGGGCAGTCTCTTTGAGCGCAATTTGTGTGAAGGCAATCTGCTTTACATTTTCAAGTGCGAAACCCGATAAGTCCCAGAATCGCCGCTCTATGACGATTATCACATCAGGCAGGAATAATCAATCCTGCTTTGCAAGCTGGTACGCAACAGAACCACACCACATGTACGGTGTCACAAACTAAGATCACAGCGAGGAATCTGAGTCAATTCGGTGCAGATGTCTGCTCCGATCCCAGCAACTGCCGCCGAGGCACAACAGCAAAAGGAAGGAGTCTTTCCAACAGACAGGAATTGCGCATCTCACCGGAGGAAAAAAAATAATCACAAAACACAGGATGAGATTCACCCTTTACATTAAATTGTGCTTTAATAAACAGGATGACACATATTGGCACATTGCAATTTCAAAGTGATCAGCAGCAGTAAAACAAGCTCTTACGGACAGTGATACAAAATCAATCCCAGCTAACTCTGACTTGTTAAATGATGAGTGGGGCGGGGAACAGAACAATGCAAAAAAAATAAAAAATTCACCGACTTGAGCCCCCTCCCAGTCCCAACCTCGGCCATCCCCTTCCCCACCGCAAACTGATTGATGGTTTTCTTTACTTTATAGTAGCGCTATTGATTAGGACCGTGGTTGTCAGTGGTGCATAAAATTAACACTGTGTTATGGAGCATAGATTTCTGTCAGTTGCTGACAAGATAACCCATTATTGGACGACCACTTCTAATTTGTTTTTGTTTATTCAGAAGTCTAATGTAACACTTCTTGAGCCCAATAATAACTCTATTACCTGCAAATCCTGGCAAGCCCATCGACGGTCGCTAATCTTGACTTCTCCTAATTACATCAGGTTCTCAGCCCTTAATTAAGCAATCTTTACTCTATTTTAGCAGCTTAATGCTGCACACACTGGCGTCATTAGTATAATTGCCGACGTTGCCGAAAGGGACTTTGACCTTTGTCCTGCAGAGTCCTCAACTTTTTTGCTTAACGCTAATTGACTGATTTTGCTTAATTCTATGCACCTGTGCCTAAATATTTGACCATCTGCTGTTTTATGCAATCTTATTATATTTTAATATGTGTATTGGGGAGTAATGCGATTCGAGGGAGCTGGTGCCATATGTCAACCACTGAAAACTTGTTTTGTTGCTTGGCCTCTGAAATTACTGCCTTAGCTAATAACGTTCTCTGTAACACCAGCACATAGACACAATGGCTAGATTAGTAACTGATCTATGTAAATTCATTTATTTAAGCCTGGTCATGAAAAAAAAAAACAATAGCATGACTGGTAAACTAAAATGACAAAGTAAAGGGAACAGCAATGATAAAAACAGCAAATGATAAATAAATAGGTATTTAATTATTTGTTCATTTATTTGCATTTTTATTCTCAAACCTATCTATGCGTTTTGAATTTATCTGTTTCCTGTCTTATCTCAAGTAGTAGGGTCTTCAACTGATATGGTGCTTCATTAAGCAACTTTTATATTTTTCAATGCGTGTCATCATCTTGACTCTGCTGGTCAATGAGCAATACTGTGTAAGATTGAGAAAATGCAACACTTGCTTAAATTTGTTTCTTAAAGGACAAGAAACCTTGTAATAATGCTAACGATGGACCTTGCCCTCTTGATAAAAGAATGCTTGAATAAGACATGTGTTTCTGGGAAGATGGATAATACAGGCCAGGTAGATCAGAAGTTAATCAATAAATTATTTAGTCACTGATAAAACCCTGGCTTGAGAAACCAGACAAAAACTTATAATAATTAACTTAATATTGCTCAACTTCTATTTTCAGTCATTGCATGTCCACTGAATTGAGCCACAAATGGGACAGTGAAATCAAATCACTTAGTCGATTGAAAAATAATTGACAACTGGAAAATTGAACAACTGGTTAATGTATCTAGAAGAAATGCAACGGAAAACTACATGTGATATTTTTCACATTAATTTATACACATTAATAAAATTGTAGATATATATCTAAAAGCACTCAACTCAATACACAAAAAAACCCGGCTTCACTGTAGAGCTCTCACTGTCTCACAAAGCACAGGGCATTACTGTATTCTACTCATCAATGTACTTATTCTGCAACATGAGATATTATGCTTAATATTTTACAGAATTGTACACAGAGTACCAAAGAAAGCTGTTAAGACATATAGTGTCTGTTGTTGATGGTGACACTATGATGTAATGATGTTCAAATCAGGATTCAATATGAAACTGAAAACTGCACTGTATTTTTGTGGTTTTCTGTGTACATAATTAATACACGTTTGACCACTTCTGAATGGTTAAAAATGAATAAATTATGACAAATGATAAAACAAAAGTCAGTTTGATGAAGTTAAAGCAATATTTATTTCTAAATGTGCTACAATTCAAATGGCAAAAACAAAAAATCTCTTTCACCTGTTTTTTTGTACGTTTTTTTAAACCCCTGAGCACCACAATCCAGTTTTCCCATAATGCACTGGATTTATCCAAAATGAACAAAAGGGAAGTAAAAGAAATATTTAAAGCTTCATACACAGCTAGTTAAAGCCAATATAGGATCTAAAATCTACCAGCATAGCATAGCTAAAATTTCTAAACAACGTAAACAACATATTATTTAGACATAGGTGATTTTTTTTCTTTCCAACACTATTGTTTATTTATTCTTCGTTTTCTTAAAGCTTTGTTGCCTTTTTTTACATTGTTTTTACAAAGTTGTGTGAAATTTGTTGCTTTTTAAATCTTTGGTTGCAAGGATTTACAGTAATATCATGTTCTTGTCTCACAGTCAGCAACAGACTTTCCAGTTATTGGAAATCTGTTCTTTCTTGTGTTGTTACCCTCTGACATCCAGCAAACATGGGAGGAGGGTTTGGAACTGACCGTTTTGTGTGTTAGGAATAGACTGTGCCAATACTGGGATACCAATGAAATTTCTGATATGCAAATCTGAAAGCAACTTCAACTTACACTCAAAGTAAAAAATGTGCATATTCTTTGTGCCCTGTTCTCTTTCCCACATGTACTTTTGTCCTTCAGCAAATCTATCTTTATGATAGTCAAGGAAAAGGCTGTAAGATGAGCATGCAAAATTGTTTAAATCATTCTGTGAGTCAGGAGTACAAAGGGATGGATAAACAATAGACAATACAGATATTACATTCCAAAGAAAAACAACACATGCCAGCTATGCCCAAAATCTTGCCAAATTTAGCTGAATCTTTCTGGAAAAATGGAAGTGAATTTGAACTTAGAATTTACTTGAACAGTGCTTCCTTTCTCCAAATCCTCAACAGGAAGTGATGATCTCTGCCAAAAAAATATTTTCTTTGATCTGTTTCTCTTATGCATATCAATTTTTACAAAAACAATTTCAATTAGATACTCGGGAATTGACAGAAGCTGAGTAACCTATAATAGAGGATAAGTTCGATAAAGAACTGACACCTGAAAATCTAGGCGGTTTAAATGGCTGATCAAGATAGGATATTTCATAGCATAGCATTATCCATGTTGTTTGTGTGTTTTTTAAAGCCATTTTGTGCGCTACCCCTAGTCCATATGAACATATCATTTAAACAACCTGAGACAGAATATTGTCTACATGAAATATAATCCTTCTGGCATTTTCCACACAACAATTCACCAGTACAAAACCCAAACAAAAAATGCGAGCAGGCTGCTTCATGTCCTCAATGGTCCACCTACTTTTACTTTGTTTTTGCCTCAGCACACCTTGTGTTCAAGCAAATACCATGTGCACACCTTAAAACTACAGTTAAAACTGGCAATTAAAGATTGTGGTCATGTTTGTTGGCACAGTCTATAAGAAATGAGGTAGATGTGCTTTCATAAAATATTCCCTTCTTTGGTATAACAATACAAAATATGAAAAATCCAGTGATCTGTTGAAACAAAACGATTTTTTTCAAGTGGCTTTACAATAAAAATAATAGAAATGAAATATATGAGGTATATTTTGTATTTATAATCTGTTATGTATATACAGATAGATTTGTGAGGTATCTGGCGGCATCTGAAAAGATGTTTAAAAAGGGTTTCAAATAAAGCGTAGTAGCTGAATTCATGGTTACAACCCCAGAATTAACATAAAATAAAACAAAAATAAATAAAAACTGAAACTATATGTTGAACAGACAATAAAAAACTAAATACAAGAATATCTTCAAACCATATTCCCCATTTCCCTCCAAATTTTTTTTTTTCTGAAGCAGAGAGCACAAGAGAGAGAAAGAGAGAGAGAAAGAAAGGGAGAAAGACAATCTCCAAGATCCTGGACACAAGTGCATTGGTAAAAATGAAAACTTGATTCTATGCAAAACAAAGCCACTCCATATTGATTGATATTCCCACTCCTTTGTTTAAAAATATATCCTGGTTATTCTGTTATAACCTGTTCATTCCAGGTGTTTCCAGCTGTTCCTGAAGGTAGTGAAGAGCTCTTCCTTCGCCTGCCACTGCTGCACTGCCACTACCGGCACTCAACAGGACATAGCAACAACACCATTTCATGATCTCCCAGGCCGTGTTAGTGGCCATTACCATTACTGTGAGCGGCCCTTTTCCACTTTCATTCAATGTTCTGCAAACCTCACTGGTAATCACAGAACAACTGATATGAGCTTGATTCTTCATCCACTGAGCTTTATCTGTTCAGAAATACAGCACTGTAGAAGTTTGAAAAGAGGCATGCAATTTCCCCAAGAATCACTTTACCATAAAGGAGAACAGTTTTGTAACAGCTCTTTGGCCACAGCCAGCGGTTAAACAGTGGCGCCGGTGGGTCATTCAGCTGGTTTACCGTGGTTAAGAGGAAGGCATGTGAATAAAAGAACTACCTGTCTTCGATATCAGAGCCGCTGCCGCAATTGTCACGCCTTATTAACCAATATGTCGACAGACCACCAGCTCGGTTAAAATTATGTTTCCCTGCAGTCAGTGCTACATCACTGAAACACGTCCCTTGCGAAACAGAAAACCAAGCGGTTACATGGTTACATTAGCATGTCTCTGATTGTTGGCAACCTACCCCCCTCTTTTCAGTGAGATGTGCTAAACCTTAAAGTACAGAATTCCTGTCATTGCCACCTCATTGAATGTCTTCATTATCGGTGAACTAAACCTTTGAGTTCTAGAATGGACCCTTCCAAGCAGCTGCTCCTGTGCACTTACGCTGTGAAACATCTAATAGAAAACCTATTTTATTCATGTCCATACTGAGTGATATTACATAACTTTTTAAAATAAATGACGGTTTTTCTTTTTTCTCTCTTTGGTATCAGCTGAGAGCAGAAATATCCTGCAATTTCATTCAAAACAAATAGTTTATAGATTTTAAGATGACTGAGATCATTTGACAGATGTTGTCCCATGCGTACAATGATAAAACAGCCAGTGAACTGAGCATCGTCACCCTTGGTTCTCATGATCAACCCAGTCCTCAGAGTGTATTGAGTCAGCAGCTGCTCATGTCTTCCTTACAGCTGTCCAGCTCTTCTATGTGGTCATCTTCTTATGGGTTTTAAGTTTATTCATCTAGAATGACTTTATGCACATGGAAACAACTCGTCAATACATATTGTAGGAATACTTGTACTTGTGAGGGCTCTTGCAAAGTTGCAGTTCAAAGATAAGTAGAATATAATGATTTTCTTTTTTGATATTTTTTCTGAAAGTATATTCCTTTCTATATAAACATTTGATTCTTTCAGTGGAACTTGGAAACTTAAAAAAGAGGGAAAAGCTATCTTCAAATAACAACAGGTCTTTTTGTTTGTTTATTTCTTGGACTGCTTGACGCGTTTATGGTTGGAGGAACGGTTAGCTGGGTGAAGGTAGGGTGGGTTTGGGGAGGGGGTGGGGTGGTCGCTCAGGGTGAGGAGCTGCTTGAGGCCTGTCCGTGGGCTGAGGATGAGGAGGAGGAGGAGGAAGAGGAGGACGGCTGGGTGTGAGTGTTCAGCCCCGGGCTCGTCTTTCCCTGAGAGCTGTGAAGACTGCTCCTGCTGTTTCCAGGCATTACTGGAATGGCGGGCTTCCGAGCAAACAACACACCTGCAGGAGCGAGAGATGCTGGTTAGTAGGAACCTTCTAGAACAGGGCGACTCAAACCTAATCCTGGGGGAATCTGGGTCAGTGAAGGAACTACAATATGGAACTTTGTACTGGATTTAAACCCATCAATGAGTTTTGCCGTGGAGAGCAAAACTTTTTGATTGGCTCAAAGAGCTGACTGACCAACAGCTCACTGTAGCTCCACCTATTACGGGGTTCTCATAACCTCATCCTACCATCACTACCCCTGACCTGGGATCAATCAATATTTGTCCTTAACGTTGACATTCCAGTATAACTTTTTGTTACACAAAAACAGTTTGACAACGTAACTCTAGGATCACTTAAGTTGCTAAATTGTTTGCAAAGTGAAATACAATGCTTGCATTTAACTGGCAAAGTTAAGGACAAATGTTGACTGTTAGTGGTTTTACGAGGGCTGAAAAACCTGTAGGACAGGAGTCCTCCATGTCTATTCTTGGCTAGCCTGCTCTTGACCAACATCTTGAAAAACCACAAAACTACATCTTGATTTTCCTCACCAGGTATCTCTAATACTACATTCACTACCAGAGTTGTAGCGTCTTTCAGTGAAACTAAAACTCTGGTAACGTGCTATTGTTAAAAGTAGACAAAGAGTGTTTTTTTTTATGTGACCATCTGAGTTTTTTTTCCATAGCTCAAATACTGTAGATGGAAAGATGGACAGCTTAGTCAAGCACACTTTTCCGAATCCCCGTTTTACATTTCCAATACATACCCGACAGCTCACAAAACAATCAGAGATGTGATTAAAGTTAACCTGCGATGGGATCGACCCGCACACGCTCTCGCCTCTGACTCCTAGGCCGACCGCATTAGGGAAGGCTCACACTGAGGGGATGAAAGCCACTCAAGTCATGTTTCCTCACTGAAAGTTTCCAATAGGCTTCTGAGGCGACGTGAATGGCCTATCTGGAGGTAATTATAGTCCCCGGAGCACAAGCACAGGCGTCGTCTCGGGCTAAAACAAGCGCTCTTTCCTCCGGCACGTAAGACAATAAGCCCCATCGACCCCAAATCAACAGGCCCAATTTTGAGATATTTAACTTTTTTAACTCTATTGGACTGCCACTTCATTACGATGGATTTTATAGCAGAGACATCAAATTGTGTGGAGGACTAGGCGCAGGGGTGCTGCTATAACTTATTGAATTTCCTGCCTGCAATTACATCAGCAAACGGCTCTCTATTTACCTGTGTAGACAACTCCATTTATTTCTATTGACATGTTGATGCTGCTAATGCCATTGGTAGACAGGTTCAATGCAGTCTCTTGTCTATCATCTGTCAAAAAGAAGGCAGAGAGGGAGAGAGAGAAAAACTCAATATGAGCATTTAAAAAAAGAACACAAGAAGCCAGAGGAGAACGGCGTGGAATATCGGTGATAACTCATGAGTGACAAGATAAGGAGAGGTTTATTAAAGCATTTGGAAGGGGGAAAAAGAACTGTCAAAGAAATAACATCCATTTATACTTACTGGTTATCTCTGTATAAAACGTCCTACAGAAGGACCATGTCATAACATATAGATCCCTCCAGTAAGATCTGTGATCACAGGGTCCCTTCATTATTTCAGTGTTCTCCTTTCTTGTAATGTGTTCTTATGTACATGCCAGAATATATATTTTACCATATAAGTTTATGTATAATTATTGCCATTGCACATTGAAGAGAAACCACATTTTGGAATTGAACATGTTTTTCCTCCAACCTAGCCCTGCTGTTTATATTCTCCACCAGCCGAAGACAATGGAAATGTATTTGTGATTGAAATAAATGTGAGAGCCGTGTGCAATCTGACTTCCTTCCAAACCGGTACGGCTAAAAGCAGCACACCAACAGAGCCCCCGCTGTCTCAAAGAATAATAGTGTTTGGATGTCATCTTTAAATTACAGTATTTATATCTGTGCTAAGGCTAGGCGGGCATGGTACAATCAACCTCTGAAAAATTATAACTCATTTTCTCATCAAATATAAAGTGTAAAGCCAACTATTATGACTAATATGAGGGAAGCAGTCGTGCAGAGAAAAATGATATCACACATAGAGAGATAAGGCACTCACTGTTCCTCTGGAATCTATTATTAAGTAATGTATGACTTATTGCTTGTCCTAATCCAGGCGCAGTGGAGCCACACCGCCACTGCAGATGGCAGCATTAAAACCCCTGCTCAAGAAATCCTTTATTTTGCCCCTGGTGCTATAACAGTATTTCTTCATAACATCTGTAAAGCAGCCATCAAATGACAGTAGACATCAGATTTCATTATGGATTATGTGTCAGTTGGTAGTTCAATATTTCACGTTGATATTTCACAATTCTTGAAATGCAGTAGATAAGAATGCACACCCACCGTATAATATGTTGGCCCTGTTTTGTCACAAACCCTGGAACATCTAAGAATGATTACAGTGTGGGTGAATTGAAAATGACTTCACATTCTACTTATTCATGATGGTGTGAAGTATTAGTCTTCATCCTTCATCCCCATATATATGGCAGTTCCAGCCATGGTCATCTGCAATATAAGCTCAATTTTGTCCCTCATTATTAATAAAGCCATTCTGAGGACAGGAAGTTCATGTTATATTTATTTTAATTTAATACATGACTAAAATACCATGGGCCCTTGATAGCTGGACTTTCCCCAAACCCTGGCCAAGCTGCTACTGATGCGGCCTTTACAATTCCGCAGCAATAAATCACTGGTCACTTCCTCAATTGAAGGTCTTCAGCAAATCTCCCTCACCTCTGTTGTTGAGCTTGATGTTCATTGGCAGCTGGGTTGCCATGGCGAAAAGGTTCTGCTGGAGAGCGTGCTGCATGATCCTCTGCTGCTCCTCCGCCATCAGCATCATCTTCTTCTCTGGGGGCTCCCCGGACTCCAGCTTCTCCCGCAGCTGCTCCAGGGCCACCGCCTGCGCAGCTGCAGCCGCCTGCGCAGCCACGGCCTGGGCCGCTACCGCCTGGGCAGCTGCCACATGATGCCCGGCCAGCGATGCAGGGATGGAGATCCGATTGGTCATGCAGTTTGACAGCATGGATTCCTCTGCAAATGATAAACAAAGATTCTTTAATTCAGAGTTATAAGGATTTTGGTCTTTATCCGATCTACAGTTGTCCTTGAATTTTATTATACATTTAAAACACACTGTCCATTCATTCAACATTTGTCCTTAATTTTGACTTATACATTGAGTACAATTTTTAAAATCAACATTTGACATATATATTGAATGCAACACAGTCACATCACAAGTACCATTATAAACACAATGAACCCTAATGTGCTACACAAAAGACAGACTACAGACCATTTAGGAAAACATGTTCTTTTGTGTTCTTGATGAAAGTAACCGATAAAAACCATTGCAAATAATTTTTTAGGTACACATTGTGCATTTTGCCATTTGCCACAGTATTATAAGTGTGTGTAGCACCTGATTGTGTTTTTTTGTGTCGTTTTGAAAACGACCCAATTTACCATGTCATATAATACTCATATTTTTATTGTCCAACCATCTTAGTCAGAAATGACAATGTCATGCACATATTAAAGTATAAAAATAAAATATAAGAATGGGCACTCAATTGCATGTGATCTATTCCCTGACAAGCAAGTTACTGAAAAGAATCTCACGCTCTCTTTGTGTTACGTTCCTCTCTTTAATGTGACATGGAAATCAGTGGCCAATTTTTGAGGAAGTCTTACAAGATGTTTCCTCTTAGCAGTGATGACCGTAGTGCCCACGTGTTTTACCACACGGATGTACCCAGCCTCCCCCACACAAAATGTTAGCCTTAACTATTTTGAAATTCAGTGGGTGTTCAACATTAAAAGACTTCCCTTAAAGTAGTTTAGTCATCAGTTTATGTTTATGTGACAAGAATAGTATGTGCTTGTCACTTATTTCTGTAACAGTTGCAAAATTTATGTTCATGAATCAATTCCTGACTCATGCAGACATAAAAAGTATTTAATGCAATATTATAGGCCATTTATAAATATGTTGAGAAAACTTTCCATAGATATTTTACCAGCCTTACCTACATTTCATTCTGAAATTACTATGGGAAATTACTTATGTTATCTATGTGCACCATGCATAAATCTTTCTGAAAACACAGATTTTTTGTTTCCTTAACCTATTAATGTCTACATGGAACATTTATGTCCACAGAAGCACATTGAATGGGGGTTTCATTTGATGAATTACACACTCAGCTATTACATGGCATGTCACTGCACTGTCCAGTATGGTTGAGGATTTCAGTCTCTGCAGGATTTCAGCAGATGATATGATAGTTTGCATGCATATTAATGGTGTGGTGTATTTTAACAGTGAAACCCTCCTAACCTGCCTTGAGCATATCTGTATACAGGGGTAGGTTGCAAGCTGATGGGGTGCACTGGTGTGCCCACCTGTCCTTCATACATCTCGCTTTAACTGTGGTACACCTGAACGCCAGTCACATGATGGGCGTTGCAAGCTCACCTTTCTTTATGGCTGCACCATGACTGATGTGGCTGCCATTGGGTGTCGGCATGGCGATGTGGGGCATCTGGATCTTTGGTGATGACAGGAGGGTGGGTGTCCCCACGGGGGAATAGTTGAACATGGCTGACCCGTAGCTCTGCCTACGCCCCTCCCTCCGGTTACTGTCGATAGCTGCCTGGAGTTCGCCAGGGGAGCTGAGTCCCCGTTTTTCACATTCATAAGGGTAGAGGTACTTCATATACCTGCAGAACAAGGGGGGGAAGAGAGAGGAGAAATGACCACCAGCGCTCTCTGAGAGATTACAGCATTTGTGTTTGCTCAATGGGCTCCTGCAGCGGTGTTTTATCACCGCCTTTGTGCTTGAGTGATCGCTTTGACTTGATCCGTTACGGGCGGTTTTTGGCATGACATTGCGCTCACTTGCGGTTGACTGGCGTTGGGAGAGGAATTCAGCTTCTTCGGGAATGATGTAATCTCTTTAAATGACAGTCCTGAAGAGCGGCTTGTGCAAACAGGTTCTGCTTTTCATTGTGGTCAGGGCTACGCACGCCAGCTGCACCACTGTAATTACATGCCATATTGCTATAATATTAACAGGAGAATAGACACCATCTTACCTGAAAACACTCATTACTTCTATTAAGAGTCTGCAAAAGTGCATATATAACCAGCTGCATTAGATATGCTTTTGAAAATCCTGCAAGGTGTATTTAAAGGCACAGACACATATACACGGAATGGCAATGACTGAACAGTATTAAATTGATCTGCTGAAGTACATTATTTTCTTTATAGTAAAATCAGTAACAATGTACAATGTAAGAAGAATATAATTGTATAAATGAGACAACCTTATATGCAAGCAAGCCACATTATTCCACTCTCTCTCTCTCTGTCCCTTGCTCTCTCTCTCTTTCTTTCAGCTGTTTACCAATATGTTTGTTGTCTGGCCTTGGCAGTGGGCTGCTCTTTCCCCTGATGGTCCCCAGAGTGGATACTCACTGTGTTCGAAGGGTGAAAGCTGCACTTGTGATGGAGGTAGGGAGGTTCAGGCCCTTGGTGATCTCACGCCATATTTTCTTATTGATGACCTCCACTAAGCCGCCTTTTTCTGTGACAAGCTTGTAGAGAGTGTAGAGATCCAGCACCTGCTTGGCCATGATAGGAATCCTATTCACCGGAGTCCCTACACAAACAAGCACAATATCCACAATCAATGCAATTAACTCCAGTCCATCGACAGGCCTCCCTGCTGGCTATAGGGCCAATTAATCTGAACTAAGTAAAATGTCTAATAGTGCCACACTTTTACTAATGGGAAATATCACTTTTAAAACTTAAATGCAAAGATCCGTTTTTTAAATTAAACATTATTCTTCCCTGACAGAGATAAACCATGCAATAATTTTTTTGACAACAAAATTTTGCTGAATATTGAACGGCATTTTTAAGTGGTGTAGCACCCTCTTCTGCAACAGATTGCATTATTAAAATGTAAACAGGCTACCTGTATATCTGTGCATTTTCAGCAAATGCCAACATCTCTGAACATGATGAATTTTCATAGATAGAGAGAATAATGAAATCTGGACAGAACCACTTTTCGAATACAATCTCCTGATGAAGAGTAGGATTTGAGTTTTCTTCTTAGATTATAATAGATTATAAAGTGAAAGTGTCTCTGGTTCTTCCACCATCAGTAAGATCAGAGTATGCCGAAAACCTTTTTAAAAAATTAGATTTAAATTATGTAAACACACAGCACAACTAATTGTAACTATGCATATTTAATTGCTCTTGTATTGCATTAATTATTCAAAAGTAGCAACACTCTAAAACAATACAAGTCAGCCAACTGTCTTTTATTTAGTCATGTCTGCGAACTGCAATGAATAACCACTAAAGTAATCTTCAGAAATTCAATCAATCAACATATGTCCATAAACATTCTTCATTTGTTTTACCTACAAATGAAAGGTCCTATCCATTTTCTCTACAAGAACAGTTTGGTGAGTTAATTTTAATGACTGCTAAACGTGCTAAACTGTGTTAATGAAAATAAAACTGAACACTTGCATTTAATCCCGAGCTGACCTACAGCTAAATATTCACTGAATCCTGGTCAATGTCTTTTAAAGTTTCAAAATAATTACTTTAGCCAATAACAAATACAGATGGAAGCTAATACCAGGCAGTGTTTGTTGTTACACAAAAAAATATTATAGTACGCTTCCTCTAAAAACAGTCAAAAGCATATATAATACTACCAGGCATTTGTAGTAGCCATGAAAATATTTTACAAGCTCAAATATCCTTCCTTTGAAGAAGTTCAAATGTTTTCTGATGAAAATTCTCATGTTCACTTACTATAGACACCTAGCTAACAGGTTTGTAACCGAAAATGAAAATCGACAAATATTGTAAAGATGCCATTTGTAAATAAAGGAACATTAACCATGTTCTCTTGTCCAATAAATGTTGAAAACTGCCAGAAGCATTTGGGAACATCTACCAGAAAGAATACATTGTTTTCATTCAGCATGAAAAAAATGAAATAATAATCACCAGCAATTTAAGTGTAATTTAAGGTGTAAATACTTTTTTTTGTTTTACACATTCCAGTTTGGCCCTCAATTAGTGGTTTAAAAGGACTCAGAAATCATTTCTCCACACAATTTAATGTGAGTAATAATGTCTGTTGGGTCAACGTATTGTGTGGACACAAGAAAGCCTGACCCTGAGATAATTAACCTGCATTTTGCTGATAGAGTTCTATTGTGCCCATCGGATTTACCATAATAGCGATCAATAATAGCGGAAATATAGTGCAAACAACAGCGGTGGGGACCATACAGGGAGATGGAGGTAGTGGCAGAAGTTACTGTCTGGGGTGGTAAAAACACATCAATTAAGCCTTGTAATTATGGCTTCATTTTGCCGCTCTGGCATGTGAACAGAAGGACACTATTAAAATAAAAGATTTATCCCCACTGTCCTGCAGCACAATGTTGCCATTATATCTCAGGTATGCTGGAATGTCTAAACCAACCCATTTTTTCCTTCCTTCCTTCCTTTTTCCCCAACTTCACCTTCACTGTTACTGTATCAGGCTACACTGTGCACAGGTGGCTTTTGAGACCAAATGTGTAAAGGACTTTAAAGGTTCATTTCAATGGCCCTGATTAACACACTCATATTTAACAACATCAACAGCTATATGAGATTAACAATTGCATTTTTATGTGTGATGAAATGTGTTTTGGTTATCTTGTTGATACAGTCAACACCTCCAATCTGTCTTTTCACTTTGTTTATGAACACCAAGACATTCTTTATGTTCTAACAACATATCCTTAGACTTAAATCCCTTCAGTTATTCGCCTCCAATGATATTGCAACAGATACAAGTCAAGTTCTGCAAACCTTGCGTGATACACAAACATGATTTGACACTGTATCACGAAACACTAATTGCAAACGCAAAAAAAAAAATGACAATGTACTGTTCGGAGAACATCTAAAAGTACTCTGACAAAGAGATAAGGTACACAACATGAACATTAAGAAGGCTGAAACATTTCTACTTGTGTTACTGAATTATGTGCATCATAAACCATGACAAAAACAAACAGAAGAAATTGAATTAGAGGCCAAATAGTGACACCATTCAGTATTGTAATTACCATGTCTGCTACTGGATATGTGTTCATACACACACACACACACATGCACATAAACAAACACATTCCTTTCTAAGAAAGGTATTGGTTTCAAAAGTAGGAAATTACTCTCCATCTTATTCAAGTGGGATAGATGCTTGAATGCTATGTTCCCCCATTCTCAATCCCTATAAAGCATAACCTCTTAGCCAAACCTGAGAATTTGTCTGAAAAGGCAGAGTGACACCATCTGAAAAACTTCACCACTGCAACTTCCAACAGCTCTAGACCCAGTCATCTTTACAAAGACCACATTGTGAAAATCTATCTTTCAAAAGAAACTGCAATTAAAAGGCAAATTCTGTCCTTTCACTATTGACAAATGAAGCTTCTGTCACAGCAAGAGAACTCAAGTGAAGGTGTGGGTGGAAAAAGGATCATTCTTCACTGAAAGAAGATGGTTGCCATAATTGTGTTTCAATAGAATGCTTAATCGAGTATGTACAGTACTCTATGTACATCACAAACACACAATGTTATTTCAACTGGACTTCCACTGCAGTTTGTCAGAATTACAATAATTCCTAACTTAAAAAAAGATGATTGTGTGTTTGTTATTTTGGTGAATTTCAGGAACATTCTAGAGGAAACATAAAAGAGGAAATGTGTTGAATGTTTCCTTTTTTCTTTTCAGTAGCATGCTGTGTGTTAGTGGGTGTGGGATTCTGTCAGAGCTATAATCGTGTCTTTGGCGTTCCCACCTCCTGCATTAAATTCTGAGAGCCATTATGAGAGCAAGCAATCAGTAAGATGGAGAATATGTCTGTATATATACTTCTGCTATGGCATAACACTGTACATATGCCCTTCTGGGGCCCTTGCCATTTTTTTTCCTCTAAGCAGTGGCTGATTTTTGTTATGGGCAGCTAACAGCTTTTGAATTGTTTAACTATTTAAGATGAATGAGTGTTGAGATTAACTTTAATTATATAACCAAGATGGATAGAGGCCCAAAGGGGAACAAAGGAATCTGTAATGACAAAACCAGTAGAAAAATATGTGCGGCGATAGGACTGGAAAATATGCTCGGTCAAGTACACACCACATAATTTGCCTATAGCCTGCATTAGGGGGAGACTGGATTTTGAAATTTAAGAGAAAATGCGGAGCTCTTTCATCTCAGAATATTTATTTAAGTTAAACTATTCAAAGTATATATTTAAAACATGGAAACATTCAACAGTGCAAAGAAACTGATACCCACAATCAAATTCACACAAACCATATTTTCCAACTTATAATTGAAAAGGGTAGTTGTAGCAACATCAAATTAGCAAAAGCTTCATTTGGTACTGGACAGATACAGGGGGTAGAAAACATAATGGTAACATCAAAAAAAAATATTTTTTTACCTAGTAATGAGCTGGGCTGCCCTTTGCCTTCATTGGAATGCTTCTTCTTTATTGGAATGCTGTTATACATGGTTTCAACTGTTTCTAGATGGATATTGAACTGTTGTTCAAGAAGGAAAGTTCCAGTTGTATGAGACATGGAGGAGGTAGAAATCTCTGCACTTCACATTCCAGAACGGAATGCTGTTTAGATTTGGCGATTGGGGAAGGCATGGAAGGTGTGTGACTTCATCTTGGTGTGAATGAAACCCCTCAAGTCTATTTAGCAGTGTAGCATGAATGGGAGAATTATCATATTGGTCTTGAAACTATAGCTGCGGCATGGGGTAACATGTATAACAGTAGCTTTTTAATCCTTGGCCATAATTCTACCATGTAGAATAATAATTGGATCTAAAGACTCCCGTAAGATGGCTGTCTGTACCATAGATTTGGCACCATCATTTTTAACAGATGGGAAAGGCGATGTGGGTTTTCTTTAGATTTCTCTAAACTTAAAGAATCCAAGATGTAGGTAAAAGGGTAAAAGTCTCCTCATCAGACCATATTGCTTTTTTCCACTGTTCAGAATGACTTGCTTTGCGTTGGCTTTGGTTAGGAAGTGGTTTCCAAACAGCAACACTATAGTGAATATCAGCTTTGTGAAGCCTGCAAAGCAGATTCAGTTGACACTCTTTGTTCAGAGTCACAGAAGTGAAGATTCTGCGGTCATTTTCGAGGGTGTTGTTTTGTGGATTTTACCAACTATCCTGTTTAGTGACTATCTATCCCTTTCAGACAGCTTCAGCTGGTGACCACTGTTCCCTATTGCTGATGCAGTTTCTCCTTGTTTGGCATACGCAGTCATGATTTTCAACACTGCTTCCCTTACCACATAAAGTAATTTTGCCACTTATGAGACTGAAGTCTGCAATTCATGTACCAATTATTTTACCTCTTTCAAATCTGTTACATCTCTCATGTTCCTTTAGAAACGCCTACAATAAAGTGTTGATTTTAAACACTGATTTTAAACGCTCCTTTTATAGCAGAAGCATACCGGTAATTAGTATTGGTGACTAGCACAGTCTTCTCTTTAATTGTAATTTAAATTAATGTACTTCAAAATACATGTCCTTTTTCATTGAACTTCCCATTACTTTGTCCACCAACAGATTCCTATACACTATATTTCACAGATTTCAGAATCCACAGTACAGACTAACTGCTGAAGCTATTAACTCACACATGCATGGGAAATGCACGGTGCAATATGAACATGCTTGGAAAAGTTCATGAACAAACACCTGAAATATGTCACACATGCAGCTGAAGAGGTTTCACAAACACACACATTAAAAAAGTGGAGAAAAAAGGGTGTTTCAAGCACAATTGGACATTTGACTGAAAGTATCTTGCATACACAAATGCATACTTGTTCAAGCAGACTCACAAATATCCATGCACTTTCCCTGATATTCTACGCCTTATTAGAGTTGGTTGTGAAAACAGATTACAATTATGGTTCATGTTATTCATGTTCTGTAAGAGAAGTAATTCCAATATACCTGTTTTGTATGCCAATATCTTACTATTGATCATAAGCTTAGTTCATTAGATTAATAATGTTTTTAAATAAACTTGCTCTTGCACTGTGAAGACTGTTATTTCCTTTAGGTAATCTGGAGGTTAAACATTACCCTTTGGCAATGCTGACCTGGGGAAACAAGAATAGTAGGGAATGCTAGGAATCTAGTAGCCAATCAACTGTAGAGGATGATTAAGTGGCTGGATAAAGAAAGCCAGATTGAGAATTTGTCCAGGAATCAGGGTAAGGGTTGACATTCCCACTCTATAAATAAATGCCATGTCATTTTTAATGACCATGACTGAGTCAGAACCTTGGTTAAGCATCTCACTAAAGATGTTATCTTATATGAAAGATAGACATCCAGAATTTTGAACTTTGTTGTATAACTGGTTTAATACCCCCTGGAAAGACTGCTAGAGGATGACAGACATGTGATGCTAAGTCTGAAATTACAATAAGAAAGATATAAAAAATATGTTATGGGTAGACAATACACGTGATGGAATAATTAAATAAAGTATGAGATGGATGTATTAATGAAATTAAATAGAGGATATGAAGCCTACTTCTGTATGTGGTCCATGCATTACATTCTGACCCTGAAACCCTTTGTTTGGCTGAGTCTAAACCCGGACAAGGTTCTTAAAAAGAGATTTATGTGCTTTCAATACCTAAGGTGACGTATTTGTCTCTCAGATTCTCTGAAAGAGATATACCCAATAAAGGAGGGTACGGCCTTTTGTCAGCAGAAACAATATGATAGGCCATGGATCATTACGACTGTGAGCGATTGCGGATCACCAAAAAACACGCTCCAAACAATTCCATCACTGATCCACTGCTAAATCACTTGCCTGCCACTGTAGAATTTTGGTTTTAATTGGAGCAAGGCAGGGTGGGAAAGGAGATCTATGCAAAAGAACCGCTGATGTCGACAGGGGTGCCGCACCTCGCTGACGATCGTGGTTTACGCCTCGATTAGATAATGAAGCGGGTAGACTGCTCTCATTTGTGTGATGAGGCAAGCCGTGAAATGAAGGATGGGCGCAACGCCTAAAAAACATCCACACCCCCTCCACTAAATCATTTAATGTGACTGAACGGGGAGAGAACGGTGGGGCTGCCCGGCCTGGCTCCTTTATTTATCCCTGAAGGAAGGCAAACTCAAGCTGGGTGGGAAGTTAGCCCACTTCCCAGACGATGGACTCTATGGGAGAAGCACACAGACATCCCATCCCAAGGGGTGAGGGAGACTGAAATAGAGAGAAAAACAACCAAAAATACCCCACTGAAGTTTTAATGGTCCTCTGTGAGATGGTCTCACACACAATGAAGGTTTTTAATCTCGGATACAACAGGATATTCAGTTTTATTATCAACATGCCCGCACATTTACATCAGTCTACCTCAAAGGATTGCCCATACAAATCAAAACAGCACTTATACCACAGCATGGGATGGTAAAATGTCATATTGTTGACAGTCCATTACTGTGTTTTCTTGAAATATGTTTTGCAGCTAAATGGCCATTTATCACAGATACATTTATTCTTGGTATATTATTCTAGTATTACTTGCTTGCATGGTGTATTCAGGTAGACCTGCTGGACACAGAGTTTAGGAACATGCTAAACAGATGGATAGACAGGTGTAGACCTCGCCAAGACCATGTCAAATGGAAAGAAAGCATTTTGCTAAAGCTTACAAGAAATGTAAGGAGAGGATTAGTTAACAATAATGATTACTCTGCAGCTCCGCAGTCCACCATTAATTACAAGTACGCACTTTAGAAAGTACATTTTCGGTGTCAGGTACTCAGCACATTAAACTCATCGCTGATGTAAGATCAAAGGCCTTCTGGATATTTACTGGGCTAACGATTAAAGACTTATTCAGCCTTTTAAAGCTACTTTCGAGCAAGCCCTTTTATTCTCCGTGTTGGTATTCCAGGTAATTATGGCAGAACAAAAGTTCAGCTAAAAGTGCTGATGCAGTTCAGGGCGTAATCAATTTATACTCACAGCCTTGAGGAAACCATGAATCAAACTGGAAATTCAGCTGCACACAATGGTTGTGAGCACTTTTATTGTCCGGCTTGATATATAAGATCAGAACACTAAAGAAGCCCATTACTTCTCCTACAAACACAATGCAAAATCCTTGCCTGGGATTTGGCTCGCTGTCTTCTCCATCACCTCCTTCATGAAAAAGGCCACCAGCCATTAATAAATTCACTGTAGTTTTTTTAACCTTCTGAATGTCTTCGCTTTGTGACATCAGGTTCAAGTTTCTCCAAAGAATCTGTTTTTAAACACACAACTACAATATGATTTCCCCGGACAGTACAAATGAGAAGAGTAAATCAAAGATTATTTTGAACAAATATCAAATATTAATGTGGCTCAACAGGTTATAAAATAATTAAATAATTTTGTACGGTCTGTTTTTGCACATGTACTGTGGTACATTCACTCTTTCTCACACTGAACTTTCAGCAGTTGGCAATCCATAATTAATATTGGTCTGAATGAGGGGAGGTCATTTTCATAAACTTCATATATTAAACTGCATATGTTTTCAAAGCAATGACTGATGTCACAGACATTGCAATGGGTGAACACTCTGGCAAAAGAGAGACACATCCAACAAAATTCACACAAAACATTCCCAGAACATTACACATGAACCATAATCTGGACTAGCAGCAAGAAATCCAAAGATCTTCCCCATACACTAAGCAGTTTAAACCTGAGAATATGTAAGTGGCTGCTCCCTTTTTTTGGTCAGCCACCAATTAAAAGTAAAGTAAACACCCACATAAAGGGCCTCTCTGATCTTCAGCTGCTGATGTCCTGAAGTGTATGGCCCAGCCCTCTTTATTTGAAAAGAGATACTACCACCTCAATGCTCGGAGGTCCTGGTGACAAATGATTGCCATTTGGCAGCTTATGATTAATGATCGTGGGGGCCAGAGGACACAGCAGAGGTCATTGACCTCTTTACTGGGCCTTGCCTTTGGGGACTGCCGAGTTGGAAGGCACAAATTCACTTTCAAGCTGCGGTGCAGTGGGGTACCTCCTCAATGAATTGATTTTGATATGTGCCTGACAGAAGATAAATCTGTAGAAATTTTAATAAAACTGTTCAAATTCACGGGAAACAGACATGTAAAACTATCTGCTCTCCAGGGAGCGGTCTGGGGAGTGTTCATGGAGCGGCTGAAGTGAAAAAATATACGATGAAGGGGTGGTCAGGCTGTTATTGAACTGTCTGCTTCAGCTGAAGACCTCTGTTTCTTCCTTAAGGAAGCAGGCCAGTGTTAACAGAGGAACACTGGTGGTTACTCATATAGCTGAAAGGTCGATTTTACACATTTTAACATCGTCTTGTCAGTTTCGGTTCACAAAATGTAAGTTATGTGCATTTAAATGTACACTGCATAATTTATGCACTTCCACAAATACAATCTGAGCTTTCTACAATAACAATGGATTTCTTTTTTAAACTCTCATTTTGTGTTTTTTTCATTATGTGTTTTTGTGTTAGCATTAGTATTCAGTATTCACATTTTATCCTAGCTTGAATTCTTATGAAACACATATAGGACATATAAAGGACTTATAAAGGTTCAGTAACAGACTTGATTGAGACAAATTATATATGTGACATCAATGTTTTCATCTCACAGAAAATTATATCATAATTTGTATTAATAGTCATGCAAGCTCACTTAAAGCATAAAACATAAGATCATATCCAGTTCTTAAGTGTTGCAAAGGTGAAGCTTTATATTTGAGTAGATGCAGCTGTAGCCCTTCAACACACCATTGAGACTGGTTAATTGAATCATAATAATGAAATGTGGAAAAGGTCAGTCCACATACCGTATGTGGCTCAGGTAACATTCTCTGTGACCTACTGGAAAACCGCATGAGACTTTTTCCTGAGAGCGGGTGCCATAATTAAAATACTTTCTCTGAATGGACTCCCTGCAGTCATATTGGTTAATGTAGTGATTCTTGTTGCAAATATTGTGCAAGAACAGACAAGTTCCTGTAAGCACCACTGTGAAAGGGTAGTCATTTATGTGCAGCCATTAGGGGAGCAAAATTAATGTGATTTAGTTCATTACAGCTTTTCTTGCAGGTCTGAAAATGACCTGTGATGCAGTCAATCGATTGCGGTGTACAATGGAGGATCTATACCTGAGAACCCTGGTAACCCACTGCATATGTGACAGCATACCTTCTCCAATGCCACTTGTGTCAAGATGAGAAAGATTTCAACCTTTAAAGCATTTGTGAGATAAAGCCTATCCTCAAATCTGGATTCCATTCTACTTCTTCCATTTCACTTGGCAAATGTTCTTACTCACAATAATTTACAGATTAGGCCATATAACTAAGCTGAATGTACAGTGCACAGATAGCATATCATCTGCATCACAATCAAATATGAACATAAGTGCTACCATAAACATACTGTGAAAAACACATGCCGTAGTGACAGGACCAGCCCAAAAAAAGCCAAACGTAGAGGTTCTATAATAGTAATCGCAAAGTGCCTCAGTCATGTAAAACTGGCTGAAGTTCAATAAATGTTAGCAAGCACTGAAACAGGGGACAGCTTGGCTAAAGGGTCAAGGTACGGTCTGAAGTGCTGGGTTTTCAGTCTGCATCAAAGGAATCCAAAACCACTGCGCTTCTGACAATTACAGCCTGCTCATTGACTTAATGGATGTGAGAAATGACTGTAATATAGACAAAAGCCACAGAGCAGAGGAGCATGGCAGAGGGGTAGGGTTTGACAAGGCCTTCCCCATAAGAGGCTGCCATTCTTGTTGATACGTATCCAGGCAGAACCAGAGACTGAATCTAGTGTGAGTGAGATGGGAAGTGGCAGGATATGTGGATACTTTGGTGGATTGTAGAAAAAGTGAGCAGCAGCTTCCTGAAACACCTAAGCAGGAATTATAAACACAAGTAGCTTTACTAAATGACACTTCTTTTCCTCAATCTATGATTGGATAGTTGAGAAATAAAGAAAGAAAGATAAAGTGGGAGAGGAGAAGGAAAAAGACTGACTGAGAGAGGAGATTTGTGAACGATACTCATTCTTCGTAACTTTACCCTCATACTCCAATCGGGTCACATATGCCACATAAAAATAGCACTCGACATGAACACTAACACCCATTCACCCATATCAATAACATTTTTCGAAAAAAATCCTGTCCTTTTCATTGCCATTTTTTAATCACTGCCAGAGCACTTCAAAGTCATATGGAGGTGATCTGTGGAATTTGTATGAATGAAAAAGAACCAGAGGCTGAGAACAGACACCATGAACATTCGCTGTAATTCCTTGTCACCCTGTAGCTTTGACTAGTTCCTTTATTACCAGATTTTACTCTGATTCTGAAATTCTTGCAAAATATGTGGTGAAAAGAAACCTGATGTTCAAAAGACAAAAGTGATAGCTATAAATGTCCTTACTTTTATTGGGCAAGTATTCATCATCCAGGTTAAGGTAGTAAAAAAATTATTGTTCTAGGGTAAAAAGAACAGAATTCTCAATATGTCAGAATTGCAGTGCTTTTTATCACTTTTGTGTACTTTTTACAACTACAGTGTAATTGACTGAACAATCAACGCTGAGTTTTGACTTTTGAGCTTTGTTTTTAACCATTTACACTTACTAAAATACTAAAATTGGCATTAATTCATACTATAATAAGATTACTGTTACAAATAATAATAACAATAGCACTTCAATCCACTGTTTCAATAGCTCATGACGTAATTGTGTAAGAATTTTTAATTTGTTTGCTCAGTATGCTTATAGTTCATTAGGCTTGTACTAATCTGTATTTATAAAAAATATAGCAAACACATATCAGATGCAATATTTATCTTACAGTCTGTCAGCTAGCATTACATAGTTCAATAAGTGTCCAATATAAATCAGTGTTACCAACAACACATATATGCACACACAACCATGCATACACACACAGTCCCTGACACCAGGACCCTAGATATTGAGCATAATAATAAATTCGGACCATAACAAATGATGATAAACAATTCCAACTTTTTTTTTTTTTTCTTCAGAGGCCATTATGAGGCCAACAGTGTGCTTTTGTGTGTGCGTGTACATCTAAGTGTGTATGTGTGCATGTGTGTGTGTGTGTATGTGTGTGTGTGTGTGTGTGTATGTGTGTCCTCCTCCAGGCCTCAGCTACAGATAGCTGCTGGCCTCTCCTTATCCCTCTGTCTGGATTATCCAGTTAATGACTTTGGTCCCGCAGGCCAGAGTTGACTACAGTCATTAACCAGGACTTAGATGTGTCACTCGGATATAAGACGGAGTGAATTTTCCCCCTGCCTGTTTGCACATATTCATTAGCATTAGACTCAGGAGTTATTGGCAAGGAAGCTGAGGCCCATGGGAAAACTGCTTACAGAACACCAGATAAAGCAAAGCAAAACATAAATTAGCATGAAATGCCTCGTTTCAGATTATTTCGTTATTTGAATCTCTATTCTGTAGTGTATTTGAGGACGTTCAGAGATGTTTGAGCAAAAAAAAAACAAGCTCAAGAACTGAAGCTAGTTAAATTTGTTCAAATAATGACACAACATTTGATCACTGATAATTCAGTAACCAAGCTTGCTCAAACATCATCATTGCATCGGCAAGTGCTAAAAGTTTATTTAAAAAAACTATCCCAGTGATCATACAATACTAAGATAAGAAATAAATCTTTAAGGAATTTCTTGAGGATATGTCTATATGAATCCATATAATTATATGGAGAAATGTACATGTACTGTGTATGGCTTGCATGGACATTTGTTTACACAACCAAACATATAGTATATATTTAAGTTCAATATGGCCTTTCGGTTAACTTGTTTTTAATTTGAAACTCATGTTTGGTGTCACTGACTTCCAATAAAACCACTTACTGAATGTCAGGCATTATGTTTTGCTTTTCGCTTAAATGGGACAAGGTAGGAGTTAATTTGCAAAACATTAACCTCTGGCCGAGGTTGACGTGGTATTCAATAGTGTGTTCATTAATCCGGACACAAGCAAAGTCCTCTAATTAATGTACTTTGTATAACATCCATGTAGTGAAATGAGCCCAGAGCTACAAATGCGATGTCTTTGAGCCCATACGACCAATGAAAGCAGTTACAGAAGAGAAAAAAATGCAGGCAATAAAACTGCTGCCCCTGAATTTATCCCTGTTGTGACTGTATTGGGCCTATTAAATTCATTTTATTTTTACCCTTTAACCTGTAATATTCCGTTTCCCTGATGTTTTATGCAACTGCCAGTTTTCACACGGAGCCAACACATTTCACACTTTCTGTGGCAAGGACAACTGGCATTTCAGCATGTATATTGTGGTACTGAATTTCATTGAGTGAGTTAAAAACCTTCTTAGAGGTAATATCAGCACAAATGAACCCACTGGATTTTTATAGAATCGTTTAGGCTGGGTAGGTCTGTACAGACAAAAACAATAATAAAAGACTGGTCAGGGAAAAATAAGGTATTTCTGATATTTCTGAACTCCCATGTAAACACAAAAACATTAATGACCTCTTTAAAGAGGAAATCGCTGCCATCACATATTTTTTTTTACATTAGTCTTATTATCCATTTACACAGCTGACTAATTGCTGAATCAAATTAGGGTTACTTTGTCTCGTGGGGTGACACAACCACAGCCTGGCTTTTAAAACACTTCACCACACTGCAGTTTAAGTCTTTTTACTGATATATTTAACATTCTTTTAAATCTTATTTTATCATGACATGGTTTTATTGTCATGATGAGTTTATGTGAATATGTGTTTGTGTGCATGCTATACACATATAGATAGAAAATCTATACGATTGCGTAATGGAAAAGTTTGCCAGTTAAACAACTAAGTTAACGCTCATATGCAGCTGTAACCTACACTGTCCCAGGTTATAAATAAAATCTAGGAATCTTGGGTGGCGTCACTGATCAATGACCTTTCATCTACTCATATAGCTGCTTCATATAGCTGAATTTAGACTAACTACCATAGGCCACAGTAAAAAAAGAAAAAAGGTCAGCCTATTTTAGACCTCTACCAACATGACAACCAGGCTTTTCATACTGTTTCCAGTCAGTCTGCCCCCATTCTGTGAGAGGCACAGAGAACAACACTGCCTTTATGTTTGCCTATGCGATGGGAGCAAGGTATGCTGAAGAGAAAATGGTGCATTTTTATTTATTTTTAATTTTTATTTTGGATTTTTATTGCACAATTTGTTTTCTTTAATTACAACGGACAAATGTGCCATGTTTGTTCAAACAGTCATAAATATCCTGACGTGCAGATTAAGTTGTACATAATCTTTCAATACTCTGTTGCAGAGGCATTTTTTCATTGCCAGACTGTAACAGTTATGATCTTTATCGGATAATTTCTTTTGACTTTTCCCTCCACAACCACAATTGCAACATGCGATTATTGCTATCAGCTTTTTCTCGTATGCTGATGAAATGGACTATGAAGTCAGGTTTATGTAAGACTTTCACAACATATACAGACATTTCATAAGTTGTCTTACATATTTAAAGGATAGGGTTGAACTGTAATACAATCTCACATTAACTACCGACACCCTCACAACGGGGGCAAATGTATTCTGTCCGTAAGAGTCAGACAGAGCTGCAACGAGTATCCCAATTAGAGCAAACCCTGTAAATTTACTTACAGCTACGTGGGCCCTGTGAGGGTTACATCACACGTCGAGAATGTGACAAAGACAACATTCAGGAGGAAGGCCAGCTGCCACGTGCTACTCCTGAAGCCCCCCGTCTACGGAGGCAGCGAGGGCAGGGTAGGAAACTGACACAGTTCCCAGCAAGTGACCCAGAGAGCAACACGCACCCCTTCATTAAGAATTCTCCTTTTGGTCTTTTTGAGCATTATTAGTGCTGACCTGTCAATACGGAAAAGGCCTTTTCAACAAGGAAAGGATTTAAAAAACACAAGCTGCCCTTCTTTCTGACCAGGAGGTTCTATTCTACTACTGAAAGATGATAAAGAAGGATCTTGAGAGGGGATATGAAAAACAAGGGGTGACTTCATTAAAATGAAACCTCTGCAGTTGGGTCAAGTCTCCTGTGTCATAAAAGATGTCACTCCTTGTAGATATACCCAATAAGTGCTGCCTATTTACAGCCAAACTTACATGTTTTCTCCATGTCTATATAGCGTGCAGAATTGCAAAAACCAATTCAGAACCCTGTAAGCAACAACAAAGGGTTTAGATAGGGATCAATGCATGTTGAACGTAGATCACATTTTAAAAGTCTGGGAAAATTGGAAAAGGTGATTTCTTTTGGATTGACTCAGTTCTTCGGAGTGATCAGACCTTGGGGGTATGGACAGAGGATTCCTGGGACAGCTTTTGAGAGGAACCAGGAGCTGAGGGCATCCACGGTGTTGTACAAACAACAAATGTTGATGTGTTCTTCACAAACACAGTAACGATAAAAAACAAACAACTACCATATAACCATGTAATCCTTCTCAGCAATATAACATCTCTCTGCCCCAAATATAACTCCTGAGTCAGATTTAATTATTATGACACAGCTATTGAGACAACTATTACCATATCAATACAATTATTTACTGATGTTGGAAATTCTATCTATTTGGGCTATTTGTTATTTCCATGTTTTTCAAACAAACAAGAGTGGAAATTAAGTTTCTCCATGCTTGAGTTAATGTGTGACTACTACATCTTTGGTAGGTAATGTGTTTTTTGGCACATGGATGTCACATTAGTAGATGAGGGGAGGAGATAAATCAGGGCCCTATTTTTATTAGCACTGTCAAACCTGGTCTTTGTGCCCTATGGCAAAGGAGATGTGGAGGTAGATATCAGGTTTTAATATCAGCAGTAAAACAAAAAAACACACACTTTATCCAAGAAAGATTACTTCAGTAGAATGAAAAGCCCATGAGAAAAAAGAAAGAAAAACCTCATAAAGGAGTGGTCAAATGGTTATCCTTGTGTTTCTTACCCTCACACAAGTGTGCTAATATGTCAGAAATGCTGGCGGGATAAACAGAGTCTACGCACCAGAGTTACGTGTTGGTGCAAGTATGGGCTAATGGAATTCAAGTGATGTGGGCTTTGAAGTCCCCCAGCGCAACTGTGTATCATTAGAATTCTTACAGAGCAATGCTATAGTATGTCTTCCCTTTCCATTGCACACTTCATTCAACAAACAAGGCACCACATGGAAGTTTCCTTTTTGGGAGGGGGGACACACAAAATGCCCTCAAGACGCTAGCACTATGACTCATTCCAGCTTGTGACACTGGCAGTTTTGACGAGCACGCTTTCTGCTGCTTGATTAATTTGATATTGTTAACATGCGAGTCAGATGAAAAAGGGTTTCGACAGATAGCTGTTTGGCAAGACTCCGTCCAATCTTGCAAATTTGCATTTTAGTGCTGTTGTGTCACGGACTGGAGTCTGACAGGGGAATGACTCACCACAGGCTGTTTTGGCCAGATTGGCCAATGGGAAAGACCTGTCCACAGTAAACAAAGTACTTCATTCCAGTCATACATAATTTTACAAGATATGACAAACCTGTCAGGTGTCCTCTGCATGAGCACTGATTGAATTGTCTCATATCTTTCATGAGTTTAGCAGCCAGTGGATCACAGATATTGAAGGGGTCATGTTACATCACCTGGAATGGAACTTTAAAACCAGTAGAGTGCTGAGGTTTGAGGCGAATGGTGCATTTCACTGTGAGGCAGTTAGCCACGTTAACAGTGATGTTTTCAAGAGACATCGATCAGGATGCTTCGACTGCCCTGTCTGATTATCTTTATCAAGAAGATGAGGTGCAGATGCTGTGTGATCAAGCCGGCTTTGCTGACCGTCTCTGTGTCGCTAGGCCCCAACGACTAACACAGGGCAGACTGGAAAACAACAGCGATTCACATGATCCTACCCCAAACCATCATTTGGGAAAATATTCCCAACATCACAACCTGGCAAATTTCCCAAATGATAGAGGAAATAAAAAGATGAAGCCAGACATAACCTACGAATGGATTTAATTATCATGCTAAATGGTAGAACGCAATTAAAGGTATAAATAAAAACCAAACCATAAGTGACCTCAAAACAAACTACATTTTCTAGGTATGGGTCACTGGTTTGAGGAAGATTTGAGTAATGAGAGATCTATATGGAGTAATTTAATTACTAATGCAATTCATTAAGACCTATGTGTTTGTACACAACTCCATGGCAACCTGATTCCTGTGTTACATTTAACGTGCAATCAACTGTTGAACAAGGCACGTGGGGTAAAAGTATATTACAACACCCCAAACTTCGAACAACCACGAATGGATTAAGACTTAGCTCTCCCTTCACCTACCACCAACATAAGGAATTCATAGCACTTTTGTTCAAGAGGAATTATTAATTCCCTGTTATTGAGCAAGCGTTCTTTAAGATGTATGTGCAGCAGTTTAAAAAGGACAGCGTGTCTGAACTAATACTCACTTCGTTCAAATTTTTACAGACTTTGTCAGTAAGTTCAGATTGATTTACAAGCACTGGGCTCATCGATTTAAATTCCAGCTGTGACATTGTACATGTGCCCTTTGGTTTTACACTGACAAAAACCAAACTTATTATAGTTCTCTTAAGAGCAAATTGACCCCCTCTCCATGCTGGAACCAACAAAGAAAATTATGAGAAAATTAATACAACACTGATCTCACATTGATCACATTCCAATTTAAGTTTAGGAGCAATTTTCCTTAGGTTGATGTTCCAAAATTACTCAAGTACTTCATTCATTCACACCAAAACCACAGGTGAAGCATACTCCTCTGGAATGAATGCCATGAGCAAGGATTATGTCGATTTAAATATTTTACATATTTACAAAAATTAGTCTGTCATTTCACCATTCTCATACCAGAAAGGTCAGCTGAGAACCTGTTTTCATTTACAATGAGCTCCCAGCAGAGAGACTTCAAATGACAGAAGTGTTGTAATATACTTTCAGGAGAATGCACTGTTTTATTTTATATTAATGAAATGAGGTATTCATATTAATCTACTATTATATTGAAAAATCTAGTATGATAAAATGTGGAAAAAAGTATTTTTGTCTAAAATACATAGCAAATACACACAAGTTCTGTAAATCTACATTTAGCAGTTTGGTAAAAAAAAAAAAAAACCTTTGCAGAACTGACAATGAGCTTTTTTTGGTTTGTCATAGGGACCTCAACAAACAACACAGGAACTGACTCTTAAGCAATGACCAGCAAATCAACACTGAGACTAGGACACACAAACACCAAAGTGAAATTACTCGACTCCAGCAACACAGCTGTGGGCTCCAATTCTTGCAAAAATCTTAGATCATAAAAAACACCAGCCCCCCACTTAAAAAAACACATTCCACGTAAGTCCTGTTTTCTCAAAATAGTCCCATCATTGTGTCCCTTTCTTCTTTTGGGTGGCAAACTTCCTGATATTATGCGCGGTCTCCAATCCGATCCATTTCCCCAATAAAGAGCCGGACCCCTGTGCCAGTGGCAGACTGTTGTGGGAACGCGTTAGCAAGGATCCCAGTGAATGCTCAATAAAGGCTGGGAGCTGATTACGTTATGCCAAAGCTACATAATTCCAGGATGTCGCCTTCGCCTCTGCGGCGAGGTCGGGCCCTTCTTTGCTGTTTTTGTGGATTCTCTTAGTAATTGTAAAACAAACAGCAGGCCCGCTGTCCAGATAGCATTAGGGGGAGCTTTGTCACAGTAGCATGGAAAGCTCTCGTGATAAATAACCAGACCAGGGCCACTTCAAAACAGCCATTCTAGCCAATTCAAGAAAGCTCATATTCATGTGAATCTCCCAAAAAAAAACACAATTTAAGACACTGTTGATGCTAAGCTGCGTTTGTGAAATACAGTGTGAGTGTGAGTATTTTCAATAACTGAATGACTGAAAACATTCATAGAACTCAAACTGTGTCAAACTGTGTTTTTAACAATGTTAAGTCTGAGTCTGACTCTTAGTAAGAGAGACACTTACCTCTCTTCTGCATAAAACTGAAGAGGTCATCGAGAAACTCCTTCCGTTTCTCATCGTCATCCAGCTCGTACAACTGAAAGACACAGAAGAAACATACTTTTAATGTATATCAAATTTGAGTACAACTAATTAAAACAACTCAACAGAAAAGCTGATAGACCATTATACAAGTAAAGAGGCTAGTGAGAAAATGGGAGACATAACAGCTGAAATGGCCAACAGGCCAATTGCATGCTACAAGACACATTGTTTCCATGGATAGTTTATTTGTGACTGAGAAATACAGGGTGGAGCTCAGGCATGCATGTACATCATTGTGTGTGTATTTGAGTATGACTGTTTCTGTGTGAGTGTTTGTGTGCGTGTGTGTGTGTGTGTGTGTGCTGGGTGGGAGATAGGGGGTGTGTTATTGAAAATAGCTAAACAACTACAAAAATAGTACCACTTATCTTTATTCTATTCATAATTGTTTTAAGATTCAAAGAAACTTTTTAAGGTTCTTTTTAAGAAATTAATTATTGTACGATCGATTGTCACTCTGTACAGTATTTACCCAATCTTACAAAACATACAAATATGCGGCCACTTGCAAATTTGTATGAACTTTTAAAAATCCAGTTACTCTACAAAGTAATGGCCACTACTTTTACTGTAATTTGTGGTGATTCAGATGAACATAACCTCAATAACAACGACCATAGTCTCCAAACCCACATTAATCACCAAAAAAAAAACCCACAATGATCACCTAATGAATCAAAAACTGATTTTGTCCTGAGATTTAATAATTCATGATTACACTGTAAGATTATTTGAGGGTTAAATCAGTATACCAAATAATTAATACACAGTCAAAAGCTTCCATTGAAATGTGTGTATGCAAGTGCTTTTTTGTGTGTGTAAGTACATGCTTTGGTACACAATATATCCTCAGGAGAACAGAATGAAACGATAGTTTTAATAGGGGAAAAAAATCATTATGGAGTCACATTCTCCCCACCACAATACAGTCAGCCTAGCTGTCCTACTTGAAGTTACAGGTATAAAAAAATCACGGGGAAAAAGTAAAACATTGTTTCATCCATAAAATACACCTGACAGTTGGCATTTAACTTATATTGAGTATGTGCAAAGCTAGTTACATAAACTGCTGCTCTAAGTACATGTGCACTGAAAGAGCAACAGCAGAAAGTGGCTGGATGAAGAGCTGTTGTGTTTGTCAGGGGTTTGTCAGGCGGTTCCTTCAGCCTTTTCTTGAATCCGCCTCCCCTTCAGTGCCCTGGTGACCTTGGCTCTTCCTCACACATCAGGTGGAGTACGAACGTGTCAGGAAACAGAGCTCAAGGGCACATCTCCCGCCACACAAAGAGAGGCAATGCCACCCTGGCGATGGAACAATCTCAGGAAAAAATGCGTTTCATCCAACGAGAGCGCCAGCTCTCCAAGACGGAGAAAGGTCTTAAAGATCCTCACAGGAGGGGGGTCAAAAACAGGAGACTTCCACGTGCCTGAAGCTTATGGGCGTCAGAGCTCTGCATTTCCTGAACAGATGGGCAGCTTACGCCAACAACAATAATGCAAAATAACTGCATTTAAAATACAGCCAAAAAGAAAGAAATGTTTTCTGGCTAATATTTCAAATATAGAAAGCTGCTTTAACCCAAACAAACATTTGGACCTGCAAATTATTTTAAATATACAAAAAAGATGTGACAGGCTAAGATAACAAAGGTGGCATACAACACATACCAATTCATACACATGCATACCACAGCTTTCTCAGGTGTATAAATAAGATTCACAGCTGTAGAATTACTGTGTAAATATACTGTAGAATACTGTAGAATATACTGTGGTATCCAACACAAGTGCCAGGTAAATAGAGACATTCATTTCTTTGAAGTCAGGGCCTTTAAGTGCTGTGGGTGAGGGTGAAGGACGCAGCAGTTTTGATGGAAATATGTTACCCAATGCTTCACTTCCAATAAGTCACAACCCATGTTAACGGACAATTTGATCAATACAGGAAAATACAGAGAGGTGACCTTTGGAAACAGCAGGGCACAAGAAATGAGGCCCAAGAGATCATAACCGATCATTTAGGAGTGTATTAGCTGTCACCAATCTTAAGGAAGCGAAGCAGTTCGATAGCCAGGAGAGCGGGCGGTTGAGGATGTGCGTGCGAGTACGACAGGAGAAGTGACGGATACGCACAGTTTCACCTGTACAATCAAAACCTGTCAGGTAATTGCATGGTGAGACTAAGATGAAAATGTGTATCTATTGCTTAGTGATAGCAATTCACTAATTTTGCATCTTTAATTACATTGAACCAGATGAGTTTCCATTTACACATACACACATACATACACTATATATTGTGTGTGCATGAGAGAGATCTATGCAATATTGAGACTTTTTCTGGAATATCGAGACTGAGACTACTCAACATTTATTAACAGGGAACAGCACTCAGTGTTTGTTCAGCAGTTAAACATTGCAAGCACCGAGTGGATTCTTATCAGCTCTTCACAGCGATGTTTCGTTTATGCTCTGAAGAACAGGGTTTGTTTGACACAGCCTCTATAGCCTTGATTAGGATGCAGCAATGCAAGGCTGCTTAAATAGGCTGGAGAGGTTTTGTCCACACAAGATGAAGAGGTTCTCTGGTGACTGACCTTTTTAGCCCTAAACTGGTTTTGCAAGTTCTGATTTTAAGAGGGTTAATGGGTTATATGTGTACAGAGGAAACAGCTTTCTCCTTTTGTTATCTGATGATAATTAATGGTGAAAATAAACCATTCCTTAAAATGTATATTTTATCTAAGATACCAGATACCTCCCTTTTGAATTATGGTTTAATTAGGACAGGAAGTGATGTAACAGTGACACTTGAGTTGGTCCTGCAGCCCATCAGGAGGCCTGGAGAGCTAATAGAGGAGTAATTAGGGGACTAGCGCTCTGTCCATATGTCACAATACCTTACACCACAATGTCCACAACCACATTAAATATTAACCAGCGGAAAATTCATTACATGGCTCCCCCCCCAACCCCCTCCTTCAGCAGAGGAAAATTAAACACAGAGAGTGAGCACATTCATCACATTATTCTGAGCCCCTGCTCCACGTGCAAAACCTCTTGTCGCCCGAATGGATCTTCACGTGACACAACTGACACTTTTATTCCATTCTGCTACGCTATACACCGAGCATCGCTCCAGGGGACTATCTGCAGAAACATTAAAAAAACACACTGAGCTGACAGCGCCGCGGTGTGTGCCATTTGTGCTTCCATCTACAGTATCTGGTGATCGAGTAGGACATGGCTGCCCAATTAAGATGTGAGCCCAAAATCTCTTTCTAATGCTCTTTGAGACGTTTGACTAGTCAAATCCCATGGCATGCAGCAGATGTTTTATGAAATCAACCCTTTTATTAGTATGTGCTATAATAATGTCCAATCAAGATGCCATGATCAACCTTTCTGTGCGAGAGTATGCTGAGAAATAATGCTTTATTGGGTCTAGATCTACTCCAGTGGCACTCGTCACCCCTCTGTGCGTGCGTGTGAGTATGCATGCAACACAAAGCACATGATAGTTACTGTTTCTTCAATGACCTTGCTTGCTGTGGCAAAATTTCTTAACTAACTCCTTCCTCCCTCTAGTAACGACAAACTCCAATAGTTTGTGCCCTAAATGTTTGAACTGAAAAAACTGGCTTGAAATACACAATAAACCATATTTAGGGGTGTAAAATTTTAATTAAGTATTATTAGACAATATTACAAAAATAGCCTTTGTCAGCCTTTGTCGCATATTTATTTGGGACTGAATCAAATTCATTTATACTCTTAAAAGGTAGATTTAGTTCAATCAAAACACACATAACATTACAAGAAGTTAACCCTGGTATATTCAACCTAATTTGAGAAGACAAAATATCTCCTTTGCAGTTTTTCAATTAAAAAAAGAATAGTATGTGCCTGAAGTGCACTGCATTCAGTCCAGCCCTTTTCTTTCTCAAGCATGTTACACAACAGGGAGAAATCATGAATTTGGCCTGGAGTCAGAAAGAAAAGGAAAAAGGTTGAAAAATCATTTCAAATCCAGTGTGAGACATTTCAGAAGGCAGGCTGAACAGAACAGTCTAACGTGAGCTATTTGTCTCTTTTGTCCTGAAAAGGGCTGTTTCCATCAGGAATTCAGTAGAGGGAGCTCTTTACAATAATATTATTACACTAATAAAAAAATAGAAATACGTGTTTATTCATGTAGTCGTTAGCCTCTTCTAAGTACATGACGGCAGTAGAGTGTGGAGAGAGTGTGAATGTGGGAAGGAAGGAAACCTCCCTTTAAGACGATACTGGTCCAGAACCAGTTTTCCAAGACTCAATAAAGTTGATAAATTTGAATAAGGATCACCTGTCTTTAGACGGTTAATGTTCCCCTGATTTCTGTCTGATGTGTTCATGTTTGCTAAATAATTTCTGTCAGGAATGGTAATGTATTTGGTTTACATGTCTATAAAGTTGCGAGTGTCATTACATTAATTTTACAGCAATGCTGTTTTTCAGAGTGTTCCCTGTTGAGGACGCACAGCCATTATATGACCAATTAAATAAGAGACATGAGAGAAAATGTCTCTCAAGTCTCACAATGACAGATAGAAAAGCAGGAGCAGGCAGGTGGAAGATGGAGTGGTGGTGCAGAACTCATACCACCAAAAGGAAAACATCATTACGCAAAAAACAATGCTGTCATTGTCTGACTGCTCTATACTGACGCAAACTCACTACAGACTGGTAGACTGGCTGTCACTTTATGCAGACCTTGACTTGACATCCCCACCTGGAAAAGCTTGATTTATTTTCAATATAACAAAGGGATAGGCATTTTTGACCATTTTTACTACAATGACTGACTTGGGCTGATGTTTAATCTGATGGTGTCGAGTGATCAAAATTTAAATTTAGAGCCTTCATGGCATGTTCATGACCTCATGACTGTAAAACTATCAAAGTTGTGGAGAACTATGACAACATAATGGAGGCAAACCCCCTACCTTCAGCATAATACACCCTGACTGTCCTAACTAGGGGAAATTCCACCACCCACCACCCAAAAACAGTTACACATAAAAAAAAAAAGTCAGTGTAAAAAATGTTGTGAATTGGTGTGTCTGTACTGTACATAAACACACAATTACATTCCCCTTTTGAAAACATATAAAATATTTCCACCTTGTTTACCTAATTTCTCTTCATCATTCCTTGCATTAACTCAAAAACTCTGCCTGGCAAGTGACGTGGTGTGATTAATTTCTACTAAAACACTCGGACCAGTATTTTTTGGGGAGGAGAGACAGATGTAAATGTATGAAATAGGACCTGAGCTGAGGTATGACTCTGACCCGGGTTCAGTCGATCCTCTGGGTGCTGTGGACCCGGCCTGCTTTACATCAAAGTAAGAAAGGGGTGGTCACAGGGGGAGAGACCGTTAACGCTGCACTCAGAGTGACTGTCTTCTCGAGCTGTCGTCGTCACTGAAACCTTGAATACGTAAGTCTCTGTCCTTGTGATCACTGCGCTTCAGTGCAACTGTTCAAAATAAAGAATCATATTTAAACTCGACAGTTTACTCACTGGTTGTATTTGATGTCTGAGGCAATCTCAGTAAATGAATCTGTGATTCCTCTAATAACATTAACTCTAATCCCTAATCATCTTTTACCAGCAACTCCAACCATTTTCATTTCCCATATTTTTGTTCATTAATGCTCTGCTGTTATACAGAATGTCTTACAGATAGTAAATTGCCCTAGAGCCTGATGAATATTGCACAACTGTGTGTACAACAAAGGTTACCAAATCCAGCTCATTATAATGGTTTGTTCATCACATTTACAACATTTAGTAAAGATTTTTAGCTGAATACAACTTGGAAGCTCTTTACTACTTTTGTTTCCAATTAGGCACCGATCAAAAAGCCTAACTTGAAAAAGATCTAAAGAAACTGTCTTAAAATAAGCCACATTAGGCTGTGCAACACGTTTTTGGATAGCAAAACCGAGGGCGACTGTGCCTCAGTACAGAGCTCTGAGTCCTCAGCATCAGCTTCTCACCAGCATCAGTACAGCACAGACCAAAAAAACGCCCTGACAGGGGGATTAATCAAATGGACCTCCCATCCCGCCATCGCCGTGTGTGGTGCTGCTGCGAGCGCCATGTAGCTCGCCAACCCCTCGGAGGCTGTGCGCGATCTGCAGGGCGGATCTGAGAGGCAGAGAAAGAGCGCGGGCGTGAGGGACCGGGAGTTAATTAGAGACCGCCTCCGCGCCTGGTCATGCTGGCACTCCTCCAGCTGGCCCTGTGCCAGCGATCCTACACGCCGCTCCCTCGCCCCCCCCAACACACACACACACCCCACCACCCCCCCACCCCCCAACCCCCACCAACACCCGTCCAACCCACACCAGGGACGCCTCCGACATGCCAAGCTGACATAATGAGATGTGTAAGCTAATATGAAGAGGCCGATCTTTGTCTCTCTCCTGATGGAGCTTCTCCTAATGGGATTTGCTGGGTACTTGAGCTGATGGGCTGGATTAAGTGGCAGTGAGTTGACCGCATATTGGCAGGGCTAAGTGTTATTTTACTGGTGGAGCCCCGCGTGGAGCGCCCCCGTCCTCCTCACTCCACTGACAAACGGTGTCGGCAGGCAGGGCAGGAGGGAGGATACTCTTAGCGGCAGCAGGGCAGAAAACTTTCTCCACAGCCTGTGAACCTTTCGGCCAGCTCTTCCAAACGAGACGATCCCTTTCAGCTTTGGGATAGTCCAGTCAGCAGGGATATGACACCACCAGACATGTTGGACCAAGCTGAACCCAAATCCGCAGGACTTTGCCTCAGGACTGTAATGTTTAGTGGGTAATGATATCTATGTGTTCGTGTGACAGTATGGAATATGTGACATTCTGAGACAGAAAATGTGTACATCAATTTCCTTTACACTTCAGCTCAAAGTCTTAAGTGTGTGGCTCCCTGAGATATTTTTGGTTGTCTCCATCCTTGTCTGCAATTTTAATTACTTTGATGACAGAATAATGAACACAAAAGTATTCCAAGAATCTCTGGTTAGGTGTAAAATCTATGTTGCTGTGTCACATACTTTGAGAGTTCAGCTTGACATTTCTTGCTTTAATAAAATTTGCCAAGGTCAAAGTTACAAAATATCAACAGGTTTTAAATATGCAACACAAAAATGTGTACTATCATTAACTATAAATATACTCTTCATACATTTATTTTTTTGGATAATACAACCCAGTCACTTAATGCTCAGTAACGTTTTAGGATAAATGATGTGTGGACCAACTATGTCCCCCTCCGCACGTGGCCTTCTCCACCTTTCGGACAATGTAAACACCACTAGGGGTGAGACCCAGGCTAGACGCCCACACTCGCATGGGAGAGATATGGCCCAAAGCAGACCCGGGGGAAACCTTTTACCAGCACTGATAAATAATTCTATAAAAGTCCTGATCCAAGCCATGCGAATGACACCAGGAATAACCACAGCAGGGATGCATGGGCCCCGGTGCCTGTAAAATGTATCATTTCTCTGCTGCTCTGCCAGAGGCATTCCAATGAAGCCTTCACTGTCGCCACATGAATCACACACGTTATAAGAGACAAAAAAGATTAATGCTGGGCTTCCTCTTCATCCTGTAAACCATTCCTCTGACATAAAGGGGCTGCGCAAAACAGTGCTTTAACCGCCGCACATGGAACACTTAAAAACACAGCATTTACAGTATATCTGAGCGTACCCTTGTGCACTGTTTTGGGCCCCGTGTCACATATCTGCTTTGAGAGTAAACATCTTGGAATGCACTCTCTGTTTTTTAGCAGTTGTGACGTCCTGGAAAAGTAAGATGCAGCACTGACTCCCAGTCGGACACGATATATTGCACACGGCACATAGAAATGCAAAGGGTCTCTCACAGCACTAGTTTAGCCCATTCCTCCAATGCATGGTAAATTGAGTGAACTGGTTTGCCTGAATAAACAGGTTTGCCTGCTAAATGGATCTATGTAAAAATGCTTAAACTGAAGCTTGGCATGACCATGCAAATTTTCATACAACATTTAGACCATGAATTAAAATAAGTTCAAGTAATGAAGTATATTCCTACAACAGAAGGCAACATGTTATCAATGTCAGTTCTAACTTTTAAAAGAAATGAAGCCAACAGCTCTGAATTCACTTACTGATTGACATGAAAATAAATATATGTTCACAAGGGTTATTATGGTTACTTAGAAAAAAACAATTATGGCTCCACTTCATTGGTATTTGGTTTAGGTGTTTTAAATCTTGCAACTCATGCAAAACAGGCCAAGCAAGAGCTGTCTGGATGCAATATGAAAGTAGGTATGGGTTTTAATGCAGTCATTAGCTAAACCACATTCATTTTTCAGCAACCATTGATTTACTGAGACAGTGGTGCTTCAATGAGACAGCCTAAAGTTGCTCTGTTCTAAAGAATCATGTATCAGTTAAAAACAAATAACAACATAAAGTTGATTGTCACAGTAATACATGCAAACCCTCGTTAGCAGCAAAGAAGCACCAGGAACTGAACTGGTAACAAGGCCAAATTCAAACTAACATTTTAACAAACATACATTTGTTTTTAAGAAAACCTGCTACATTATCCCTCATTTTACCAGCATTTCTAGCTGATTGATTCATTCCTTCATTTTCAGTCATTCTCCTATAATTCCGTGTATTTAATATTTAGCACACTTCTATAATGTATTTCTGCTACATGACATTATTTATGATGCATAGTAATTCATTGGGGAATCATTTTCCATAACTTGCAAGTGTGACAAACCTCTCATTGTCCTCCTCTACCTCCTGTCACATGACCTTTGTTGTTAAATCTCCCAGAACAGATAAACTCCTCTCCAGATGGAAATAGGCATTTGACTACAGGCAAAGGTCTTCAATGGTTCATATACAGTGTTTTACCTTCAGATGGAGACCAGGCTTTTAGAGGCTTGGATGTGTATTCAGTCAACACATTTCCTTTAACTTTGGCTTATATACAAATATATGTTTCAAAGTTGTGGCCAAGAGGTAAGTTTAGCAATTAGCTAAATTAATTCACCAAACTGTATAGTGTTAGAAAAAAAACACTTGAATTTATTTGTGATCCAGACTCAAGGGATTTGTCCTTGGTCCATGAAACCTTTTCACTTCTTTACTTAAAAAAACTTGTCACTACTGTTATTTTAATTTATTTTGCCATCCTTAAATTGAAGCTTAATGCAGAGAAAACACAAAAAAAACTTACTTCTGTGCAATGGAAAATAATTTTCCACAGTTGCACTTTTACTGTTGAAAACCAAACTGGGAAATCTAAGCACATTAACGTGAAGATAATGACCATTTCTGCGCTTAATTGTGGTTGAAAAACTACCAAATCTCAGTTTATCTAACGGAAATATAAATTATGAATTTCAAAATGTATCTAGTATGTCAAGGACATTAGATCACAGATGCAAATTTTAAAAGAGAAGTAATCTATAACTCAGAACTAAGGTTACCATTAACAACACAGCTCAGGAGACAGACAGGTCCATTTTATCTGACATCTGTAATGTGCTGCTATACCCAGCGTCCTCACAAGTTACTCTGAAACTGTGATTTGTATATTCATTTTATCGCAATCGGTGTTCATGCGTGCGTGTGGCCTCCCCTGACACAGTGACCCATGGCACCTAAAATTACTCGCACACTGCAAGAAATCTCTCATGCCCCCCTGTGAAAACGTATCCCTAGCACTGCCAAAGACGAACGCGTAAACAAAACTTTCGTGCCATGTTCCCCATTGGAGAGATTATTTACACTTGTCATTTACAAACTTCCAGATGTCACAGGCAATACGACCGCAATGTACCATATACGCACCAAAGAGCAGAAAAAAATGAATGAGCTCTTTTTTCCAAGATATCCACTCATTCTTTTCCCACACATCTGGTCCACATAACATGGAACTACCTTTATTTTTAGATTCATCCGAGTTTGTTGTGAACCAATGTCCCCCCATAAAGGGTCCCACTTGGGGTTCATTTATCCTCTGGAGATGATTGGCCAGTGTGACATAATTAAGATACTTTTCTGGCCTGCCCACATAAAGTAATTTAAGGATTTTAAGGAAAAAAACACCCTGCCCCCTCTCTAATTATGGTAAGGGCAAAAATATAGCTAATCTTTTGGAACTGCTCTGGGTTGACCACATGAATAATATATTATGATCAGAGGCAGTTTCTTTATGCCTGAGCCCCATCAATAATTCAGTATTACAGCTTGTATCCTGATTTTATTGCCGGGCTCAGTGACCTTCTTTCTTTCCTAAGGCGGTAGAAGCACACACATACATTTTAAGAGAACAGAAATGCTACTGTCATTTTTTTGTTTTTTACAAAAATTGAATGCATGCTAGTTTCCAAAACAGGAAGGTATAATAAATTCCAGGCATTCAAAGATGATTATTCCAAGTATAACAGATGGTTCCAGCACAATGGCAGAATAACGACCAAATGCACAAGTAACTGCCGGACAAACAACAATAAACTGTCATCACAGCTAACTGTTGTTTTTGTAATGCAGCTTTAGCTCGACAGGAGAAATAAATGTCAAAGGTTCAAATACAGACCACAATCACTTTAATCCACAATGAGGGGAAAATAAATACTAATTAAGAGGCACCTGGAGGAGTTCCATGAGCAAATAAAACACACCGAGTATGTTCAAATCAGCCCGAGTTTCATTTTCAAACACTTCTGGCTCTTTCCATTAAACAGGAAATCAATCTAAAGTTTCAGCTAAAATGATTTGGCAACTTTTCAATTGATCAAATGCTGATCTTCCAGAGAATAACCCCAGGTGCTCTGCAGAACACAGCGCTTATGGACAAATCCACTTACTATAATTATCCTTTCTGAATATTTTAATTACGCTACATGTTGGTTGTGGTGCAAGTGAGTCCAGACAGAGACTATGGGAACGTGTTGCCCCCAGCCTTTTCAGATTTTCAGACATGGTTTATTGTGGGTGTGGGAGTTCTTAATGCCCCTAATCAGAAGTGACCTTTGAGAGGGGGCTGTTGGGACCTGACTAGGCTGTGCAGCTAGATGCTGAGTGGACAGCTTTATCTGCTGGTCACTAACAAGGAGAAGGTAATATTGGGCTGGGCCCACCCCCAATCCCCCACCCCCACCTATCAGTAGAGGTATAATAATAGGAGAGATCAAAGGGTCAGGTGGTACCTAAAATCTGAATGGCACTTCTATATCACAGTTTTACAAATTACACAGACAACATCTCCTTAATCCCATTACACTGAATATGGAAATGAGAGAGGGGGAGGGGTGTATTCTCACTAATTAAACCTTTTTTCATGATGTAAACTGACCCTCTGTCCCATTTTTGGACAGTTATTGTTAAAAAGGAGAGGGTTCCTTTTCTGGCGATTCACAGTGCAAAGATTGTGTGTAGCATGCACTTAGCTAAAACACATCCATCCACATTTTGTTGTGCGTATATTATGCCTGTAAAGAAAGGGTGCTCAGTGAAATACCCTCCACCCATTGTTTGCACAAGAGCTTTGGGCAATGGAAGAGTGGAGGGGGCCAGGAAACTCGAGCTGGACAGGTGTCAGGGCCAAATTCAATGCAAGTTGTTAAATCGGGCCGCTCTTAATCCCGGGGCTACATGTATTCAGTCTTTGATAGCGGTTTGGCGACACCCATTCACTCAGGCCCCGCCTACCTGCTCTCACGTTGCCTCACGTTGGCAGTCATGAGGCTCTGATACTCACAATCGCTCAATGACTGCCAATGCATATGCTCTACGACATCCTGCCCAAACAGAATGTTTCATATTCACCAGTGGTCTATTTCTTTATCATTTTATCCCACAGCTTACAACATAAAGTGCCACAGGTGCCAAAGTGCTGGTGCTTTTTTCTCTCAGGATTTGTGTGGATAGATTGGAGATAATTCAGTATTTACAAAAAACATCAATTTCTACTCTACTCTCAATTAATCTGAAACTCTTAAAAAAAGTTAAAACTGGTTCTTAAAAAAGGTGCATAACGTATGGTATACAGGTGTGATGTTCATTTATTTGACTAAGTCACATGTGTTCTAATGTGTGTACAGCCATCTGCGAGGTATTTGCTCCTCCTCAAGACAACACTGCCGCTAGCAGCTCTCCAAAACCACGAGTATTTGTAAAATAACACTTCACAGGAATGTAATCCCAAACATACACATATGTGTGGGTGCTCAAGATGTTTTGGGCCTGGTGTTTAAATACCCAACCAATATGGATAGTGAAAAAAAGCCCTCCAACAACATCAGGTTTTGTGGGGTCAGCTTGCACTCGTACCCTTCTGGTTCCCACGTAGCTAATGAGCTCCCTTTTCATGTGTGTGCGCCTTGTCTGTACAGGTCAAGAGATAAAGAGCACTCAGCATCTCTCTCTCTCTCCCTCTGCTGTCCCTCTCCTTTTTCTCTCCTGTATGCTGTTACACAATGACTGCCCCCTTCATTACAAGGCTTCAAATGTTTGAGTGCTATGCCTGTCTCCTTCATCTTAGCCACTTCAAAGAAGCATGTCCTCCTGGCCCCAAGCCTGATACAGCATACAATAAATCATTTTAGTGGCCAAATCAGCTTACTGTCCCCATTTTTAGCCTTTTATCACCACAGATATCCTGTCTGATCTTTAGCGGTAATTAAAACAGAAATAAGACCACTGTCACTTCATCTCCTAACACACCCCAAAAATTAATTATGACTCACACAAACATATCATGTGGTCTTGTGAAACCAGGTTTACAACATATAATTCAAGCTGTCTGGTATTATCTGTAATAAGGATATCTAATCTTGATAGATAAGCAACCCCAGACATTTAATCCGCCTTGGGTGAAAAGAACAATGGATCTGCCCTTAATTTGATTCAGAGGGGCCCTATTGAGCCAGGATGTAAATTCAAAGATCTAGGTAGATCTGGGCAGCCCACAAATTGCCTCCCTCAAACAATTAATGTGACATCTGTATTGGGTGTGTGCTGATGGATAATGTTTACCCTGAAAGGTTTTTTACGCAAAAGGGCTCCAGGCGTATTTGTGCTGTGTGATTAAATAGCCCGTAGATGGATGCAAGTTCAGGGCTGTTGAAGAAAACTTGGAAAACTGAGCCCTGGCTAGGAGAAGTTTTAGAGGGGGAAAAAAGTTTTAAAAAAAAGTTCCAGACAGAGCTCGGACAAAACATTAACACGGAGGCCCTTCGGCTATGAGGATACACCTACAATGACAGACCAAAGACTGAAGTGAACAGAGGCTCAATTTCCTCTAAAACTAGCCAGTATTCAATCAAAACTTTGACTTACAAATAAAGTAGGACTTATTTTTTAAAAAAATAGTTTGGAAAGCTCATATTAAAAAAAAAAAATAATACAATTATTGAAAGTCAGAGAGAAATGTGTCCAGGCCACTACGACCAACATGGCTCATTTTAAAGGAAATGTGTTTTTATGACTGATGTCATGCACACTTGTCTAAGCAGTTCTTGTCATATATTCCAAATTGTGTGCATTTGTCAGAAATGCTTCCATTTTAATATAGGGGCATACAGACCTCTGTCCACAAGACCCATAACAATATATATTTCCTTGAAAGAATAGAAAAATTTTTGTACTTGACAGGTACAATAAACAGAGTATTTTATTTAATCAAATACCTTAAAACTGGGGAAAAAGCACCAATGTAGTCATTATACAAATTAATGTTTCCTTGAAAATGAAATGAAATGGTTGATTTATTTTTTGCTTGAACATGTTTTAAGGTCTGACTGATCATAAAATACAGAAAACTACATACAGAAAAAAAGCAAGTACATAGCTTCAAATAAGCCATACTCTCTTGTCATGAGCTGAAAGAGCATTTATGAGCCACACAAAAATGTTCAGTTGGCATTGTGTAAAGTCTGTTGTACGGTCACTGTTGATAAATGAGAAAACTAGACAGAAAAACCAGTGGCATAATCAGAGAGCTCCTAAAATAACTGAACTGGGACTTTTTGAATAATGTTGCTTAGGAACAATGACTATACACTGTCTCCTCTAACTTATCTTTTCAGTGCAACTGGATATTTAGTTAGGCTGATAACTCCAAAAACACAGAAGCTGTGGTCTAATTCTTGCTCATACATATTACAGATGCAGACTCAGTCACAGAAAATGTCGAAACATTATTATAACGTGTCTCTGAGCTTGGAATTAATATGTGTTTATGCTGACAACCATCTGAAAAAGAGGACAATCAGAGATGTCCAAAATGGAATACTTATTGCTCATAAATACACATTAAAGGTTTTCCCAGAGAAACACTATCATTATGTGGGATGCAGAAGTACAGAATTAAATACATCTCCTTCTCTATTAACATGTCATTTGAAAAAACTAAAAATAACTCTGAAATGTAACCATGAATTATATAAGCTTAAATCCCAAGTAATAATAACAATGATTACATATGTATGTATATATGTGTGTGTGTTGGGTGGCCAGGGTGGGGGGGGGGGTTGGGGGCTCATGGGTTGCTCTGTTTTCTTGTAATGACTTTCAAGGTTTCAGTTTCAGAATCTGAACTTTGGTGGTGAACGTATGTTTAATTTTTAGAGGTACCCCAGTTAAAAGAGTTGGGCTGAGAAAGGAACCCAGGCCACTTTGTCCTCAAACCGTCCTTGGCAAACCAGCAAAGCTATTAATACAGTCTCAGCCACTTATACATACTCAGGGCACCATTCCAATACAGGCCCCCTGACAAACCGCTGAGAGTCTCTGTATTATTTTACTTTTTAAGAGGATGTGTTTAATCACATATTCATATGAAAATAATATACTTGTCTATGTGGTATAAGTTTTCCCCCCTAAACTTGGCAACACATACAAAACGTACCCTAATACTACACTATAAGGCACATTCACTTTTTTTGCCTTTGGTATACTGTTATCGATCTGATATATTAAATGTTGAGTGAATGCAACTGGATACAGAAATAACATTATTTGATTCTGTCAAACATAACGACATCTTCCAACAACAGATTCACATATCTGGGTCATCAAAGCCCTTAATTCATTTGATATTCATTGGTACACTCCAACATGTGATTAACAACCTGGGTACATTAAATATATTCATTGCTCTTGAGAACAATCTGGTTCCAATGTATGCAAACATTTTAACTGTCATGTGAAAACTGGAAGCACTGATGATCTAAAAGGCCCAAATCATTCTTCCGTCACAGGAAAACTCCACAGATTAACCCACAGAAAAGGAGTTTGCTGTGAAAGGTGGCCACTATAGAAGTATCTGCATTATCCAAGAACTCAAATGCACTGCACTGTATATGAGAATGAAAACAGGAAGCACACCCTCAATAAATGCCCTTCTGCTTAAAACATCCCCTTCCTCTTATGGCCATTCGTCATGTTAAACTTCAGTTCAGAGGTGTGGAGTTGACACAGAGTTAAAGCGGAGAGCCCAGTGAGGCTCCTGAAAAAGGCACAGTGCTATCAATAACAATCCTTGACTGAGCAGACTGAGTTACCCTCACTTACACACTTAATGCAGAGATCAGGGTTAACATTGTGGTACTGTGCTAATTCATTCGGTGCCTCGTAGGGAAGCGGTACACTTCACAAACAGTGAAGTATGAGGAAGGCTTTATGCCAGACAACAGGTCCCATTTGTCCCAACACTAAACATTCCATAATAAACCGTCTTCAGTGAAATGTAAACTGTATGCAAACCAAAGATACAGTTTCTAATTAGTCTGAGATGAGTACCCTTCACATATCTATAGGTGGATTGTTGGACCTAGAAATGAGCCAAAAAACATAAAATATTGAAAAACAATTTATTAGGAAGAGGAAAACCCCAAAATAAAACACATTATTATGTCTCATATATATGTCTCAGCACAACAGCCTTTGGCTGGGACCAAATGAAATGCACTTAGTATCTCTATGGGAATTTGCAATTTAATCAAAACACATTTAAAGTTAGGGCATAACCATCCCATAGGAGGTTCTATGCCCTGAAAAAGCCTGAAGTCAGTTTTGATTGAAATGTATATCCTCTGAAAAAGACTGGATCCCTACTTTTGTATTTTTGAGTATTTTGCATTGAGTGTCAAAAATGAAACTATTCTGATATGGGTGCATCAAGAAAATGTTCCACCTGTAAGGCAGATTCTCCCACAAACAAAGAAAAAACTAATTAGCTACTGCAGAAAATAACGAGGAAACAGAAAACAGGATATAGAATTTACCTGCAGCCCAACCTGAGCACAAAGATACAAAAAGCGGGAGGCGCATTGTTAAATGGCAGTATTGATTTATTGGCTCCCGCAGTTGGGTCATTAATTTATGGAAAAATAAAATCAGCATAGCCTTGAAAACGGAATGGATTTACTGCTGGAGGGAAAGAGCAGGGAAGGCCTCCCCAGTCAGTTCACCTTCTGTTTTTCCACAACATGGGGGAATCTGGGGCTCTGTAGTGTTAATAATGCGGACCACAGGAGGATTTGGGGTCTGCTTTCGAAGCACACAGCTCTTGTGGGAAAAGAGGGGTGCTGATTTCTAATGCAGGCGGTGAGGAAAAGAAACAAGACCAGGGACCTTCACCTGGGGTCCCAGGGATGCGACAGGTCAGGGAGATTTATAAGCAAAAAACAAAAACGAGATCGAGAAGAATTCAACTACCATGTTTTTTCTCCCTTAGCTTGGTACTTTAAAAAAACAGTTATGTAAATGTTTGATGATCACTGAACCTAAGAAAAATGCTGTGTTTGGAAAAAAAACACTAAACATAAAACTTGGTCAGTCAGAGTTAAGAGCACAGTATATTTTGATGAGAACGAACATAGGCCTAGCTTTCCTACATGTGCCTAAGTTTTACAACTGCTTTAATGTATAGTGTTATGATTACAAATTGTAAGCAAAAATCTTTGCATTTAAAACCATGTTGTGATCCATATTGTAAGTCAACAGCCACATATGCATCCAAAACCAAGGAAGGGAAGCTATGTATTTTCTCCTTTCAAGACAAATTTAATACAAGACACATTCCTTTAAACGTGACAACTCATTTCATAGAAATGACCATGTTAATAAGATATAATGGTATCATACCAATATTAAAAATACAGCTAAACCTTGTATTTCACTTTTAATCTAAACCTAGTGCAACACAAATAATGGGGCTATCCATTTCACTATTTTCACTTTTATAAAAGTACAGTCTAAAAATGTAATTAGTACCCATTTTGGGAGTGGTGATGGGAAGTAGACAATCTTTTGAGCCCTGCATTCAGGCTCTTCCTGTTAAGATGGTATTTTTGGCTCAACAAGGTTTTCTCCACCAATTGTGAACAGCCTTTCTATCTGTGGTGCAAAACAGCACTGGCAATTAAACTGATGGTGCTTTAGTCTGGACTTCCTAACATTTCTTTCCAGTTCATTTAGATTACAGTTTTTGTATTCTCTCATTCCAGCCTACCAGATTAAAAATACATAAACAGTATTCAACAAATATGTAGGATAATTGTCTGTTTAAAAATTAGCCAGCAGACCACAAACTTTGGTGCCTTCAACAGGACCTATTTAGATCCCAGAAAATGATAACTTTGATGTTGCAATGTTGTAAAATACGAAGTATAATATAAGCAAATAAACATGAATCTCAACAAAAACAGGTTTTCTGAAAAGAAAAATAGCCAAGTTACTTGCACACACAAAACATATACTCATGGTACATTTTTTTTTAAATCCTAAAATCTGTCTACATGTTTCTACCTGTATAAATTATCAATATCAAAATGATGCTAAACTAAAGCTAAACTTGCCTCAATGTCTCAAATTGCACACACAGTAATCCAAAGGAACATTTCTCTGCATTTCCAACTTGCTTTCAACTACTTTAGCTTTTAGGTTTTTGAAGGCATAACGGAGACAAATGGGAGACTGTCACTCTGACGTTTTCACTCCACCTAAAGTATAAATCATATTGTTGCTGGATATCCATTCCTTTCATAATCCAACTAGCTAGATTACATTTATGAGACGTATTGATTATCATAAGGTTTGCCATGCTTTGCCACATATTTACACATGCCGGCTAAAGGTGATATCAATAACTTGACAAAAGAGGCAAGAATTTTATCACCAGCACTGTTCTGTTCAGAGTTGTTCAGTTGTATAACATAAAAAGGTGATAAGAAATGTCAGGCAATATCAAGCTTTCATGCCTGTCTCAGTCTTCATGCTAATACGTGCTGTGTAGGTTTTTGCAATGGTGAGGCCCTATCATTGAAAATGACTTCATATGGGCCTGTAATGAGAGCAAAATAAAGAGTGACAGTTTGGTACAGTTACCTGATGAGTGGCCTAACAGCCTTACAACACCAGGTTAGTTCTGTTGTTGAACTATAGCCAATGTCACAGCAGTCTATATGCTATTAATGAAGACTGCCTTTTGAAGTCAAAGCTGACTCTTAGGCTATGTTCACACTGTCAGTCCAAATCCGATTTCTTGAATATCCGATCAGAATCCGATCTTCCTGATTGACTGTCCTCGTTGTATATTGCAAGTGATCAGATCCAATCTGTGTGTCTGGGTGGCTAGCCTCATTTTCGGTCGTATCCACATTGGTTGCTATAGTAATGACATAATGTCCAGAAGTAGCGGTAATGACATTGCGCCGACAAATAGAATTGACATAAACAAATGTGGAGCCTCAGTGCAAGTTTTATAAAAATGAGACCGTGTGAGAGACGGAGGAGGCTTGCCTGCTCCGCTTTATTTCGTGAAATTAATTTTTATTTATTTATTTATGTATTTTTTCTGTAGGTGCCTTCCTGGTTTATCCTGCACTGATGCATCCCCCCCCACCAGTGCCGGTAGGGAGGCCACCTCGTCACTGGCCAATGGGGAGGACGACAATTCTGTCAAACACATACATTACTTCAGCTCTGACTAGGGACGTACTATCGTTCATCAATCCAAACTAGCATGCTTCCTGTACGTGTGATGTGCACGTGAACTTTATGTGGCATCAAAGTCACACACGTAAAAAAAAAAAAAAAAAAAAACCTGAAAGAAACGGATTTGCAAAACGCAATTTCAATAGGATTTCAAACCACGTACGAATGTGGTTTGAAACGGATTTGTAAAAATCTCATGATTTTTGGCTGTTCAGACTTGTTACACGTGATCAGATTCCAATCGAATATGCACATAAATCGGATTTGGACTGACAGTGTGAACATAGCATTGTTTGCCAACAAGTGTCACGTAGCAATGTTACACTATGGAATGTGATGCAGCCTGCAGCCATGTACAGCTCGTACCTCATACAGTTTTTTACACCCCAAATGGAATTAATGGATTCATTTCACACGCTATCAACCCTCAGATGTTCTCGAAACCTTCAGAGAAGTCCCACGCGTAATTAGAACTGACCTAAATAACTCAATATCTCAGCTAAAGCCCATTATGGCAGCACAATGTACCGGCTCATTCAAATGAAAAGGCATTCGGTATAGATTTGCCGAACAAGAAAATGTACACACACCTACATACATAACCGATGAATCTCCACCCATAGATGTCTGCTGTCACAGTGCCAGAACGGAATTTCATCATACGATTCTGGCTTTTCAAAACATGCACCTTAGAATTGATCGAATTACATGAGCAACAGCTTAATGGAAAAATAAAACGTTCCTTTCAGAGGTGGCGTAACGCTTCCAGTGAGCTATAAATCACAGAAATATAAAGACAAGAAAATAAAATATCTACTGTTTTACAGCTGTTTTTTTATCTATAGACATATTTTTTATGACGCTTCCTTTTCATCATCTACTTATGAAATAAAGGGACTTTTATGCTTACTCGAAACATAATTGTTCTCTCAAAACGTTTCCTTTCTGCTGCTGGTTTGTGTTTATAATAATGAGAGACAGCTCTCAATGCGTAATTTAGTAAATTAACCTGAATGTTAGAAACATGGTTTATAAGAGTGGAAAATAAAGATGAGAAATGGAGGAATTTTGTAGTTCACACATTTGAATCACTTTCCACTTCTTATCAAAACAATCACCCACGAAGGCCTTCCAACCATCTGGCTTCAATTTAAAGGTTAAAAAGGAAAAAAAGACAAGAAGGAAAAATAACTACTTTTATAGATGCTGTGAAATGTGTTTACTTTGCTGTGAAATCAAGAAGGTAAACGTACTTATTTTCAATGTTTGGTTTACAATTAAAACAAATATAATTCTGACCGTATCTTCAACGGGCAGTATCCTGGTTAGTATAACCGTGATACTGTTTCCCACCCCATTCCCATCATTAATGTTATTTTGCCGTCCTCTGCATAGGCCCCTCCCCCATCCTGTCATAATTGCATGATGTTTACTCTCCAGCCCCCAGGGCTGCATCTGTAATTATCCCCATATGAAAACGGGAATGTCCAGCGCTGTCATTAAAAATAGAATGCTCACTGCCTAAAAAGCTAAAAACAGGTGTGACCATTAAATCCTTGCTGTCTGCTTTTCAGCTCCGGCCCCCGTCTCTCTTTCTCTCCTTCTCTTCGCCTCTCTCTCTCTCTCTCACTCTCTCATACACACCTTATTATTGGCCCCACACTAAAAGCTCTTATTTTTAAATCCCTCTCAATTAGTGAATAATCCCACCCGATCAGCTGTTACTCATAATATTTCCCAACGCAGGGTTAGTTCTGTTGTTCACGGGTGCAAGGCCGTGCTCTCTGGGATTAGCGAAAACAGGAAACCCTGAAAGCCTCCCTCATATTTCCCTTTTCAACTTTTCTTTAAACATATATGTTTGTTAAAGTTCCTGCGGCTACTTTACTACAGCTAGGCGTAGGGTTAGTTTTGCTGGTCCCATGACGACGTGTGAAATGGAGTTAACATGACACACACACAAAACGGCCCCCAATGTAAAAAACATTAAAAGTAGCAGTGGTTTTAAAAAAAGTGCAGCGCAGGGCGTGTGGCGACAGAACAGTGCAATTGCAACCTCAGCTGGAAAGCTCAATGACCGAGGTGTCATCGCACAATGCCCCTGGCCCAGGCCCTGCTGCGTGGAAGCTGCTCCATATTTCTGTTTCGCTGACACACAGAGGTCAGGGGTAATTCACTGGGACTCTGACCCCCGACGCTGGATCCTTCATTCACCGTGGGGCCTGGATTCCCCTCTCTCTCTCTCTCTCTCTCAGGCCCCGGATCCCCGGCCCCGCTCGGATTCTTATATCACTGGCAGATGTCGGTGGAACGGTGTAGTGTATCCCCATACCTCCTCGGCCCACGGCACCGCCTGCCTCCCCTCACTGGCACTTCATCACTGGGACCCTGAGATTTAGAGGAGGCCCGCTAAGAATGCGGGTTTCATTAAAACTGACGGGTCGCACAGGAAACTTGCTCTGAATGGAGTGCAGTGTTTTCCCTGCCATACTATACCGACCGCTTGGCGCCATCCAAGGTGGAGGAAAAAACCTGCATTAATTAAACATTTAAATCAAACTACCAATCGTCTTTTAGATTTTGCTCACTGCAATTCTAATTCTGCCGGCATTGGAATGCGGCATTGTTGAAACATTACACATTCATTTCAATTGCTCTGGGGAATGATCAGAAACATGATGATCAGATTAGCCATTTTCTCTCAAAAATGTACCTCATGGCAATGTTTCACAATATGCAGCCAGTTGGGTTTAATGTTTAATATGTTCTCAACAAATATGACAAATGTTTACATATACATAACCCAAGGTCAATAAACAAACTAAAGAAAATGTCAAATAATATGATAGTATATGTGGCAATATACATGGTCTGTAACAAAGGTACAAATTATTTTTAAAAAAAGAACACGTCAATTTGAAATCTGAATGTCAGTCAAGTCTTTTAGATATTAGTTTGTCTAATCAATTTTGATTTGAGAGTCAGTTTGAATAAAAAATCCATTCCGCTGATATGTATAAGCCATTCACTTGGTACTGTCATTATGAATTAATACTGTGAAATAACAATACAATAAAACTATTTCATACACTTCTTGAAGCTACAGTAGACACTACAGTTGCTGTTAGTGAGACATACACCTTGCCTATCAGGCTAAGTCTCCTGTAGACCTGTAAGGTCTATCATGTGGAACACACAGTCACTGGCTCCCATGTTAGCGCACAGGAGCACTTAAGATGCTTTGGCTGCAGTTCTTTGTGCGCTGGCACAGACAGACAGAGATGACTCATGTGTGACAATTGGCAAGTCCAAATTGTCATGGCACTTAGGAAAATGCCATTCCAAGTGCTCAGAGATGTTACAAAAGAGCATTTTCTCTACAGTCTTCAACCCTCTCCAAAGGGAACATGCTAGCAAACTGACACTTCCTTTCAGTAAGGCTTTGCAGGACATTGCAGAGGGATACTAGCATGCTAGAGCCCAGCATTTCATTGTCTCACTGTGTCTCAGCTCCATGATTGAAAACTGACAAAGCCAGTTCTGCCATTACTCAAACATCCCCCAGATTATCTTAACCCATACACAGTCACTTTGTTCCCTCTGGCAAGGAACAAGGGGCGAACTATGAACTATGTCACAGGGAACTGGAGCCTGCAAACTAGATGAAAAAAAAATTCACTGGTAAGTATGACAAAAGCTGTCGTTTCATGTATTTTCCTCTTCAGAGAGATTTCAAAGACAGCAATGACAGAGCCCTAGCCTGTTCCGAAATACACACATAAACACACACAAACATTACACACTTCAAAGGCTTAACTCCATAGGTCAGTTCACCTGGAGCACATTGGCCTAATGAATCAGTTAATCAGTGTTGGGTAATCGGTCATTAAACGTTTGATATTAAAATGCCGCTCCACGCTACTTAGCTGTAAATAATCAAGAGCTGTGCTTAATGTTCTGTACTCATCTTGTTTTCCTTTTCTCTGGCAACTGGGTCCGGATTAATTTATTCACCCGACTGTTTTGGCCTTAAAAATTTTTAAACCTGAACACGTAGCATTTGATGACTGTTCAAGCACAGAATAATGTTACTAAAACTCAATGGGGCTCCATAAACGCTGCACTGCCACGTCACGGCCACAGGATGCACTCCCGTCACCACAGCAACAACATTTTTCAATTTACTGAGTAGAACTGTTGTTCTGTAACTAGGCCTTTTGCCCAAGGGTGGAGTGCATATATTGTACTGGTGGCAAGGTCAGAGCTCAGAGATCAAACAAAGCACCACAAACCTGAGAGATGGCTTTTATAAAACATGAATGAAAACTGCCATCAAAATAATAATAAAATGTAACTAACAGAAAAGTATAGGTGAAAATACGAATTGAAAAATAAACTGAAAAGACCAATGGCTGACCTAAAAACGTAATGGTTTAAGTTACCCCAGCAACTACCCATTGTGGACTTCACAGTGGTTTCCTCAGTTAAAGATGCCCCACTGAACTTCAAAATAAAATGTATTGAGGATGCAAACATTCATTTGAAAGCAAAAAATATCGTTTACCTCTCTTCACGATGAAAAATTCTACTCTGAATGTCACATTGCAAAATGCTTTTCAAAGCATATCTTTCACTTGGCTAATCCTGTCACACAAAAGGTCTGGCAACAAAAGGGTTAAAGAAATAAGCTTACCTGTGATGAGGAACCAAGTCCAAATTGAGGTCAGGTCCATGCACACAGACACAGCAAGGAAAAGAGAGGACATTGTTAGACATGTACACAACAGTTCACTCAAATATACAGCTAATACCTTCGATTAACCTGCAGTCTCTTAGGGGTTCCCATTTAATGGGGTTTGAACATGCTTTTTTTTACACTGAGCCAGTGCCACCTTAAGGCACACTACTCCTTTTATTCAGTTACATTTTTTTTGTTTTCAGGCTATTTTTTATGGAAGACATGTGTCGAGGCTCATAATGTATCAGATAAATGTATATACCCAACTGCATGTTTTCATTAAAGAGTCAAATGCAGAGGTGCCGCAGGCAGAAAAATGACCCTCAGGCAGTGTCTTCTAACTTCTAATGGTCTCCTATTTTAGAAGGAATACTAATCTTCATTATCAGGTATTTACATTCATCATCATAATAACACATTACTCTTATTATTTATCTTATATTAATGTATACACTTACACAACATGTATTATATGAAATATAGAAGCTAAAACTGTCTATATGTGTACACTGCGTGCTCAGAAACATGTACATTCCCAATTTATTCTGCGATTTATATTCATATTACTTGAGCCTGATACTGGGCATATAAATGACCCCTGATCTTGAGACGATCAAAGGGAATGATAGAGACGGCAGAGGCATTTACTTGGGAGGCAGCTCTTTATGCACATAACTAAAGCGATGCTTTCAGTATCACATACATGACAACCGTATGTCATCTGTGATTCGGTTATGAGGCAATGTTGTTAAATCCATTGATTCATGTCACCTACAAAAGTGATATTTGTGTTCCACATCAAGGTTGCCAAGTCTTCACAGGAACTCCCTGTTTTAAAAGCTTAATTAAATAAACTTTCCCTTGTTTGCTACTTCAGATATCCCACTACAACCATTGACAACACAATAAACGGTAAGTGTAAGTTACACAAGTATAGTTTACTTGATTTTTACATATTACTGGCATTTATTTGCTGATTCTCTCTTAACTTGGTCCAACAATGCAGTAAAGAAAACCTTTAATACTATGTTCGCACAAAATGCGTCACTATATGTTTTTGACGTGTGAAATGAAGAAAAAGTTCATTGTGCAACAGCACCATTTTTCTTTCCTCTTTCAAAGGGCAGGGCATGTATTTACCTGATCTACATCCCTTTTTACTATGCAGGGGAGTCAGTGAGACTGTCCTGTCTACATTCTGGACATACAGGTTTCAATGATGAGAATGACATTTTTCTTAAATCCACCAATGTAATGACTGGTGAGACAGTTTGGCTACAATAATAATACACAGAGCTATGAGCATGCCCATTAACACTGACATATGACAATCAATGTTTAAGTGGGTGAAATCTAGAACTATGGCTCTCTTGGTCACACAGTACATATGTCAAATTAAGTCACAACAGCAATGTGACTATGGTGAATAACCATTATTTGTGGCAAGTGAAGTGCCAGACCCTGCATTTCACAGGAGACATTGGCTAAAGACATCAGAACACATGGTAAGTCACCACTGATAAAGAACACATGTGATGTAGATATTATGTGATTCAAATATTAGTGCACCCCTGAAAATGGAAAAATGAGCATGTAGCTGATTTTTCCTTTGGGAGAAGACATCCGTGCATCAAAGTCAAAGGCATCGCTTATTAAGGTCTTGTAGAGGAGAATGATTTAAAGGTTGGCTTGTCTGTTGTGTTGTTTATGGAAACCCATCTCAGGCCGCTCCATAGTTTAGGGCAGTGGAAACAGCACAACAAAACTCAAGCTGGCTATGATCTACCTTTCTCCTATCATTCTGTTCTGCACTTTCACATTACAGTATTCCCCACTGTCACACACACATTCTAACACATACATATACATGTAAAAAAGAAATAGAACTTATCAAACAGGATATTACCCCGTGAGGGTGATTTTGTGATACTGTAATCTAACACCTAGTTATTACATTTAGCTGTATCTACTTATGTATTTTAGCTAGCACTGAAGCCACTGATATACACACTATTGAAACAACTTTATTGTCTCCTTTCATCTGTGTATTAGCCAGCTAGTTTGATATTCTGGAATTACCTTGAAAACTGCTCATTAATTCTTTAGCTGCTTCTGGCAAGGTAGCCAACTGTAATATGGGCTAAATAATTCGACATAGTAAGACTTAAAACTTAAGAAACAAGTTTGACCTGGCTCTTTCGTATCACAGAGATCCCCCCCCTCTAACTGAGTGAAAACATGATTAAGGACTGTATGTGCGACATATTTCCTTTTTTTGAAGAATTGATCTTTTTCTTCACTGGTCTGACTACAGTGAAAGTTTTACAAATGCTGGGTTATAAGGATGCCTACAACTGACTTGTAAAATGCTCAGGTGTTTTCCTATGTCAATAACAAACCATAAAGCTGTAATGACGACAATATTCCCAGTTATAGAGAACGGAATGTGTCGCAGGTGCTCAGTCTTCACTGTGTAAACGCTCTATCCCCAACTCACTCCAGCTTTTCTAAGCAAGGAACAGATATTGAGAAGTGCCAGTGAAACCTACCATCCACTGACCTATTAACGTTATTTTTGCACTCATAGAAACAACACTGAACAAACACTGGCATAGATTCAACAGCCCTTTTTCCTAAATTTGACATACAAACATTCTTAAGTGTTTACTAGTCAAAAGGTAAGACATACTTTCAAACTAATCTTAACAATAACTTTACATTCATATTACTCATTCAGCTGCAGTTCTAAACTCCGCAGAGATGGGGGCCAGTATTTTGGCTGCCATGGATGTGATGTCATAGGAAATGCCTTAAAAAGTACCATAATCATAAAAATCCATTCAATTTTCCCAAGGTTTAATACAGGACCTTTGACATATGCAGCAAGTCCTACATGTGAGATATTGTTGAGTAGGGCAAGGGTGTTAAGTGCCAGAGGAATTTCCTCTCTGAGTAATAGAATACTATAGTTTCAACAGATGCACATGAAAAAAGACCCATTCTCTTACCCACTCCCAAAACCATAAACATTTACCCTTTCCCCCAAAAACAGTCCAAACACCTGAAAAGAGGCAAGAATGACCTGGGGAGAATAAGACGCCTTTCACCCTATTTATAAAGAATGGCCAATGAGAGGTGTTCAAGTCAAAACTCCACACATGACTGAAATGACAACTTTCCTCAATGTAATGAAACACTCAACGACATTTAGCCAATCTAAAACCTGACAAACAAGGTAATTACTGCCTTTACAGAATGATCTGAATTCTTTCACAACTCTCACAGTGATATCAATCACTGAGAAAATCCCACATTTTTATCTATCAACAGGGGAAACGCAGATTACATTGTAGAACAGGTTAGAACTGAAAAAATCTGTGATAAAGAGAAGCTTGTGGCATAAAAATGTTTTCCAGATACCACCTTTGATGACAAGGTCAATGTACATTTGTGAAATATCTGCCGTACAAGATGCTGTACAAAACAGACAAACTCCATGCAGGTGGTAGTGGGCGGCTGGGGGCCGGTTAGTCATTACAGCTTAAACCCAGTGACACCAGGGCTGACTAGACCACATCAAAGCCCTTTGCTGCTGTACATATTTGTGTTTGGAGGTCAGCAGCACATGAATGCTCATTTTAACAAAGCGAAAGTCAGACGAGGGGGCTGTCTGTCGCTCACTCGTTTACTTTAGCTAATCTACGCCAAATCTTCCCCTTTTATCAGCTCTGAATTAGCATGTATGGCTGGAATGTCAAACTTACAAACGTAAAAATGGCCTTGGTCTAGAGGCGCAGGCCTGTGTGAGTGTTGGTGAAGTGTTATTGGCAGTCACACGAACACGTCTTTTGGGTCAAAGTTTCCATGATCTTGCAAAAAGAAAAAAAAATGCAAATTACTTTTTTGGCTATAAAAATTATACTACCCAATGTTATTCCCCACTGTGCAAGTGTGTGTATGCATGCCCGGAACTAACCATAACTTGTCTAATGTTTAACTGTACCTTTCAGGAGAGCGGTTTAGTGTGCAGAGATAGAGTATTCATTTATATGCTTAATAGACATGGCTCATTAAACTCAGAATCCTCTCCACTTCTATTTGCAATACACAGCGAACTCTATGAATTTCTCAATGTCACCCTGACAACAATTCAAATATTAACTTGACCCTTCATGATAAAAAGGCTTTTATGATAAAATAAAAAAAGAACAGTGGACCCAAGGCTTGGGCTAATCCCAACAAAAACATTTCCATCTGGTGAAATTTTTATCCAAAAGAATGGAATTCAGTACTTTTTGTGTGTTTTTTCAGTGCTCTCAAAATATAATACATACTGTGAATGTGGACTTTTGAATACAGCCATATGGTTCATTGTGGCCACTGTTTACCAGTACGTCCATATATATATATATATTTATGTTTCTGATTAGTCTGTGCTCTGACGCCAACATGACATAGAGATCCAAATTTATGAGCACTATGTTATCTCTTATTATGTCTTCATGAAAGGCTTGGGTCTGATCAATAAAGCTGAGAGACAGGGCCCTCTGCTCATCAACTGTTCTTTGCTCTTCTTTGCTAAGTTTATAGCCTGTGTTTTCTTTACAAATGGAAATATGTGTAAACATCGCTATATCACTTGTGCAAACAGGGTGAAATCCAGTTGCCCAGCCATATCTACACATAGCTGAATTAAAAAACATAGGAACGACATACTATATTATGATTATTGTTATTATTATTATTATTATTAGGTTGTACACTAATATTGATTCAACTTTAAGGGCAAATATGACATTGAAGGATTTTCTGTAACAGTAATTCAGTTGTGCAATAACCTGCTCATTTTCTTTTTGGGGACAGTAACATTCCTACCCCTTGACCTAGGTTGGGGTGGACTCAGATTGTCATCTTGAGAATTAGTCCTCTAATCGAGCCTGCCACCCTACCTAACTCAACCATGTAATGACAGATCTGGGGACAAAAACCAGGTGAGCCTGTTCAGGAATGGGGAGAATTCTTAGTAAAGGAGCTTTATAATTACAAATAATTATCAGCAGAAAAAAAGAGCTGGTTACAAGGACACAGAAGAGCAGAGACTGCATTGTCTTTGAATTATTCACTGTCTTTATTTAAGAACATCTTCCAGCACAATGCTTTGCCATTACTTAGTACTTTCTTCATATGTTGAATCACAGAATGTGATTCTTCAACCATTTATGCAACAGATCATTTCAAAAGCATTTGATCTGTTATTTTACAACACATACCCTCGGGCGAGGCTGTAATGAAACAATCACTAAACCCGTTCCACCCCCAGCCACCAAACCCCAGTTTGGGTTTGTACATATAAAACATTCTGTTCTGTACAGTCCCTCAAATCATTATGAGATAAGAAACAGCAGCTGCTGTAACTCTTGGCAAAGCCAACCAAGGAGATAAAAGAAATCTTACTTTTATGACAGGGACAACAATAAAGTATACTAAAGAGATATTGTATTATCAACAGTTTATAATATCCAAATGTGTAATATTTAGAAAAAAGTGGTGAGCAACATGTCTTTATCAACTGAGCATGCTCCATTGCACCCTCTGAGGGCTGAATGGCCTAGTTGGCCAATTCCCAGATCACCACATTGGGAAACATCATTGACTCAGCACTTCCTGGCATGCAGTCCTTCTTTGCTGGTAGATTATGAAGCCCTGGCATTAACGTCATCATGGCAGTTACATTATTTTTTGCCATTGGCCATCATTGACAGCACTTGACAGTCTTTAACTCCAGGCTGTCATTAGCATCTCAAAAATTATAAAAATTAAAAAATATTTCATATGAATCTTAGTGGGGCTAACAACAATAAAACATATAAATAAATACGCAGTGCAGCTTTATGAAATCATTCTTTTGAGTACTCTGAAAATAAAAGTAACTACAAAACCACTGCAATTATTGTGAAAAATAGATGCTTTTAGATTCCAAAGCACACTATGTTTCACAGTTTAACAAACAGATGCTGCTGTTTTGGTATTATGACTCATACATTTTATTATTGCTGCTCGCACTATTTTTGGTATTTCTAACCAATTAATGGAAAATGAATTTGTGTCTAAATGTTGTGGTCTGTGTTTATTCTACATAAACAGATTAAGATCTGTGTTCCCTTTGTGAATAAAATAATGAATAATCCTGATCCAGCTGGTACATAAGTGACCCTTTGCTTACTGAATAAGTAATCTTTTATACTATGCTGAACCTTGCTCAAAGGAAACATAACATCTACATTTTCGTGTAAAAAACCTTGGTTACTTGTACTTGTTTTAACTACAGGGTCAGTGCACAGCACAGCACCCTGTGCTCTTAAACTGTTTACCATTTGTGTTTATACAAGAATATCTGGACACACAAATCGCTTATCAGGGACCAGATAATGTCTTCTGCTGCTGTGCAGGAGATGGAAACCAGTCGATACCCTTCTGTCAGCGCGGAATGCGAGCGGACGAGCGGAATCCGTTATTTACTCTCCATGCGGGACTGGGCCATGCGGCCTCCCAATTGAGCCAGCTGCTACTGGGATTAGCTCTGGACATGTGTAGTGGCCCGCACATTTTGTTCATCACTCATCAATTTTGGGAGACTTTTTTTTGTCCTGCTTCCATCTTCATTGGGTCCCTCAGCTGTCTAACCACAATGCAACTCTTGCGAGGATTAACATTGTCTCTCAATGGGAATGGCTACCAAATATGGTATAAGACAAAGTTCCATTTATCAATCTGTGCAAAACAATTGTAGTGAGAATCATACAGGCCAATGAAAAAGCAATAATGACTAAATTTGGCCATTGCATGCTTTAAAGGGAGAGCTTCAAAGCTTTCTCTCTGCAACATGTCCCCTTAGTATCTCACAACAACTCAATCAGGGTATTTACATTCCACATGCTGAGGTACTTTATGACTGTAAGATACAGGATGGACAATGAATTGATTTAAAATGTGGCTTTGTTTTTTTTTTCAGATACAGTGTACGTATGACTCCAGCAGCAAAGTAGCAGGGAATGCTGTTATTTTTAACAGCTCTGTAGCGAGTATAATTGGTTCAGTGGCCTTGTGGTTATAAGTTCTGGCCCTGCACCAGAAATCACTGTGCCAAACAACTGGGATTAAAATAAAATCAACATTAATTATGCCATTGCTCATAGAAGGAATCCAACATGTATTAAAGCATTAGCGTGCATAAGCCTACAGATAAAGACTGCAAATTTATGCTTACATTCTTTTAAGTCCTGGCAAGAATTCAAACATCTTGGCTTCAGGAAACAGAATAAAAGGCGTAATAAGTCAGAATACACATTTAATTATCCAGCAGCTTTCCCAAATGACGTGAAATCAAAACCAAATGGCAGAATAACCATTGGGTGCTTTATTTTCCATAGGCCATATGCAGCGTCCGTATTACACCAAAGAGGGAAATCTATCAAGGTGGATACATTACAGGGCGTTTTCTTTCTCTCCCTCTCCCTCTTTTTTGTTGGCAGGATGGTTGACTTTGATGTGCAAACTAAACTCGGCCTCCAGACGGGGAGTCACGCTGGCTGGAGATAGAGCCGTCTTCACGGCAGAGCGCAAGCCATGAATAGCCAGCGGAGAGCCGACATGCCCGGAGCTGACGGAGGTAGGGAAGCGCCCGCACTACCACTTCCATCCCATCATCCCCCTTGCTCCAAACACTAAGAGTCAACTTTCACCATGAGGGCCATGGGTTCAGGATGAAGTGATCTCATTTCTGGTGGGTAAGGTTCACCACCCCCTGCCCCCCCCACCCTATCCCACCCCCGACTGAATGCAATTCAATGCAACATGAAAGGATGCAGCACATTGCTAGGCAGCCTTGCACTTAATCAGCCAAATGGTGCTCGCAAATGGCGATGACTGAACGCAGGGGTAATTAGCTGCTGCTGACCTACATGCAAGAGCTGATCTGAAATCCCACAGGGGAGGGTGTGTACATCCCAGCCCACTCCCCACCCCCACCGGACCCCACCCCCACCATCCTCCATTCTGCCGCACCTTAAACCCGGAGGGGGGCGTGTGCTCGTTCCTGAAGACACGGCTGAAATCCCCCTTCTGGAGGGAGCTCAGACACACCCTGCATGCCTGGCTGCTCTTAAATGAGACACTGCTTCAGAGCAGAGCAGAGGGATAATAAAGGAGTGTGGAGAGGCTTTCCAGCCATCCCACACTTTATGCAATGCTGTCCCATTTTGACTGGCCACAGGTGAAACACAGCAGCTGGCCCAGGTGTGGGACACCTGCTGTTGACTCCCCACTGTCACTGAGATTTGTTGGTGCTTGTGTTTCATTGCACAGAGGTTCTTCTTTATTAACTAAAATACTCTTCAGGCTGTAAGGCTGAGATCACTTTTAAATATAGTAAACCTCATCTTTTCTGAAATTACCTTATGGTCACCACATGGGTGCACAAGGTTCAAAGGGGCAGCATAATATCAGGACACTAAACGTGTACGTCATTCAGAATTTATGTAAGTGACTAAGAGCACCAGTTATTCAGAATGCAAGATTTCTGTTATCACACAGAAATAGTTGTAGTCCTAACTATAGAAACAAATACCCTTGAAATCCCACTGGCTGTTCCATATATGGTGTTTTTGTACATGGAAACAATATCAGCGTGTACAGTGAGCGAAATTCATACGGTACGACACACAGCACTAAAACAGGCTTCCGAATTCCTGGCACTCAATTCACAGGTGCATTGAGAGGGAAAGTGTAACACTTAAAATACTGTCCCTGGAAAAATAAATGGCAATGGTGTGCAGTTTTGTGGTTATTCCAACACCTATAAAAAAGCAGTGCAGAAAGAATACCAGCAACCCAAGATTTTCAGCACCTCCATGGAAGAATTCCACACTCTTCCCATTTTGTGACGGCTCTGCCAGTTCTCATGCCTGCGTGTTTGAACACGCTTTCACTGAGCCATATTAAAGCGCAATAAATGACTTCAGTGGAATGGAAGGTCCCACCAGCGCTTGCAACAAGCTCTTAAGATGGAGGCCAGATAATGGAAGGGTTTGTTCTCTTAATGCTCCTGTGCTTGGGGTCTGCCACACAGAAGGCAGGCCAGGGTGTCAGGGATGGGAGACTGACTGGTGATCTCCAGATCTATATAAGACTTTACACCCTGTTGTTTGTCAGAACCGAAGGTAGAGAACCCTGCAAAGGAGCTATTTATAAACAGTTTCAGGGTGTCACTTGCCCTAACTCAACTGCAGGACAGCTAGTAGTAAAAACGGTAAAAACTATTTTTATTCAAGCCGCAAAAGCAGGAACTTTCTAGAATGGCAGCCATTGAAATCCAGTGGATTAACCTAATTGTCTGGATAGTATCGGTGCAGCACCAGCAATAGAAGCTTCTCTTTGAGTGCACAAAGGGCATCTTTTATCATTATATGGTATCAATACTGCTCGTATGCAAACAAACCCTGGAAAATGTAATTAGACAGCGCCGAGCATTTCAGAAACGAAGACAAAAATGTCAAAAGAGGAAAAAACAAGCTGGAGAGAGACAGAAAAATCTGAGATAATGGGCTATTATCCTCAACGGTATTCAATCACGTTCCCTTCTGCAACGTCTAATGACATCAGCTGTTTAATTCACTGTTTGTGCGTAGTTAACTGATTCGTCTGCACTACAGTTTGTTTGTTTTTCCACAGAGAACATGACATCACCTCCTGTACCCACTGGATACTGTTTTGCATTGCACACTTTGATATGCAAAATTGTCACATTTTCTGACCCTCCTTTTCCTTCATTGAATTTTTTAAAACTGAGTTTGCACAAAGAAAATAATAAACAGTTTTTGAAATAAATTCTTCGTTAGGGTGTTGCATACTCTAACATAATGAATCTGTTTATTATCTATAATGGTGATCAACACAGTTTACTCTCAAAACCAGCTTGATCAATAGCAGGTGATAACAAAAGGTCATGGTTTCCCTTCATAAAGAACATGCAAATAATGACATCACAGCTTTGGAGTGAAAATAAATGCTGGTTTGGACAGGAATGTTCTGGGAAATAACCAACCAGCCCTCCCACCCCGCTCCCCAGATTATATCTGGGGAGCGGCTTTAACTGAAATTCAAATGCAACAGTGGTCCCACTTTACAGATGAGGGAACTGACCCTGCAAAAACTGCATTAAGTGGATTGGGCCCAATGCAAGAGGCCTGTCTGACCAATCAGAGGGAGGAAATCCTTTTGTCTGAAAAAGTAAATGCAATTAGCGGCTTAAAATACATTCTATGTCTGCAGAGGCCACCAGCAACTCACAAATTGCACATGGCAGATGAGTGAGATAGCCCCTATCGTTAAGTACTGGGGTCTGCATGTCTGGACACTTTTTCAGTGGATTGAGGAGTAGAGAAGGAAGAAACAAGGGAAAAAATTAGAAAAGGGGAAGAACAGAATTGAAGCAGTTTGTTCTAGTTTGTTTAAATGCTGCTATTTTGATGGAGATATTTAGTTTTGCAGATTTGATTGAAATAACAAAACAAAAATAACAAAACTTTCTGAAACAGATCATAAAATCAGTCTGCAATCATGAGGTCAACCATCACCTATCAGGATCCCAAACAAGAAAAGGAAACTGAAAGAGAAACAGCCAATCATCTTTTCAGAGCAACATCTTTAAGATTTGCTCTTCCAAAGTCAAAACGCTTTGTATCAAGATCCAAGAAACTCTTATACAGCCAATAATTTAAAATGTTCTTGTCTTTTTAGTTATGTAACCACAGCAGAGGTGGTTTGGCAACGCCTGCATCTTTGTACATTGTGCATGTAGCAAACACATCGACAACACCCTTATAGTTAGTAAGCACAAGATATTCATGCACAGGCTATATTAGCTATTATGGGGGAATTAACTTATTGTACCTTCTGTAAGCTTTCATTTTTGGCTTTGAAAGAAAAAACTGTAAAGCTTGGGAATTACAATATAAACCTACACATTCATTTGCTCACTTCACATAAAAATGTCTCCAGTGTGTTTTCGGGGCCTCCGCAGTCAGGGGCTCTTAAACCTTATGTGCAAGCCCCATAAATGTCAGGTTTATAATGAAAAAAATGTGCAAGGGCTTCTGCTCACTTCACTCATGTCCCCAGAGCTGAAAAGCTCTTTCGGGAACCAACGTACAAGATTGTCGCAGAAGTGAAAAATGATAGCCTTCGCATCTAAATAATGCACACTCGGAACTGTGTGTATCATAAGAGAGGAGATACATCATACTGAGTAAATGACATCTTACAAATAATGTCTTCTTTTCTGAATGACAATAGTTTAACAAAAGAGAGGAAAACAGAAACAATTATGAAAACCACCAAGTATGGTTACACATTTTTACGCCAAAAATAAAAATTACATTGACTAATTTTCATCCAGCATTACATTGTGATTCATTAAATAATACTGTTGGTGATTTAGATTGTTTTAGAATTCTGGGTATATCTGACTGTACTTTTTTGTTTTATTTTTGATATCTCTCCAGATCCCTGTGTAATAGCAATAGTCCCTCCTCCTAGTGGGAGGTCTGCACTGAAGCGTGCCCACCCCCGTCTCTCTGTTCTCAGCCTGGCCAACGTGTCCAGAGCGCCCAGGAATAATGATATTAATGGAAGGCGGAGAAGACAGGAAGTCAATGGCCAGATTTGTTCAATTTAACCTCTCTGACCCTGCGCTTCCTTCAAGCTGTCAGCTGGGCCCTCCCCTCATACTAAACAGCAGGAGCAGGCCTGGGAGCCACACAGCACGAGAGCATGAGAGAGAGAGAGAGAGAGAGAAAGGGAGAGCAAGAAAGAGATAGAGAGAGAAAATGAGTGAGGGATATCAAGGGAGGGAGAGGGAGTTTCCTCAGACAACTGTCGCCACCGCAGCCACCATCGCCGCTGGCCCTCTCAGAATCCGTATCGCGGCAGCGCAGCCCTGACGGGTGTGATCCCATCCCACGCACGGGATTGAGCCTTTTCAAACCGCCCTCTTTTTTTTGAGTGGCGGCATCCGAAACCCAACGCTCTGGGGAATCACCTCACTTGCGTCACTCATGGGGGGGGGCGGGGGCAGAGAGAAAAAAAAACAAAAAACAAGGCATGTTGCCAGGTCTGCACATTATCAGCTGTGTTCTTGGCACACGTACAGAGTTGTTCCTACACCTTGCTGTGAGTCACTGGCGTAAATCTTCCTCCAAGCTCTCAGGCATCAGCAGTGGATCCACCTTGCACAAGCCAGCTGGACGCAGGCCAACTAAACGCTGCCAGATAAGTCAGCGGGCCACAAGTGCGAGAGACTGCTTTGTTGAAGGGTCAAAAAAAGTGTTACGTGACGCAGTTTGCTGGCAGAGACGCAGGGCTTTGTGATGTAAAGGCAGACTGCTCAGCTGCCGGGCTGGATTTTTTTTGTTTCTTTGCACAGAGGCTCCATCCAAACTGAGTCCTAGCTCCGAGGCTAAGAGGCTACGAGAGCAGAGCACATCGGAGACAGGTCGAGAGGCCTGACCTAAATAACACACAACCTCCAGGTTGAATTATAGCCAACATCCTTTTGACCCGTGATCTCCAGATCTCTACACAATTACTGACATATTTCCAGGCTGGACAACAAGCTTTCTGGGAGAGATTATGAAAACAAGCAGAGAAAATGTATACTATACAAGTTTGAGTTCTCAGATTAGATTAACCCAACAACCCAATTTACTAGGCATGAGTTCTCAAAAAAAAATCCTAATTTAATGTAAAACCACCTTATATTCCAGATATCTATGTAAAACATTCCCACGACAAATGCACCTTCTACTCTTTAATATTGGGTATGATCAAATACAATTAATGTTTTAGGATTCACTCTGAAGAGTCAAGTCCAAAGCAACACCACATATAATTCAACTCATGACACATCTATCAGCTGATTTTAAGATTCAGTAATAACATTTTTTTTAAAAAAAGACAGTTCAACTATGTGGGAATGACTAGCTATAGGAGCACTGTGGGCTGAACTTAAATCCAGGAACCATGATTGCAAAATGTATTGTATATATGGTTTTCATTTTCATAAAATCCAAAAACCAACATGAAACTGAAAATGAAAAAACAAAATTCCAAAATACTGCACATGGCAGTGTTGTAGATTTCTGATCAGTTTTAACACCGAATGAGCAATCATTGGAACTTGAATAACAAAACACAGTCACAATATGCAGAACATGCATACGATTTCTAGATCAAATAAGGTATAAAAATTCAAAGATGAATCAAAAAACTACTGTATCTTTATCAATGTATTTTCCAGCCAGACAGGACTCACATGTGTGAGATCTCAGCATGTGGCACTAGTGGAAGCAGAACATGAAGAAGGGATAATGCAGGATGACCTGTGCATTCACCATCTGTGTGAACACAAGACAGTTGCTTGGCAGTTATTAGCAAAGATTAGCCAGCAACATTACCATGCCGATCCCGTAAGGCGCACACCAGTACATGACTGATAAGGGTGCCTGGTTTAAGAATAGCACGTACTGAGAGAGAAGCTACTGATATGGGGTGCTACCACTTTATCTTATAGCGTAACAGGTCTCTGAAAGACCATGCAAAGACGATGGCTATGTCACCGATGTCAAACCACAGAATTGCATAAATATACAAACAAAAATGAATGATCCCCGATTTGGAAATTCTGGTTCAAATTAATGATCCTGGATTTGAAATTCTGGCTCCAATTAATGAAATTACTCGAAAACAAGCTAAAAGAGGAATCATATGTCTTCTCCCTGGCAGTAAGTTGTGGTCTTTGAGGAACAAGCTAATGGCCAAAGAGTTTCCTAACTGGAGCTGCTTCACGGAGAAAATGGAGCAGTGTAGCTTTTCACAGGCCTGCTATTCCCCCTGAGGTAGGCCGAGGCAAAGGCAGTTCAAGACATGTGAGGGGCCTCATTACCTTCCCCAGCTGAGCTGGGCTTTGCCGTATCAACAATCTGGCTCTCAGCAAGCAGGCCTTTTATGGAGCCTGACAGCTAGGCTCTAAATGGCTACCATTCCCATGATACCTTTATTTTTATAAGGCACTGAACAAAGACCATTGTCACCAGGGCAGTATGCTAGCTCAACAGGACATTAACAGTACTGAACTAAGACAATATAAATCCTTCTTTATTGGATATGCACAGAGACAGAAGTAGCCAGTGGTCTGAACATAATCTCATGCTTTCTATAAGAATTGGATGTTTGGATGTTTTTCTCTTAGTAGAACTAATGGTTTGTAAAATGTGCAAATACAATGGGTTAAAAAACTCTTCAGTACACAGGTCATATATATGCACTTTTCCCATACTGTTTGGCTCCTTCATGGATGAGCGTGCATGTGTGTATCAGTTACTTTTTACATATTTAATGCCCACCTGAAAACAACTCAGGGGGAATTGTTGTATGTTGTCTGTAGCTACACACCAGTTAAAACAAGGCAATGGTGCAATTCAATACTCTTTTTTTCTTTTTAATTCTGAAGATATCTTGGTGCCTCAAATTTCTTTAACCGAAACTGAAACAGGTATACAAAATGCATGCCTGGAGAAGCAGAGAATTAAAATGCAATTCTCTGTCCATCAATATGCACATGAAAATCAGGAAAGACCCTGCAATGAGCAAATTTAGCAAAACCTCTGCAAAACCCCGGCAAAGTCATACACGGATATATTAGACACCAGTAAACCTGCCGTCTTTCATTCAAGCCTACCAATTAGCAAATAGTACCAATTTTTAACAAGGTTGCTGGGCACGAGTAGATTTTAATTTTATTATCATAACCTAATTGTTTACTTGCCAGATGGATATCAAGTAAGAAATCAGATGGCATGTAAGGAAGCAACAAAACAACAGGAAATTTGTGCAATTAATTGTACGTTGCATTCTGTCTTTTTGACAAATCAAACACAGGGGACAAACCTATGCACACTGGTGGGCCTGATCAGAGAACAGTAGAACCGGGACCCATTCATGCACTTGGTCTGATTAAGACGTTATGCAAATCAATCAAATCAAAGTTAACATTCCAGCATAAGTTTAACAGAGTTTCCTATTTTATTACAGCCAAGTAAAAATGTTCTTTGGAACGTGATTTTTTCACTGTAAAACAGTCAAACTTATGCAGTTAAAATGAGTAAGTTTGTTTGATTTTCTCCCAGCCTTGGATTAACACAGCAGAACGTCTAATGACAACACATTGCTGGCTCCACGGCCCTCTTCATACATTCTAAACAAATTCCAGTGGCATGCAAAGAGATGTGGCCGAATAATTGGAGGAAGAAGGTCAGGCAGCTCAGAGGGGGGAGAAGAGGGGGTGGGAAGAATGGGGAGGGGGAGGAAGGGGATGGGCTGTTAAATTTATGACCAAAACTGCCACATCATCAGTGCAGGATGGCATTTCCTGGCTGCACACAGGCAGACAGGTCAAACCACCATTGTGCAAGCAGATGGAAAAGATATCATCGCAAATAATTTCTCCACACCGGAGCTCACTGAAACCAACTACTGCTATGTGTAAAATCCAGTTCTAAAATTCATGTCCTCAAGAGGAAAGAGTTGTGTTTGAAAGGGAAAAAAAACATTTCCATATTTCAGTCTATTCTGCACCATTAACACCCTCAGATATTTCTATTATCATACATTGACAACCAATACATTTATTCCAAAATATTAACATCAGACATGCACAACAATCATAACTTTATGACTTTATGACTTTATATATAAGTTACCTACTGACAATCCTGTGAATCTAATGAGGAATATAAAACAGGATAACTCTTGTTTGAGACCTGGCATAGTTTGTTTTTGGTGCAAACGCATGTTAAGATGAAAGATCACAATTCACACATGAACAAATGTTATTGGACAGTGACCTCACACCATATAAAAACACTATCTATCATCCACTGTAAAGCAATGGAAAAACACTGAAATAAATCACCAGCTCCCATCAGTACAATACATCTTTTGCTTGCTTCAATTCTGAAGTGTTATGAACAAATGACAAATATAAGTAACGTTCTGTATTTGTTCAGTTTTTCTGTCACGATTTGTTTTTAGTTTACTGATCTATAGCAGACAGTTTGACCGCATGTTACTGAAAGGACTGTGCTAACACCAAAGGACACAAACCAGAGATACTTCAGCTTCCACATCAAAGTGCCACACTTCAAATTAAACAGAAGGTTTTTGCTGCTTAACTTAGGTCTGTGTGGTTTTCACACTTAACACCATTACGATTTTGAGCAGTTAAATAAACGAAATGTGTTCCATGCATCGAACCAATGTACACACACACACACACACACACATATATATTTTACATACTTATTATCTGCAAATTTAGTGTAGGTTAAGCTAGTGCAGTTAATGCACCAGAGGACTGCACAGCTGCCACAAGGACATCACAGATAACCAACGGACCAGAGGAGGCACCAGTGAGCATTGAGATGGGGGGCACACTTCTGACTGAAATCCCCCTTCCCAGTGGAACATAATGTCATTCATGCCCCCCCTCCCCCTGCATTTCTCACTAGCTCACAATTTAACTAAAACAATACACTATAAAGATTTGCCATTGAATATTGTGGTAATACCATCAAGTTAACATGTTTATGTACTGCTGCCTGAAGTACCCTTCAGACTATGGGGCAAAGAGCACCACAATTTGTCCACATAAGCCTAACAGTTTTACCTTTTTCATAAATGTATGTAATCTATGTACAAATGTTATCATTAAGACAAAAAATGAATACATGGCATAATCACTCGTTCTTTCACCCCTTAACAAAGTAATTAAATCATAAACATTCATAAACTGTTCATAGTACACCCATGATGTACAGTACATATGATTAAGAAATGACCGTGAGGGCAAAACAACCACAAGATATTCCACATTTCAGGTGATCTGGGGAAAAAATAAGATGTGAAGACTAATATGTGTTTCACGATAGCAATTTTTATCAGTGTTTCATAAAGCTATTGGACACGTGTTCAGATCTGTGCTCGGTTAACATCACAAACATGCTGAACTGGTTATTGTTAAAACTTGTAGCAACAGTAATTGTTTATCTTATTGTTTTATAACAGTAATTGTTGATATGCAGAAATTGCATCGACACATTTTAACACGTGTGTAGGACACCATAAACATGGTTAAAGCTGGAATGGCAGAGGCTGGCCTTGTAATGCTTTTGGTCTATCACTACTCAAGTCTAGAAGAGTTTATGAAGGAATAATTATGCAGATGCCACCATACACCATACTTCATGAAAATATAGTGAATGGGACCCGATTCAATAAACAATCAAGGGAATATGCAATTAATTTATATAGGGCTTAGCACATAGTATTCTATTTTAGAAAACACATGCCACATGTTCATCTCCAAAAAATGAATAATAGACAAAAAAAGGTGTTGTCATGTCTGTTTTGCAATTGCAAGGGCCCTTAGTGACAGTGTGTTTGTTTGGGTTCCAAACTCTGTTTGTCCAGATCCTTTCAGGGCCTAAACTACATTAAAAATGGCCACTCACTTTCATGGGGAATATTTCATACCCTTAGCACAAATGGTGGACAGCATGAGTCTTATGTAAAGATTGCTGCAGGCTCACCCTGTCCTGAGGGAAAGTAGCAGGATTATGTCACCTTGGTTGGCATAAACAGTCAAGCCACTGTACACTGTACAGCTCTCTATTCCCACCTGAGTAGAGTGACCCAAGGTAGGCTGGTCTGGCAAGACTGAAGACTTGGTGATGGAGCCACAGCCTTATTTCTCCTAATAGTTTAATCCAAACACACTACATCACACATCTTCCAAAACTGACAACACAAACATTTGCTAGCCAACTACATTACATGACTATGCTTCACACTTTATACTTTATGTGGTATGTCCAGTCACATAATGCTACCTTCCAAAATCTGAAACAAATTTTCTGGCAGGTGAATATACAGTGATTGATTTGGGATGGTTTCTGTTTACTGAAATCTTCCAATACCTAGTTAAAAGTATGAAAAGTACTACTGAAAGTGATCTGCCATTTTGACCCATAAAGATCCAGCACCTATAGCTCAGCGTGACCAATGTGGACACGGCATGAGTGCATGGACACCTCCTGCTCCTTCATTCTTTAATCCCCTCCTAGCATGTGGCTAGTGCCTCTCCAAGAGCGGGGGCCAGCCTCCTGTTTTCCTTACATACTTTCTCTGGCCAGAATAAACCCTGACGCTCATCATTGCTGATTCACAGCTCTCCACTTCTTTTCTTCACCATGAGTTATTTGCTTGACTTTTGAGGCCTCCACTGAGCCACGGTATGATCATTAATCTATCTTTTTCTTTTTTTTTTTACATTTGCAGATCCCTCTGGTGATCTCTGGCCAAGAAAAGAATCCATGAGCCATAAGCTGTATTTTATGGCTAGGCTATAGGTGGGTTAAAGGCCACAGGAGTCCGCTCATGCTAAACAGAAACAAAGTGTCAGCAGATCCATGTTAGATTTCACAGCAGCAAACAGTGATTGAGGAAGATCATGTTACACGGGCCCACATTCTTAAAGCGACAGTACCGCCATTCCAGGTCGATACAGAGGAGGCACATCCATACATAGCACTGCGCAAAATATTTTGACTTGGTCAGATCTTTACAGTCTATTCTCGTATGCTGGATGGAGTCTGGTAAAGGTCACTGTGTTTATTAAAACTTAAACGAATGAGTGTGCGTGATCAAATGTTTATGACAATAACATTCAGTTAAAAAAAAGTTAGCAGATCAGGACAAGATCACTTGGATAACCAGTTACAGTGAGATTTGACCTGCAGCTGAAACATATACTCCACACAGCATACTATAGTCTTATGTATATTTCCTAACGTAAATAAATGTCTTTAATGTAACGCATATGAACCTGCGATGCATGCAGAGCACAGATCAGTAATGCGTTAAATGTGTGCTCAGTTTCCACCACTGAACACTGCAGCCGGGCTCATGCAGCTTGGTCGTTTCCTCCATGTTATCTGTTATAAATTTTTATTGGTCAAAGATCACCCCCTGAAGAGGACCTACTCCAGCACATAGGCTCTTCCTTTCCCCGGGCACATGGTTTCCCTGACGCCTAAAACAAGGGCGCTTTTTTTAAGTGCTGACGTGGTACTGAATTATATAGGCCTCCACTGGCGTTTTCCAAAGGGGTCAATATTGATTTTTCATGGCCGAGCCTGAGTGATCCCTTCCCAGCGAGTTGCTTCTTCGCTGAGACATTTGTCAGGAACGCTGATGGGTAGAGAATGAAATTGCGAGGAAAAACAAATCCATTACTTTGTCAAAATTCTATTTAACATCATTAGTCCCTGATTTGAAGAAAATGGGCTCATGCATTCTGCTGGTAGTATTGTCTGCTTTGTACTGGCGCAGTCAATCAAGCATGTTCACCTCTAATCCTGGCTCCTGTCATCTTTGTCTTGGCCCACTAAAAAATAGAAAATCATGCAGCTATCATGCACTACAGGACAAATATACCCACTGCTGCGTGTTAAATACATATTACTATCATTTTTAGCTTATGATTTCTAGGTTTTCTGCATTCCCAGATATGGGAGGATCAAAATACCTTATTAATATCCCTTAAGAATGTGATTTAAGCTACCCATGAAATTAATAAATAATAATATTCCCCTCAATGCTTTTTCAGTTGAGTAATTTATTTTGTTAATTCCCTTATTTTAAGGGAATGGTAAATACCTTTTCTTGACCACCCAGGGATCTATAGAACACATTAAGACATGTATCTTGTTTGTTTTGATTTCAGCTGGACCTCAGTCTAAATTTACTGATTGCTTCCCTGACCCTGGAAGAGGCGCAAGTGGGGGTCCTGTTTATTACGGTTAACATGAGAGCACTGATTTTGGTTAATGGTATAAATCCAATTGTGTCTTCTCTGTCGCTTTTTCAACTTTACACTTCCTATAACCTCACGAAAACTGAGGAAGGATCGTAAGCATGGTCAGTGAACCCTGCTGTCGAAGACAGGCAATTTCCGTCAGTCTATTATCGCTGAGAGAGCAGAGGCAGCTTCTACACAAACAAAAAAGACAAAACAATAGTGAAGTTTAGTCTGTGGCAATATGCATTACATGCCAGGAGGGTTCTTCCCCAAATGCAAAGAACAAAGTACAAAGAAAATACCACTAGCTGCGTCCTCCAATAAATAAATGATTCTGTAACATTCTTAAACAATCTTTATCCTGAAAATATTCTATGAAGAACACTCTGATTCTGTCATTGCCAATTTATGGATCACAATAAATATGTAAGGAGACAGCCCAAACAGAGCAAAACATTACATAATACTAATTATTTTGGAAAAAAATGCCATTGTACATTGAGTATAATTAAAACTGAAATAATGAGTAAAATAATTTGATCAATGGTATTGTTATAAAATAATTCAGACGATACAGAACTTGTTCATGAATCACACAATATAAAAAGGTTTACAGCAGCTTTTGTAAACCAAAAAACAAATTATTCAATTGCATGTCAACATGCAGAGCTGGAAAGTATAACTAAAAATGCCAAAAAGCCTTCTGCCCATTGTGCCAGTACCTACCTTGATTGTGCTTCACAAAAAGTCACTGAAGTTTGTTATTGTATCTACAAATAATATCAAATGTAAATATCAAGGGAAACTGATCCAGGATTTACAAGTACTGATCCAATGTAAAAATGCAGAAAATGCAAAGCTACAACTTTAGCAAGAAATAGGGGAAAGCAGAGACTCTGAAGTTGTGCGATTAATCTTCGGGTCTTGGGCAGCTATAGGACCTAAATGACCGCTTCCTTGACCTTGATACAGCTCCCTGGAGCCTGTGCAATGGCAACACCTTATGCCCTTCACCCATGCCCCTACGTTACACGCAATGAAGAATGTGTAGGAGGATGGATCTGTAAGCCTACATGCTGTATGGAAATATGTGAGTCAGTGTGTGTGCCTATGAATGTACATGTGACATTGTGTATGCGTGTTTATGCATCAACACGTGACAACATTAATCTTATTTTTGATTGAGCTATCATTATAATTAGTGAGTATGTGTGAGAGTATTGTTTGTGTCTATTTATACTGATGGACATTACAGTGGATGTGTGGGATGTGGAAATGTGTGAGTACCTGAGGGCCACTATGTGAATGTTCTGACCATACAATGTGTGTCTGTAAGAGCAAATAATTATTATCTCTGTGCAATTTATTAATGTCATCTTTCCTATACTGTCACACAGTATGTGACAGTATATGCCTTTCATATGCCTTCCTCAATAACCTTCAAAAATTAATAAAAGCTACACAATAGCTTCAGCCCAAAAAGTCAAAAAGATATCTAGCTAGTCTGTTAGCATCCATAATTACTTCTGACAGCATGTAAATCTGAGCTAAAACTTAAAAAAAGGTTAATCAAATTTAAAAACTAGTTTAAAATACATTTTAATCATGTCCAGAAATGCTGCATTCTGCAAACGGCATGAGACTTTGTAGTTTGGTTTATTTATGGTTCTGGTGGTTATATTTGTAGGCTGTTCTTTTCTTTTGGGAGGCAATTATGTAAATAGAAGTACCTGAGAATCTGAAAATCTGAGCAAAAATGTATTTCAAAGAAACTATAATGCTCTTCTCTCTAAACTGAGTCAATTAAAGTTGGTCTTTTTCAGCATTTTGAGCTCAAAGTCACTGACACTAATGTGCAAGAGATACTTCCTTAAATTCTCTTCTCAGCGGTAAAGGAACACACATTGTGGTCAGACTGCAGAGAAGCTTTGTCAAAAGTGATACAAAGAGAAAAGAAGATACAGATATTGTACCTGACCAGAGTATTTTTAGGACACTGTTTTGGAATTGAACCCCAGCAGATTTCACAATCTGTGCTATAGCAACATATTCTCTCAGATACGTGATCCATAAGGCAATGTTATCTTGGACAAAGGTTCATAAAGTACTCTTTCATTCATAAGAAGTCACCGCGGTACATATGGATTTATTGCATTTTGCATCTTTCTTCACTTGATTTTGTCAAACATGCCCTTCCCTTCATACATTAGTTGAACGCTTAGGGAATTTCACAGCTAATATTCATGTTTGTCGGTCTAACACTGACCGATTGCTGTCAATCAGCACAGTGACGTGAGCTGTTTCAGCTTGTGATTCAGCTAATTGAAACAAAGAAAAGGGCAAAGGGATCATTATGAACAAATGGCCAAATTGTGGACTGACTTGACATTCCCATGGACTGAAAACGACAATAAGCGTATTAACAGAGATAAAAGCAACTGAGCTGATCAACTGATCTGATTCAATAAATAAATGTTCAGTGTGTCTACATAAATAATTTCGGCCATTCCTTGATTACTTTCTTTGCGCTTTACAAAGTACGTTGATAAGGATTTTGAAATGACATACACACAATATGGGAGTCAACCGTTGTTTTTCCTACCCACAAAAAAAACACATCAGGGTGTTTAACTTTGTGCAATCCCGATTCCTTTTGTTGACAACTTTGGCAACAATGTTTACAATGCAACTATGGTGGCGGCCCTTCTTGCCCAAGGGAAATCAAACCTTCCTGTTCCACAGGAACTGTTTTGAAATATTCTCTGAAATAAATCAAACATTTGACAGAGAAAACAATTCTGCAGTATTATGGCCACTGTTTTATAAAGCTCTCTCACTCCTCCCTTCTCTTTCTTTCACTCTATCTCTCAATCTATCCCATTACATACCACACTCGAGGGCAACCCAGAAAAAAAACAATACAAGTGAACATTGATAACAAATACCAATAGTATTGCTTACTTATCTTGTTCATAAGTGTCTTTCTCTTTTCAAAATACGTACCCTATATTTTGCCCACTGCAGAAAAAAAGTTGAAAACATATGAGGTTGAAATGTAAGGAACCCCAAAGCAAACATGACTCATGTTACATGTTTTCATTTCAAATAGTTCATATTTCCCATCAGACATGATAAATCATCTTAACTGCTGCAGGAGAAGTTGTGGGTTCAGGGACAGGCTGCTAAACAAACATCTCAAGGATCTGCTCCGAGAGACCAGTACACTGTTTTCCCTATTAATTGCTCATGGTTTCCATGGTGACACACTAATGACTAACTGTTGCCCTCTCATTTAAAAAAAAAAAAAAAAAAAAAAAACTATGTTTACTAGCTAGCAAATTTTTTAACACATGGTTGTCAGTTTATTTCTGCTACTGCTTCAACTGCAGACAATTTGGCCAAGGCATGAAAACGTTCATTTCCCCTCGTAAACAATGTGAGGTGGAGCAAGGGAGGCCACCTCTGGCCATTGGTCACTGAGTCACAGGGTGTCCTCCCTCAGGGCGGTTTCTGATGTGGAGGTGGCAAATACTGCCTCACGTGGCTGAGGAATTCTGGGTCTGATTAACCCTTGGATTCATTACTAGCTATTAAAAGACGCAGCTGTGAACTTTAACTCTGCGTCTAAGGGGAAACCAACAGATAAAGGGAAACCCCATGGAATTTTCCTACCTCCCATCTCTTTCCAGAGGGCAGCACCAATTACAAAAAATGTATAATTTTGCATAACAAAATGTTAGAATAACAAAGTGAACTACCTTGTTTGTACTAGGAGTCAGTTAAATTCCTAAAGCTCAATTGTTTCACATGACTTGGTTTCACATGGCATGGTATGACTAAAACACAAATATTTTTTTTAAAATATACATAATGCAATAAAAAAACAAGCACACATACAACTACAAATAACACATTCAGAATTGTACATTTAATTTCTTTCTTTCTTTAGTTCTTGTTTATATTATTTAGATCAGCTGGTAGCTAACTCTATTTCTCAAAAAAGACAAAACTAACATCATTTTGTGAGTTTTCCCAAAATGTCAAAATATTAAAATGTCAAAGTGTTACTTTGTTCCATTACAAAACAACATTATGATTAGATTAGTCTCAGAAGGAAACAGAAGTAAAAACTGCATGCAAAAAAGAAAAAGTAAGACTTGCACAGGCATGTCAGTCAAAGTTGGAAAAAGGAAATACAGTGTGGCCCCTCTGTGATGCACTGTCAGACCTCACCATTGCAACATGACTCTCTTATCCACCAATAAGGCATAGTGTTTCGCTGGCCTATCGGATCCAGAGGGCTGGATCAAACAGGTGGCCAATAGGCTAACTGTCAGTGGTGCATCCTTGCCGCTGCCTTTGGGGAGAGGGTGAGGAGGGGGTGGTGGTGGGCCTGTGTGAGCCCCCTGGGCAGGGAAGCGGCAGCAGAAAGGAGAACGGGATTACTGACCTCCTGAATCAGAGATGAGGAGCCACCACCCATACCGAAAGTTGAATTTCCCAGCCTCCTCTCTGGCCCGGTGGCTTTGCCTGACTGAACACATTTTAAAAGGTACAGATGACAAACTCTTCAATGGCAGGGGTTGGAAGGCAATACAACTTCTCAGTCTGGAGCTCAATATTCACTGGTGGGTTAGGTGACATCATTTCTCAGTCACCCTGTATCAGTGCCAGACAATTTATCGTTGACACCACTGCAGGTAAAACAACCTGTCACATTTAAACAATTATTTATGACTAATCTCATTTTCATTCATTCATATTATGAAGGCATTATTTATTAGTTACACTCACTAAAAACAAGTGAATTACTTCCTTCGAAGGTTCATTGAAAAGTACATCTCATTCACTCTCACATATTGACGCAACAGTTTTACAATAACACATTCACTGTATAACATAATGTTAGGACAGTGCCAAAAGCACAGACTGTGCAGTTTGTTTTCGTCCAGGTATTGACTTGCCAGTTATTAATTAAAGCCAGACTTTAAAGCTTGGGTTATACACTTAAGGAATTTCTTCAATGTTTGTGCAAATACAGAAACAACAGACTGCTGTGTTGGTCTTGTAATTCAAACACTACCACACAAAAAATCTGCCATTAATTTCTACCCTCAATTAGAGTCTTGATGCAAAATGAATGCAAAAAGGCTATTTAAGCAATGCATGCAAAGAAAATGCAAAGGTGAAACAGATGTTATATCATTTGACATCTGATGGATTATTTACAGGCAAATCACCAGTGCACCCTAGTTTTCATTAAGAGCCATTCATTTGCATCAGGATACAAACCCTTCCGCCTGTCCCTCCCCCTCCCCCTCTCCCCCATGTCTGTAAACGGCCAGCAGCTCTCCTCTAGATACTATACTGGAATAGCGGGCTGACCCTTCATTAAAATAAACACCTCGGACTCCCAGATTAGCAGGAGTTAATTTACTTAAGTTACTTCTGATCTTTCCATGTGTGTGGTGGATCCATTGTGGAATTAGATAGAACTCGACAGAGTCAGATTACCCTGGATAAGACATGTTGCAAGCTTCAGCACAAGAAAATAGTTGTGGGTCATCCAAAAAACACATACAAACAGCAGACACACTCCTTTGACTATGGGACAATACAGAATATATAAATGTGACCCATGGGCTAACTTTACTGGGTACTGACTCCATCCCCTGTCGAAGTGCGCACGAGTAACATTTGCAGGTAGCCCCGTTGGAAACAAAATCTCTTTCAAATGTAGGTCCACAGCATGATTCTCCTGCATTTATTTTCCTTTTCTTGAGACCCTCACAATAGCTCAGCTTAACTGTAGCTGTTTTCAAAATCATAAATAAAAGGCTTCATATGGCTGTTTTAGTTGCTTGTTCTTAGGTCAATTTGTAGTATTTCAGTTAATTCAGATAAAACACATCAATGGTAAATACAATCGGCCAACACAAGGTCTAAAATACTAAGGGAAGCACTTAAATAATGTATTTCAGTTCTTTTTTTTGGCCCTGAGGAGCAACACTTACTTATGGAACGTGCTGTGGAATTACTTTTGCTGATATGCTAGCAAACAAGCAAGCAAATGTTAGCTGATACAGTGCTATCAGGAAGGAGGCAGATGGGGCGATACTGTGGAGATGGGGGGCAGGTGTGGAGGGCTATTCCTGGCAGTGAGAATATCTAATGCTGACCAGAGGTCTACGACACTTGATTCCAGTGCATCTTGCTTCACTGCTTCTCACTCTAATGACTACTGACATGCAGGGTCATATGAAGTAGGTCCTGTCACATGCTGCTTCTGCTCGGCACTTTGTGCAGTGTGAACTCTAGGGATAGCAGGCACCTCAACACCTTTTAACTGTGAGACCAAAGCCCTACTTCAAGCAACAACCCTGAAAGGAGCTGAGCTGCACATTTACCTAATGACAACATAAACTCTAATGTAGTTATGATCCCTAGAGTTAGACTGCACCAAGATGATAACACACTATGGAGCCATAGTCAAAATGATGTTATTGTATAATAAATGTGTTTGTAACCTTGACACACAGACATAGACTGCCATTTAATGTGCACGCACAGAGCATGTTATTAATGTGTTTCTAACCTTGACATATGAACATAGACTGCCATAATAATAATCCCAGAGTGTAATTTGTCACATAAAATGCAAGATCAATTTAATGAGTAAAACCAAAGGTATGGTTTATACGATGGTTTCCACATATGCTGTGCTTGTATTTACACAATAAACTGTAGCTTAGCTACAGGTTAGCTAGCTAACTAAATAATTATATAAGGCAGTTAAGCATAGACTGTGGAGTAGGACTAAAGGCATGAGGCTGGAGGTCAGTTTGATGATTTTTCACAAACCAGCTCCACATGTGGTGGTTCATCCGCTCTAGCTTAGGCATGGTTTCATGGCTGCCTCCCTGACAAAGATGACATAAAGCCCCAGCCCAGCATTTATTTCTATCGCTTGTGAATGTGTAGCAGGACTATCAATGGGGGATAGCCTGCTGAATACTGCTGCTCGGAGGCCACTGTGCTCAGCTTTTCAGCTCGTTTCTAACCAACTGTCCATGCAATTGACTCGTCCCAGTCCTGGGCCGTGCGCAACGTCTTGCGAGATCTAGGTCTTTGTCAGTTACTCCACCAAACGCTCCCCTCCCCCTCCCCACTCAAAGAAACGCAGAGTGAGGAAGAGAAATAGCCCTGTCCGATAATGAACATGGGCACAGGAGCCACAATGAGGTGGGACCTCCAATCCCTACTGTTAAATCGGGTTAATCCTATCATGTACTCTTTGAGCCGTGCCCAACTGCTCCTCCTTCTCCTCCTCCTGCTTTCGTGGAGGGATCAGGAAGAAGGTGTGTGGGGAACCCCTTATGTGGGGCCTCCCAGAAAAACCACGTGAGTACTAACAGATGAATTTCTTATAGCGCATACAGGCTCGTCTGGAGAAAAAAAAAATACTCTCAGTGAAAATGGCCTGTCACAGTCAAGAGGTAAGGTACAGCCGCCATGGACATACCGCAGAATGTTTGCCAACAAGAACAGTGCTGCAAAACAGAGATCAGCCTCCACTGATATGAAGGGGATAAAAAGGGGGCATGCGGCCTTGCTTTTCAACTGTTTTCCAGAAACTCTTCAGCTCCCACAAGCACCTGAGAGAAATTCTGCTGGGGGCTGCGTGATTAAAACGTAACAGCCACAGTTGGGGAATGGAGATTGAACATATCAGCCTGTCTCTGTTTCAAATAAAAAAGGAAGCCATTTGCAGGGTAAACACTTGCACCTAAATGCTGTATAGTATCTCATACAGCTGGTTTTATTAGCACTCTTTTGTGTGTGTTACAGAGAAAAGTTCTTGGCATACTTTCTCCGATGCTGCTCCAGTGAAGAATGCATTCAGCAAACATAGCATTAAAACGTAATACCTGGACAGTCCCTCTCTGAGTCCTCGCATTCCTTTCTGTGTTTTACAGTCGAACCTTTTAAGCCACCTCTAGAGCACGGGTAATATAAAAGTAATAGTTAGGTGGTTTGGTGGAATTCATTGCGCTATTAAACATTCCTAATGACAAAGCAGATTTAAAAACTCAACTGCAGCTGTCATGATGTCTACACGGGCTAATGTGGTGGCCCCTGATTCTGGCAGAAAACAAGCTCTTCACCATATGGAGAATCTACTTCATGCATATGTTTTAGCTTCATGGGACTGCATGCTGTGAGGCTTAATGGATCTTCAGTGAAACGTATAGCTGAAACTCTGAAACTGCGTACTCTGGGAGGGATGGTGTGTGTGTGTGTGTGTGTTGGGGGTGAGAAAGCACAGTAGTAAAGAAAATGAATTCTTGGTGAATGTGCACACAACATCTACTATTATGTGTGATCAGGAGCCTGTTTGAAAGCGTGCAGCGGGTTGTTAATGCAGGAACGTGTTAAGAGTATGAAACAAGACCATGGGAGGCGTTTGATCCCCACATGGATAGGCCGTTTAAAAATACAGCCCCAGACATTGTGCTGGGGTTGCTATCAATGAGGGGGTCTTGCTTGTGCGTTTAAAGAGGTTAACTGCTTGAGCCAGATGGAAAAAATGCAAAGGACTGAGCCATAAGTTGTGCCACTGTCATAATTTGCCCTCCCAAAAAGAGCCTTCTTCTGAACCTGATTCTCTGTTGAGCTTTTCGAAATTTCCCTCCAGGAGCCATGTGCACCTTCGTAAGGACTTAAGGATCAAATGAGTCCTCACATGCTAGATAGAGACCAAAACATCTCAACCTTTGTAATGAGGACATTGCCAAATCCTTGATCAGATATGATTTTTAATCTTGTAGTTTATGGAGTACTTCAGAAAAACATGGACTGTTTTATGAGAGAATGAGGGAGTAGATAAACAGGCTAAAACAAGAGAATTGAATTATGGAGGCTTACGAAGTGAAACCTTACACCATTGCAATCGTACCCCCTGCCCCGCCCCCAACTCCCACCCTCCTGTCTCCAACTAAAGGGCTTGTTATGGGAAAAAGTAATTTGGCGCATTTTCTGTGTTTGCAAAACACTAACGGCGGAGCTGCTGAGTGTAGGAGGGATTAAGCACAACCCCCCCCAAAAGAAAGGTGTGGAAAGGACCAACTGTGACAAAAAGTGTGGGAGGAGAAGTAGGGGAACAGGGTGGGAGAGGAGGGGTGTTTGTAGATGCAGTTTTATTGGCAGGGTTGATATGTTATCCAGCAGAGTGATTAAAATGGGATTTATCACGGGCCACATCAGGGGCCGTCAGCATCGCTGAGCATTGATCATAAAGACAGGTGCTCCATGGGAACAAATGAACTGGCCCTATCCGCGCCACGCGGCGGGATCAATGCTTCAAATAAAGTCCGCCTTTTCAACCAACCGTCTTCTTGTTAAAACAAAGCCGAGCGGAGCCCGATCCTCTGTTTTCCCTCTTCTATTAAGACTGTTTTTTTTCATGTCATTCACATACTGCTGCGTGTTTCAGAGTGTGAGCAGACTAACGTTGAGCAGATTCAGCTCTTTACAATCACATTTAACTTTCAAACATGAGAGATTAAGAGCATAATAGCATTACAGCAATGGCGGGCCAAATTGGGGAAAGGCGCTTAGACATGTTTGGGTTTCTGTCTCTGTCTATTGTATGTGTGCTTTCCTACAAGTGAATGTATGTGCTGTATTTCTAGTTATCTGTCTACATGAATATATGTGCACTTCTGTGTGTTCGTGTTGTGTGTGTATGTGTATTTGTGTGTTAGTATGCGTGTGTGCGAGTGCATGTGGATGCAGGCACTATGTATTTGTGTTTTTGGCTGCACGTGCATGTGTGCGTATTTCTGAGCCTTTGTCTGCGTGTGTGAGAGTGTGTGATTTGTTTCTGCTTCGTAACTGTTTGGCTGGCTGCCGACACAGACTGCCAGACAGGGAGATCCCAGATTTTCTGGGCGTGAGCCAGACTGGAATGCCACCAGGTCTAACTTCCTGTGTTTCCTACACTCTCGCCAAGTCTGTGCATCTTCTGCTTTTTTCACACTTTTGTTATGAAAATCGGAAGAAAGAATGACTCAATCTCTCTCTGCCTCTCTATACAGTACACTGTGCATGTGTGTGTGTGTGTACAGAGAGAGAGAGAGAGAGAAAAGAGATTTGAATTAATACATTACATACAGTATAAAAAATAATAAAAATAAATGTTTTATAAAAATATGAAATTTCAAAAATGTATTTTAGTTTTAAACATTCAGTTTATAACTTGTATAATATTACTGTAGGACTTTAAGATGGCCGTTTTATTGTTGTTAAAAGAAAGAAAAACAGACAACAAAGTGTCCAAAAATGATGACTTCTGCATTTCAGCCCTAATACCTGGTACTGGTTAACTAAAACTTTTCGTTCTTTTCTTTAATCTGCCAACTGCATTTCATAGACAGCAAATTATAGCTACTGTTTAAAAAAACTTCAATATTGCCAACTTACAAACATGCTTTTGAACGTGGTTTATTTGAACAGCTTCAGAAAGTCTGCCAGCCGTGCAATCATATATCTGCCTCCTTCTGATGGACTTCATTATGACAGGAAGTCATTCCTACATACTGTAATTACAGTAGTCAAACCTTGATGCAGAAATGCAGTAATTATATAAAAAGTCTGAGATTTAGATATTTGAAATTGTATTTTAGAAGTATTACTGTGACAAAGTGTAAATTTATGACATTTAAAATGTATGACATTTAAACAATTTTAATGTTGCATTATTATTATTAGTAGTAGTAGTAGGAGGAGGAGTCGTAGTCGTAGTTATAGTGCAGTGTTAAAAGAGCATTTCCTTTTTGCAATAGATATGTCATAATATTTACTTGCACAAAATGCAACGTCAACAAATCACCATTTGTTTCTGTAATGTACAGTGAATCATAATAATAACTGAGCTCGCTCTCAAAACAAAACAAAAAAACAATTTTACAATGAAAGAGGGAAAAACCATTCACCAGTGGGACAACTTATGAAAATTTCCAATCAACACAAAGTACCCCATGCCAGTAAATAATAGTTTTTCTCATGTTCATACAGTAAGCCCTGAGAGTGGCCCAGCAAGAACCATCGGGTTTGTGATGTCATAGTGCTTAATCATCTGTTTTATGGCCTCTATCAAGGTCGTTTACCCTTATTTGAATTGCATTTCCATGCCATAAGTTGCATTAATGCATGCACTAATGTAGCCTCTAATGTACATATAACATTTAGAGATGCTTCTAAATACTGTATCATAAATAAAGGATGACAAGCACATCTTCACTCACTCAGAAATATAGATCTGTGTTCACTTCAGCGCATGCATCATTCTATAATGGAATGACTTAGATTGCTATCAGAGGTGCATAGAACACACTATCAGAAAACCCACTAAATGAAATTAAGGCAGCAAAAAAGTAAACATTTTTCATCTGAATAAACCTGAAAACATATGGGCCTAAGCTTTAAAACAAAAAATCTCTGTGTTAATTACCTCTGGAAAAAATATATTATATTACATAATTCCTGCTCCCTTTGAACCAGGCTCTTAGCCTTGGACTAGGAAAATACAACTGACAGGTTTTCTGGGTATTCTAAAGTCATTTGCAACAAAGGGTAATGTTTTGGCCCCTCAGTCATGGACCCATATCTCTTTTAACATTAAATATTCATGTTTAATACAAGAATGAAATGAAAAAGTATGCACCAAAATGTTTCAGTTATACATAAATTCAGGTGTAGTTAATCACATTGATTTCATTTTGACTGACCTCCCACCATAACATTCCACATGTTAAATGTGTTTAAGCATGACTACAACACAAAGCTAAGAAACTGACTGAAAAATGACACCCGTTTGAATATGCACCTATTAATAAATATAAAACAGGGGTGTCATGTGACAAAACCATACTTTAGGGATCAAGTGTCAGAAGTTATGAGGTCCTGTTAATAGCACGTATGTATCTGAGCACAGTCACCTGAAGGCAATATGGAAGAAGGAAAAAAACCTACATACAGCAATAGTTCATATGGGAAACGAATGGCGAGCTAAATCAAGCCGACAAGTTTCCACAGTATTTCATGAGGCCATAGAGGGGGGAAATACCATTTAAGTTTTCATGGACATCCTTTTAAAAAAGCGCCAGCAGAGGCAAAAACGCACGTGGTCTTGAATTACATGAATTAAATTATGCGTAATTACTGCACTGTATACGATGCAGGAGCCACACAGAGGCTTTCGCTGTGTAAAAGCTTCTGGGCTTATTACTATTAATAACTTACATCCGTTAGCAGAAAAGTAAACAAGCGTTTTAGGGTGCATGGAGAAAGTGGCCCCCTGTCTAGTGTGTTAACGTCTTCTAATATGTGTCTTGTTAATAACGTCCCTGGCAGAAGACAAATAAAAAAATCTGTGATAACATTGATGGCTTCAAATGAACACAAAAAAGTCACTGCTGGTTCTAAATTTAAGTATCTATGAAACATAGTAACACAATCCACACTCACTGAAATACCTACATTTGTGTTAGCTCCATGACATACCTCAATGCGTAGGCTCATTGATGGGTTTTGATTAACAGCTATCTGTGTTTTATATGTGTCAATGTGTATGTAAATGTAAGACTTCACAGACTGCGTGTAAATTAAAACAATTAATTTGTCGCATATCACATCATTGCACTTTCTCAAGAGTTTAACAACATACCGTGCAAGACATGTCTGACTTACTTGTTTGAACTGTTCCTCATAAGTCCAGTCGTGGTTTTGCGATTGTCCGTGTGATGCCACTTCACCTGGGGAATCGGATTGCCTCGGCGCGGGATACGAGGGCTGGCCGACTCTTGAGAGCACATGCACGGCGTTACTCTTTGGGGACTGCCCCGCTCCACCATGCAGCGCGTGGCGGGACTGATAGTGAGACAAGGCTCCCTCCATGTCTTCGTCCACGTCTCCCTCATTTTCCAGTTCATCTTCCTCAGGGTCTCGATCTTCATCTGCTATGCCGCGATCCCCCTCTATTTCATCGTCCATATCAGAGTCGTCCGCTGCCTGGCTGTGGCTTGGCACATTATGATGGGCAAGTTTCCGATCAGCTGAGCTTGTCCCCGAAGAGTCTGGTACTCCTGCAGCGAAAGCGCCCCGAACCGCTGCCTGATAGTGACGGAAAGCGATAGCTTGCTGTTGAATCTGGGACTCTACCATGGACCTGAGGTCCTTCTCTTTCTCTGCTTGCCGGAGTTTCTCTTCCAGAGCCAGGCGTGCAGCCTGCTGTCGCTGCAGGTTTTCCATGACCGCCTCCAACTTCATGCCTCCGCTGCTGGACTGATGGGACTGAGAGCCGGAGTAGTGGCTGTGAGAGGACGCAGTGGATACTAATTGCGGAAGGGTGCTTGCCGAGCAGAAAGCGGCTTGCTACAGGGACGAAAAGACGAGGGTCAGACCAGAAACAATTTAACAATTCTAAGCAGCTCGTACCAACACAATTCCTATTAAAGAGGACTATAGCGAATGAGATGGGAAAAAAAACTTAAAGTTGTAGATTTACGAAGGTGATGAAAAGGTGGTTGTTTGAGCCCCATCGAAAGAAAAAAAGTAACTGACAAACATTTTAAATAATTTGTAGTAATTTCCCAACTCGTGTTACTTATTGCTGTGAAGTCAGTCCTCTTAACGCAAATTCCCGACCGTGAGTGCATTAAATGTACATATGCAAAAAAAGTACAGACCGTAGTGTATTTCTTATTGTACTACATTGTTTGCCAGCCTAGAAAACAACTTTATAAGACCGTGCAACATTCCACTAGGACAACACTAACATGCTATTGGCAAGCATAGCCTTTATAACATTATAGATTATTACAGTTTTGACTCCAAGGGCATGTTGTGCATTTTTTAATTTACAAAAGTTAACTTCTTATAGCTTAATCACTTGATTTAAATACATATTCCATACACAATATCTGAAACATGTCACGATTACAAATGTAGACAGCGTAATTAACTCTGTTTTCTTTACACAGACAGCTGAGTCCACAGACAGTCTCATGCAAAGTCAAACTTTTAATTTAATGAAAATCGGGTTTTCATGGTTACAATGAAAGATCCGGAAGCTTACCAGCGCAGATTTCGTTGCTATACTGGTGTTATCAACCATGCTTGTCCAGTCAGATGTAATGAAATACCAATTCGTTCAAGAGTATTCAAATATTAGATGTGGGTGTATTCCTGTTTCAACATTGAGATCTGCCTCCCAATAACGAGGATACAGTTTGTTTAAAAAAATGAGTAAAAGGTGAGTCTTGAAGCCCGGAGGTTTTGGCAACAAGTGGCAAACGAAGCCAGAATGACCTCTTCAGGCGCGAGATCAGCCCTTCTGCTCCCATTTGCTAACAACACGTCAATAGAGTGATAAATATAGAGGGCAGGGTCTACTGACAACCAAGGAAATACAGTTTAACAACAAGAAAGGGGGAACTGTGATAGCCCAATGCTAAAATCAGACCAGTTATAATGGAAAGAAGGAAATCGTTCAAGTTACCATAATTTACTAGAAGTCGCAATATTAGACTCTATCTAGCAGAATTCGTTCACGTAAATTAGTCATTAGATAATCAAATCCCTAATTATATCTGATTCTGATGACAAATGTATTATAGTATTGTATTAGGCTATATTTACAAATTGTAAAACAAATTTGACATCTTAAATTCCTGAACACTACAAAAATAAAAATACATTTTTAAACATGCAAAACATGGACATTTAGATAAAAGCAACTAGATAACAAGGATGTTTGATGTGAACACTGATAACCTACTTTCAGTGGCCTGTATAGATATTCATAGAAAAGATTACATCATACAGAAACTAAATATAGTAAACATGAAGTAGCAATAGTAACAACAACAATAATAATAATAATGTCTATCAATTTGAAACATTTAGCCACATAAAATGGTTGTCCAATTACATCTCATATATCCCCATGATGAATTTCAGCTTTGATTGTATTTCCAGGTGCTGAGACCAAAAAAAGGTTTTAACGCACAACGTCAGGTGCTACATTACATTATTTGTGTAAACCACAGGACATCATCAAAACATCGGCATTCCTTTTCTTTCAGCGTAGTAACAGAGCCATGACCCATCTGTTATGTCCCTCATTAAGCGTCTTCATGGCAAGCAGGCTCCTCTGAAAAAATACAGCAGGCCTATGGCGGTGACGCAGGCCGTCATGGCGGAGCCATTACAGGAGCGTGGTGTTGCTAGGGCAAAATACTTAAAGTAGTAATTGAATCAGGTTAAAACTAAACAGATTTTAGCTAATTGCATTTTACACAAAACGACATTCAAAAAGTCATATTTGCAATGGTTTGCATGTTTTACACTTCCAAATTCGCTGAAATGTAAAATGATGATCTCTCTCTGCAAGGGTTTGTGCATTTCTATTGTCATAAATTGAGAGTTCTTTGTGTAAATTATTTTAGTCTGAGCTCATCCACTCGTCTTAGGTACACTCAAATATGACTTCATTGGGGTGTCAGAAAATCTAAATAAAACGAAAATTCATAAGTGAAGGAAGAAGTGGTTGTGATACAGTCTTCCCCTGTGAGTTGATCACATTTATTTTAATTTGTCTCATTACCTCATCGGACAGAGTAACATGAGACCTAGTCGTCAGGTCCCTTGTTTGCAGAAATCCCTTTTGAACAGACAAGAGGCTGCAGGCTCAGTTGTTTTTCTTACATCAACGCTACATTCTACCATTTATATTTTCAAAAAAAAATTGCTAATTCTATGTAATTTTATTTTTATACCTTATAAGAAATAAATTAAGTTGCTGATTTGAATGGCACTTTAATTCACAATAAGATAAAAAAGTATGTGAAGGACATCAAAATGTGATGAATGCTAAAAGACTATTTGGGAATTGTGTTTTTCAATATATTTACAACAAAGTAACAGGAAGACAATTTGTTATTACAAATAATAATTTAAGGCATCTTAATAAAAACAGCAATCAAATGTTAAGGTGACAGATGTCTCATTTCCATAAACAGTGGTCTATAGTAAAACTGTGTCTATTTTCTATAGTTATCTAACATAACACATAAGTCTCTCATTCTGAGGGAATGACCACACAGGTTTGCGACAATGACCTGTTCTTGTGTTGATTGCACTGGTATGGAATGGGCTCTGCTAAAGTCAATGGATATGCTCGGTCTGTTGAGTATTTCTTATGTGCAGAACCACATTAATATCACATAACCAATCACAGCATCTAATTTCCTAAAGAGTTTGTGTATAAAACATACATGAACACCATGCATTCACTACAATAACTTTTGGTATTACTGTATCTAGTTTAATGGGTTGGTTGTCATGATTCCTCTTTAACTATATGGATACTAAAAAGGGGAAGATGTGCAAACACTTTTTATACTGCAATTTCCCCTGAAGGAATTCATTACTAAAAAATGGACAAATTAAGCACCCTTTGTTTATAGACCATTCAGATCATGGTGACAATACTGATTGAAGTTAGATGCTGCCATCAAGAGGGATCCTCAGCACTGGTATGAATGCTTGGTTTAGATAGTATTCCGATCTTCCCCATGTCACAGTCAAAACACACATAGCATACCATGATATAAGAAATTGACACTGAAGAGTATAAATTTCTCTCAGCAAACATATAGTCATTTCATCCTATTCTTGGATTCTTCACATGGCTCATAATGTCCCTGTAACCCACTCATTTTGGAAAGTATTTTCATATGTGAAATTGCAGAAATAACCCATTTATAAGAAGGGACTGGAACACACAACTGAAAACTGCAAAATGGAAGGTTTAGTTAGGGATGGGACGCTGACCACCAAAATTTCCTCAAGGAAGGCAATCACCTTTTAATGTGGCATTCGAAAGTTTAGAAAATATTGAATTACTTAAAAAGCACCAGTGAGGTCTAACATGTTGAAGATATAGTTTAAATGTTGTGGGATATAAAATTGCAATAAAACCCTGCAATTACTGAATGTTTGCCATAATAACAGTACAATTATGGGTAATTTTTCTGTGATCCTCCACATGATTTAGGCAGAGGGAATTGATTGCCATCAGAGATTTCAGAAACTATGTGCATTAAAAGCAATCTGCAATTATCAAGAGATTTCTGGGTCCTTTTGACTTGTGTACTGTTCCCTTTCATTTAATATGACACTATATTAAATGAAAACTTTAATGAAGTTTGAGGGTTTTTTTCATTGATCTGATTCTTAATGTTTTTTTTTTCTCAGTTTTGTTCAGTGCGATAATGTGACCCTTTGAGCTGCTCTGTGTGATGTTCACACTGCCCCATACATAAGCAAAGCAGCAGTTCATGTGCATGTGGTATGGAAGGCTTTGATTCCACTAAATGAAAGCCAAAAATGACTTCCAGCCTCTTTCTCTTTCCTCTTTCCATCCTTATTCCAGCCCCCCCCTTCTCCCCTCCCCCTTCCTATTCCTCTATAACCCCCGTGGGGCCCATTATGTGTTTCCTTTTCCTTATATGGTTCTGCCTCCTTAGAGGCTTATCTCTCTCAAGGCAGGCAGGAACCTGGGAGCCAAACCTGCAAAGACAACATTAGCTAATCTGCCTCTTTACATGATACCACTGTTTGATACATACCTCTCTCAGAATACTGCAGGAGAGGCTGAATAACTCTACAGCTAGGTGATCGCGCACATTGAATTTCCCCCACACTGCCAGCTGTTCGGGTGGAGTTTCTTCCAATGGTGTCCCATTTCACTGTTGTCCCCTCAACTGCAGTGACTCCTCACCTCTCCTTCCTTGTAGCTTGTGCCATTCCACAAGCAACACTGTCCATTTGCCACTACTGTGTGTGTTGACGGGAGGTGCATCCCTCCCCCCCCCAAAGGTTGCTAGGAGCCTGAGCTATGGGTAGGGCCATCTCTCCATCATCTGAAGAGAGGGCAATTCCATTAAGTTATCAGGGAGTGGTGTCGCTTGTCCGATTGGCCATAAATACGACGTCTAAGGCGGGATCACGTGCTAATGCACCGGGCGCACCGGTAATCTCCCACCACCCCCACCCCCCATTAACGGCTTTGACCCCTCTGTTTTCCGATCATGATGAAATGACCCATCAACTCCTGACCCCAATGACTCACATTCAAAGGGTTCCATCCTGTTTTATGCCTGGACTGTGTAACAAGATTGATAATCAATCTGTGTTTATAATCCATTTGAATTAAGCAGACAAGCAGGGCAGAATCACAGTTATGGCCTGGGGTGGGACTGTTCATGGACATGCTTTGGGAACAGAAAAGGAAAACCTTCTGATTAGGTCTGGTTCATATTGTTAAATTCACTCTTGTGTAGAAATGCTTAATGTTCATACTTCATGGTCACTACACCAAAACAAAGAGAATGTGTGAACTATGCAGCCAAGTTGAGAGAATGACAGCAAGATGCTGAATAAAGATCTATCCACTCCTTTATTGCTTGTGGCCTGAGAAATGGCACTTTTGTGTGAAGAGGCAGCAATCCCATTAAGTTATTAGTGATCAGTGCTGCTCGTTGGCCGGCCATAAATATATTTTTCCAAACAAGATCACATGCAGATATACTGGTGCACATAATTCCCCACATCTCTGCAAACATCAGAGCCACCAGTGGGGCCAGGCAACCCAACAGATAATTAAAGCCACTGGCTTCCTGCAACAAATTGAAAGCAGTGAGAAGTGGAATAGGGCCCCTCAAAGGAGACTGGGTGAATGTGACCAACAGAACAAATGAAAAATAATGATTCATATTCACACAAGATCTATTTGTCAACCACACAGATAGACACTTTGACACTGAGAGATGTGCGGAGCAACAAAAGCATACGTTTTGCCACAGCTTTTGATCAATGAGCCTCCATAGAGGAAACATTAACTGCAAATGCTGTTTGGTACATGGGAGAGAAGACAGGTGAGGAGGTTATGCTGCGACATCAGTGCGTGACGTTGCAGCCTGTTTTTGGGAGAGCAATCTTCTCTATGTTGCATCACATTCATTTCTCATCTTCATGATAAAAAATGCCATAACCAACAATTCCAGCACTACTAAAGTGATGAACAGATACACTGCCTCCACTGCAACATACGTAAACTAATGTTACTCCCTGCACTCTTACTGCCCCTGACAACTGGCCTTGTTTGGCCATGTGATCTATTCTTCTGCAGATTCTGAACATAGTGTTTCAATGTCTTAATATAAGATGTAGACATTAGAGTACATATTTACAAGGCTGGGATAAACTGTCTGGATAAAGAATGATTAAACTCCCCAATTATGAAAAGCATATCAGAGAAGAAACAAAAATCAAGATAAATGGAACAGAGTGGCAACACGACAGGGAACACAGTTGAATTAAAGGTCAGTGGCTGTACTGATTAAAACTAAATTGTATTTTCCTTTCTGAGAGGAAATATTATGGATACAAAATAATCTGTGGCAAAAGGATCCTGTTGGTACAAAAAATCTTAAGGCTTTTAACAGAGCAAGTGAACGCTCTGCGGTCAACTCTTTTCTTAGGATACTTCAAAAGTTTCCGATTTCTGAACTGTAAAACAGCACCATCTAGTGGTACACGTTCTACACCGACACATAATGAAGAAAACATGACCGTTACACTAAATTTGTACATATGATCAGTTAAGAAAAAGATGGGCTCCTAATGTTTAGTCCTTTAGAGGGCACGTGTTTTGGCTCAGTCAAAGATCAACATACAGTGTAAAATATGATTAATATTAATATAAGTAGTACATTTTTATGCAGAAGTCTGTTGTTCAGTAACACAAGCAAATGTTCTGACAGTACACATTTCCAGTCACAAATACCAGTCACACTCATAAATCAGACAATATATGTTGAACTCCTCGAGTTCATCAATAAATTAAGGCCAATAGGCATGGTTGTTACAAAAAAGGAATAACATAAATAAACACACACACACACACACACACACATACACACACACACGCATGCAGGCACGCACGCACGCACGCACACACACACACACACACACACATACATTTGCATATGAAAATCTGCCATACATAATTCACAGATCTAATGGAATTATAGTTTGTGTGGAGCTAATCATTTTGATGGCAGTGGTCATTTTTATTGGTGGTGATGTTGGAATTTCAGATGCAACTCATAACCATATGATATTTGAGGATTTACACACAAGCCACTGAGGACAAATGGCTGTAAAAACACAATTATTAAAAATGAGTTTATTTTAAAATCACAGTTAAATGCAGCTGATGTTTTCTGGGAAAAAAATGATGTTTGGAAAATGAATCCAGGGGAAATTTTTCATTGGACATGGGTATCATGTCAGCAATACCATGCAAAAAAGCAGGAAGCAATACCTGCTTCTTGCACAAATGTTCTTTAAATGTTCTTGCCACATTCTGCAGACTGTAAATGTCAGCATTTAACAGATATCAGCATTAAACTTAGCCAGGGAAATACACATGCTTACAGTAACTAATATATTTGTGCTTTGAGCAATACCTAGTATCAGAATAGTTGACATAACAGAGAGGTCTATGATTTCTCATTGAAAAAAAGAACTTGGCAAAAATATATGAAGTTGGTTAAAATTTTAACAAGGGGGCTATTAACAGTGTTCATATGTATTTAATATGTAAGTGTCTGGTTATCTGAAAAACAAAAACATGTCCCTAAAAAATCCAGAGCCACGCACATCCCTCAGCACTTTTTACAGTATGACCTCAAACGTTTGGACATTTGCGAGATTAAACCGAGCTGTGTTTTACGGTTATTTGTCTGCAGGCCCCACTCCACTGATGAAACGAGCCCTGTGGGTCCTTGGTGAGTCTCCGCGCTGGACGTCCACGCTGGACGTCAGGGCAGACATAAAAAGGAATTTAATCAGACTAATATGCTGTTCCCGCAGATCAGAGGGTATGATGGCGTTGGCAGTGACGCGATGGTGCCACCAGGTCCTTATCAGCTGATGAAGGACACGCAGGGTGGCTAACTCACAATGTTCGCAGGGCACTCTGACGAGAAATTCCATCTCAGAAGAATGCACAAAATGCCACTTATTTTTTTACTTTCCTGTAAATTCCATCACCTTACACTGAGAGCAGAATGTTCTACAACTGGTTATTTGTCTTTGACTGATTTAAGCAAGAACTTTTTATCTTCACTTATTCTTTTTTGTTCATTCCAGTGACTGATAAAATCATGATAGTGTATATACTACAGCAAGTAAAAAAGACACTTTTTAAACTCAAAGTTAAGAATAAAGCATAATGTTTATACCAAAAGACTCCTTTAATTTTAGCTGCAACAATCCCACAGCAGACCTTGAATGAAAAGTTGGAGCTTAAAAGTGTTATTGTGGCCTAGATTCAACTGAAATCAGAGCACAGCTCAAAGCCCAACACAAGTAGTTTGCAAAGCTTTGTTCATGAAGAGAAAAGCTAACACTTCCATTAATGTGGTCCAAGTTAAGGACAATTGTTAATTGAAATCAGACCCATGTCTGGTGATACTTAAGATGACAATTTAAATTATAAAACCATGTCAAATCATTGCAAGTGGACAGAAAATGTGGAAAATTGAATTTCCTCCAACATGAACAAAAATAGAGACATCATGACATGATCCTTCTGGACATGGGTCTCAGTAGTCAGGTGGGCCTAATTATTACCCAAAAATGGAAATGAGCAAATCCTCCAGTCACTGCTTTTGAACGTAAACCCTTCACTGCGCTGCCTTTGCTATCCCCTCTGGTGAGCCGATTGATTGAATTGCAGAAAAGGAAAAAAAGAGAGAGAAGGAAAGAAAAAGCACAGTAGATGAGAGAATCAATACTGATCAGGGATATTGATCACCTGTTGAAACTGGAAACATGGTCAAATAGACTGGCCAACTGATTTTTACAGCTTCATTGGCAGTCTGCCTTCTGCAATGGAGAGAGTGGATTTAGGTGTCATCATGTCATGTGTCAAGTCATTAAGAATACTCTGCTTCTTAAAAGAGCTTTTATTCACATCTCATAGACCTACCATACAACACGTGAAGGGCATACAGTTTTCAGAAACCACATTTCCAATCTCTGTATGGTGGGATCAAGAATATTCAGAACTATTTTGTGTTTTCCACAAAATGGTCTTATTTCTGAGCGTTAGTTTTGTTAGTGCTTCACTGGAAACACAAATCAGAATCCAGGCCAATAACTGGATCACTCATATGATCACTCATATATCATGTTTTATTCTCCCTGCTTGGCTTACAGAAAATAAAGTAAGGCTTGAAGAGATTGACGCTTCATTAATTGACTGACCAATCAGCTTCCTCAGGCAGCTGTGAGCTGTGTACTGTGCTGTCGGTTGAATGGTTGCTGGACATACTCCAAAAAGACAAGCCACACCACTGCCTCCCATAGTACAGGGACAAGCAAGCTGTCTGCAAGGTCAAATCTTTCAGTGTTCATTCTGGTATATTGGCTCATGCACTCACAAGCCCTCACCGCATTTATATGCTACTCTCACTGCTTGAGGTGGTGCATGTTTTTTTTAATTGTCCGCTACAGGCAGTTCCACCAAAGACACTGCGGTCACAAAATATAGGTCATGAACTGCATCAGAACCCTTGCACACGTTGCTGGAGCAACCACAACTGAGACCGCAGTTGCATCATTTCGGCCCCCAAAGGTCGGTGGAGTTTTTGATGGATGAACTTGCCTTCAAAGAGTTAATGTGGAAATGGAAAATGGCCGTGAGAAAGCAGCAACAGTTTAATGTTTTTTTCTTGAGGCAGGCTTGTTTGAGGGTGTCTCACCAGGATGGGTAGGTAATCCCCTAATAAAACTGTATGCAGCCGGGCCGCTTGAGTGGCAGCTCGCGTGTGAAGGTCTCGCTGAGCCCCAGATGAGCCGCTATTGATCGGGCCCCGCACGCCGCCCCCCAGCCACAGGGCCGCTGACCCTGGCAACCCACTCTTGATTAACCACCAGGGACCGCCAAGGCTGTCGCCAGGCTCAATCAATACCCGCAACACGAGTGAATTAAAGCTGCACACTTCCAGCAACCACGCTCTAATTAGCCTTTGTCATCATACACAGGAAAGTCATGCATGTGTGTATACATACATAAAATCTTAACAGCGTTATTTTGAACAATCTGATTAAAATCATCCTGATTCTAATTAAAACCATGTTGTATATAATGTCTGCTTTGCAGAGAGTGTTTTTATGTGGGAATATGGAATACATATTTTGACACATTCATTTTACAGTTAAGTCTTTCACTGTGCAACTGGTGAAATGACACAAGGCTCATTAAAGAAAAAGAATGTGTTGTCATCCGTGAATATTCCACTGTAACCTCACAGTCACTGGCCTCAGTAGCCTGCCTCTTCCTCTCATGTGGTACACGTGAAAAGCTGGAGCAGCGCTCTGGGGGTTGATTCCAGCCCTCCGCAGATGAAGCTGAGGCCCAGATGAACCCAGGCAGTAGTCTGGCAGGGTGAGCCAGGGGTGACTGACCAGTGACAGGCTGGCGTGTCAGACAGCAGTAAACTTTCCATGACTGTGAACAATTAGATGTCGTCTGAGGGCAAACAGCGCTGTAGTGGCTGATGAAGGAACCTGTCCCTTTGTTCTTAGAAGCAATGATTCAAGAAAGAGGCACACTACTAGACTGGTATATACACAATTGTAATCACATTTATTTTAAATGAGCATTTCTATGTATGTATTCAATATGTAATATCAGATTCTGCATTTTTTTTGCTGTTTATATTAAAGAAACCCCTTCAAAACAATCCATCCCTCAATCATTTTAACTGCAGTTTATAAATGCATTTGTTTAGGAAGCATTTTGTAAAAAGATACACTTCCTTTACTTTTACCTACCCCTGACTAAAATGGAAATGTTAGACACATGGGTTATTTTGTAAGTGACACAGGGGTATCACTCCTATGAAAAAGGTGATAAATCAATAAAACAAGAATAAAACACATGCATAAAATATGTATTTCAAATACATGCAGCTGAAATAATACCTATCCCTGCCAACAATGCACCTAAATGGTGCTGGCCAAGAATCACCATGGCTTTCATGAGTAGAAGGAATCTGAAACAAAATATGAGGTACATGAAAGCTTCCACTGCTGGACATTATGAATGTCCAACCACTGCAAAAAGGGCAACATCAGCTACACACACACACACACACACACACACACACACACACACACACACACACACACACACACACACACACGCATACACACACACACACACACGCATGCACACACACATGTATGCATACGCGCACACACACACACACACACACACAAAACCAGTTTCCTGCCCAAGTACCTATATGCCCCAGCTTTCCCCACAAGTGATCTTATCTTTAATCTTCTTGTTCTTCAGAATGATTCTTGTTTTACCAGACAAGAACTAATCCGTCTTCTTTTCGTGTGTCTATATTTCATAATTCCAAATAAATTTCAAAAGGAGGGGACATGATTCACTTCATATAATTACCATTACATTTTTTGACCATTTTTAGTTATGAAATGTGAGGAAATAACCTCCTCTTGTTACTGTCCCATACATGTGTTTTGCAATCGTATTGGTTGCAAATTGTAATTTTCCATCTGAAAACTAGACCTTGAGTTTAAAACTCATGGAACTATGGGAACTTACAAAAAGTGACCACCAGGTGTCACTAGCACCAAGAGCATCACTGGAAAGACTATTTCCCATGCCTTTGTATCGAGGAGCTTTATGGTTATGTAGAAACAGACAGAGTGATTTAGTACTGCAAAGACTCAAGTGGAACATCTGTGAAAAGTGATCTGAACACACACTGAAATTCAAAAACCTTCCTTTTTGCACTCGCTTGTTTTTTCCCACTGCAGATTCAGCACTTCCTAATTGTGCAAGGGACCCAAATGAATATGTATTTGACTTTGACTGCCCATCTTGTCATTCCTTCACAACTGACTCATGATTTACCCTTCTCACAACGATGCATCACCCTGTGTGCCAGCACAAAGGAAGATGCTTACTCACCTTCGGATAAGCAGACTTTGCCTCCGTGTGATGCATTTACACAACTTCCCTTAATGAAAGTATGGACAATGTGAAAGCCAGATGGATATCTTTGTGGAGCTCCCTGGAGGACCAAAAGGACTCCCGTAGGCTATTTTTCCCGTAGGTGTAGTTTATGTCATTGCTATTCAAAAGTGCATGCCCTCACTTCTATAGGTTACTTTTCATGTGAAACTAAAAAATGTATTTTCCTTAGGATAAACCCTTTCCAAAATATTTTAATATACTGATTTAAAGCACATTTGGAGCAAATTTAAAGCACACACTGATCTAATGTACTGATTAACCATTTGATTCAGTTATGTTTCTTAAAACAATCCTGTTATTGTCCATCTTAATTCCTGGTTAAATTTAAGTTATAATGTGAATGTTAATGAGGCTCAGGCAGCAGCGAGTCACACACCATCTTAGATGTTGATTTTCAGGTGACACAAGTTTAATGAAGAGATCCTCCCCAATAGCACTAAACCTTGTATCAACCAGAACGCTCAGATTTACAATGCAATACAATGCAATGTGCTTGACTGTTATTCTTGTTCATTCTTGTGTATTTCTGAATCATCAAGAAAAATGTGACAGAAAATTGAAAAAAAAAAAAACATATTCTCTGAAATGAGGAAACACAATGAGTCAAGTGTCAGAAATGGAACCGGCTGATGACATTAGTGTATGAAAATCACTTCAGTTGCTTAACACAGTTTGCAAGGAGGCAGTGATTCCTAGGTCTTAAAGAAATTCTTTCATATGACGAAACAGGATATGAATTCCAATCCTGTTTAACACATAAGCAATAAATGCTCAATTGCAACAAGCAGCTGGTTTGGTTTGAATGTAAACTGTTTTTTTTTCCAGAATTTTGGTACTGGTGCATAGGTAGCAGCCTCCCTGGGGTTTGCATACACCCAGTCCAGGGACCAGGCCTAAGCCACCCTTCACTCAGGGAGGCAGAGAGGAAGGTGTGCTGATTGAGACTCATCGGCTCCTGGAAATCATGCCTTTTCAGACTGCGTACAGGGGACATCAAATTAGAATAAGAAGCATTAATGTAAAACACACCGCTCTCACTGGTCCTGACAGATGGCTTCAATTACGTGAGCACTTTAATAGATTTAAAAGAGCAGGAGCCATAAACCAGCCCATTTTATTAGATTATCAACCTACCCCCCTTTAAAAAAAACAACCTGCTGTCTGAGTACAGCATTATAACAACACGTGCACACACAGCATACAAACTTTGTCAGACCTGCAGCACATAATAGTTGGGTTAAGGAAACTCATATGAGAAAACAGTGAAGAGTTTGTGTTCCAAAATAAAAACCAACCCATCGTGAATTCTATTCTGTTTACATATCAAGGTGACACATTTAGAAGCATTAATGGTTTTACTTCTGAAGAATTATGGCAGTCCCTGGAGGAAAGTCCACCCATAGCCAAGGGCTGCCTGAAAATAAGGTGTACAATACACAAGTAGATGGTTGGAAAGTGCGCAATACTATGAATTGCTCCCGCTGGTAAAATTAGGAAAGGATACATGCAACAGACTAAGATTTGTGCAGTAGGTTTAGGCCAGAATAATTTTTGTCCCTTAATCGTTTAATGATTCTGAATGCAATCAGAGAGCTGGAGTGCATATGTGTTGGTAAATTACAGAAGCCACAAAGTAAGCACACATTTAAAAGTGACGTGAATGCAAGATTGTTACTTGTTTGGAGAAGTTGTTGGGTGAGTCATTTTAAGTCCGTCATCTTAATGAGCCATGATAATTCTTCCCAGCCATGTTCTCCAGTTATTTCAACACTCAATTCAGTTCTGACTAGCATGGGAATATGTGGGCCTATTTACCTCTGCTGTTCTAAACATTAAATTTTATGATTTATATGAGGTTAAATGCAAGAGAATAAAAGAGCTTTCTTTACATGTTGAGCAGCTTACTCCATTACATTACCATGTATCCAGTTCTGTTAAAAATACTTTATACCCCAAACAGGACAGTCCATTTTAATATATTGTCAATGTTTGCACAAAATTATTCAACAGGTTTAAATGTAACAATTTCAGGCTCAAACAACTGAGATAAAACAACAGCAGTCAGTCAAATCCTGTAATGTTTTTGATGTTGTACTTAATATTGACCACCAGGGGACACTCTGCAAAAGGGATTTAGAGAATGGTTTTTTAAGTACCAATTCTTAGCATCAGGTTCATGGTTTATTTATTAATTTGAATTCAGGTCAGATTCTGTTTATACCTTTGAAACCTTTCACAAAACATGTATAACAGATACTTAAAAAGGGTGAATAATCATAAAATAACGGAATAGTCAAGGTTGTAATTAAGCAAATTTCCATACTTTAAGTAAATACATCTTTCGAATTCAAGGAAAATCTCACCAGCATGACCATTCTACTTAGTGAATACAAATATGAAATCAACATCCAGCTTTTTATTGTTAACCTGATTCTGTTATTTACAAAATGACAAACAAGCATGCATATTCAGTTTGCAAATTGCACAGGAAAAGGACTGACAATTTTCGCATATAAAATTAAGACTTACAGAATCCAGGTGTGTTGCAAAATATACTTCAGATGGTTTTTTCAAACCATTTTGGTGAAACACTAAATAGTAGTCAAATATATGAACGAAGTTGGTATTGCATAAAATGAATAAAGCCGCAGACAATCTGAGCATGGTTTGGGGCGAAGTGCCGTTTTAGGTTATACCGTTTTATTTTCTTGCTGTACCAAGCTTCATAAGGCAAGAAAGTGACAGCACAGACCTCAGTTTGAATACCAGCTGCTTTCGTAAAGCTGTACTGTTCCTTTAAGAAGGAGGTGGACTGCACGAGGATGACGCAGGAATAATAATGAAAGGATGCTTCAAAATTCCTCCCCGAAGCCAGCGTGTGTGGTAGCAGGCTGGGCAGTTACCATATTTAAACAAGAGGAATAACAAGGGAAACAGGAGAATTAGTAAGGAAAACAGAAGAGATTTTTGAACAAGCTGAGAGGGTTTCAGGAGACTTAAGCGCAGGATCCCACAAATCATAAATTATTGAATTCTTGAAACTTAAAAAGAGCAAAACTCAATTTAAGTTTAAAGACGAAATAATTTCTATTTTAATTTACCTGTAATTTCTCATTTAAGAGTTTAAAAAGGAAACAGATTGCGAAATATAACAAAATTATTATATTTTTACAGCTAGCTCACTAAAGGGACTTAATATTAAGTGTCAATATGTCATACTTGCTGTCATGCTGCCTCTACGTCTGGCTAATTTTGTTACCTGTAAGGACAAGTGCACTGAATGAAGAAGTCGAGGTGTTGGTCATTTTGCCAAAAAACAACTCTTACATATTCTCAATTTCAAGAGTTAAGCCAGCAATAGAGTATGCAAGGATGAAATTGAGTGGAGAGCTCTATCCAGGACTCAATTTCACTGTCCACTATGAAAATTCTGATTGTGGCAATGAAGCTCTCTTCAATCTAGTTAACAGATCATGCGTGAAGAAGCCCGATTTGATTCTCGGTCCCGTCTGTGAGTACGCAGCAGCGCAGGTGGTCAGAATGGCATCACACTGGAACATCCCAGTGATTTCGGCAGGTGCCTTGGCCACCGGCTTCAGCCTCAAAGAGAAGGAATACTCCCATTTGACCAGAACTGCTCCTTCTTACCTGAAAATGGCGGAGACATTCGTCACTCTTTTCGATCACTTCAACTGGAAGAGTGTACTTCTGATTTTGGACGATGACAAGGAAGAGCGGAACTGTTACTTCACCATCGAGGGGGTCCACAGCAGCCTGCAGGATTACAATGTAGATGTCATTCATTTTGACTCTAAAACCTATAGAGTGGACACCGACGATATCATCAAACAAATCTACAACACTGAAGGTAGTACTATCACCCTATAATTATGCTAAATTAGGGTACATAACAAAATCATTCTTCACAATATGTGAGGTGCATGTGAAAAGCAGTAAAGAGGCTACTTGGCACCGTATGTCACTAGCGTGTAACTGTAATTTATTTGAATACTTGAAACGATGAGGGTAAACAAGATAAACATGCGTCCCAGTGTAAAACATTGATGAAAAATAACAAAGCATATAATGATATCGGTTGCCTACAAACACGCTCTTGTGGCAGAGTACAGGTATTCAAGTATCAAAGATTTTTGATTGGTCTGTTGCTCAAATCATTTGCAAGTTTACATACCCGTGCCTGGACTCGTGAAAATTTTCAGTAATTCATTCTTTAAGTTAACGTCATGCCCTTAACAGCTTTTAATTGCTGTTTTTTTTCTGTGACGTTTAGCTCCAAATTCTTACTTATGGCAGTTGGCCACGAAGTGTCCTTAATTGATTTGGCACTCACACAAAGTTGCTCTTTTCTGTTATGACAAAATGTAGAGGCAGGCAACAAACAAGCATAACAGTCCAGCTGAGTTACTATAGTTACTAAAGTGCTTTGCCAGATACTGTTAACAGGTGTCAAGTATTTATATGAGAAAGGAAACACACAGGGCTCCAGAATAAAGGACTGATATGGTGTTGGATTCACTGCCTACAGAAAATAATTTTTAAACGCAGTGACATGTCATATTAGGATGATTTGATGGCATTTCATTAGTGCTGCTTTAATCTTCATCAACCCATTCCCTGTGTGGATTGCAAGAAGTTCTGAGCCACACTTTTTAGACATCAAACATTGTTAGTTAGCAGTCATGTTTTGTGTCCCAAGGGTAGTGTTCTCCTATAATTTGAGTAGGTTTAGTCTTTCTTAACCGCACCCAAGCTGCAGTGCATTGGCCAAAGGGCATGTTCTCTTTCCAACAGCGCTGCACTTGGAAGCGGTTCAGTCAACAAAAGGTTTGCTCACTGTCAGCTCTGAGTTCTGTCTCTGGATCCACTTTGAGTTTCAGCCCTGTTGTCATTCTCCTTGGTGAGGAATAAGTCACCTCCCCTCATCCTTTCAGTCAGATGAGTTTTTAAGGGTAACTCATACTAATGGCTTGCCCTTGATGTCATCCAATGGAGTTTCCTCTGCATTGGACAACAGACACCCTCTTCCTCTTAAATCTGTTACATAATGCAGTCATTATTGTCAGGACAGATGTGCCGTAATTGCTGTGTTAAGGAGTGAGAGAGAAATGAATGGTTTAATTATGCGTAAATGTCATAACCCTAATCTGTGACACCGCTTCTGTAATTATCACTAACCTTTAAATGTGTGGGAGTTCTCAGGAGTGAATTATCAAATCGTGATGCTGGCACGCACGCATGTCTGCCAGACCCTGGATGAGCGGACCCAGGGTTGTGGGCAGCGGGTTTCCATGACGTCTGAGATAAGATAACTGGTGCAGCACAGATTATTGTCCGTGTTATATTTGCTCAGTTGACACCTCTATCAGCGGACACTTTCTATTGCAGACAGGACTGCAGTGATATCGTATGCAAAAAAAAACAATGGGTGAAAGTGCCCTGGTGTTGATAAAAGTTTACACAGGACGAGTGTGTGAAGATCTAGACTTGTGAAATAAGGAGTTACAGAAAGCAGAAGTGGAAGGAGTTCACAGATGCCATGAGAGAACGTTAGGGCAAGTTGGCCCTTGCTTGCTGTTTTGTTGTTGTGGATGCACACCATCGAATCAGGTGAGCGCAGGCAGAGAGAAGAGTGGCATTCTGCCTTGAATCGGTCAGCAATGTGAGAACAGGCTCCTCCATAGCAGAGCAGCAGAGAGCAGGGAGCCACAAGCACATTCTCACAGGAAGTGATGCGAAATAGGCATCCTTCATTAACCTGGCCATTATAGTATACAGATACTGTGACCCTATCTGACATTCCTTGAAAGTTGTTAGAATCCATCACTGTTAAAATCAATGATACCGTTAATGGTAATAGATTTGTTAATAATAGGACAATAAATTATTTAATTAATAACAGAATTATTTTTGTCACTGATTCTTGGCATAAATAACCCATATATGGGCAAAATCCATAATTGAGCATAACGAAGTGTCCATAGTACCCCAACAAGATATACCACTGTGAAACCTCTCAAATATTGATACAATGCTGTGAAAATTTGCATGTCATTATGGTGAAGTCAAAGAAGGGTCATGTTTAATTTACTAAAAAATATTGTAATGCACTTACATACAACCCAGTTTCTTGGCTGGAAGCTAATGTGGATGCACATAAGTCATACACTAAAAATGATGAATTCCTCAGATGACACTTGAATGGAATCTGAATCGATACAGCTGCAATATGCAGGCACTGCGCATGCTCACAGCTTTCAGATATGTTTAGCACATTTTATGAATCTTGGCAGGTGTGTGACAGACCGCATTGGTTTAAAATGTCTATTTTTGTTTTGCCCTTATTTTCTTGATTTGACAGAATAAATGTTTTGCTGACCACAAGTAGAGAGAAATAAATATTTCCCACAATACAGTGACTTGGAGGTTTTATTTGAGTGTTTGTGACAGATGACAGATGACCAGCTAGTTGGCCACAGTCTTGTGTTTATGACAGTTGCTGTTTACATAAACAGATTATGTACGGTTACTGTATGCTCTACATTAGCATATATTACACATGCTAAATGGGGCAGTGTGTATACTGGTGGGCATGGGAGTCAGTATTCCAGGCATGTTAAGCACTTTATTGGTCAGTTTGTAGGGGTTCCGCAAAGGGTACAGAATTTCATAACACTGGAAGGATTCAGGATTTGAATAATACAGAATGGCTGCAGTCTGACTCAGTCCCCACTCCATGGGTTTGTTACCACAGTACTCCAATCATTGACAAAGCATGTTTTATTGGTCATTTATAAGGCATCGTCACTTCTCGTACCGTTTGCGAACATACAGTACCCTTCGGCCTATCTCAGAATGTAAAGCCACCGCATAAATTATATTTTCTGTGTGCAAGAGTGTATATAATTGTGTGAAATGTCTGCCAGTGTAGACTGATCTATTGTCAACTAAAGTAATACTGCTATTTAACATGCTACCAAAAGTAAACTGGTTATTGTATATTTTAGTCTCAAAGTTTCATTAACGGTTTGAAATCTCTGGGGTGTGGATGTTTCCCAATTTGACCAATAGCTAATCAGGATATTTTAAGTATTTAACAAAGAAGGTAACACAGAACACATGGTATCAAAAACAAAAAAAAAACAGCCGTAATCCCATTCTGTGATGTTCATTAAACCCTTTTTCAGGTTCATACAGAGGATAAATACATGCCAAAGTGTAAATATTTCATCATGCTAGGAACACTTATAACAATAGTTAATTGGTATTGCATATTGTAGAGTGGTCCTTCCCTATTAAGAATTTGGGGGAAAATAGCTATTAACATTCTTCCAAATGTTATCAACATTTTTTGCTTCACATAGCAATACAATGTAACAGTGACTGGTCGGAATATGTGCATCATGAGAATTGTAATTCTCACTGCACTTCTGTGATGCATCACTCCCCTGCATAAACTACCATAGGTTGTTAAACTTCTTTTTAATGCAAAGGTACACAATTTAGAGACCAGAGGGTCACTCAGTTCTTAAACTGCAAAGACTTGGCAATCCCCATAGATTTACTTGGCCTTGTTTGCTGAAGCTGTGGTTAATGTCAACATCAGAATCATGAGACGATATTTAAAAAGCAAAGCAAACGTCAATGATACTGCAGGAACCTTCTTTATTGAAGGATTATATTATAGCACGTCTGTTTACATATCATTTGATCATCCTCAGGTCTACAGCCAACACAGATTGCCTAATATTTCTTTGTAGCCTGGAGTCATCCCTGTAAATGGTATTGAGTAGAATTAAGGTAGAAGTGCTTCAGAAGACGTCATTGGGCTCTTGTCCAAAAGCACTGGCGTCTATTTTGATTCATAACCTGTTGCGGTGTTTGCGTCATTAGCAGAGACTGTTTTTATTTCACTTTGTGCATATAACACGAGCCATGGCACATCACCGTGCATTGAAAACGGTTTTTCTTTGCCGAATGGATTTCACATGTGTTAATGCATTTTTACAAGGGAAGGGTGCAGAGTATACAAACACAGCAGTCATAATTACATTTTTCACAATTTCTTTGCTTTGTACGATCATGCCTTGCAAATTGCATATATGTTATATTTGTCATTCATGTTCTTCACCAGTTTTCTTAGCGACCAGAATCACTTTACTTTTATTGCCCAAGGTAGCAGTCACCTAAATTAAAGATTAGAAAACATGTAGAAAAATGTATTCTTGATGGCCAGTTCAGAGGTGGACATTTTATGGACATGGTACTTACATTGGAGAGGGCTTTTTCTTGTCCATGTGCACCAGAGACCATTTGACCATTTAAGCTTTGGACAGACGTGGAACCTCGTTCTCACGATTGGTCAATCAGTGAAGAGCAGCCTGTGGGGGTGGGCACACCCAGCTGTCTGGAACTTCAATAAAGCTTTTGTGCCAGAGGTATCCCTCCGTGCCTCACTGCTGGGGGCTTAGAGGGCGATGACCTGTTTCAGTGTGAGAGAGTCGATAGAGGGGTTTAGAGCTACCGCCTCATCTGAGATGCCATGGCAACACCAGCAGGGCTGAGATGACTGACATTCTTGTAGATAATAAACTGATTTGATCATATTGTTGTACTAAGTGGTATCAATGGAACATCCCAGTGTTATGTCTAAGACAGCGAGCCAAATGCAATCAATAATGGGGGGAAGGGGGTGGGGGTGGGGTAGAGAGTAGGCTTAAAGCAATGCTAAACATCCTCTCAGAAAATAGGCAGGCTATTTGCTGGGATGCCAAGGACAATTCATTTTTCCTGCCGTTATTTAATTGCAAGCGGAACAGTTCATCCAAAGAACAGGATTTATTTTCAACACATGTTTCAATTAACAGAGAGAAATACGGTATCCTTTGAAAGTTTCGGCCCCGAAATATGGAGTGAGAATGCCAGCACCATCCCAGTAGAGTCACTGGTTTCATATTAAGGGCAGATTTATAATGTACTTTAGTCTTGAAATGTATCCCAGCATTTGTAAAAGGGAAATAAAAAGGCAGCTATTATCCAACAGCTCAAAAGCCTTATTTATATTCCCAGATTTGGGTAGCAGAACATTGATTAAGGTCTTTTCTGAGTGGAGACATTTCATTTTACTCTTGTTCATTTGCCATTCAGTGCCAAGGAACCAAAAACGCCTGGATAAACAGGATGACCGTAAATTTTGATTTCAGTAGCGATGTGTCACATGTTCGCACAACGGTATTATTTGCATATGCACTTATGCTCAGTTTTTATAATGACCCGAAGGCATATAAAATTCAGTGTAACCAGCACTGTGTGTTACCCCCTTGCATTCCAGAGTTCATTTGTAACTAGCATCAGTGCCCTACAGAGAGGGAAAATCCAGGATTTTTGAAATATTGCTGGCTGGAGTTTTACCCCATGGAATCACAGGGGAGTCAACACAGGGCCTGTAGTGTGTTGTGCACTCTGTAATTAAAGAGTGCCATAGTGCAGGAGTACTGAGGTTAAGTTTGTCCCACTCGCATGAGGATATTTCAGGAGGCTCGCTACAGTGACAGAGTTGTGGGGAATGTTCCACTCTCTGAATCTTCCTATTTATGGGCCACTTCGTTATTTCAAAATATATTTGTTTATTTGCTTGTTTGTTTGTTTATTTTTAACCCTTGCACCATGCAAGAATGTTTCATACTGAAATGCTTGCTTTGTTCATTTTTTTGACCAAAGTTCAAGTATTTAACCATCTTTTGGAGGGGGAGTGGGGGATAATCTGCAAGACCATCATGTTCCACATTTATTTGACTTGCAGCTGACCAATTTTGCCGTTGATTATGCACCAGTTTAATAAAACAAACTTGAAAATGCAATATTATCTGAAACAAAAGCTGAGTATTTAATGTACTACATCAGACATTTAATGCATTTGGTTTTAAACAGTTTTCTCTCCCTTAAATTAATTCATCAGGTTATATACTGACCTCTCCTTCTCTTTGGGGATGTTAAGTGCTTATCTGATACCAAGTGGAAATCTAGTATTATTTATACTTGCTACTTATACAGTTTTATCATAACAGATTATATGTTGCTGTAAAAACTGTTCACTGAAACAACTTTAAATTCACTCAGCAGTAACAAGTTAGCATTGTGTCCATGTCTGTTTGTTCATGTTATGATTTTTGGAAAACACTTTATTAAGAAACTCTTTATTTGACTGATTGCTATCTTAAAGAAGCTTCTGCACCTTTCAAACAACTAAATCATACATAGAAATACCTTAAACTGTTTAATCTAAAAAGGTTGCTAGTGTATGAACTCTTACAGTAATCTGAGGAATTTAAGAAGGTTGACTGATCATCTTCACAAACTCTGGCTTTACTTGCAGAACAGGTATGGCAACGCCATGCTCCAGTTTAGTGTCCATTTGAACTGACTTCACTGACCATCACAAAGTGGCATGCATAATTAGCTGTCATGATTGGCAAGCATGTCTGACATTGTCATGGAAACCCAACATACTTTGCCTGATTTGCATTGGCTCATTATCTAACTTGACACACAAGCCAGCAATAGCTTGCATGTTAGTGACAGTGTTTCCAACAAGTTAATCCAATATGTATTGGAGAAGACTTGTGATGGTCCAATTAACCTGTTTGGTCACTAGAATACTGTTCAGAAGACAATGTGCCACAAAAAGCAAATGAGAAATGAAGCTGAAGCATTGTGAAGTAAAACATCTGCATAAGTCGGCCTGGGTCCTGGCCTCTCCAGTAAACTCACTCTCTTGCTTTAACTCCAAGAAAAACTGGAAATATTCCCTTTCCATTTAAGCAGGTTCTTATGCAAAATAAAAGAAGGAAAGTATGTACAGAGAGAATATAAAGATGTGGAAGAGGAAGGCGGTCAAAGAAGAGGAAGAAGCAAAATAAATAATGCAATTTACAGCATAATTACATATTAATTACTTTTACTGTTGCATCATTTTTAGTTGGTTTATCTAATTATTTTTTTTTGGAAATCTAATTTTCCATGTTGGATCATGGATATTTGCAGACATATTTCAATTTATTGTATTTCTTTTTTCCCCCAAACCCTGTAATTGCCATTCAGTCTCCAACACAAAATACCAGTAAAAGCCTTAGTTATACTGGTGTTAGACTAGTTTAAGTATATTCACTTATTTAGCTATGTAAACTTAGTTGAGGAAGCAGCATTAAGCAGGGACTACATTTGTATGAGGTGGTTTGACTTGAAAAATCACTGCCCATCTTTCAAGGAAACCTGATGTTGATAAAATCCTCATATTTCACAGGTAACATCAATGTATCTAATTCTCTTTCCCATTGGAGGAGGGGGTTCACCTTTCCCATTCACTCCTACACCTAGTAACATCCATGGTACCACAGTATCAGTACTAGCAGTACTAGAGCTGATCTCTCTTTGAAGTACAAATGTGGCCTTGGTGAGGTTGCAGCTTGTATAAAACCAAAGCCCAAAGCTGCTTGTATTTGCAACAAATGAAAACAAGTATTTGTCTTGGAATGGTGCATCTATGACTGTAACTTAAATTCAAATTCCATAAAGAGGTGGTGTATTACAGAGAACTAATGTAGTATTCCTTGCATACAGCTGATTCAGGAAAGGGGGATTTTCTTATATATTTTAACACATATAGCCTGCCCCTAAAAAGCACAACTTGAACTGTGAATCAAAGCCTTTCCTTTTCTCCCCCACTCCAAACTGCTGAAGCTTGAATCAATGCACAAAGGCATTACAGTGAATAAGGGGGCAATTTCTGAACAAAATTATATCTGAAATGAACTTCCAGGGGATAAATATTCTTTATGGAGCACTAACCGCTGTAACTGCATGATGCTGGCCCTCTATGAATGGTTTAAGAGCTGATGAATTTTCAGCCATGGCAGATGACTACAGCAGGGGTGCAGAGAAGGTAATACATGAGGGAAATGCAAGAAACCCCACATAAGGTTGTTCCTACAGCTGAAACAGTTATTTCATTAAGTCAACATGTACGTTGCTAGCTAACTTCATTACATTTATGATTTCACATTCTGCAAATGTAGGTATTTGTTTTTTAGTTCTGTTGAATTTACATGAACAGCTGCAGTTTTTGTAAGAGATTGAGTTTGCTTGTTTTCTGGGCCAAACCTAAGCATAGTTGTGAAGGTATTATTGTCAAAAAGACTTAGTGAAAAAGCAATGTGTTCATAACAATACAATACCATGAAAACAAAACAATTCAGCAATTACTTAATACAGGTGTTTCATCCACACGTATAAAAGGTTTAAGAGTACATGAGTACTTTATTGTCTTCCAAACCGCTTTGAAAACATTATCAATAAAACATGTGTAAGCAATTTATTTTTTAAGTAGGGCTGTGAAAAATGGAAGTACTTTATTGCTACACAGACAGTTCCTATCTGACTGAGAAATTAGGTCAAAAGTACAACAGGGGAGTCATGCCACGCAATACAGCAGTGTTTGCAGTTGAAATGCATGTTCACCACATGGTGTTCATGTTTAACAAGTCATCTTCACCACTTTTTCCTGTACCACATGAGAATGCATTGCTTTTAGTTTTTATTTTTATTTTATTTTTGCACTACCCAGCAACTTAATTTTACCTGCAAGTACTGATTTTTAAAATTAATTTAAATATGTTTTGTGTATTAATTTTAATGTATTTTTAGAATTGGGAATGTTGTCCACAGGTGCACATCTGTGTAGTGAAGTACCTGCACCTGAGGTTCAGGATGTGTATTTGACAGCTGTCCCATGCCCTGTCTTGACAGTTGTAATAATGTGCGCGGCAGCAGACATTGTCCGAGACATCATGTTGGCCGCCCATCGGAGGAGACTGACCAACGGCAGTTACGTTTTCTTCAACATCGAGCTCTTCAACTCCTCAGCTTACGGTAAATCACCACAACCGCTCCCACTTCAGTGATGCATGCACATAACTTTCTGTTTATTTTTCCAAAGATAACGCTTTCCAACGCTTGTGGTAACTTTCTGTTCTTTTTTCCTGCACTGTACCTGTTTCCAAAGAGAGTGAAGTTTAAAACATGTCTTGTGGCAACCAAGCATTTTGAGGAATTTTAAACAGTCCCAGAAGCCTCAGGAAAATATAAATGATAGGCAAGCATTAAACAAATATGGGTTTGAAAAAGAACAGGATCCACATAGGTGCTGACTGCCACTTTTTAATGAGAAACCAGCTTTTGGCATCAGCTGCTCACTTGCTAATTTGAACACAATATAAATGCTAGAAAGGTGGATCTCGTTTTCATCCTACTATGCCAGGACCATGGACTTGATTTGGTGGAATTCATGCAATCTGGTTGTAATCCTTCTCTTGTAATCCATCCTTGAGCTCCCCTTGCTCTCTAATTTATTAGATAACTTGCATAAATAGATTATATGCATTTTCACTCCTGCCTAGGCTTGTGAAACATGGCTCTGACACTAAGGAAACTTCAGAATTCACCTGGCCCTTTGTATTGGTGCAATAAGCGCGCCTAATTTCCACAGAGAGACCCAGAATAATGAGGATTAAGTGTCATCTATAAAAAGAGCTGTGGCGTCCTCTTCATTACTGCGCTGCTCTGTGCACCACCACCTGTGAACTCATTCAGGACCCATTATCCTGACCTCTCTTCATGCTCCATCTCCTATCTCTCTTATTCATATGTAAACCATTGAAGCCACAGGGAATGCACTCAAACAACAATAGCAGCTGCCATTTAAAAATAAAATAAAATATAATACTAGTTATATCTATAATATCCAGGTGTGATGTTATTCAATAACCTTGTGTTCAATTAATTGGTGTTTGTTAATAACAAATTTCGGGAGAGGCAACCTTCGGACAACCCTTCAATCAAACACCAGTATCCGTCCAATCTGGATGTATACGCAGGTATTAATTTGCCACGTACTTTCTCTCCCATCACGCCCTCTGTTTTCGGCATAGTTCTCCGTTTTCTGCGTCGTTACCATTCTTCGCTCTGCCACGGATAAGCTCCTCTACCCTTCTGTCGTTAGAATTCCAACTCATGCAGGACAACTTCCATGCAATGGACTAAGTTCTTTGGTTTTCTTTTTTTTTTTCCCCAAACCTACGGACTGGACTGTTATCTTCTACTACACTGATACGAACTCTCCGGTTTGTTGTATGTGGCTAGCGCCGTGCAAAGGTTCTGTTCCGTTTTTACTACATCTCAGGAACATTTCCCCAACTGACATTGTTTTCGAACTGCTGCTGTTTATGGACTAATGTGAGACGTTGCTGGACTATTGGTGGCTTCCCGGTTGATTAAGATCGGATTACATCTCGCAACAATCAAGCACCTGATGACATCACCACTGCGACTGCATCGCCCTCAGCCTACCTTCAGCGCTTGTGGAGCTGCCTCTGCTGCGTACTTCTCCGTCTACTCCTGTACCGCCTTCACTGCCTGTTAACTTCACGGTCCCGGCCCCCAACTATCTCTCTCTCTTTGCTGAATCTCTGCTGCCTTCTTCTGTCCCTTTTTCCATCGCTTACACACGCCCTCCCGACTACATCCTCCACCTTCATGTCCGCCCTCCCTCACAACACAAACAAACATTGGAGCCTGGAGCTCGGTGAGTTGACAGAATGCTGCTTGTTGCTTTAATTTAGTTCTATTCAGCTGGGATTGTTTTCCAGGTTTTTACCGGTTGGTTACGTTTTCTGTCAGTCTATTTTAGCTGCCTTGCTGTTGAACTGCAGCGGCTATATTCAGCTGTAATAGTTGTCCCAGTTTTTAAACCGTTTAAGTTTTCTGCCACATATCGCGAACATACAGTTTTTATCCCTGTCTGCAAGGTTTGTAAAGCGTATTATAAATCGGAACGGCTCAGCTTCTGTGTGTGAGTGTTACTGTCATAGATAATCTTCTCGCTACTGCTTACACTGATGCAGTGAGTAATTCTAGCTTGGCTGCCCTGTTGTGCTACTCGTCAAACCCCTGCAACTTATTGCACTATTGCCGTCCCGTTCAGCCGTGATTGTTGTCTTAGGTTCTAACATGTCTGTTATGTATTCTGTCACATTTTTAAAGTGTATAGTTTCTACCCCAGTTTCTACGGGATCTGTAAAGCATTTTATTTATCGGAGCGGCTCAGCTTCTCATTCAAGCGTTCGTTATCGGTACTTTTCTTGGTACTGTTTACGCTACGCAGAAAATACTTTTAGCTTAGCTACCTTTTCGTGCCACTTGTCGAATCACTGTAACTATTGAACCACTGCTGTTCTGTTTAGCTGTGATTGTTGTCTGGGTTTTAACATGTTTGTTCCGTATTCTATCACGCTTTAAAGTATACTGCCCCTACAACATCTGTATGGCGTATTATAATTTGGAGCTCAGCTTCCTTGCTTTAACGAGTGTTGTTGGTAAATTTTCTTAGTATTGTTAAAACAATTCGTAGTCAAATTTTAACTTCCACAATGACGTGTTGGACCGTCATTATTCTCCAGTAAGCATCAGGCTCCGTTCGTCCAGTTTCATGGCTAAAGTAGCGACATGATACTATTTGCTATTTGATCACCGCGATCGTGGTTGCTTCGTAGCTCATATCCATGTTGTTCCGTCATTACTGCTATTGACGCGTTAAGTTTTCCTGTCATTTCCCCCCAGCTTCATCTGTGCATTGTAACTATTCATTGTCAACTATGTACTGAATTAGCTAATTTCCAACATTTGTTCTCCAAAGATGTGTTCACATGTGCATACTACTTTGCTCATACACTGATTTCACTAAGGTTCATGTTCATTGACACCCACTGTCACCTCTGTAAAACATTGTCAGGGATTAGTAATACATTGTCAGAGATCCGTGCCTATTTCTTTCATCCATTAACAAGTCTGCTGATAGTTTATACAACCAATTTTACCTGTTTTGCAAAAGAGTGTTTGTGCTCCATGCACCTTTTCCAGCAGCTAAAACATTCTCACCATTCATCCTTCATTCATTCTCCATATTTCCTCTTTTGCCTTTCCATAGCTATGCACCATATTAAGCCTGCCCAGTGCCAGCCAAATGCAGATGGCACCCAAATGAGCCGGGTTGTGCTCAAGGTTTCTTCCTTAAAATAGGGAGTTTTTCCTTGCCACTGTTGCCATTGGCTTGCTCTTTGGGTCTCAGTGCCTTGGTTCTACCACACAGTTATTTGTAACAAGACACAACATAACACTATAGCACATGGTGGCCGTTCTGTCACCAATCTCATCTTTGCTCACTCACAGCCTCCTGTCCTGCCTCCCTCCTCTCTCCCTCGTACACGCATCCAAACACTCTCACAAGTACCTGTCCCTCCTTCGTCCTGCCTCCCTGCTACAGATGTCTTGAGACAGTCCTCCAGTATTCCTGTTTCTTATGTTTACCCTGCATTGGCTTATGCTAGCACAGTCCCAACCGAGCACCCCCCCCAACAATTAGTACAATTAGTTGCGGCGTACAATTAGTTGCCGCATTGGTTGCCCCTCCCCTGTACTCTTCCAGCAACCTGGTGGTGCACACGTCCCTTGCTCCCCCCCACCGGCGTACGAGCAGGAGCCGGAGGGCTCCACCCCATGCCCGCGGCATTGGTTGCCCCTCCCCTGTACGCTCCCAGTGACCCGGTAGTGCTTACCTCCAACCTCCCCAGTGTCGCCATCCCTTCTGGAGTCGGTGAGCTCCGGCTAACGCCCGTGCGCTAGCTGCCTCACTATTGCACGCTCCTAGGGGTCCGGCACCACACTCCTCCCCGCTGCCAATTCCCTAGGAGTCAGTGGACTTCACCTGACACCCGCGTTGTCAGCTGTTGTTTCACTATTGCACGCTCTTTAGGCTTCGGTCCAAACCCCCCCAACCCCCTCTCCCTCTCCCAGCTGCCGTGTCCAAGCTGAAGTTGGTGGGCTCCTTCAGGCTTCCGTACAGCCTGATGTCCTACCCTGGCACGCTCCCACAGTCCGGCACCACACCCCCCACCCCTGCTGCTGTCCTAGCTGGAGCAGGCGGACTTCCCCCGGTGCCCGTGCCACCAGCTGTTGTTCTGCCCTGGCACGCTCTTGTGGACTCGGTACTTCCCCCTTCCTCATTCCCCTCTGCCGCCATTCCAGCTGGAGACGGCAGGCTCCAACTGGCGCAATCACATCAGCTGACCCGCTATTGCACACTCCCGGAGACCAGCCAGAGTATGCCTCCCTTGGCTGCCACTGTCCTAGCTGGAGCATGGTGGACTTCCCCCGGCACCTACGTCGGCTGTTGTTCCGCCCTGGCACACTCTCGTGGACTCGGTGCTGCCCCTCCCCTCTGTCGCCATTCCAGCTGGAGTCAGCGGGCTCCACCTGGCGCCACTGCATCAGCTGACCCACTACTGCACGCTCCCGGAGACTGCCCAGAGTAACCTCCCTTTCAGCTGCTGTTGTCTGGGCGGCAACACGTTGCCCAGCCTTTGCCCTGCCATTGCAGGCTCCCGTGGACTTGGCACCCCATCTTCCCTCAGCTATCCCACAGTATCCTTTCCAAAAAAAAATATCTGTTATATAAACAATCCTCCTGCCCTCCCTCACACAGCATCACCTAATCCTCCTTGCATCTTTTGGGGGGAGTAACAAACTATGGTTGTCCCTATGGTATGAGATTCAGCATCTCTTTCTTGGCTGGCAGTCTTTGGGGGTTCACTTCATCCTAAAAAATAGTGAGGCATGACACTGCCCCCCTGGACTCCAAGCCCAAGACCATGTTCCTACCAATATACAACTCGCTAAAGCATAATAAACTCCTTCCAAACCCATTCATGTTGTCTGAAGGTTCATTCTCCTGAATTAGTGTTTGTTAATAACAAATTTCGGAATAGGCAACCTTCGGACAACCCTTCAATCAAACACCAGTATCCGTCCAATCCGGTTGTATACACAGGTATTAATTTGCCACGTACCTTCTCTCCCATCACGCTGTCTTTTTCCGGCATCCCTCCCCCTCCCCATCTCCACCTTCAAGTCTACTTCCCTTTCTTCTGTTTTTTTTTCTCCCCTTATTGTTTTCAGGGGGGGTTCACTTCATCCTAAAAAATAGTGAGGCATGACACTGCCCCCCTGGACTCCAAGCCCAAGATCATGTTCCTACCAATAAACAACTCGCTAAAGCATAATAAACTCCTTTCCAAACGCATTCATGTTGTCTGAAGGTTCATTCTCCTGAAGGTCCAAATAAAATTCATAATGTGGTTGCTGAATGAATTTTGCACCAAGCCCAACAAAGTCCTCTTGATTTTTTTTGTTCCACTCAAAGCTGAAGCGTTATTTCACAGGGAATGGGTCATGGAGTAGAGGAGACAAAAACGACGCAGAAGCCAAGCTGGCCTATGCCTCTCTCAATGTGGTGACACTACTGAGGACCGTCAAGCCAGAGTTTGAGACATTCTCCATGGAGGTCAAGAAGTCGATGCAGAAATCAGGCATCCGCGCAGAAAATGCAGATGTACGTAAGTTTTACTACATCATACCATAACAGCCTATACCAGGCAAAATCAGTGGCTAAAATTGTCCCTAAATATATTTTTGTGTAGGTTTATTCTAAACTCCTTCCTGAAAGTTAGCATAATAGCTTATTTTATGTCCGTTTTTCTGTACTACTGCCAGAAATTAATTCCTGACTCCGGGCTTCTTGTGGTTAGAGGTGTATGAAAATGCTGCAAAAGTTAGTACAGACATTCTATAAACAGAATGCATGTTGACTCAGTGTAAACTGTTGCATAATGTACTTGGAAAGAATAACCCACCCACTTGAACTTCATAGTGTACAATGAGGGCATCATTGGTGTTTCTGCTCAGATGACAGCAGTTAAACTGTCAAAACAATTTGCATAACCACCCCCCCTCCCCCAAATAAAATAAGATTCATGCCAAGGTCTGTGTATCCTTGAGTTTTGACCAGGCAATCCAGATTTCAACAGGCAATCTGGTAGATGGTGTCTAATTTGGTGAGGGGTAATTAATTGGTCTCAGGCACGGCCTGATGTAGCTTGAAGTCAGAGACCAGCATCCCCCATGTTTGAGCCAGAGAATGGGGCGACCCAGGATTCCATACAGTCCTGAAGCAGACACTGAGGGAGACGTTGACGTTTAGCCAGGCCTATTGTTCCCTCATGTCAGCTCTCATTGAAAAGCCATGAAGGCTTTGTGAAAGGGGACCGCAGGAGCCGTCATGTTGGAACAAATGATGGTTGATGAATCGACTGAGTGAGGTTAATAACCCCGGTGGGGGCGTGCTACTCCAACCGGCTCAAAGCAGGGATCAACTTGATCTACAAAAGGCGAAACGTGGCCTCCAGTGTGGGACCGGCTGCTGGTGAGGTGTCACCACGAACCGACTCACAGCAGAGAAGTAGGCTGACGAAAACAAAGAGCATTCTCATTCAAAATATGAATGTCCAGCTTTCAATGTACCGAGCACAATTCCTTTATTGTGCACCCTTCAAAACACATCTTATACCAAATAAAAACGTTGAAAATACAAACATTCTTTCCATGGCTTTCTGGAGGTAGAAAAAATTGTTCATCCAATTTGGCCACGATTGCGTTCATGATGGAAACTCAAACTAATGGATATCTGAAGCTTGCCTGTGTTATTCATTAAGAAGGAAGGTGATACATTTTTTCAGTTTAACTGACCATGTGGAAAGTTCTCATGGCTATCGGGATATGGTTTTAACCATGCACGGTTGCTGCTGGGGAATGTTGAATGGCTGATTCAGTTTACTCGTCACATATGTAAATCGTCAGCTACTTAGTGGCTTCAATCATCACAAAAGGCCACTTTGTCAATATGGTGCCGAGATGTTTAGAAGGCTCCTCTGTGTCTCTGAGCAGTCTCCCTCTCTACAGCCCTTTGTAGAATCTTTGGCTTATTCAATTAGGTTGCAATGAACTGGGTATTCGAATTGAGTATTCTTTCAAACGATACAGAGTTTTATGGAATGATACATAGTTCTTATCAGAGCAAGGCCATACTGAGTACTGTTCTTTTACCAAGACATACAGTCACACTTTGGGCTTTGTTTTAAACAATTAAGGAGTTAAGACTGTGGGATACACATAAAAGATGCATTACATGAATTACCATTTAATTTTCTTTTCAACTATGTAGAATTGTGTCTAACAGTTCCATAAAATAAAAAAATCCATTTACATCTCTAAACATCAAATAGCTCAAAGATGGTAAACCAACAGCACAAATCAAATGAGAAACAATCAAAGTAAAGAAGTATGAAGACAAGGGCAGCCATTGCATGGCCAGTTAGCCGATTTGATGTTCTGATCTCTCTTTGAGTTACTTGTGTAATATGACATGCAAAAAAACTCAGTTTGAGATGAAGATAAGGGACAAAGGCACTCATGTTCTCACTCAAACAAAGCTGCTCACCCACATATCACACGCTACTGCTGAGAAGCCATCACACCACAACATCAATGTTTAATCTGGTCCCTCTTGCATTTCAGTCATTGTTGAACTGAACACCATTACAGGATGAACAGGGTAACAACTGAGAGTATGGCTGTTCTGTGCAAATAAGGCTTCAGTAGTTAATCCTATATAGTATTATTATAGTACCTATAATCCTACAGTACTGTGTACTTAATATGTGATGTGACTTTGAAAATAACGTGGATAGTAAAATGAAACTGAGTTAAAAGTGTACATTTAGATGCACCAAGTACATTCCGGATGGGGCTAAAACATCTTATTTGTAAACTCATGGTAAATTAAATAGAACAGGTTTTACTTTATTCACAGAACACACCGATGCACATTTAAAAAAACAATGTGATATTTAGAAATTCTATCACAGCGTAATGACAACCAGTAGGTGAGTGTGTTGGATTATTGCATAGCTGTTATAATAGAAACATAATGCAAATTATGAGAGATGGATACATTTGCATTAATGTAATATGAGTACATAGTTCAAGTGGATTGATATTTGAAATAATTACAAGTATTTCAGGACATAATTTCAGATTTGATCACACATTAATTCCCAGTAACATGCATTGTTAAAACAACTAGAAGGAAAAGAATTAGACAAGATGTTATACACATTATCAGTGGCCAGAGAAATAGCTTCTTGCCTGGCAAGAAAATTACCTTAGACTCTGAACATGAAGTACCAAATCCCTGCACAATTAATGATAGGCCCAAAAAAGATCCACCAATTCCCAAACAATCCCAACCCAGCTGGCCAATAAATGGAGGAGGCATAGTAACAGCATACCTTTTAAGTCTTGCATCTGCTTATTTATGTGGTCTTGTTGGAAGATGTCCTAAAGCTAGCTAGGTGTGTGGTCTGAATGATATGCAGTTTTCATTCAATTATTCAACATGTACATCTATTTGGAGTTTGAAATAAACCTAAAAAGGTTTTGTGAAAAACTTGAAAATGTTAAATGAACCACAGAAAAAGGGGGGAAAGTGCTTGTCTAGACATACCCAGCACACAGAGGGTCAAATGTCATGCAAGAATGCTTGGTAACGCAAAGCTAACCTTTGTGCTCATCAGCTTTTCACCTTTGGCTGTTTTAAATCCCATTATTAACTGCACGCAATGCTGCCAGGCATGCAGAGGATAAAGTGATACATTGGGTGAGGCTGGAGAGGAAAATGTAATCCCAAGGAGTTATCTGACAGATTTCTTCTGCTCTGCACTTGCGTCATTGCAGGCAGTCAGGCTGCGGCTTGAAAACAGTCCCAGGAGCCAAATTAATTTCCAGTAATTAGGCTTATCAGCTCTAGTCTGGTCACACCTGACAAAGCAATTGCAAGAGTCAGGTTTGATCACACATGAAAATGTTTGAACTCCTTAAAGAGTTTTAAGTTTTCATGTTTATTGGGGTGGTAATTTGTGATAATGGAAAAGATGGGGAACTGAACTTGGGTGGGCTGTAGCAACCTTGAGTAAAGTCAGTTACAAAACCTGAATTACTTCAGTAAATATCCTGCTGTGTAAATGGATACCCTATACAAGAAACTTTAAATTTTAATGTTCCCTCTTAATTATTTTTATGTAGTTTGTCTTCATGGTTGGTGTGTGACTACAGGTGAAGTAGGACATGGGCCTTAATGACAGGGCAACATAAGATAAATAACTACAGGAAGGAAATTTAATACTACCAAATCTGATCTCTTGCAAGTTAATAGCCGTGCCTAAAAGGGCAGCCAAGTGAAACAGCCAAATTGTGAAGGCTTCCTATGTGTCCAAGTTCACATCACCAGATTAGAGATGAATGAGGGGGCCACCCGTGCTTGCTTTTTTGTCTTCATCGTAAAGACTTTTATCTACACCAGTATTTCTTGAAACTGGTTCACTGGGGGTAATATAAGAGATGCAAACCATACAGAACTTGAGCCCAGTCAGTGACAGATTTGTGTGCAAGAATGAACAAAAGCAGAAGCACACTGCTAATTCTGGTTCAGTCAGTTCAAGCAGACAGACAAAAAGCCATGGTTACCCCAACAGGGTCATAAGATTAGTCATTCTCATAGCACATGGGGGTCTGAGTTCAACTTCGCTCAAAGTGTACCTGAAATTCATTTTAACTCTTACTTTTGTAACTGTCTTGCATGCGGGTAATCCTCAAGATTCTGTTCAAGACTGTGTAACAAACATGTTAAGCTTTTATGGTTGGTTCTCTTTTTTCTTTAAAATATCCTCAGATTACAGTGCCTCTTTTCCGGTGTGAAATCTCAGGGCTTTCAATCTTTCTGCTGTCTCAGTCTTTCCTTTCTGGCAGTGGCCAGGCCACACTGTGTGACTTTTCACCATGGTGAAGAAATTGACATGTGGTTGCTCCTTTCAGGGCAGATCCCTAAAACTAATCAGGGCTGAGAAAAAGCAGGGGCAAAAACACTAAAGCTAACAAAGTACACAGAGTACTCCATGGAGAGGGGGAGTACAGCATAAGAGGCCTTTGGCTAGTCACTTATCCCCTAATGACGTTGAAATTTTTTGGCTAAGCTCTCTAATCGCACCAGGGATGGCCTATGAATTCCCCCAGTGTTTCCCCCCTGCCCCCACCCTCTGCTCGTGGCTCCCGGCAGCAAGTATCAACCCACTCCTACTTAAAACCATTTAGTAAAAAGTCATCCCCCCGTGAGTTGATGGGTGGACGTGATACAGTTGGTGACTGTTAAAACTCAGGAGCCCCCTGGCGACCAGCCAGACCTGGGACGGTGTTAGTTTGTGATGACACAAGGATCCGCCCACCAACTGGCTCCACCCATGCCTGCAGTATGTCCTTAAAAAACACCACTACACACATCACATGGTTAGAAAATACAGTTGAGGGGAACCCCCTCATACCCCAAATCCCTTTTTTTTAAAGTCATTCCTACTTTCACTTAAATTCTCTCTTACTTATGATGATAATGACAATTTATCATTCACACTGAAAGCCATGCCACTCCAAGTGAACAAAAGATGGGTCAGGCAAGGACTGCATACAAAGAATCACTATAAAAAAGGTGGCCCATGTCTGCAGTGAACTGTGGTAGCCCATGGAACTCTGAGGGAACTAGGGCCTATAAATCGTTCACACTCATCTGAGGTCCTGTGCCAGACCTTACGTCACTCTCTTAATTCCACATCCCCTTCTTATGACACATGAAGTCACAGCTCTGTGTGGTCCTCACGGTTGGTTTCCCATCTCTGACACAACTGCTACCACATTACCTACTAATTTTTTGGGGGAGCTTTTCAGTGAGGGAATCCCAGCTTGTGCGCTTTGTAACACAAGTTAAGGGCTTCTCCAAATGTAGGCTCCCTTTGTGCCTGCCCACCATGGGGGAAAACATTTCAGGGAATAATTTGTCACCATGAATGGTTCCATTCTTGTGCAGTGTCGCTTTAGTGCCTGGAGGAGTGACTAAAATCAACGTAGCCCTTTCGTTCTCTAATCAGACATTCAAATAGCATTGAACCCTCATTCCCAGGTTGAGTGAAATGCTGTGGGGCACAGTGTTCTGCTCAGCACTCACTCAGTAAAGTCAAGGTGCTTACATATACACGTCCTATAGTAATGCTAAGCATACGATTTCACCTTTACATCAGCCAATAATTTAGGAATACAATTAAGTCTTGGAATACCATACGGATCTGAGATTATGCTTGAAAGAGAAATGACGCACATAGGTACACAACATTGATGCCATTAATGACATAATTTATCATGTACCTCACAGCGTTTTTTGTATCCAGACATAATAGAATTCCCTGCCAAGTGATAACATAAACAAAAATCGTAAAATCTGTTTGCATGGTTTTCATGGATAGATTCGAATAGAAATGTTTATAGATTTTTTTATGCAACTGAATGTTTGGCTCTTTATCCCTCATTTACTATATTAACAACATTTGAAAAAGATAATTGTGAAATTGCGCAAAAATATTTGTGGGGGAAAGCATATTCTTCAAGGCTATGGAGTGGTTCATCCAGGTGAGGCACTTGTCCCGTGCAGGGATACATGCAGTGGTAGTGACAGTAGCTCAGATTCAGTGTGAACTGGCTGGGAGTTCATGGTTACACAAAGTTGGCAATGGCATTACTCATGGGGGGCGGGGGACTCATTTGGCAGAGTAATTCCTGCCCCTCTCCACAGAAGTAACTCTCCTGTTTGATTGGGCATCTCCCATCTGCCTCTGACTCCATATTTTTCCCTTTTTCTGCTGTAGGTCAATGGAGATAAATATATGTATATAGAGGTCACCCCCACAGTTACTGAATTCTCTATAAAAACCTCCTTTTTATGTGGTGGGTTCTGAAATTGTTCGTATTCGGCTATACATGTCTTAGTATTAGTGCCTTTGCCGTAGCTTTTTCGGTATCATTTTTGGAAAAGTGGTTACTTTTCCAAAAATGTCTTAAGTTGGAGGCCACTGAAAACACTAAAATATCCACCTATAAATTTCAGCTGAAAGCATCCAGGTATTGATTTCAAGGTACAAAAACTGTGGATGAATGCCACTGCCTGTTCTCACCAAGTGCATATTGATCTCCTTGTGTAAGTAAGAGAATGCTTTATTTATTGTCCATTCAAATTCCAGCACTCATGTGGATCACTCCATTATCTAGACCACCTAACGTCACTATGACCATTACTGCTCTATTATAATATGGCATTCGGGTTAACAAAACATCACTACATAAATATCGTACAATGCTACATTGTTTCTTTGTGTGAGGAAATCGGTTTTAAGGTCTTTGTAGGTCTCATGGCTTCTTGAGAAAACAAATACATTTTAATTGTTTGTTCAGGCAGAGGCAGACTGGTCGGACTAATTATTTTTCTGGTATTTTGGCTATAAATTGTCTATGAAACTTTGAATGGAAGGTTCTGTGGTAATATTTGTATGACAAGCAGGGCAGGAATTAGGGGGATAAATATGTGGGCACAATCATCTAAAAGTTTGGATAGTCAGATTTACAAGCTTCATTTCTTTCATCTTTTTGAAAATAAAAAAGAAAATTAGACAATGTTCATACAGTATGCTTGTTTTGACACATTATTACTGTAATATTGCACAATTAAAGCAAGGTGTTTGTTGGAATATTGGTACAGTAATAGAAATTAAGTCATGATTTAGAAATTATTTATGTGGTCAAATGACAAATAATAAAATACATAATAGACAAAGTACAAAATAGAGCTGTATCAAAATATCTTGAATATTAAACAAATAACATACATAATCCTGACTATCTTGTAAAGTTTTTAAAGACTTAAAAACCATCAAAGCATCAACGATTGCAAGAAATACTTCTGAAGTCTTTACGTAGAGAAGTCTAATAACATAGTAGGTACAATAATACATCTGTCAAAAATCCTCTGCTACTGTATGCAACATATGGGTTACCCCATTTTCTTCCTAAACTACAGTAACTTCAGGATTTATATTGCACAAACTTATCTTTTATTGAATGAAAGCCAAAGAAAAGTGAATAAGTTTATGTTCCATTCCACATCATTAAAAAGTTCCACTATAGTGTACCTTGGCTGGTATCGTGGCCAAAATACATCCTAAAGATCGTATTAGGCTTAAAATGCAGCCCTTGCTGACCTTTGATGCTCTAAAACGAATTTAGTTTTACATGCTGTGCTTTATGATATTTCTCCTCAGATAAATGTGTTTGTGGAGGGGTTCCATGATGCACTGCTGCTATACGCACTGGCTCTGCATGAAGCAATGAAAAATGGTATCAATAAGAGGGATGGACTGCAGATCACCCACAGAATGTGGAACAGAACTTTCGAAGGTGAGTACTCGGTTTCACAAAGTGCTTTCTATGCTCTGGAATAACCTCAGAAAAGGAAATACATCATCTTCAGTGTATGGCAGACACTATTACTCTATCCCACTTATTCTACATGTCAGATCATATTAATGTCCAGTAGAAGCAGGGATCATTTTACACATGATCAAAGACCCTTGGAAGGCAATCTTAAACCCAAGCTGACAAATTTGGCTTATCATGAGAATCTATCTGACCCTATCTGGTGCACATCTGGTCATTTTATTTGATTAATTGGACCAATACTGTAAGTTCAGCCCAGATCTTAGAATGCCTTGGACCTCTTATCGTGACTATGAAAGTAAATTAATGGCATCTTAACTATCACACCCTGTAGAAGGCTTTGGCTTCAGAACAGCCATTCATAACATCTTTCTCTACTTTGTGACAGAGGAGCATTTCATTTCTTGGCTGCTTTCCATTCTGAGCATATTAAAATACAATTGCATTTAGATTAATTCATAAATTAATGAAAAGTGATTAAAGATGAATCACAGGACTAAGTAATGTGAATATACTGAGCAACTTTCATTTCAAAATGACTTACAGTGAACTAAAATTGTTTTCTTTTTGTACAATATCTATTCATATAATTACCTTGTGTGCCAGTTTTCCTGTTAAGAGTACCATTCTAAATTTCCTTTTTTGTACCATAGCAATTTGTTTGGATAAAGAAATGAATAAAGACATGAACAGAGTTGACTTGAGGAATGTGGATCAAGCTAAAGTACATGAAGATTAAAGTAATACTTAAGAGTTCTGCTGAGCTGCACATTCCTGAATTCACATGATTTGATTGTGATTATGGAAGGATTAAAAACTGGGTAAAATAGGAAAGACAAGGCATCACTGAACACCCTTTTCATCCACATTCATTAAGCTACAGTTACAAAAAGGATGTGCTCTACTAAAGCCAGTTAAAAGGCTAAACGCCAGCACTCAACATGAAATAACAATGTTTTGTTCAGCAAGATCGTCAAAAACAGGGTCATATTTTCTTGTTAAAAGAAATAATATTTTAAAAATGTCAAGAATTTTGGAACGCAGACTCGGGGATGAAATTACAATTTCTGGAGGCGATGCCAACAAAAACGCTGGGAGACGGATGAGATTTCCTGTTGTATTGGCCGTCCGGAATGTGTCGACTCTTGTTCTTGTTTTCCTTGGAATGCACAAGTCTTGTAGCTAATTAATTTTCACATTCTTTGCATTCCATTACACAGGGATTGCAGGCCAGGTGTCTATAGATGAAAATGGTGATAGAAATGGGGACTTCACTGTGATGAGTATGACAGATACCCAAAAAGGCACCTATGAGGTATGAGCATACAAAACCAAGAGACACCGAAAAGATTAAAAAAAATATATATATACTGTTATAAATGTGCACGTATTTCAGCATCCGGTTTGCACTGTGCTCTGCAGCATCTATCCTGGTATTTTACTATGCTGTGCAGGACTGGACAGATAGTGGAAAAAGTGTATTCAAAACGAATTGCAATACACTTATCTTGCATCAGTTCCTTTTGTAAATCCCAGTATTTTCTTCTGCTTGATATATTTAATTTATTTCAACAGAAAGCTGGTAGAACTGCGATGATAATATATATCATAGAGATACAGAAATAAGACCAAAGTGAATGGTGCTAGTACTGCCATTATTGGCACAACATGAAAAGATAATTATGATCTACTTTGTGTTTTCAGGCTGTTCTCAATTACTTTGGAATCAACCAGAGTTTACAGATGATGCCCCAATTCAACAGCGACCACTTCACTTTGCGAGAGAGGCCCCGGGCCCAAATCCCACATCAAGAGGACAAATCATGTAAACTATCTTGACTGTTCTTCGCTCTGTTTATGTTCCAATATTCATTCCAAAGTGTTACGGCAGGGCTGTATTCTGAAAAATGAACAGCAGTTATCTATGAACCGCAGTTGAATTTAAACCTGCAAATAATCCGTTTTTTTTTTTTAATTTTACAGTTATAAATCTAAATACTTCTTTGTTTTATGGAAATGTGAACCTGAGGATTAACAAGAGGTTTTTAGATAGATTAATCTATCACACAGAAAGTCAGTGACCTTAAAACTCTGATTTATAAACACATACTACTGTACATTCATACATTTTCCTAGAGTGTTTGTTTTCTTATTGATCCATTCTGGAAGCCATTCAGCACACACATAGAGATTCTGGCCTCGGGTAATTAATCTCTTGTATTTCATAAGGTATTTCATGTATTTTATATTTCAAATGGTATATTTCTACGGTGCATTAATAGGTTTGTGTAACTTGATATACACAATATTCCACTTTCTTTTATCACATTCATTTAATCTGAAGGCTGAACAAAGTAGTTTAAGAAATATGGTGCATATGTATTGATGCTGTGTATGATCTTGTTATATAACTTCTGACTTGTAAATATGAATGACAGCATAGGGCAGTTTTTTTCACCACATGCCATTCAACAGAGATTGTACTGCCCAGCTTCAGTGCTTTATTGGACCAGCAAGGTGTAATTTTCCTTTCTAACAACTTCCCTTTCTCTCCCAAGCAGGTGGACTAGGGGTATCTGCTGTAACTGGTATCATTGTTGGAGCTCTTCTGGGAACCGCATTGCTATTGGCATTCTACTTTTTCAGGTGGGTAGTAGTTTAGGTCATACACAATTCCCCTCCTTAAATTGCAGCTGTAGGTTGAGATGAGCTGATTTGCAAGGGCATAACATTGTTCAAAACAGTATTTGTTGTTTTACCCGTGGAAAGTAAAACATATTTTAATGTGTTGCATTTATTCATTAACAGTGCTAGCAGGCAGTGAGCCTGGTAGTGGCTGTTTGCTAATTGATCACCTCCAGCTTCCCTTTCAATATTGGCTCACTGATGCCACTGTCTATGATACCACCAGCAACACTTTTTAATAATTTTTTTAAGAATAATTTTTGAGGGTTAAAAAAAGGGTAGTATTGATTTTTTTTTCTAAAAGTTGTCAAGCACAGTTAGTAACTCTTAATCTGCATGATAAGATAAGCCTACACTATTTACTACTGGAGCACCATGGTAAGTCTGAAGCAAACTACTCAAGTGTGAGTTATCTAAATCCACAAGTCAAAACGAGGCAAGTTATGGAGGGTGAGGAGTATGATTTCCAGTAAAAACAATGACATATGTTTTATCCTTTGCCAGCTGGGGGCACTCTTCCCCCTTATACAAATAATTACTTGCTTTAATCAATTGATAGGGACACTGTACAATAGGATGTGGTGATTTTAAGGTGTGATATCACAGATAAGAATGATCATGGCAGAGTACCATGTATGTATTGTGTAGGTATAGGTATCAAATATGTCCAAATTTCCAAATGAACCATCTGTCTTGCAGTTTAGCTGGGTTAGATAAGTGCATTTTTTTCTCCACCACATCTGATATGTGGTGAGTGTTTGAGTACATAATAACAGCTGTACAACACCCACTTGGCTGTTATGCATTGATTGTGGATAAAGTGTGCTACCCTATTGCTATAGTACTGTGACATTCTGAGATTTGGAACTTAAAAGTTTTTTAACCACTCAGATATATATTTTATATAATTACACTTGGTCCAGAGCTCTCATGGAGTAAAAAAAAACATTATCTTATGGTAACCAAGAGAACCATTCAATAAATATAGCAATCATTTTAATATCTTGAAGAATAATTTGCTTATCTTGTGGGAACATGGTAATTTCTGAAGGGAAAAGATTGTCATCTTTAGTGAACAATGGGCTGCCGTAGTTACAGAGGGCAATCTGCTTCCAAATAAAAAAGGCAGGCCATACAGAACCTATTTTAAGAATATCAGTATATTAAATATTTGCATAGAAATAAAGAAAATACTCCTTGCTGATAAGACACTATTATCCTAAGGCCATGGTTGATGCTAAATTATGTTGAGTCTTTAGACCAAGTTTTTAAAAGTCTGTAATTTTAAGGCTACTAAGACATGTAATAAAAATATTTCCACTGTGAGGTATTCATTTCTTATGACACTGTTGTGGCTCGGATTGAGGATTGAACTGCAATACCTATATTATCAGTAAATGTTTCTGACTGTTGTTTAAAAAACTTTGGAAAGTAAAGGCCTTTGAAAACTTTAAAATGTCTGGGTTGTAGTCATGGAACTTTGAAACTACAAAGTTTCTGTAGAGAGGAATTTTGTTTTTGACACTCCACCTAAGGTTGAATTGCTTGCATTCTGGAATAAGAACACTCTTTGCTTGCCTTAAATGAATCTTTATTCTGTGGTTTATGAGAGTGATTGCCTGGGGCAAGAAATAGGTGTGTGTTGTTTCTATGATATATTTTTTCCAGAGTCTGTTTTCCACACAACATAATTGCATGTATTGATGCAACATAATAGGGTTATAATAATTTTGTGAATTTAATTTCAATGTCTGGTGATCAGTAGAATGGTATATATGAACATCAGAAACTAGTCCACATGAAAAGCAAAATTTTAAAAGGAAATTACTTAAATTAGTAAAAAATAAAACAGTCTGTAAATCGTTAATCAAGTAGGATTGCTTTCCCTGACACACCCAGGATATTTCAACTACTGTAACCTCTCACAACAGAAATAAGGCTTTACCCAAGTGGACATTCATCTGGAGGGAGGGGTAGGGGTGATCCACCCAGGTATTGTGCTTTATGCCTGGCCTGGAATACTGTGTGATGCATTTGCAGTATGGTGTCATTGAAAAAGAATGCAAAAGGCACTTAACAATTGTAACTGCACTTATGATTAGGCATTGTCGCATATCTACTGGGGATCAAAACATTGTCTCATTTGTGAAAGCATTAACTCTGAGCTCAGTACACTACTACTTAGTATCAACACACTAAACAATTCCAAAATGGATGCTGTGCAGCATGTCTTCATGAATTGTGGGAAACTGGACCAAAACCCCAGGGAGTTTCACAGGATGCACTGAAACACAGGTGCCCTGTGTGGCTAATCAATCCTATACTATTTACTCATTCACTCACACTCCCATGTTGTCTTGCAGAAAGAACTACAGGATAACCATTGAGCGACGGACTCAGCGGGAAGAGTGTGGCATTGGAAACCATCGTCAGTTGCGGGAAGATTCCATCAGGTCAAACTTCTCAGCGGCATAGAAAAGGCACGGGAGGACCATCAGTGTTCCCGTTCCAGGGAAGTGTGTCGCAGAATGTGACCAAAGACTCTGCAAGGCTGTCAAAGGACTCCTTTTATTTAAAGACATACTGTAGTTGTTGTTGTTTTTAATATCCATTTTTTGACTTTCATAAACTCAGGAAAGTTGTATTGATCACATAGTGCCACTTCCATGGCATTTCATCTCTGTAGAAAACAAAACAACACAGGATGTGTTTTAAAATTGTAGATTTTTTATTTCTTCAGAGGGCCAGTATTGAGGAGACAGGCTTCAGAATTTTACATGAAATTATGATGTCTGGAAAATCCTCACCATTTAAGAGCATGGAAAATGCAAAATTCTAAGTTCATTGTAAATTCATAATACAACACTCATTGGATTTGTGGGAATAAATACACTATCTGTTAGTCTGCAAAGGCTTCTTTTTTCCAGATATTTCACACACAGGAGGAAAATACGGTATGATAATGGAATGTAGTTGTTTCTGTGCAACATTATGGAATATTAAGAGAAGTAAATATCAACGATATGTGGCTGAGGGAATTGTTTTCTTTATGTTCTGTTGGGATGTGGAATATCCATGTAGTATTGCATGATTGGCTTCGTTAATATGTGTAATTGTGTAGGGTTTAGGAAGAACTATCATACAGTGCTATCGTACAGGCGTAATCTACAAACAATTGTGGGGTATTCCGATTTTTACTTGCCAGTATTCTAAAGAAAACTCTTACTGAACACAAACAACAGGATAATGGAATATTGCAATTTCAATAGCCCCCAGTCTACATGACATGCTTTTAAAAATAAAGCAAAGTATGTTGTAAAATGGCACATAACATATCTGGATGAATGAAACTTCAGGTGTGTATCTGGAGATTTTTGAAGTTAGATTGACTTTTTTAAATGAATAGTTTTTTTTAATTAGATAAAAAATTAAAACATACACGTTAAATCAAACATTTCCAACCAGTTTTCCTATCTCCTGTTTATTTTCAATTTAAAAACACAGTTAAGCTGCATTTGCATTATTTTATGAAA